>JAQSUU010000088.1:2400000-3600000 GCA_038087645.1 Saccharum hybrid cultivar R570
GGATACCTCCGAAACTACTAGCCAACTAAGCTAGCATCCTTTGGCTACACGTATGCACGTTTATCTTGTATACATATATATAAACACACTACTACATAGTCTTGCAGAATATCTAGATATCTCAAGAATATGTAGAACAGCAAAGAATAGGGAGTGACATATTACTCGTGCAGACTGATGAACAGCAAAGAATAGGGAGTGACATATTACTCGTGCAGACTGATGAACAGCAAAGAATACAGGATGTCATATGTCAAGGTCAGGTACATTTTGTATTTTTCTTCAACAATTGAAACATGAAAGATCCGAAATCTATATCTATATCTATTGATCTATATAATATTAAAAAAGAATAATTACTTTTTTCTTTTTTTTTTGGTTCATCACGCTTCTCTCGTCTCTCCATCGTCGCTCACTCCTATCATTCTTTTCGGCCTGTTACTCTCTTCCCATCGTCTCTCGCACCAACCTTTATTTGTTACTTTCATGGACCCGTTTAAAGTCGCAAAACTCTCAATATAGCGCTACACCGCTCTTATCGTGGCAGCTGGCCGTCTGAGCTCGTATGCATCACGACTCCGCGCGCGTGTGGCTTGTCTCCCACCATTCTTAACCTCTCACAACGCATGTGCATAATATCTACTCATTTAAGCTAAGTTAATTTTTCATTATTTTTTTAATTGTGCTAGCATTGTCATAGGTCTTAGAATTTATTTGATACAATTAAAATAATGTTAAATTAAATATAATTAAATCCAATAAAGACAACTAACTTATTATCATTCGCACAAACACTATGCAAAAAAATTAAATTGTATGTTCCACCGTGACAGCATGTTTGCTAGTTATATCAAAAAAAAAGTTTCGACAATACAACAAATTAACGACAGCATCAAAGGTTGAGAAACAAACAAACAATAGCAACAAAACAACACATCTAACCTAACAACCGAAAGCAACCAATGAGTATATTAAGACAGGCGTAGCACCAGACATCAATTAGGCTAGCGTTGGGGTTTTATAGGGTTTCATATTCATTTATTGTAATGCTACATTAACAAAAGTGATGAGGTGGTATAAAAATTAATAGGGAGAGGATATGTGTTTCATCCCATGAAACTCAGACGACATTGTTTCCTAGTGAACTACTCCTTCCGGCCGGTCTGGTTTATAAGGCGTAGTCTAACATGACACGGTCTCATAAATTATACTTTTGATCACTCATTTATTTATGTTATATTATGTTATTTATTTATGATTATTGGATAATATATTTTATTACAAATCTAATCATATCAAATTTGTATTACAATAGTTTAAAAAGGTTGGACAAATTATAGATCAAAGTTTATAAAGTTTGACCGTTGACATACACGAAGTGCTTTATAAACTAGCTAGACGGGAGGAAGTGATCTCCAAGTAAATTTGCATTGATATCTCATAGTTTTATCCCCACGTTTTTCGGTCGATCTCATGTGGCTCACATCCTCGCTGAGCACCGTGCCTCCCATGTTTATCATGCGTACAATATAATCTTCTATACCTAAATAGGAGAACCACATTAGCAGATTTCTCTACGTCATCCAAGGGACCCACAAGTCACTTACCTTTAAAATCACGAATTTGCAGCCAAAGCGTCCATCCACGTTCACAGGCACAGCTCACGCAGTCATGCTCATGCGACTCTTCCTTGCGCAATTGGACAAGCGTTATGGTCCGATGGTCTTCCTATGTCTGCTCGACTCCCTCGGTCCCTTTAAATCTGAACCATCCCTTGCAGTGCTCGTATATTTTGCCTCGTACCGAGCCACCCCAGAAGATTGGAGTTGTTTGCCTCATCAAACGCTAGCTGTCGCTCCCATCCCATGCGAGGTTATCTTGCACCCTGTCACCAATGAGCAGTATGACGGGAGTGGAGAGGATGGTGACACAGGAGCTAGCGCGGGGATGCCTCGACTGCTCGCTACAGGCCACGGGATAGTCCCAAGCAAGGCTGCCATAGCGCCGCCCTACTCTGTACCTCTCTGCCGCGCGCACCCATCTCCAATGGTCATGGCTGCCGTTGCCTCACGCCCACACCAGTCACCAGCATCGTCGCTCCTAAGCGGAGAGAGAATCGCGAGGTGCCCGCACGGTATGAGGCTATATGAGCCAGTGCCGAGCTCGCGCCCTACCCTGTTCCGCGCGTCGTCCATCTGCATCGGCTCACCGCACTCCTCCGATCCCATGCCATCTCAGTTGTCACTGTTGTGGATAAGATTGGGCACCCAGGCAATCCAATTATCTCCTTCCTGTTAAAATTTTGCTCCAGGTCATTCAGTGGGGAAGGGAAAAATATGTGGACTTAGAAAATGAGGAGTATACATGTAGTTCATTGTGAAAAGGAGGGCAATTATGCAATTGTCCAAAGTAATATCACTCTCTCTCTCTCTCTCTCCATTGTCTTTTCCTATCATCAGCTGAATGATTTTCCAAATCGAATAACCAGTGTACTCTCTAATTCTTCAAGGTGTGTTCAATGTTCACCATGTAGTCATGTGCTACTTGCCATTTGAGAAACTCAAGAAGGCATTTTTATAGCTTCTACATGACATGAGTAGTCGGATGCTTTTCTCTTTCTGTCATATAGATTTTCACAGTTTGATTAATAAGCATTTTGTTAGGCTTCTCAGAGTTAATAAAGGAATATTGCACAATGGCAGCATTTTTCTCTGCATGAAGAGAAGTGTAATGCTCACTCTAATAGTTGTTGAAAATGATCAATTCTGCTTTCAAATACTATAAAATTCCCGTAACAATGCGCGGGATATCATCTAGTTTATTTTACATATACGACTCATATATTTTTATACCGTACAAATACTAAAGTTGATATACACTACCGGAAGTGGCTATATGAAGTTGTGCACGGAGAGAGCTATTTCATTCGTCAACCCATCCTGCATGGAAAGAACATATTTAATATATATAATATAGCCAGTAAAGTATATATTTACATAGATAACTATATATGGATGCTTATATGTCATAATATAAATCATGCATCCATACTTTACATTTTGCTTTTTACCATTGATGTATAAGATACGAGTGAAAGACGCGTGGCCCGTGCGGATAATTAAGCTCTTTATTTAATTTCCTGATGAAGAAGAGTAGGATCGACACCATGATCGATCGTCTTACTAAGGAGACCATGGCTTAGCGACCAGACGCAGAGGCTTCTTCAACCGCACGGCCAATCCACTCAGCTCGTCCATGTCGACCGTCCACGGCCCACCGGCCGGCAGCTCCCAGTCGGAGTGGTACAGCAGGCTCGCCAGCACTAGCTCGACGCTCGCCATTGCAAACCCGGCCCCAGGGCACCCTCTCCGGCCGCCGCCGAACGGCAAGAACGCGAAGTCGTCGTCGTGCCGCCCCGCCACGTACTGATCCGCCGCAGCAGCGGCGGCCTCGTCCGCGAGCCACCGCTCTGGCAGGAAGTCCTCGGCACGCTCCCACGTCGCGGGGTCCCGTGCGATGGCCCAGACGTTGATGAGGACGCGGGTGCGCGCTGGGACATGGTAGCCGAGCAGCTCGGTGTCCTCGACCGTCTTCCGCGGCACGAGCTGCGCCGGCGTGTGCAGACGGAGCGTCTCCTTGAGCATCGGCTTCAGGTGGCGCAGCTTACCGAGGTGATCCTCGGTAACTTGGTTGTCGCCGCCGTCATGGATGACCGTGCGTATCTCGTCTTGGAGCTTGTGCATCTCGTCCGGATGGTTGATGAGCTCCGCCGTTGCCCATTCTAGAAGACAAATACTGATGCTATTTTCTTTATAAATTTGGTTTGTTTTAAATTTAAAACTTTTTTTTTGGGACGGAGTGAGTACACATACCAGGATGAAGGCCTTGACGGCTACCGTGTCAAACAGGAGTTCTCCCGTCTCTTCCTCCTCCTTCACATCCAGCAGCACGCTCACGAAACTGCGGCGACTGTCGTCGTCGTCGTCGCTGCCGTCTCCCTCCCGCGGGCCTCCACGGCGGCGCTTACGGTGGTCTGCGATGCCCCGCTCGAGCAAGCCATCCAGCGCATCAAACGTCCGTGTTGCCTTGGCATGCACCCCTCTCAGCGAGTCCACCCACGGCACGACCTCGCCGAGCGTGCCCCAGCCCAGCAGCTCCCCGAAGTCGACCAACAACTTCCTAAGAATCTTCCCTGCTTTTCCGCCGAGCCCATTGCTGGAGTCGTTGCCGAACGCGGCCCGCAGGAGGACAACGTTGGAGTAGGTGACGAGGAGATGGCTCAGGTTCACGGCGGCGGCGCCGCGGACGCGGTCGAGCAGAGCGGCGGCCTCCTGCTCCCGAACGCGTCGGAAGGAGAGCACGCAGCGCTGGCTGAGGAGGTGGAGTACGCAGACGCGGCGCGCCTGGCACCAGTGCTCGCCGTAGGGAGCGAAGGCCATGTCACGGCCGTGAAGGCGCTCGACCATCGGTCCGCGGTATCGGCTCGCGAAGGCCACGTCTCGGGTCTTCATGGCTTCCTGCGCCGCGGCCGCCGAGGAGGCCACCACGATGGGCACGCGGCCGAAGCGCAGGAGCATGACCGGGCCGTGCGTTCTGGCCATCGCCCGGAGCTTCCGGTGGGGTAGCGACCCAAGAAGCGGCAGGTGGCCGAGGAGAGGGAAGCCTGGCGGAGCTCTTCTGGCCATCGCCGTGGGACCGAGAAGTTTTTCTGCGAGTGGAGACGAAGAACACGAGGGAGAGAAGGGCAATGGGCAGCAGTGCAAACGGTGAGAGTGAGACGCCCGCCATGCTTGCAGCGTCGCAGCACAAACTGTGTGCGCTGCCCTTTTATTTCGGTTTGTGCTAACAAAATGACAAACCTATCTACAATCGTGTCGTGTGAAGTGAATGGCCGAGCAGTAGGCCAGGTCAGGTCAACAGTGTTGATGGCGATATTAGTGTAGCTGTAGGTCAGGTTAATAGTGTCGATGGCGACATATAATAGTGTAGCTGTAGGTCAGGTCAACAGTGTCGTTGGCGATAATAATTCTCTACGAGTTATGTTTGGATAGTGCACTTATTTAAACTTGTAAATGTCAAGGAAGGAAACAAAAGAGGACAAATTCTAATTCGTTTTATATATACGTGGGCTTTTATCAAACTCTTCAATTTGATTTTGTCTAGATTATGTACACACACATACACATGGGATTTCTAATTGGAATGATTATTATTCAGAAAATAAAGAATATTCTCCTATCCTACCTTGTGCCACTATGTTTTTGTACTTGCATTTACTATATTGACCTGTGACACCCTAAATTTTTGTATTATTTAAAAATAGATAAATTGATTTAAATATGAATTTGTTGTGCATTCAAATTTAGGGAATAATAAATTTTGTGAAATTAAAAGTAATCATAAGGTTAACAATTTGTTTTGCACTCATGCTGTTGCACTATATGTTTTTGTGATGATTGATTTGAGTCAAATTTCAAAAGATATTTAAAAACATTTGAAAATTTGATTTGAAAAATCAAATTAGAAAAATATAATTTCTTCCTTTTCCCTCTCTCTTTCCGGCCCGAGCGGCCCGTTCGGCCTGCTGCTCTCCAGGCGAGGCGGCCCGCGCGCACACCTTCCTCCCCCTTCGCTTGCTGGGCCGGCCCGAATCAGCCCAGCAAGCCAACCACCGCCGCGCCCCTTTCCTCTGAGTCGCTGACCACCCGGGCCCACCTGTCGGCGCTCCCATCTCCAACCTCCAGCCGTTCCCCTGACTCCCTCGGTCACGATGGCAACCGCCATGACCGCCCCGCGCCCACCTTCCGCGTCGTGGGAGCGTCCTCCCCCGCGCCCTTGCCTCTTCAAAAAGGGAAGCCGAGGCCGACCCCGCATCAGTTGTCGCGTTTCCCCGCTCCCTCTCGCGTCGCTGTGCCCGAGAGAACCGCCTCCCGAGGTCTCCAAGCTCCGCTGACCGCCCCTCCGCGCGGACAGCCTCCTCCGAGCCGTCTCCGTCCCGTTTTTCCCCGCGGTGAGAACCCTCTCGCTCCCCTCTCTCTCTCGGTGCTCACGGTTCGTCGAACCGTGGACCATGGCCCCCGTACCGTGTACTCCGACGAGCTTTTCTATGGCCGGCCATGGCGGGTGCCCCTCGGGCCTACCACCGCCCGCGTTTTGCCCCGGGATGGGTTTGCCATCCTCCCCTCTTCGCTCCGGACCTTTTATTTTTGAAAAGGATGCCCTGTAGCGCCCGGGCGAGCAACGCCGGCGAGCTCTGCGCCGCGGCAATGGCGGCGCCGCCGCGTCCTCCCTCAGCTCCGGCGGCCGCGCCTCTCTCTTTCCCTCCCATCAAATCTCTGCCGTCCGATCTGAGATCAACGGCCCAGGATCGCCCATACCCCTTCGTGGGTCTTTTTCTTAAAGAGACCCTCGGTTTCTGGCATATCCAACCCGCCGTCCTTGGCGTATTCCCGAAATACGCATGCCCGTTTTGAAAACGTAGTTTCTTCGGTTTAAATGAAAAATACGTTTTCAGATTAATTACAGATTTGCCACTGGAGTAAAACGCTTATAAAATCGTCGTTTTAGCTCCGATTCGACCCGTTCAACTTGCGTTAGTTTCATAATTTCGTAATCTATACATTAGTGCTACTGTTAGACCTGTTATAAACTTTTAAATTTCTCGATTAAGTCTAGTTTGTTAGCTAGCTTTTGGGAACCTTATATAGCTCGTAACTTTTGCGTTGTAGCTCCGTTTTTCGTGAACTTCGCGTCGTTGTGATCGTAGCAAGACGTAGAATATTTTCATAAACTTTTTATCTTGTTTTATACTGCTGGTGTACTGTTCTAATTATAGGTTTGTTTGCTATGCATGAATGCTCCTGAAATGTGTATGTTGCCGTGTTGGTCGAGTCAGACGGTGAGGAGTACGTTGAAAAACCAGGAGTACTTCGAAGATCAACAGGACCAGCAGGAGTGTGAACCAAGGCAAGTATAGCATGGGCCTACCTTGATTCCTATTCATTATATAATCTACTCATTATGCATGTGTCTAATATTGCTCGACTATAAGGACATCCTAGCCATTGATGACTTATACCTTGATGCCTATGGGTTTTATTGCATATGGGTAGAATGCTAGTGCTCTATTCAAACATGATCAATACTATGATTAATGGAACAAACGGATAAACATGATGGTAATAATTGAACTATAGGGTGATGGTGCAAATGATGTCGATCATGTTGCCCTAAACTCTCCGTAAGGACTTATCTGTAGGGCAAAAGCTGGGACATACAGTGCAACCGTGAGAGTTATATGGCTCTGACTTTAGCTCAGTAATATGATCTTTTCTAGCTTGTTAGAGGTTACCCGAAAGGGCGCAAGAGGGGCTTGCCACTTTGGGTATAGAACTGCCTCTGTTCTTGTGTGTATAGCCTGCGGGAATTGTGCCACAGAAAGGGGGTTCTCTATATCTGCCTGCCGAGGAAACCTCGCGGCCCTAACTTGTTAGACAAGACCTATGGAAGGCTTCATAGTGTACCCTGCCCGCTCACCTTGGAAGTGTTATGGGAGTAATTAACCCGGACATATGGGCAACACGACTCACGGGTAAAGATGCACAACCTCTGCAGAGTGTTAAAACTGTTATAACAGCCGTGCTCACGGTCACGAGCGGCCCGGAAAACTCACAGAATAACTGGTTACTTATGATGTTGTTGTTCATGGTGAACTATGATGGTATTATGATAATGATGATGATGATGATGATGATATAATGTTGATCAATAACTCTATTGATTCTAGTATGTGATCATGTGGTTTAATTTGGGAGCCTAAGCATAAGTTGATGTTAACCAATGATAAAATGCTGACGTACTAAAATGCTAAATGCAGTAAACCGTGTCTGCCTTTTGAGCCTCATGAATCCCCATGTTATGCTTGTGGAGTACGAAATGTACTCACGCTTGTTTATTTTCTATTTTTGGATAAAAATCCCGGATGGGTACCAGATTTCTAAAAATTGGAGCAGACAGGCTTGTGATCAACCAGTCAGTTGTCCCTATGGAGTGGAGTCTTTACCTGAAGACCGGAGTTGTCTTTCCGTTGCTTGCTATCTAAGGTTATATCTTTTATAATAAGTACGTTATATATTAAGCATTGTCATTTGATATTACCCTTATTTGTAGCTATATGTGAGATTTGACTTCCTGGGCTCACATATGGTGTATATCTGGTTTTGTTTTTAAAACCGGGTGTTACAAAGTGGTATCAGAGCAATGCTGACTGTAGGACGCAAGCCTAGTTAGGAATTGGCCGTCTTAAGGTTTAGGAATTGCTATAAGACACTTGTTCTATAAACCTTGATATTCCTCCTCTATTATTTCTCTACCCTTGATATTCATCTCCTCCTTGATACTTGTTTAAGTCTTTGTTCTCATCTTCACTCCTTGCTTTGATATGCTCTTAGAATCTTCTCTCTTATCATCTTCCTGCGACATCGGAAATGGAGCTTTAGGATATTTGCCCTTAATATGAATAGAACGATAGTATCACAAGCTAAGTCAATGATTGAAGTATGCACCTTAATTGCTTGTTGAATTGTCATTATGCATGTGCTTGTTTTGGATCTTTGTAATGATTGTAATGATCTTGTGGGGATTGTCCACAATTTTATTTAGTCTATAGGCCTAAGGCATAAGGATTAATGAAGTAAATATGCGGGTTTTGGTTTTCTCCTGTTTTATCAATCCTATTTTCCAGAGCAGTCTGTGTTCATCATGATATATCTCCAAATCTGGACATCCAAAAGTTATGGAACTTTTATAGATAAAAGAAGACTCTTGTATGTTTCATCTGCTGCTGGAATCAATTCCATATCTGTTTTGGTTTGGGATTTAAGAAAATCACAAGATGATATAGCTATGCTGTCTGAAACCTGGAGTAGTTTTTGTGGTGCATAGTTTTTGACTAAATGATGTTTGGAATCAGGAAAAGTGTTCTATACAAAAGTTGTAGAAGATTTCAACGGCTTTCCAACAGTATAAACTACAACTTCATTGGATTAACAGAATAGGAGTTACAGCTGTTTTCCTGCGCTGCTGTTTTTCTACTCATGAGGAATTTCAGACTTGTTGTTCTTACTTATACACATGAGTTTCCGTGGGATATCAGAAGGTCATTATGATGGTTAACTCACTTTGAAGAAGATGCAAGCTACCCTTTGTTGTCCCCTAGTTGATCTCTCTTAAGGGGGGTAGTCGAGTGAAGAAGTAACAAGATGAAGGTTTCTTACATTCAAGTACTCCACCTAGAAGAATTAGTTATCCCTATGGTTGAGAAGTCACCATCAAGCACAGTTGGGTGTTTGAACTTCACCATACCCAAGACAAGTCAGCAACAATGACAAGGCAAGGAGATATGGTTCATCTACAGTTGGTTCTATGGAGACTCGGAAAACTCGTTGCGACATCAATTATGGCAATAAATCTTTTTATTCAAGGAAAATCTCTACTTGGATAAGTTATCTCAAATGGTGGAATAATGGGAAACTTAAGAAAGTTAATGATGTGTTGAGTTGGAACCCACCAAAGGATGCGAGATGTGAGTGAGATTCAAAGTTTTCCTAGGAATAGAAGATATCGTCAGAGGTTCATTGGAGGCATTATAATCTTGGATATAAGGGTGACATCTACAAAGATCGTAAGAATCTAAAGGATATCTTCACTAAGTTGGTTTTGATCTTATGAAATCATCGATGAATTAGAGCGATCAATGATTATGACATGGATGTGCGTTAATACCTGGATAAGCAAAAGTTGTTGTCGATGCTCCTAGCATAAGGAGTGTGCTAGGAAGGTTCGGCGACACCAAGGTTGAGTTGTGTGAGAGACTTGAGTGATGTCACCTACACTACAAAGTTGGTAATTAATAGTGATCATCTTGGAACAAAAGGAATTGCAAAGGTCAATTGGAGGAATGGCATAAAGGACTAAGGGATTGTGCTTAAGAGTTGATCAAGCTATTTGGAGCAAGGTTGTAACAACGTGCAAGCTACAGCGTGATCGTTGTGAGAAAATGAAGAAGATCCAAAGACAGAGCATCTACATCTTTGACACCCATCTCCCGAATCTCGAGGACGAGATTCCTCTTAAGGGGTAGAATTGTGACACCCTAAATTTTTGTATTATTTAAAAATAGATAAATTGATTTAAATATGAATTTGTTGTGCATTCAAATTTAGGGAATAATAAATTTTGTGAAATTAAAAGTAATCATAAGGTTAACAATTTGTTTTGCACTCATGCTGTTGCACTATATGTTTTTGTGATGATTGATTTGAGTCAAATTTCAAAAGATATTTAAAAACATTTGAAAATTTGATTTGAAAAATCAAATTAGAAAAATATAATTTCTTCCTTTTCCCTCTCTCTTTCCGGCCCGAGCGGCCCGTTCGGCCTGCTGCTCTCCAGGCGAGGCGGCCCGCGCGCACACCTTCCTCCCCCTTCGCTTGCTGGGCCGGCCCGAATCAGCCCAGCAAGCCAACCACCGCCGCGCCCCTTTCCTTTGAGTCGCTGACCACCCGGGCCCACCTGTCGGCGCTCCCATCTCCAACCTCCAGCCGTTCCCCTGACTCCCTCGGTCACGATGGCAACCGCCATGACCGCCCCGCGCCCACCTTCCGCGTCGTGGGAGCGTCCTCCCCGCGCCCTTGCCTCTTCAAAAAGGGAAGCCGAGGCCGACCCCGCATCAGTTGTCGCGTTTCCCCGCTCCCTCTCGCGTCGCTGTGCCCGAGAGAACCGCCTCCCGAGGTCTCCAAGCTCCGCTGACCGCCCCTCCGCGCGGACAGCCTCCTCCGAGCCGTCTCCGCCCCGTTTTTCCCCGCGGTGAGAACCCTCTCGCTCCCCTCTCTCTCTCGGTGCTCACGGTTCATCGAACCGTGGACCATGGCCCACGTACCGTGTACTCCGACGAGCTTTTCTATGGCCGGCCATGGCGGGTGCCCCTCGGGCCTACCACCGCCCGCGTTTTGCCCCGGGATGGGTTTGCCATCCTCCCCTCTTCGCTCCGGACCTTTTATTTTTGAAAAGGATGCCCTGTAGCGCCCGGGCGAGCAACGTCGGCGAGCTCTGCGCCGCGGCAATGGCGGCGCCGCCGCGTCCTCCCTCAGCTCCGGCGGCCGCGCCTCTCTCTTTCCCTCCCATCAAATCTCTGTCGTCCGATCTGAGATCAACGGCCCAGGATCGCCCATACCCCTTCGTGGGTCTTTTTCTTAAAGAGACCCTCGGTTTCTGGCATATCCAACCCGCCGTCCTTGGCGTATTCCCGAAATACGCATGCCCGTTTTGAAAACGTAGTTTCTTCGGTTTAAATGAAAAATACGTTTTCAGATTAATTACAGATTTGCCACTGTAGTAAAACGCTTATAAAATCGTCGTTTTAGCTCCGATTCGACCCGTTCAACTTGCGTTAGTTTCATAATTTCGTAATCTATACATTAGTGCTACTGTTAGACCTGTTATAAGCTTTTGAATTTCTCGATTAAGTCTAGTTTGTTAGCTAGCTTTTGGGAACCTTATATAGCTCGTAACTTTTGCGTTGTAGCTCCGTTTTTCGTGAACTTCGCGTCGTTGTGATCGTAGCAAGACGTAGAATATTTTCATAAACTTTTTATCTTGTTTTATACTGCTGGTGTACTGTTCTAATTATAGGTTTGTTTGCTATGCATGAATGCTCCTGAAATGTGTATGTTGCCGTGTTGGTCGAGTCAGACGGTGAGGAGTACGTTGGGAACCAGGAGTACTTCGAAGATCAACAGGACCAGCAGGAGTGTGAACCAAGGAAAGTATAGCATGGGCCTACCTTGATTCCTATTCATTATATAATCTACTCATTATGCATGTGTCTAATATTGCTCGACTATAAGGACATCCTAGCCATTGATGACTTATACCTTGATGCCTATGGGTTTTATTGCATATGGGTAGAATGCTAGTGCTCTATTCAAACATGATCAATACTATGATTAATGGAACAAACGGATAAACATGATGGTAATAATTGAACTATAGGGTGATGGTGCAAATGATGTCGATCATGTTGCCCTAAACTCTCCGTAAGGACTTATCTGTAGGGCAAAAGCTGGGACATACAGTGCAACCGTGAGAGTTATATGGCTCTGACTTTAGCTCAGTAATATGATCTTTTCTAGCTTGTTAGAGGTTACCCGAAAGGGCGCAAGAGGGGCTTGCCACTTTGGGTATAGAACTGCCTCTGTTCTTGTGTGTATAGCCTGCGGGAATTGTGCCACAGAAAGGGGGTTCTCTATATCTGCCTGCCGAGGAAACCTCGCGGCCCTAACTTGTTAGACAAGACCTATGGAAGGCTTCATAGTGTACCCTGCCCGCTCACCTTGGAAGTGTTATGGGAGTAATTAACCCGGGCATATTGGCAACACGACTCACGGGTAAAGATGCACAACCTCTGCAGAGTGTTAAAACTGTTATAACAGCCGTGCTCACGGTCACGAGCGGCCCGGAAAACTCACAGAATAACTGGTTACTTATGATGTTGTTGTTCATGGTGAACTATGATGGTATTATGATAATGATGATGATGATGATGATATAATGTTGATCAATAACTCTATTGATTCTAGTATGTGATCATGTGGTTTAATTTGGGAGCCTAAGCATAAGTTGATGTTAACCAATGATAAAATGCTGACGTACTAAAATGCTAAATGCAGTAAACCGTGTCTGCCTTTTGAGCCTCATGAATCCCCATGTTATGCTTGTGGAGTACGAAATGTACTCACGCTTGTTTATTTTCTATTTTTGGATAAAAATCTCGGATGGGTACCAGATTTCTAAAAATTGGAGCAGACAGGCTTGTGATCAACCAGTCAGTTGTCCCTGTGGAGTGGAGTCTTTACCTGAAGACCGGAGTTGTCTTTCCGTTGCTTGCTATCTAAGGTTATATCTTTTATAATAAGTACGTTATATATTAAGCATTGTCATTTGATATTACCCTTATTTGTAGCTATATGTGAGATTTGACTTTCTGGGCTCACATATGGTGTATATCTGGTTTTGTTTTTAAAACCGGGTGTTACATGACCGTAAGAGATGCAAAGCATAAAGTTTTAACCCTTGGCGAGCGAGGACGTCAGACGCGAGTGCTGAAATAGACTTTAAAAAAATAATACCAAAATGTGGCGTGCTGACACAAGCATCGCACATGTTTGCTAGTTATATATTAATATTAAAGAAAGTTGAGACTAGACGCTACAACAAATCAACGACAACCACAACCTTAAAGGTTGTTAGCAAGAAAACGAGACACAAAGCTAACAACCGAAAGCAACCCAACAAGTGCAACATTTTTCTACACTTAGTACAAAGGAGATATAGACGTAGCATCATGCATCAATAATCAAGCCGGTCTTAGCAATGTTTCTACTTATTTATTATAGCGCCACATCAACAAAAATAACGAGGTGACATGAAAATTAAAAGGAGGGAGAGGAATGAGTTTCATCCTATGAACCTAGTTGTCATTGTTTCCTAGTAAATTAAACTCTAATGAAACTTATATTGACACATTATGGCTTCATCCCAATGTTTTTTTTGGCTGATCTCATATGGCTCACATCTTCATTGTGAACCACACCTCCCATGTTTATCATGCACTATATGTAATTTATTTACATATGCGCCCCCCATGTTTATCACACGAACATTGAAGTAAATTAAACTATTTTGGTAAACATTTTGTATGACAATCCTTAATTTAGATAGTATTATCAGTGGCTATATTATTTATATGGCACATTTTATCATAAAATCATGTAACTATTTTAATACTGTGACTAGTATATGAAATTGTGAGATGAAAGTATGTAGTGAGAGGTGCTATTTCATTCATCAAACCAATCCTATAAAACCGATGTGGCACTCCTGAAAACTAGCGCACTAATAAAACTCACTATTGAGATTGGACATCAGATCCAATAATGAGACATCCAAAACTCTATTAAGATGAGATTTCAAGGTGTCTTTCATCCATACCTGAAATGTTTTTTGTCTGCAACTTTTGGTATGATCTTGGAAGGAATGTCGCCATGAAAGTAGGCCAGTCTAATAGTGGTGGTGAATATGGACATGGGGTAGCTTGGAAGCTAGGATGCCGTCAAATCAGGGTCTCTAAGAGCATCTCTAGCAAACTGCCTAAATAAACTACCTATCATATTTCTCTGTAGTGGAGGTCAAAAGAACCTACTTCAGCAGACTACCTAAATTTGTTGGCCCAACAGATTCCTCCTCTCACTATCCGTATAGGAAATAAACGACGTCCTGGCCCCTCCCCTCGCATGTGTTAAAAACGTCGTTCTGGAACCGCAGCCTCACATGTGGACGGCGTTTGCCCTTGCCTCTTCGATCGCCGCACCACGCAGTTACTCCGTGCATGCAACACGGGAATAAATAGCCAGGCCGCTGGAACCCAAGCGTCGGATGCCAGCCAAGCAAGCGCGAACTGATTTGATTAAACGTGCGCAACCAAAACGCTAAAACCGCGCGGGCGGAGCAAAAAACAAGCGCCATGCAGCGCGTTTTGCAAAAGAGAAGAGGCTGCAGCGCGCAAACAAGAAGCGGCATACAACAACGCGCGCACAGCCAGCGGAAATCCTCCCCGCGGCACAGTGCCATGAATATTGCGCTAAAACCACAAAAAATGGGGACGGCAGGGGTCGAACCCGCAAAGTCTCAACTCTAACCCCGCTGCGCTACACAGAAAGCTTGTGTAAC
Organism: Saccharum hybrid cultivar R570; assembly: GCA_038087645.1. Taxonomy (NCBI): domain Eukaryota; kingdom Viridiplantae; phylum Streptophyta; class Magnoliopsida; order Poales; family Poaceae; genus Saccharum; species Saccharum hybrid cultivar. The sequence goes on from JAQSUU010000088.1 coordinate 2,414,788, forward strand.
TTTCTTTGGATGAAATGTACCCGCAGCCGTATTTAATAGGGGTAGACACGGAAAACTCTATTCTAATTAATCACTCCTTGGTATGCTAAATGCTGTCCTAAACGTCATTTTTTACCAGTATGGAGGGAGTACTTCTGTTGGGCCAACAATGCCTACATATCCTATCTTATCTTATACTCTTATAAAGCAAAATTCCACCACTATATTTCTCTACAACTCTGTGAAACCACTTCATCCTAAGGGTCCCGCCATCTCACTAACACACAACGCTTCTCTCCCATCTGTCTATCAGTTAATACGAAACCATGCATGGTTTGTCTCTTTGCTTTCCCTCCCATCGCCACTCCTTCAGTTGCCACTAACGGCTCAATTTTCCATTCAAAATCGATGCCAAATAATTAATGTATTAATAATGTGAAAAATCCAACAGTCACATCCTGCTCATCGGATCAGGTGGTGGCATAGGTAACAATCGATGGCAATTAATGTATTAATGTAGTAAAAAAATCAAGAGTCTCATCCTCCTCATCGGATCAGGTGGTGGGCTGGTGGTTAGCGGGACTATAAATCGCTACTCCCAGCCTAGGATATATTTGTTCATCCACTAAACTGTCCAAAGAGATCAGGTGGTAGATTGTTTGATCCAAGCGTTGTCCTTCATTGATCTATCGCTCTACCTCTCTAATTTTGTTTTTTTTTCTCTTTTTCTCTTCCAAAGGATAGACAGCGGAACAGAAGTGCTCCAAAGAGCTTCTGGTCGCCACAGCAAGTAAGCGGTAGCAGTGGAGGAGCCACATCATGGAAGAGGGACCAAGTAGACAGCTACGACCTTTTATAGATCATTTCAACAGGTATGGGCAATGAAGTCTTCGCATACGCAGAAAGGCGTTGACCATAGGACAGGCCAGCGGGAGATGGCATCATGGGTAGTGTAGCGCGGCATCGTGCATGGTGTTGCGCAACGTGGAAGGACAACACCAAGCCACACGAATCATAGGCCTTGTTTAGATCAAGGCTAAAGTTAAATTTTTTCACTCTCTCCATCACATCAACTTTTGCATTTTGCACTCATACATGAAGCATTAAATATAGATAAAAAATAATTAATTGTACAATTTAGTTATAAATCACGAGACAAATCTTTTGAGCCTAGTTAATCTATAATTTGACACTAATTGTCAAATACAAACGAAAGTGCTACCGTTAGAAAAACTCTAACTTTTCTCCAACTAAACAAGGCCATAATCGAGGCGCAAACACACAATGATAGTTGTCATGTGAGAGAAATCCAGGCAAGGACATGGAAGGACAGAGAGTGGGTGTGGATGGAGCTGCTTGCTGCCTTCATAGGTACCATATATGTACTATCTGAACTAAGAACTAGGTCTATTACCATGTGTAATTTTGGTTTATCTTATGGTCCAAAGAAACTAGATTCACATGTGTTCTTGGTTGCATAAGAAGCCAAAATCAAATAGTGAGAATTATCACTCAAGTAAATCATCCTTAAAAAGCAACAAATTTCCGCAGCAACGCGCGAGGAATCGTCTAGTTTTCTTGTTTGTCTGTTTTCCTCCCCGCGTGGCTCTTTCTTCTGCCCGAGCACTCGATCCGCCGCAGGGGAGCATCCATGCCGCCGCAGAGCGCGGCCATCCCCGACGCGGGAGGCAGCGCGGCAGCAGTTCCTGCATGATGCCTCATCTTCCCACATAGGCGTGGCGGCCATCCTAGATCTTGGCACGGCGAGGTCGGGCCACGCTTCAACGGCCGCATGCCTCCCCACGATCTCCAGTGGACTCCCCTCCCCGGCACGACCTCCGGCGAACTCCCCTCCAAAATGCGACCTCCGGCGACTCCCCTCCCCGGCGGCCCGCTCCTGGCCGAGTTCATCAATTGCCAAAGAGAGAGGATGACATGTGGGTTCCACATGTCATTAACTGCAATAATGAGTTTAAGAATAATGGTTTAGATAGTATTGTTGGAGTTGAAAGCATAAAATAAGTAGTATTGAAATAGGTGGCTACCAAAAAAGATAAGTAGATAGTCTATTTTGGGTGGTATTGCTAGAGCTGCTATAAGGAACACAAGGATTTTAGCTGAATTGTAAATGTATTTCATAAGAATAAGTTCAATTTAACATGAAAAATGTAGGGTTTGGGAAAAAAATGTGCATTCAAAAGTATCTTAGTATTTGAACCGTGTATTGAAACTCTACGCTGACCTAAATGCATGCGCATTCATTAATCTCTCATTTACTAGCTCATCACATCACTACTCCCCGTCCACAAAAGACGTAAATCTCACGTTTCGAGGAATCAAATGTTTTCAACTTTGATGTAACACCCAAAAATTTGCACCTTTGAAAATAGGGTTGAAGTGATTTAGTTTTGTATTTTTGTGCTCATGAAAATATAAGAAAACAAATTTTTTCATTAAATTAAAATTTATCATAGAGTGTAGCAACATTGTTGTGCATACATGCTGGTGCATATGGTTTATTGTGATGAGTGGTTTCGCCTAAAATTCAAAATGAATTCAAATTCTTTTTGAAATGTTTTGAAAATAGCTTTGAAATAAAAGAAAATCAAAATCAAAAGAGAAAATCTTCTTTCCCTTCATTTGGCCCAAAGGCCCACTCTCCCTTTCTCCTCATGGCCTGCTTTCCCGCTTGCTCAGGCCCAGCGCATCCTTCTCCGCAACCCCAGCAGCAGTGCCAGCCCGGCCTGTCTCTCTCCCCTCTCCCCGCTGGAAGCCTCAGGCCCAGCTCGTCTCCGCACGAATACCCTCTCTCTTTCTCCCTATGTTGGCTGATGACCAGGGCCCGCCCTTCACCCGCTGACACCCCGAGCCCGCATGTCAGCCGCGTCTACCTCTGACCGTAGGAGAGCAGGACTCCAGTCGATGGAAATCCGCCGCTGCTCCCCCGATTTCTCGGGATCTTGGCATGCGCGCCACGCCCTAGCCCCTATAAAAGCAAGCCCCAGGTTCTGACACTCCCCTATCGAGCCCTAGCGCAAGCCGTCCCCTCCATCTGAGCTCGCAGCCGCCACGAACCCTTAGCCGCCGCCGTACTTGCCTCGCCGTTCCGTCGCTCGCCGAGTTTCACTATCTGGTAAGCAAGCGAGCGGTGCCGCGCTATCTCTCCCTCTCGCTCCCAGTCATCGGTGCACCGCCACCGGGCCTACCTGTGCCGCTCAGCCTAGCCCCGCGTCGCTACAGTACCGCGTCAGGCCACCTCGATGCCCTCATCGAGTTCGCCGTGCACCCCTCTCTCTCCTTGTGCTCTTTCCTTGGCCAGTGATGCCCGGAATTGGTAAATAGCCGAATGCCGGCGAGGTCCCCTGCTTATTCGGCCATGCACCGCCGCTCATAGCGCCGCCGGCAACCCCCTCTCCCTCCCTTCTGTTTTCAGGCATCCAGATCTAATCCAACGGCTTCTATTCAATCATACCATTTTGGCTGGTGTTTTTGCATAAGAGCTCCTCCACTTTTATGATTCAAACCTGCAGTCCGCTCCAAATTCAAAATTTCAATTTTTGATTTATTCGAAATAAAAATCCAGTTATTTACAGTTTTGCCACTGATTTGTTTTAAGCATAACTTCTCTGTTTTAACTCCATTTTGACCTGTTCAAGTTGCGTTAGATTCATAACGACGTAATCTATGCGTTAGTAACAATGTGTACCACGTAACCGGCTCTAGAATTTCATGGTTTAAATCATATCTTGATTAATGATTATGCAACTAGATTTATAAATAAAATATAATTGATTTTACTTTGCTTTTCTAATTCCAATATAATTTTGACTTTATCCAATTTAGATATTACTCTAAAATATCTTATACATGTTTTAAATATGATTAAAATAAATGAAGACTATAGTTTCTTCTTCTTATATAAAGTAAATCCTTCGATAACTGTTCTTTCACACCATAGCTTCGATTAGCGTGCTTTTCGCGTCTGTGTGCTCGTAGAAATATGTAGATTAGTTTTTGAACCTTTTCATATGATTGGTGTACTGTTCTAATTTAGTTATATATGTATGTTATGCATGTCTATTCGGATGCTTGTGTGGTGCTTTATAATCATGTCCAGTCGGTTAGATTTACGTGGTGATCAAGAAGCAGTTCTTTGGTGGTTCCAAATCTACAGAAGAAGGATTTCAGTTTAAGGCAAGTATAGCATGAGATCATCCTTGTTTTCTATTCATCTTTAATACACTTAATTCATGTGCATGTGTCTGCCTTGTTACCCCTAAGGATGTCCTAGCTTTTATATCTTGTACCTTGACACCCGTGGGACATTGCATTGGGCAGTATAATGCTAGTGCTCTAATTCAATAACCCTGATCTTGTAATTTGACTAATGATATATGCAATAAATGAAAAATATGATTTTTAGTAACTTGGAAAAGGAGGCTAGAGCATTACTTTTATGGTGCTCTAGTTTATCTCCTTAAGGACCTATCTGTAAGTGATCATCCAGAACTTACAGTACAACCATGAGGGCTACATGGCTCTAGCTTTAGTCAAGTATGAGGACCTTTTCTAGCTTGTTAGAGGTTACCTTTACAGTGCAAAAGGGGTGTGTAACCGGGTCGGGTGTAGTGCGGTCTCTGTCCCTATGTATATATGTTGCGTGTCATTGTACCATTCGGAAGGGGGCTCTACATTTGTAGGCTATAGAAACCTAGCGGCCCTAACTTGTTAGACGAACCTTTGAAAAACTTCATAGTGAACCCTGCCGACCTTTCTTGGTAGTGCGTTAAGAGGTTGGCCGCCTCGGGTGAAAGGGCAAATCACGACTCATGGGTAAAGATGTACAACCTCTGTAAAGTATAAAACTGATATATCAGCCATACTCACGGTCACGAGCGGCCTTGGAACCCTTATGGAATAGATGATGAACACCGATGACACTAATGATTATTGTTTCTTGCTATACGTCATTCTTGTTTACATGATCATGTGGTTATTTGGGGCAAATACTGAACTTGTTGCTACTCAAATGCTAAAATCGTGACAACTAAAAGCAAAATACGGTTAAACCAGAGTCGACCTTTTGAACCTCATGAACCCCACGTTATATTTATTGAGTACGACATGTACTTACGCTTGCCTTTACATTTTATTTGGATAAAAATCCCGGATGGGTACAGATTGCTAGAAAATCGGAGGAGTTAGGTTTGTGATCAACCAGTCAGTTATCCCTGTAGAGTAGAGTTTTCACCTGAAGATCAGAGTTGTCTTTCCGCTGTCTGTTGTCTAAGGTTATACCTTGTATACTAAATACGTTATATATTGAGCATTGACTTTTGATATTACCCTTATTTGTAGCCATATGTGTGATTTGACTTCCTGGACATATATATATATGGTGTGTATATGGTTTTATCCTTAAAACCGGGTGCTACATTTAACCCAAATTTTATGTAAAATATTAACAACTATGATACAAAATAAGTATCATTAGATTAATTATAAAATATATTTCCAAAATAAACTGATTTGGAGACATAAACGTGAACACTATCACTTTAAATTTGGTTATATTTGAATTAATTTGTTAGGTATAGATGCTATAGTTGCATTCTTTATGAACGGAGGCAATACTAGCTAGGCACCAAATTGGTCGTACACAAGGAAACTTACAATCAAGCTCTCCCAAACTCCATGGTGTGGAGCTCTCCCAAACTTTGTTGTGGACGGTACGTGGAGCCCAAATCCATGACGAGGATGGAGCTGCTCTATGATGGCTTTAGTGCTCCAAACCTGATTTTTTTAACAGTGGAGCTCTCCCAAACATGACTTTAATTTCTTATTTACTCGCAAAATAAATTAATCTCTCATTTACTAGCTAGGCACCAACCTCGGCTCATGCACACGCACGCGGGAAATTAAACCATTAATCACGTGTACCACTTTAGTTTAGAAATGGTCGCACACAAGGAAACATACGCTGGGAGTCTGGGACATCGAACAAGTTTTGACCACACATGGAAGTTTAGAAATGGTCGCACACAAGGAGTAATGTACAGAGTGCTCGGCTGGCACAGCTGGTTAATTAGGTGCTGTTTGGTTATAGTATTGTTATGTAAAGGGAATATGGGATTAAAGCTGTGGTGTTACCGTAAGGGAATGGAAATGAATTAATTTCATTTCCATCTGCGTTACTGTTGCAAGAATCTTGAGAGATCTACTTCAGCGCACACACCCTTGCTCTCTCTATATATATGCAGATCGGAGAAGCATGGGTTATATAGCTTATTAGCTCAGGATCAAATTAAATTAAAGATCCAACATGAGGAACAACATTGCGATGGCCATGCTCTTGTTCGCTATGCTTTTTGGATCCCTGGTATTGCCTACGGAGTGTAAGTATTTATACTTGATTATCGATCCTTTCTTCCTCCTTACGATTCGATTTAAGAAAAGTTTGTCCCATTTTACTACTAATAACAATCAACGACTTTGTCTATTATTCAAGGGAAATGTAGGTGTTTGGTAGTAAATTTTTTTACTTTTTTTCTTCTCTGAATTTATATGATTATATATTTGATGTGTGTTTCTGATGAAGGACGACGCCAAATAATATCGCAGGTCGCCGTCAGCTGCTAGGGGATGATAGGAATTCTATTATTCCTACGACGATTATCAACTCCACGACGACGTCATTAGATGAGCGAAAGGTCAAGTTGATTTTTTGCACCGCGGTGAACTGCAACTACTTTGATCCCTTGTATGACACTTGCTATTGTTGTCCGGATGCGAGCAGCAAAGAGAATTGCCACTTAACCTTAGAAGAGTGCAGGGCCAGCTGCGCCTTATGCCAACCCATATGCTAGCTTGCCATCGATTCGGTTAATTATCGATGCAACGAGTTCAGGTCGGCCGTTCCTAATAATAAAACTACCGTCCCTTCGGTTTAATTTGGAGAAAAAATAATGTACATCGCATCAGTGTATATGACGTAGTTTTAATTTGCTGTACACGCTTTATCCAAAAAAAAAATCGTGTGCACACATGTCGATGGCTTTGCAACGATCAGGAGAGCAATTGCTCCAGTGTACATTTCTTGCACTTGGACTTGGTCCTTTGTTTCAAATTGTAATAAGTCACTTGTTCTAAGTCAAGTTTGCTCAGCTTGACCAAATTAATCGAAAATGGCATCAATACGGTGTGTATGTGTATCCATAACATCATTATCTAAAAAAATGTGTATCCATAACATCAAATTAGTTTTGTCATCAAATTCTTCCTGAAATATGACAGTGCACTTATCAAGAACTTATATATCAATCAAAAGTAGAGAAGTTCGACTTACACAGAAATTAGAATAATAATTAATGACCACAAATTGGTATCCTATTGAAAAAATTCTACTCCATGCAAGAACTAAAGCATCACATACTAACATTCATGGAAATCATCATGTAATTTGCTAGAAATTAAATGGGTTCGTTGACATCAACCTTTTGAAGGATGGGTTCACCACAATTTGAATGTCTTACTCAAGATCTAATTGAAGAGTGCTCTCTAAAATGGAGAAATAACTAGCATGAGAATCAAGCAATCTAGTGATAAAAACAATTGAAATGCTACATATTCAAAGAAGTGGATGCCTATTTCTAACCTTAAAGGCAAGAAGATTATGCCCATCCTTTAAAATCCAAGACCGCCTTCCATGAGCATTTTGGTGAAAATGATGGAGGGAGCGAGAGGTGGGGAAAGACGCTCCTTGGATGAGTGTGCTCGGGATGGAAGGACTCAAGGAAGGAGGGACGAGAAAGGAGGATTTTGTACTGTGTGCACATAACACTGCCAGCTCAAGCCACACGCTGACAGTGATAGGCTCTATCTCACTGCCAGTCCAAGCAACAAGCCGACAATGATATTTCACTGTTGGTTTAAGCCACCAGCCGACAATGATAGTTATAGTATCACTACCGGCTTGTGGCTTAAATCGGCAATAAAATGTCACTGCTGGCTTCTGGCTTGAGCCGACAGTAATACTGACCTTCACTGCCGGGTCACTAGGACCCCCAATCATTTTCGTAATTTTAATTTATGACACGTCGGTGAAGGGTTATCACTACCGGTTTTTAAGCAACCCATAGTGATTATCAGTTCTGTAGTAGTGATAGAGAGAGTTTCTTAGCACGATTACCAACTCTCTATGGGTCACGAAATTAAGTGCCTATAAAATCATAGAATGAAACTTTTCATTAAGAGTGAGAATTTTATTCATGTTTTATTTCATTAATCTCTCCCTCCCTCATTTACTAGCTCACATGCAAAAACTATTAATAACGTGCGCTTCTTTACTCTATAAATGGTCGCCACACAAGGAAACATATGCTAACAGGTTAATTAATTTTAACCATGCATCCATAACTTCAGTTATCACTCTGCAAGTCTGCATAATGTACACACTGCTCGGCTGGCACACCCTCTCTCTCTCTGTATATATATATATATATATATATATATATATATATATATATATATATATATATATATATATATATATATATATATATATATATATATATATATATATATATATATATATATATATATATATATATATATATATATATATATATATATATATATATGATGTGTGTTCCTTCCATTGTTTGTTTGTTTTTCTGATGAAAAACGAGGCAAATAACATTGCAGGTCACCTGGATGCTAATAGTTCTATTGCTACTACGACTATCAACTCCACTACCTCATTAGATGAAAGAAAGTTGACCTTGATTTTTTGCTCCAGGGTGCATTGCGATTACTTTAATCCCAGGTTCAATGTATGCTATTGTTGCCCCGACGGTAGCCGCAAAGAGTATTGCCATTTAGACTTACAAGTGTGCAGGGCCACCTGCGCCTTATGCGACCCAAAATGCTAGCTTTGTTGCCATCGATTCTATTTGATGGTTAATGATCGATGCAACACGAGTTCAGGTCGACCCTACGTACAGCGTTCCTAATAAAACTACCGTCGTCTCGGTTTAAGTAATTTGGAGCAAAGTATAATGTACTACATCGCACGTAGTTTTGCAATATATTTTTCGGAAACGCGCGCTACACGTGTTTCATTAAGAGAAGCTAGAAGTTCAATTACACGCCCCACGGCGCTACACGGCGAGATGCCATATAGTCCGTCGGGAAGACACGAACACAAATCACCGCAAAGCGACGGGGATCACAAGCTTGTACTAACTAGGAAACGATGTCCATGCACAGCTGAAACACAGTCATGCGTGCGCCGTCGAAGGTCCGGCGGTTACGCTCCTTCCACAAGTTTCACGTAGTAAGAAGGACTGCGGAGTCGAAGGAACGCCGCAGCTCACCGGGCAGTCTCCCCCTTGCTTGTTGCCACCAGTCGGCGAGGGCGATGGTCTGGTTCGGTGTCAAACCTCCCGGGCAAACACGCATGAACACAGAAGGTGGTCCGTCCTCGTCATGTTGAGCGCATAGTACGCACGACGCGCTCTGCTGTAGTCCATGGCGCATCCTTCTCTCGCCCGTCCATAGCCTGCCATGGAGGGCGACCCAAAAGAAAAACTTCACCTTGGGCGGAGCGTGGGCGTGCCAGAGGTGCTTTGCCCCAACAAGCATCTATCTACCGATGAAGAACAACCAGTATGCCGAGGACGCTGAGTAGTTTCCGTCGGCTGTCCATCTCCAGACAAAGCGATCGGAGACGGCAGGCTGTAGCTGGACATGCTCTAGTTTCTCCCACAACAATAAATAGTCGCACATTACGGGCGCCGTAGATGTCCCTGACCCATGACCTGTCGGTGAGCGCGTCCCAGACCGATCGGTTCCAGTGTCGCCTGGGCACGGCGCCGAACAGATACAGCGCGAACGACGCAATGGGGCCGTCGGGGAGCCAGGAATCAGTCCAGAACCTAGCTGATGCTCCGTCGCGCAAGCGCACGGTGACTGATGCCCGCCTGGACACACCTCTCGGTCCTAGAGGGAAGGAGGGCCCATGCTGAGGAGGAGTCTGTGCGGCGCAGCCACTCCCATCTGAGGCTGAGGGCGAACCCGAGAAGCTTCAAGTTCGGGATACCGAGCCCGCCATGGTCCTTGGGAGAGCACACAATGGGCCATGCATGCAATCTTGCATTTGCCACCACTGGCGTTAGTGTTGCCAGTCCAGAGGAAGGCCCTACGCCTCTTGTCGATCTCAGTAATCGCCCAGGCTGAAAGGCAGCAGGTGATCGAGATATGCACCGGGATGGCCGACAACGTGGTCTGCCGTCTGCGTGAGCGTCGTGCGCCCCACGGCGTTCAGCGTACCAGCCTTCCAGGTCGGGATCCGCGCGGCCACCTTGTCCACGAGGCGCTGCTCGTCCGCTCGCCTCAACCGCGACAGGTGCACGGGAACTGCTGGACTCGGCAGGGGAAGACATGTTGGACTGCAGCCACGTCGTCTTCCGAACAACGGATCGAAGTTACCTGGCACTTGTCTAGAGGCCCGAGGCGCTCGCGAAGAGCTGTAAGATTTCGCGGATACAGCGGAAGTCCTAGGTCGTTGGCGTAAGGAAGACGACCAGATTGTCCCAGGTGGCTTTGAAGAAGGCCGCGCTCAGGGCTAGGGGCGCGATCGGAGGGCGACTCCCTGACAATCCGCGCGACCTCCTCGGCTGTGAACGGCAGGGCCTGATCGTATGCTGGCGGCTGAACGGCTTTCCCAGTATGTTGTAGTAGTACTCGTGGACCAGGTCAGCCTTGGCATCTTCTTCGGTGAATAGCTGTCCGTTGTGGTGCACGGCAGCCAGGTAGTTCTTTCGTCGTCGATGGCAGGCTTGAAGGTGGAAGAATCTCGTACTGGCATCGCCCTCCCGCAAGAATCTTGTCCTTGCCCGCTGGCGCGCCATGGTCCTGTTCAGCGACGCCAGGCCAAGCGTGCTGGCCTTGAGCAGTTGCTAGTTTTGCTATACATAAACGTGCACACAGATGTTCGATGGCTTTGCAAATCATCCGGAAAACAATTACTGATTCGTGCTCCCGTGTACCATTTCTTTCACTTGGACTTATTAGTCCTTTGTTTCAAATAGTAAATAACTTGTTCTTGCATACGGAAATTCTGACGGGTACATGTCCAATCTCTCATTGATAAAATCAGGCGTCAGATACCGAGCTGGAAAGGAATGCTTCTGTCTTCAGCGGGGTGGGAAATGATAGTCAAAACATTGCTCTCGTCGCAACCAATTTATTATCTGATGGTTTTCTCCACGCAAAATGTCTTTTCCAACATATTGGTCGGTTTCGTTGTAGTTTTTTATGGAATGGCGATGAACCGGAAAATGTAAAGAGAGGACACTGGTTGGTCAAATGGAAAGTTACTGCACGTCCAAATGAACTAGGCGGGTAGAGGGAATTGACAAAACACCTAGAGTTTTTCGCACGCGTGCCATATGGTTATGGCATAAGTGGACAAATATAGACCGGGTTGGACACAGATGGAAGTCTCGTGTGACAACATCAGCACAGAACAATTCTACACCTCCACAGTCGTCATTATTGGAAATGGAGACACGGAACTATTCTACACCTCCACGGTGCCATACAGTGGTGGTGGACAACGGATGGAAATTACTCAACTAAAAGTGCATAACTTGTACAATTCAGTGGTAGCTCACGAAATTAAATCTATGTCCAAAGAGCAAAAGCACAACCAAGGTGTAGGGTTTTCGCCTCGATGTTGATGCACTAGAAATTTTTGATGCCAAATAATCTTCAGAAGCGTGGATGACCTAATGACCTAATTTGTAGGCTCTGTGTATCACAACTAAAAACCTCTAAACATCTTTGCAAAGATTGCTCTTTCACCAAACAAGTCTGGGAAATCATTCTACCGTGGTTTGGTCTTCACCAACTTCTAAGTCATGACCTCTCAGGGTCCATTTACAAATGTTGGAGGAAGGCAAGATGGACATCAAAAAGATGAGCGGCGAGAATTCGATGGATTAATGGTTTACTTTTGGTAGAACATTTGGAATTAGGGCAACCGACGAATCTTTCAATATTCAGTCATGCAACCCTTGCAACTGGCGTACATTATCAAGGAAGATGTACAACAATACAAACTGGCTTTTAGGCAGGATGTGACAACTTAACGGTGCAAACTCCTGCGGCTTTGGGTTTCAAGTGGCAGCAGTTTTAAAGTACTTTTCCTGAAGCTCTAAGTCTTGGTGGATTGTGGCTGCTTGAGCACCCCAATGTTAGCAGTAGCCTTTTTTTCTCTCTATTTTCTTGTTTTCTTTCCTCGCCTTGATGTGTGTGTGGTGTTTTGTTTCAGATTTCTATTAACTCAGAAAAACTCTTGCTGAGATTTTTTTAAAAAAAGTTACCTGTTCTAAGGGCAGTCTCAATGCTTAAAACTACGCACCGGTTTCCATAGCAGCCACGTCAGTAAAAAATCATACATAGAAACTATCTCACACAGTGCAGGTGTCTTCACGTAATTAGACTGTCATGTCAGCATATTGCTTAGGTGGCATCTCATTTAACAGGAATAGAGACCATTATTAATGTCCCATTAGGACTATCCAAAGTCCAGTTTGCTCACCTCGGCCAAATTAATCGGAAATTGAACCAACACCGTGTGTATCATCTTCGGGCCAACATTTTTTTTTTGAAGAAACTGTTGGGGCTTAGCCCCTACAGGAATTGGGCCAACATTGGGCCGGGAGGCCACTCGCCTCCCGCTGCATGGTCGCTTAAGCCGCTGAAATTTTCTTTTTCCTTAATAAAATACGTGCAGTGTATGATCACGAAAAAAGTTCAAATACGTAGGTGTATAGTAAGAGCCATATATACCTAGAGTTAGAATGACTTACAAAGTTACAATTTATAACGGAGAAACTCAGAATAACTTTCGATTTAGATCGGAAGAAGTACATGCTGAGGTCACTCTCATATGTGATCTTACTGGGGAGACCATGGCTTAGCAGTCAAATGCAAGGTCGTCTTGAGCCGCACCGAAAGACCCTTGAGCTCGTCCATCTCCACCTTCGGCGGCCCGCCGGCCGGTAGCTCCCAGTCAAAGTGGTACAGTAGGCTCGCCAGCGCCAGCTCCATGGCCGGCGCGGCGAACCCGACACCAGGGCACCCTCTCCTCCCGGCTCCAAACGGCACGAACCTGAAGTCCTGCCCCAGCAAGTAGTCCGTTGTTTTCATGTCGTCGTCCGCGAACCGCTCCCATGCCGCGGGTTCCCGCGCGATGGCCCAGGCGTTGATGACAACGCGGGTGCGCGCCGGAACGTGGTAGCCAAGGAGCTCCGTGTTCTCCATCGTCTCACGGGGCAGGAGGAGTGGCACCGGCGCGTGCAGTCGAAGCGTCTCCTTGATCACCCGCCGGTGGTAGCGCAGATCCTGCAGGTGGTCCTCCGTGACGTCGTCGCCGCCGCGGCCGACCACGGCTGCGCGGATCTCGTCCTGGACCTTGCGCATCTCGTGTGGGTGGTTGGTGAGCTCCGCCATGGCCCATACCAGCGTCGTGTAGGTCGTGTCGGTGCCGGCGGCGAACATGTTCTGTTCACGCAATCCACTCTCAGATTTGTAGTAGTTGTTAAGAACATGTATGCATGCGTTGCGTACCAGGATGATGCCCTTGATGGAGTCGTTGTCAAACAGGACTCCACGAGCGTCGTCGTCGTGCTCCGCCTCGTTCACGTCCAAGAGCACGTCGACGAAGTCCCGGTGATCGTCACCACCACCTTCACGCCTTTCACGGTGGCCGGCACGGCGCCTCTGGCGGTGGTCCGCGATGACCCGCTCAAGGAAGGCGCCCATCTCCGCGGACGTGCGCGCCGCCTTGGCGTGCAGGCCCATGAGCGTGTCGATCCACGCCAGCCACGGCAGCAGCTCCCCGACGGTCACCGTCCCAAGCAGCTCCTCGAAGTCGTCGAACAGCTTCGTTAGCCTCTCACCCTCACCGCCGGCGCTGGCGGTGCCGTCGAGCCCGTAGCTCTGGACGTCGCCGATGCCGAGCGCGGCGCGGGAGATGATGCCGCTGCTGTAGGAAATAAGGACGGAGTTGAGGTTGACAACGGCGTCGTCGCCGCGGCCTCCAGCGGCGCGGCGGACGCGGCCGACCATCGCGGCCGCCTCCTGCTCCCGGGCGCGGCGGAAGGAGTGGATACGGCGCTGGCTGAGGAGATGGAGCACGGAGACGCGGCGCGCCTGGCGCCAGTGCTCGCCGTAGGGGGCGAAGGCCATGTCGCGGCCGTAGAAGAGGCGCTCCGCCATGCGCACCCGGGGGCGGCTCGCGAAGGCCAGGTCGCGGGCCTTCATCACCTCCTGCGCCGCGGCCGCCGAGGAGGCCACCACGGTGGGCACGCGGCCCATGTGCAGGAGTATGACGTGGCCGTGCGAGGCCGCCATCGCCTGGAGCCGACGGTGCGGCAGGGAGCCAAGGAGGGGCAGGTGGCCGAGGAAGGGAAGCCCCGGCGGCGACGGAGGCAGTCGCCGGCCATCCCCGCCGCGGGACGGAGAATCAATCTTCCTCCTCGTGGCGAAGAGGAACAGGGAGAGGAGAGCAACCAGCAGCAATGCAACAAACGGTGAGACGTCCATGTCTGCACTGCGCTGCGATCGCAGCACAACCGTTGTGTGGCTATCACTAGATGAGAAATGAGATCGTGGTCATTTTGGCTACATGAGCTAGGAGGATATTTGTTGAAAATGAGCATGTTGTTTCTTTCCAGATCAGAAGCGCACATTTTGCAGGACACAATCATCGCAAGCGGTGGCAAGCTAGGTTCCAAATCAACCCCCATCTAGCGTTGAAATTCCCGTTTCGACCCGTTCTATTTTCCACTTTTGTCCATTCGTTTCTGTATTTGTGGGGTCCCGTTTCCGTATTTACGGAAATGGGAAAGAGATTTTTCTGTCCGTTTCCGTGGGATCCTATTTTCACCCGAATTGACCCGTATTTATCTCGTTTTTTATCCCGTTTTAAATCTACATGAGATGTGTAGAAATTAATATGTTCATAAACTTATTAATCACCAATTATGCATGTTAACACATGGCATGCTAGTGAATATTAGACCAATAGCTTCGTATGTGTATATTAATTTGTGACTTTACTCATGTATATTCATGAATATTTAATCATATTATTCTAACTTAATTTTCTGGCTCTCCATCCGTATTTGTTCGTTTCCGTGTATCCGCATATCCCGATTCCGTTTTCAAACCCGCATTTTTCGAACCCGATCCCGTTTCCGCCAAAAAAATATAGAAACGAAAATAGAAATAGGGTTTTTCCATCCGTTTTCGTCTGTTTTCATCGCTACCCCCATCTAGGGACTAAGTGGGGGCACAGTAATCAGGAAGAGAAAATAGACTGATTATTACAATGTCCAATTGTCCATAACCAATGCTTTCACATGGTTTTATTTTAAGACACATGACTAAGGGGGTGTTTGGTTCCTGAACTAAATTTTAGTTCCCATTACATCGAATTTTTGACACATGCATAGAGTACTAAATATAGATTATTTATGAAACTAAAAATATACGGTGAGGATAATTTGCGAGACGATTTTTTTAAGCCTAATTAGTCCATGATTAGCACTAAATTGCTACAGTAAATGTATGCTAATGACGGATTAATTAGGCTTAATAAATTCGTCTCGTGGTTTACTCACGGAATAAAATTTTTTTAGTATCCGAACACCCTATGGTCAAACTCAGTCAACATCCGATATGACACGGACTAAAATTTAGCACCCCAAACCAAACACCCCCTAATAGTATTTCAATACTATAAAAGAGATATATACATTCAGACTTCATAGCTAATTAAAATTACTTAGTCATGCTTTCTCTAACACAGCACTAACAACGAAGATACAAAAACTGTATGTAATTGCTTGTGATACACTTCAGTTACTAATTAGTGTACACTAGCCTAACTGTGCTCCTGCAGGGACTAAAATATTTGGAGATATAAATGCTGAGATGACATGTTTAGTACCTACGACTAATCCAATTGCTTATCTGTGTTTTTTTTTCTCTTTGTTCATTTTCTAACGCAATACCCAAATAGATATTCTGTCTGAGGCTTATCAATTATTCTATATGTTTTCGTATATGTAGTTTTTTCCTCAGTCCTCTGCATGACACTTTATGTGTATCTTCAATATGTATTCAACTTAAATCTTAGTATTTTTCGCAAAAAAAACCTTAAATCTTAGTATAACTATAATAAATCTTTGTTATAGCCCATGTGCCTAATGACATCATAAATCTAGATTTTTTTTATTTCTCATGTTAAATTGAAACTTTTTAGTCTTATTGTACATTTTATTCAAAACTTTGTCTTTGTATTTTACTAAAAATAAGATTTTAGGTCATAGTATACTCTAAATAACTATGATGTGTCGTAAATTGTCATTTAAGCATGTACCATATTGCTAAAGATTGGCAATGGAGCTTGAAGTGAAATTATGAAGAGGCAATAGTGCTAACCTTGACTCTGGAGGATACCACTGTTCACTCTGAAAGGATTTAACAAACTAGGTAGAAGGAGGTAATTCTCACGAAAGACAATCTTGCTAGGAGGAACTGGCCGGAACAATAGTTAGACATATACTTTCTACAAGTCTGAGTCGATTCAACATTTGTTTTGGAGTGGCATTACGCCCGGTTTGCTTTGCCATGCAATCTATTAAGCCATCTTTAAACTCAAACAACTTATAATTGGTCAAATTAGGTGATACCAAATAAAATCACCTATTATTGACAGGACCCAAGTCTTGTGTTGGGCAATTTGGCTCATAAGAAATTAATAGTGTTTGATAAAGAAAATCTAAAATTCTCTTGTAAATACTCTTTAGAGAGACCCACTGGCTCAGGTCTCAGCTCGTGGGCACAGTTGCAGCGCTCGGATAACAAATGAATGATAAAGGCGTGCGAAAACTTTGGACCCAAGAGCCATACTTTTCTTTGCAGTGAATGGCTAGCCGCGCCTTTTATTTTTTTTCTGCCTTGGACTATAGTTGAGTATTTGTAATAAGTTTAAACATGGATGTGTGCGCTTGTAAGAACCGTAGTCTGATGCTTCTTCTTTAAAGATGTCTGAAACTGAAATTTTCCAGTTATCTTAAAAATTTTGACATTTGGGAGGAGCAAATAGATTCTATTGTTTTGCTTGAAACGGGAAGATATGATTTCTCTCAAATAAACCTTGTTGAAATTTGTGGTGGGAGGAATTTTATTTGCTCTTTATTAGCTTCACGAAAAGAAAAAGGAGAGTTTTATTGATCACTCAAGAAACCCGTTACATTCTCTCATAATCAACAACACCACGCATTGAGGAACTTGTGCACGCCACACACCACTGATCAAGTGGTAGGTACGATTCGCCAACCGCGCAAGTTCATAAGCGTTTTTATTCTGCTCTCTCCTCATGGACTGGAATCTCACCTCTAGAAGCGCCCTAGACACAGAATTTGCCATTCATTTGACACTTCTAATTTATTTCTTGTACTTAGTCGTCATGCATTCAGACAACATTCGCCATTACCAGTTTACCACTGCACGGCGTGATCCTACTGAGGAGCCCATGGCTTAGCAACCAAATACAGGGTCGCCTTGAGCCGTACCGATAGCCCGTTCACCTCGTCCATCTCCAGCTTTGACCCCGCGCCGGCCGGCAGCTCCCAGTCGAAGTGGTACAGCAAGCTCGCCAACGCCAGCTCCAAGGTTGGCACAGCGAACCCCACCCCTGGGCATCCTCTCCTCCCTGCGCCGAACGGCACGAACCTGAAGTCCTGCCCGGGCAAGTAGTCCTTCGTGAGGTCGTCGCCGGCGAACCGCTCCGGCACGAACTCCTCGGCGCGCTCCCACGTCGCGGGGTCCCGTGCGATGGCCCAGGCATTGACGGCGACGCGGGTGCGCGCTGGGACATGGTAGCCGAGCAGCTCCGTGTCCTCTATCGTCTCATGGGGCAGCAGGAGTGGCACCGGCGTGTGCAGCCTTAACGTCTCCTTGATCACGCACTTGAGGTAGCGCAGCTTCTTCAGGTGGTCCTCGGTGACGCCGCCGCCGCCGCCGACGGCCGCGCGGATCTCGTCTTGGACCTTGCGCATCTCGTGTGGGTGGTTGATGAGCTCCGCCATGGCCCATACCAGCGTCGTGTAGGTCGTGTCGGTGCCGGCGGCGAACATGTTCTGGACATGCCGCAAGTTGAACCCGATGTTACATGCAGTTACAATTGCAATCCATCCTCAAATGTCCAGCAGTTGAGAACGTATGTACCCTGATAATGGCCTTGATGGAGCCGTTGTCAAACATGACTTCACGGCCGGCGCCTGTGTCCTCCGCCTCCGCAGCCTCGTTCACGTCCAACAGCACATCTACGAAGTCCCGGTGATCGTCGTCCTTCCGGTAGCCCCCGGCACGGCGCCTCTGCCGGTGGTCCTCGATGACCCGGTCGAGCAGGGCGCCCATCTCCTCGTACGTGCGCGTCACCTTGGCGTCCAGCCCCATGAGCGTGTCGACCCACGCCAGCCACGGCACGAACTCGCCCACGGTGATCGTCCCAAGCAGGTCCTCGAGGTCGGCGAAGAGCTTCGTGAGCTTCTCGCCGCCGTAATTCCCGGAGCTGCCGTCGTCGCCGAACGCGGCGCGGGAGATGATGCCATTGGTGTAGGAGATGAGGAGGGCGGCGAGGTTGACGGCGTCGTCCCAGGCACCTGCTCTGCGGACGCGGTCGACCAGCGCGGCGGCCTCCTGCTTCCGGTCGTGGCGGAAGGAGTGGACGCGGCGCTGGCTGAGGAGGTGGAGCACGCAGACGCGGCGAGCCTGTCGCCAGTGCTCGCCATAGGGGGCGAAGGCCATGTCGCGGCCGTAGGAGAGGCGCTCGGCCATGCGCACCCTGGGGCGGCTCGCGTAGGCCAGGTCGCGAGTCTTCATGACCTCCTGCGCCGCGGCCGCCGAGGAAGCCACCACCGTGGGCACGCGGCCCAGGCGCAGGAGCATGACGGGGCCGTACGACGCGGCCATCGATCGAAGCTTGCGGTGAGGCAGGGAGCCAAGGAAGGGAAGGTGGCCGACGACGGGAAGGCCCGGCGGCGACGGAGGTAGACGCCGGGCATCTCTGCGGCTCTGCGACGGCTTCCTGATGGCGAACAGGAGCAGGAGGGAGAGTGCGGCAATGAGCACCAGTGCAAGAAACGGTGAGACGTCCATGTCTGTCAGGTGCACAGGCAGTGTACCAAATCGTGTGCGCTGAAGGGACATCTACCTATGATCTGGTACTCCCTCTACGGTTGTGTTTAGTTTGTAAGGGCCTGTTTGGTTTATTGGTTAAAGTTTAACATACTGTAGCACTTTCGTCTTATTTGACAAAAAGTTTTCAATTTTAGACTAATTAGGCTTAATAGATTCGTCTCGTAAATTACTCCTAATCTGTGTCGACATGCATGCAATTAGTCTACATTTAGTACTCCATGCATTTGCCGCAACATTGATGTGATGGGAGTTAAACTTTGACACGTTGTAACGGCCTAAATTCAGAGAGTCAAAATTCATTATAGTGACACTGTAGCATTTCGTTTGTATTTGGTAATAATTGTCCAACCGTTGACTAATTAGGCTCAAAACGTTCGTCTCGCAAAGTACAACTAAACTGTACAATTAGTTTTTGATTTTATCCATATTTAGCACTCCATGCATGTATCACAAGTTTGATGTGACGGGAAATCTTTTTTTAATAGTGCACTTTTTAATGATCTGAACACAGCCTATATGTTTTGGCATTTTTAAATTTATAGAATTTACTATGCATTTAGACATGACTTATGTCTAGGTACCTAACGAAAGCTGCCAATTTAGAAAACCGTGTATGCGTACGCAGTGTTGAAGTGCAATACGTCCTCTCCCCCTTTGTGACAGATAAAACAGATATCCAGACATATAATACAAATTCCACCGCTTGTCATATTCAGACATCATGATGCTACTACGAGCATCACCCGTTCTGGGAAATGGACATGGGACTTATGAACAGCTGCCAAAATCACATGGGACAAATATGGAGTTTGATGGACTACACTACACTCCACACCAGAATTTAAGCGACTCGAAAAGTCTTGAAAAATATCCTCGCGAAGTTGTTAGAGAAACAAAAAAAAAGTGTCTTCAGATTCAAACCCAATACTTTCTTAAACACAACACTTCACTACCGTTGGACTATTTGTGAGTATATCGTAATCTTGTATTAAAAATATTTGTGTACTAAATGAACTCAAATATAAAGTTTCCAACTACAAAGTATTAAATCTTGTTAAATACAACTTTGATATATGACTTGTCTCCATCCTAGATTGTTTGAAATTTTTAAATTTTTGACTCTCAAATTATGTGAATTTAAAACAAATATTTGGCACTTTAAATAACTTCAAATAAAAAACTTATCAACAATAAACTTTTGGTATATACCATGTCAACATCAAGGTTGTTTGGAAATTTTAGATTTTAAAATTTAGGAACTTAAAACAATATTTTGGGACTCTAAACAGTTTCAAATAAAAAACTTCTCAACTACAAAGATGTAAATCACGTTGAAAGCTACAATTTTGATGCAAAGTTTGTTTTCATCCAAGTTAATATGAAAAAGATATGAATTATTTTTAGATATAACTATTTCTAAAGATGGACCTCTTAAGATGTTTGTCTTTGTTAATCGATTTATACATGTGGACCTTTAGAATGCCCACCTTTATTAATAGTGATTTTCAGAGGCAGACATTTTAAGGTGTCATTTCTGTTAATCGATTTACAGATGCGGGTATTCTAAGGCGACAACCTCTATAATCGACAATTAACAGAGGCCTCGATTAACATAGGTGGATGCCTTCGGGTGCCTGCAAGTGGGCATTTTCTTAGAGGACGCCTGCCATTTACAGAGTTGGTTCCTAGATGTAAACGTCTCTAATCAGAGGTTGTCTCTTATGTAGTAGTGGCTCTAACTCCATGTTGGAGCACCTACTCTTTAAAAACATTGTCTAGAGTCCTCTACACACACCATACCACCCCTTGTATAAATAGAGCCTAGGGCTTTAGGAAGGATATCTTGGCCAATTACTACTTTACTAATACTTTGGCTAGGTTCTTCTCTCTCTATTCAATATAGGACCCAAACTAGGTTGGGACAACTCTTGATATTTAACTTTCTTTTTTGCGGATTTATTTAGCTCTCTAAGGCAACCAAGGGCACCCAGTCCACCCAATGATGACAATCTTTCTCGATCATTGATATTAATCTTCTCTAACTTAAATTATCATCTAAAAATACTCTTTGCGCGAGGGTAACTAACAGTAATGCATTTGATGATTGATAAGTCGCCCAATGCTTTGTAATCACCCAACTGCTTGAGACAAGACTCAGGGTCCAAGCGTTTGCATGAATTAAAGTGCAACTAAGATAGTTGTGTAGAAGAATCACTTGGTTGCTCAATGGACCCGGCTTTATGAAAGTTTAACAAAAGCCCAAGATCCTACGAGCGACTCCAGCTTACAATGAAAGGTTCCGAACTTGTTCTTGACTTCTTAACAATTCTAAAGCAAGATACTGAACCACAACTCTAAACCAAAGTTTCGAAGCAAATATACAATAGAAAGAATGTTTTATAACAAGGACCTTGGGACACAGCCCAATCATTACATCGCAACAGACGCATTTGAAGCAACTAAGCTAATCATTTCCTCGGCTAGGGGTTTTAGCTTAGGCTTCAGCAGCCGGCGCTAGGACTTCACCAACATCAACGTCTTGTAGACGATCATCACCGGAGATGTCACCGCCTTCTTGTTAAACACCACGTCATTGCTCGCCTTCCAGATGATCCATAATGCACCTACACATAAGAATAACGTCACCTGCTGTTTTTTCCTCTAAACCTTTCCACAATCTCTAAGAACAACGAAGAATAGCTGGTTGGCGATATTGGCCAACTCAGGCACTCTCTCAGAAAGGACCATAGGTACATGGCAATGGGGCACTGGAACAAGATATGATCTGATGTTGCTAGTTTATCACATGTGAAACATGCCTCCGGCCCCAACCATTTCTTCTTTTTCAATCGAACACCACACTGAATTCTATCATGAGTGGCCATCCTTAAAAAAATCTCACTTTCAAGGGTATGTTGCACTTCCATATTAGCATCATCTGAACATCTTGTACACCTCCAGAGGTCATTAGCTTGTATAGTGAACTTGTAGAGTACTTCTTCGATCTTTCCAAAGCCCAATATACCTCATCTTTATCGTTTGACAAAACAACACCGTCTAATAACTCCAGAAGATTTCTCCATTGCTCCCCCAATATTCCATTTAGCTGTCTCCTAAAACTCAAATGTCATTGATCATCCACCCATGCTTTGGCAACCTCTAAATCTGGATGTATAGCAACCTGATATAAGTCTGGAAAGTTTACCTTCAGAGCACAATCTCCCAACAGTCATGCCAGAACCGAGTTTGTTTCCCTTACTTTATATTAATACATCTACCCATTGGGTACCAACTTCTCACCTCTAACAGAGACCTCCAAAATTGATATCATTTTCTGCTCTTAATTTGAATAATGCTTTTCTCACCCAAATATTTGTTTCTTAGCAGGGTGTAGCACATACTATTATCTCCCCTCTCAAGCTTATCAATCCATTTGGCTAAAAGACATGTGTTCATAACTCTAACATCCGTGAAACCTAAACCTCCAAATTCTTTAGGTCTATTCAAAGCTTCCCATTTTATCATATGATATTTCCTCTTTTTGCTTGTTACTTTTTAGAAAAATCTAGATCTGATAGTATCTAGAACCTAAAAGTTTCCTTCATACAACTGATACACACCCATAGTGTACATAGGAATACTTGACACACATGAATCAATCAAAATGGATTTCCCTCCAGACGACAGGTACTCATATTGCTAAGTCCCTAACCTCTTTCTAGTTTTCTCACTGACATAACTCAATTGAGCTTTGGATATATTGTGACTGCTAACTGCCATTCCTAAATATTTCATTAGAAATTCGCCAACCTTATAGCCCAAAGCCTCAGCTGCAAAATTATGCTCCTCTTGAGACAACCCCATAGCAAAAATCTCACTTTTCTCATAGTTGATCTTCATTCCTGACATAACTTCATAACAAGATAGGATCATTCTAATGTTTCTCAGATTGCCAGGATCAAAATACAACATTAGTATAGTATCGTCAGCATATTGTAGATGTGTCAAACCCCCTTCAAAAAGACATGGTACTAGACCCTTGATGACTCCAGCTGAACAAGCTCTAGACAACATAGCAGAGAGGGCATCAGCTACCAGATTGAACAAAAGTGGAGACAGGGGGTCACCTTGTCTCAGTCCTTTAAAGCTTCTAAAAATATTCCCCTCTCTCGCCATTGAGATCAATGCACACTCCACCTTCTCTAACTGCTTTATTCATCACTAAATGCATTTATCATTAAAACCCTTTCTGCGTAGGACCTCTTCAAGAAAATTTCAATTAATTCTATCGTAAGCTTTTTTGAAATCTAATTTGATAATGATACCAGATGATTTAGTACTCCTTAACTCATGTAGCACCTCTTGAAGAATAACCACACCTTCAAGAATGTTGTTCCTAGGAATAAATGTTGTTTAAAACTGACTCACCACTCTACCAACCATTATCTCATAGTGAGAGTTTTAGTGATGATTTTATAAATCACATTCAAGGAGACACATCGGCTTGAATTGTCTGACATTGGTAGCTGGTTTAACTTTAGGTAGCAAAATGATAATCCCATAGTTTAATCTCCACAACTCTAGTTGGCCATTTTGTAGGTTATCAAGCATTTCCTTTATATCTCCTCTAATTAGAGGCCAGAAAGCTTTAAAGAACTCCACAGAATAACCATCAGGTCCAAGAGTTGTATTGCACTTCATCTCCTTTATCACCTGATCCAATTCATCTAGGGAGAACGGTATAGTCAAAAAATTACTTTCATCCTATTGAATTTGCTGGTTACTTGACTATAGATACATCTCTAGATGCATAACTGCAACATCTTCGCTTCCAAACAGTTTCATGTAGTACTCTGTAATATGTGATCTCAGAGATTGTGGCTCCACGACCTCTTGCCCTTCTACTTCAAGAATGCAAATGTGCATTTTCCTCCTTCTCCCATTAGCAAATTTATGAAAATAACATGAATTCGAATCCCCAGCTAGAAGCCATTTTCACCCCCACGTCTTGCCATTGAATCTCCTCATCAGATAGCAATTGGTTCAGAGCATTCTCCAGGTCATACCTCTCTTCTCATTCAGCCTAGGATAATTCCCTGTTATCACCCCATTCATCTAGAATAGCTATTCTTCTCAGGGTTTTTTTTGTTTAAACTATTTTTGATGACTATCCAGATTTCTGCCCCCACCCTTTTATGGCTCTTCTAAGCTTACTAGATACAACGTGCCAATAATCCAAGGGATCATGTTTAAATCTGCATGGCCACTTATCTCTCATCCATTCCATGAAACCAGCTTGTTGGAGCCAATGGGCACTAAATTAAAAATAATGTTGATGACCTAACAAGTTGCTCCCGGTGTCTACTAGAAGAGGATTATAATCAGAACCAAGCCTAGGAGCAGACACAATAGAGGTCAAGTTAAATTCATCTTCCCATGAATTTGATACCATAACGCACATAATAGGGGATCCTTTTTGTTTGTCCAAGTGAATCTACTGCCAGACCTGTGAAGTGCTCTCAAAGCCGTGATGTTGATCATCTCATTAAAAGCTTCCATCAATTGAATATTAACATTTCCATTAGATTTCTCCTCAACCTTCCTGATCATGTTAAAATCTCGACCTAACAGCATGGGGTAATCAACACTCTGAATTTTGGATTGTAATTCCTCTAAGAACTCTATTTTTTGTCATCATGGGCAAGACCATAAATATTGAACAAAGTCCACTGAAACCCATCTGATTTCATAGTGAGGTTGAAACTCTGGTAAAAATTTCCCATCTCTTCACCTATAATTGTAGCTAGGTCTTTGTCTACCCCCATCAGCAAACCACCTGAGTGACCAGAACATGTCTTTTTGCCCAGTAAACCTCTCTAATTCTCTTTGCTTGAATGAAGACTTGATAGTTTCCTGTAAGCATATACAATCAAAAGAATGTTGACTAACTCTAACAACAACTTTCTTCTCCCTGCATTTCCCAGGCCTCTAACATTCCAAAAGAGGATCTTCATCCTTGATCGATAGGTAATAAATCATCCTCACGAGTTACACTGATCCCCTCCAACTCTAAGATAGGGGACATCATCACTACAGAGCTCAAATCAATTTTGTGTTTCACTTTTTGCAAAGCAAGAAAGGCTTCTTCTTTAGCTTGGATAAGCGATATATTAGCTAGTCTAGTAGTTTCTTCCTAACCCAGGGAGAAACCACAAATTCTAGCCATGGAATCTAAAGAACAGTCATTTAAAGAGTGTAAGGTCAAGAGGCGGACTAGAGGGGGATGAATAGTCCTTTCTAAAACTTAATTGCGCCGGTTGATCGAGACAAATGCGGAATTAAAACTATCGGTCTAGCCAAGACTACACCCCTCTATCTATGTTCTCTAGCACCTTACAAAGATCTTAATTATGAAACTAAAGTGCCAAGCTAGTTAGAGCTCACCTAATCAATTCTAGTGGCAATGTCACACAAATCTATGCAACTAGTATTTTGCCAACCGGATGAGCTCCTATACAATCTAGTAAGCAAAAGCACAAAACTCCTAAGCTCACTAGCAAAGCTCAAAAAACAAGGCTACACAAGCCAAATTGGAGAGCGCAAAACACTTAGCTATATAAACTAAGCAATGTGACTAACAAGGTCACTAAAACCAAATTAGCCATGCAAGGGAGCTACTTCTATGCTACACAAGTAAGAAGGTAACTAGCAAGCTACACAAGCTAACTAATTACAAGAGCAACTATACAAGCACAATGTAAAAGGAAGTAATACAAGCTTATGTTGCGTGGAATGCAAACCACCAAGAAGATGATGCATACAATGTTGACACGGTGATTTTCTCCCGAGGTTCACTTGGTTGCCACCAAGCTACGTCACTGTTGTGTCGACCGCTCACTTGATGGTTTGACAGCTAATTGGCATCACCCACCAAGCCCGCACGTCGAGCACCGTAAGAACCTACCCTGAAAGTGAGGGTAGCTTAATGATACGCTCAACTAGAGTTGCTCTTCGTGATCCCCGCGAGATGATCACAATCCCCCTCACAAATCCTCCTCTGAAGCACCGCAAAAGCTTCTCGTGTGCTTCAACGGAGTCATAAGCCATCAAGCCATCTAGGAGGTGGCAACCACCAAGAGTAACAAGCACCACCGGCTTGCAACTTGATCACCTAGTGCCACTCGATGCAATCGCACTAGAATCGCTCACTCACTTAATTGGAAGCAAGAGTGAGTTAGAGGGCTCCCAAGCACCACCACACAAGCCACCAAGGCTCTAGCGTGCTCAGCAACCGGCCCAAGGCCGCCTAAGTGCTCTATTTATAACCCCACGAACAAATAGAGTTGTTACCCCTTCACTGGGCACTCTGTGCACTGACCGAACGCGTCTGACAGGGTCCGGTCGCAGCGTTCAGTCGCTATACCACCTCCATGTGGCACTAGCCGTTTGAAATAGTCGTTGCCACTAGCGGCTAACTCGCTCACGCGCTGAACATTGACTTGACCGGACGCACAGGTCCACGATCGGACGCACCCACCCACACGGAGTCCGATCGCCTGCGTGCCACCTTGCTCAGCACCAAGACCAGATGCACCATTACGTGACCTGACGCTCGGCCAGCTAGAGTCCGGTCGACTCCAGTAAGGGTCTAGAGACGAAAATGATGATCGGATGTGCTTGGTACGCCTGACCAGAAGCGTTTGGTACGCCTGACCGGATGCGCCCCTGTGTCCGATCGTCTCTAGATCAAACTTCGCGTGCCACATCACCATGACCTAATGCATGAACAGTGACTGCTTAGCGTCTGGTCACCTCTTCAAACTAGAGTTCGATCACGTGCCCGAGCTGATCATGACAGGGCAAAATACCAAACGCATACAATCATAATTCCGGACTTGTTCGGTCATGTTTGCATCACCTGCCCGAGTCTAGCACACCGAACGCATCCGGTCTCAGTGTCGGACGCGTCCAGTCACCCCGTGACCAGCACGATCAACTCCTTTTCTTCACCAACTTCTTCTCCTTTGCAAATGTACCAACACCACCAAGTGTACACCACCATGTGTATGTGTGTTAGCATTTTCACAATTATTTTTAAGGAGTTAGCCACTCGACTTGCCACGCCACTCGATCCTAACACGTCTGCAAAGTTAGATCGCTCAAATGGCACTAGATGACTAATATGCAAACAAGTTTGCCCCTTTTGATAGTAAGGTCATCTATCCTAAACCCGATCATTAACTTCTCTACACACCTCTGACTGGTGAAATGAAATTCCCTAGGTTATACCTTTGCCTTGCGTATTCCATTCCATCTCCACCAATGTCGATGCAACACATGCACCAACCAATCACAAATGATATGATCCACTTCATATCATCACGTGACCATATTGGTTCATCGATCTTGACTTCACTTGCTCTTTACCGTTGCATCGGTCCATCAGCGCTAAGTCATCACTCAACTTGCCCTTCACACTTGTAATTGGTCCATCAAGCCAAGTCATGTCTTGATCTTCTCCACCTTGATCACATGACTCAATGTTATGTCTCACGTGCAATTAATGAGCTCCTTCATCATCACATATGTAAGCTTTGCAACATCTCTGAGCCATCTTCATCGTCATGGCATATGTTGCTTACACACATGTACTTGTGGACTAATCACCTATGTATCTCACTCAAACACATATTAGTCCACCTAAGTTTCACTCAATTACCAAAACCAAACAAGAACCTTTCAAAGACATAGAAGAAGAGGAACTTGAGGTAGCACCTTTAGTGTTGGTTTTCTTAGCCATAGCTTTATCAAGCATGAACTCCCCCTGCCCCTGGATTCTCGAGCTGTGTCTGGTGGTGCTAATAACTGAACATTCCTTGTCCTTCGTTAAACTAGTAGCCCTTTCCACCGATTTATTCTTTAGACCCGCCACCATCCCCGGTGCCCCGACCTCTAAACCTTGCTCCTCAACCACCAAAATTTTCACTGTCTTATTATCACCCCTTGTGGCATTCATATCCGTTACTGGCCCATCAATAGTTGTTTCCTTCTCTAGTTGGATCACCAACCCTTCTGCTGACTTTTGTAAACCATCATGACTCACTTTTTCCTCTTCTCCGATAGTGACCAATATAGGATTGGCACTACCTCTAGATTCAAGAAACTCAGTCATCCCCTATTCACGTGTTCTTCCACACTGATGGTTTCATTCATCGGAGCTTTTTGCTCACCCCGAGGATTCAAACTGATAGCCAGGTTATACATGTCCTAAAATATATCATACATTTTCATCATTCTTTGACAATCATGTGTATTATCCGAAATAAGCACCTCTACCTCATCTGTTACTACAACATTGTGATCTGTAGCCTTAGTAGCAACTTGCTTGCGCTGATAGTTGGAAGGACCAGACCCATCTTTCTAATTTGAAGCACCAGGTGGTGGCTTACCAGGTTCCAGCCAACCATGACTTTCTTGAGATTGCGGGTCTTCTTTATCAGTAATATCATCCTCATCACCATCTAGGTCATCATCTGGTTTGGATGGTGGGTGTTTCTGAAGCTTGTCTGAGAAATACCAAGTGATCTTCCTGCCCAGCTTGTTAATAAAAACTTCAGACATCCCACCTATCTGATTAGGGTTGAGACAAGATACCTTGACCCACACTGATTTCCATTGTAAAGAAGGTAAGTGCACCTCCTCCGGATCACCGACCAACCAACCAAGCTCCATGACAGCAAACTTAGTTATAGCTATTTTAGGAATGCCAATAGCTCTAACCCAGACTGTCTGTAATACTTGAAAAACATCAAGGTCCATATCTGACTCTTCAACCACAGCCACAATATCTGACGTGATGAACTTGATCTTCTTCATCTTAACTAGCAAATTCAAAGCAACTCTAGATGGCAGGTTAACCAAAAACTCACTTCTAGAAATACGCTTGACATGCCAATCCCACTTGGAGTCCATCAGATACTGGAGTTCAGTCTTAACTCTAAGCTTGGTACCCCTTCCTTCCAAGATAGATACAATAGCTCTAATTTCTCCCTCTGTATTAGGCTTGGCTTCTGCCTTGGGCTCAGGAAAATCTAAAGCATAAAAAATCTGACCAGGCATGCCATAAGCACAGATACGCAAACCCTTGTTAGATCTCATCAAGGGGCATTGGTTGGATTTGTGTCCCGTATCCCTTCAACTATAGCAGAACGAGGGGTTTCTTGCAGGTAGATCAGTGATGATCATACTCATTGCAGTTGAAGCATTTCATGGGAAGGCTTGAGGACTGACTGCACTTGAACCCTAGTTCTGTTGAACATTGTACCCCCTCCTGCGATCTTTGATCTTGTGGTGGAGATCCTCTTCAGTCATCTGGTACACATCCCTTTCCTCAGGATGGTCCCCAACCCTCTTGCGATTTTGAAACTCCCAGTGATCCTGACCTCTATATGGCTGACAGCTCTGCCTTGGATCCCTGTTGCCCTGATCTTGAGGAGCTCGCAGACCGCGCCCATCATGAGACTGGTAATCCCAACCATCCCACCTTGGGCCCTGGTACCCATCTGGGTCATCACGCCCTCTCTCAATCGCTCATTGAAACGCTCTCCATCTCTATTATCTCTGGATCAATCTCCATCTCTAGCTTCATGGCCTTGAAACTGACGCTTTTCCATGGCTACCTCTACGAATGACCAACCGTCCGTCATGCTTGGACGCACACAGCGGAGGTGCTTCGCCTGAGCCCCAAACCTTCAGATGTCACTCGCATTCGCAGGAAATCTTTCAGCGGATGGATCCCAAACCCTAGCTGCGGCTACCCAAACCCAGCGAGATGAGAGTGGCTTTGTTGCCGGATGGGGGAGAATAGGAGTGGGAGAAGAGGTCCTCAATAGATGGGCTTGGCTGGACCGGCCCACTAACACTTTTTCTATATTTGGCCTCAGTCAACTTTGCCTTCTTCCCCAACTCTCTTGACTTATCTGTATTCTTCACAAGGGAACGAGCTCCAGCACTGGTATCCTTGTGCAACAATGGCGGCGGTTGCAAATCTTTGTGTGTCAACGACAGCTGTAATTCCTGAACAAATTGCTCAGTTGACTGCATCATATCATCACCACTCAATGCATTTCCAGATTTGCTGCTCCAAGAGAAAGGAATTGGCAAATTGCCAATTGCAATCGAATTAGGGTCAACCGCGGCAACCGGCGGAAGATTGCAATGACGAAGGCGCTCAACTCTATCAGTATCACTCAATTGAGAATGTTTTGGGAGCCCAAACACCATTGCCGGAGACTTCTGTTTCGACCTCAATGAGGGAAATTGATCAGAGCTCAACCAATCATCCAAATCAACCTGTAACCATTCTGAATGATCATGAACTAAAATCACAGCAGGCATCTTTGATTGGAACTCTAACTCCCACCGGCTGTTGGAGTGTGCCTCAACCCGCATCGAACCTGGATACCTGCACGACGACCTCTGAGAACTCTTGGGCGAAATCGTGTATGGCGGAAATGCCAGGGTAAGCCTGCCATTCCCCATATGCGATAAACCAAACCCAAATGAGAACACATAGGAAGGAACTCTCAGCGGGGTCACAGGAAACATTGGAGCATGCATGGCGGAAGGAGTCTGCCGAGGTGCAACCCGCCTCCCTGAACTTCTAGAACCTTCTCACCACAGCGTCTGAGATATCTCGAAACGAAGGAGGGGAAACGAGGAAATATCGCGGTCAGTCGACGCAGCATCGAGCCCCGAGTCGATTCTCCCGCTAAACAGCGAAGATAACCCGCTAGTTCGTCGCCGGTGATTGCAGGAGTGGATGTGCTCGTTCCGCCCCCTTAGAGCTCTTGGTTTTCAATCGCGAACGACGACCCCAAGGAGACATTTGTAAAGGCACTTCTTAATCGTCCACTCATCTTTGAAAACCGTTTAGTGTAAATCTTGTACGTTTATGCAAGTGTAACGTCGCACATCATACTATATGATTACACAACCAAAATCACGCACATATGTTTTGATCCTACTACCAAAGACATAATAATCTTATTGAGGATAACATGGCTTAGCAACCAAACGTAGTATTGCCTTTAGTCTTACGGATAGCCCGTTCAGCTCCTCCATCTCCACCTTCGACGCCCCGCCGGCCGGCAGCTCCCAGTCAAAGTGATACAGTAAGCTCGCCAGAGCCAGCTCCATGGCTGGCGCGGCGAACCCGACCCCAGGACATCCTCTCCTCCCGGCGCCGAACGGCACGAACCTGAAGTCCTGTCCAAGCAAGTAGTCTGTCTTCACGTCGTCGTCGTCGTCCATGAACCGCTCCGGCACGAACTCGTCGGCGCGCTCCCACGTCGCGGTGTCCCGTGCGATCGCCCAGGCGTTGACGATGACGCGGGTGTGCGCCGGAACGTGGTAGCCGAGCAGCTCCGTGTCCTCCATCGTCTCGTGGGGCAGCAGCAGTGGCAGTGGCGCGTGCAGTCGGAGCGTCTCCTTGATCACGCGCCTGAGGTAGCTCAGCTTGTCGAGGTGGTCCTCGGTGACGACGTCGTGGCCGCTGCCGGCGACGGCCGCCCGGATCTCGTCTTGGACCCTACGCATCTCGTTTGGGTGGTTAATGAGCTCCGCCATGGCCCATACCAGCGTCGTGTAAGTCGTGTCCGTGGCGGCGGCAAACAAGACCTGGACATGCGCATAATAGCAAAGATCGAGCTGCATGTTTTACATGGATTCTTGTTTACAATCTCCTAATTATGATGCATGACGTACCAGGATATTGGCCTTGATGACTACGTTGTCAAACTTGACTCCGCCGGCCTCCTCGGCCTCGTTCACGTCCATCAGCACGTCGACGAAGTCCCGGTGATCGTCCTCCTCCGGCGGCCGCCGGTTGCCACGGCGGCTCTGGAGGTGGTCCGTGATGACCCGGTCGAACAAGGCGCCCATCTCCCCGGACGTGCGCTTCACCTTGGCGTCCAACCCCGTAAGAGTGTCGACCCACGCCAGCCACGGCACGAGCTCCCCCACGGTCACCATCCCAAGCAGCTCCTCGAAGTCAGCGAACAGCTCCGCGAGCTTCTCACCCTCGCCGCCGTCGAGGCCGTAGCTCCGGCCGTCGTTGCCGAAAACGGCACGGGAGATGACGCCGTTGCTGTAGGAGATGAGGATCGCGTTGAGGTTCACGGCTCCGGCGCGGCGGACGCGGCCGACCATCGCGGCAGCCTCCTGCTCCCGGGCGTGGCGGAAGGAGTGCACGCGGCGCTGGCTGAGGAGATGAAGCACGCAGACGCGGCGCGCCTGGCGCCAGTACTCGCCGTAGGGGGCGAAGGCCATGTCGCGGCCGTAGAGGAGACGCTCGGCCATGCGCACCCTGGGACGGCTCGCGAAGGCCAGGTCCCGGGCCTTCATCACCTCCTGCGCCGCGGCCGCCGAGGAGGCCACCACGGTGGGAACGCCGCCCAGGCGCAGGAGCATGACGGGGCCGTACGACGCGGCCATTGATCGAAGCTTGCGGTGAGGTAGGGAGCCAAGAAGGGGCAGGTGGCCGAGGAGGGGAAGCCCCGGCGGCGACGGCGGCAATCGTCGGCCATCCCTGCTGGACGGAGAACCCTTCCTCCTTGTGGCGAAGAGGAGCAGGGAGAGGAGAGCAACCAGCAGCAGTGCAACAAACGGTGAGACGTCCATATGTCTGGCACTGCGCCGAACTGAGGTCAAGGGAGGACGAGGAGGTGCATGGTAATACGGCGATGATGTTGGTACATACATGCATGATTGAGGACACACCGGCATTATCCTTTTGTATATATGTAGAGCACCCAAAATATATATTTTATTCCACGTATAAGCATGCAGCACAAGTTTTCCACGACACGTCACCATCAGTGGCAAAAGCTAGACTCCAAATGAGAGCCGTCTAGAACATTTCATTTGGAAACTGAAAACACCACTAAAGAAGGGTATGTCCGTGGTGGCACAATATAGCAAAGCAAAAAATCGCAAAAAAAATCTAGCAAAGCGAAACAGAGAAGGTAGCAAGACTTATTGTTTCTTATTTAAATTTATTCTTGAAAACAAAAAGAAAACCTGATTGTGACTGAATTGTTTCACAGACAAAATGTAATAATTAAATGCTATGGCCACCATACGGGATTCTTGAAAACAAAAAGAAAACCTGATTAGTGCAGCTATGGTTAAACTAGTGTTTTACTTACCACCCATAGGAGTTTTGCAACCTATAGCCAATTCCTATTTGCTAACCTATGAGCTATTCTAGAAATAAAAGGCACATATCTCATACAATCAGAAGATCAACGTAGTCATCATCACATGGATTCATGATATATGTAGAGATAGCAAAGTTTTAGACTTACATTACAAATCTTGATTGCATTACAAAGTCTCAAGCTAGAACTACACAATCCTAATTAACACCCTTGTCTAACTTATTAGATGAGACATTTAATTAGAACACTATCATGTCATATTTTCTTCTAGGTCAAGAGCTAATATGTAACACTAGCCGCACACCTATGCCCTTGGGGTGTCACCATCATAAGCTTTGAAAGGCTCTTACCATTATCTTTGTCTCATCCTTCTTAAGCAACATAAACTTGAGCTTATCACTTGAACTATTGCTTCACATAAGAATTAAACTTCATAGCTTCAAGTCACCATTATTCATGATTCAAGAACAACATATGTTTTGCACAAATGATTCTCCACATGGTTAGCCTGGTTCTTCAATGTTGTGCCAAAGCATGCTCACTTATCTATCACATGTGTACCTTGGCGCCAAGACCTTTGCTTTCTTTGGTTGTGTGCCTCATGTTAGGCAAAGGCCAGAAGTTGTCCTCTTTGGCTTTGTATCAACTCGATGTATTGCTTCTGAGGTTTTAATAAAAGCTTCCTTTATCAAAAAAAACATGTATGGTTCTTCGTAGCCAAGTCAATGCCAACCCTTAACCTTCTTTCTATCTTGAGTCACATACAGCCATACAGGTCCATATCACAATAAGCATTGATCTTAATTCCATGTCATCAAGAATTTGATCTTTGCTTCCCTATTGACTTCGTGTCAATATAGTGATCAAGCAAGCTCCATATTGTCTTTCCTTAAAAATAGAAAGTTCTTATCTTCTTGAAAAGATCGTCCTTTTTTCTTGATCAAACATACTACGTATAATAAAACCAAACAAGAAATCTTCAAAAATTCTATTCACACCACCACACGCCATCGGACCACCCCAGGGCCACAGATCCGCTTGAGAGAATGATGGATTCATGCATGAGGCCACAGAGCCGGTCGCTAGGGCGTTAGAAGAGCCTGCAAGAGTGCTGTAAGAAGGCATTGTGCCACCCACATGACATGTTTGCGCCGCCAGACGATGAATGCCATGCCTCCACCTTCCTTACGGGTGCTTTACACTTTAGCCCCCAACTTAGGCGAAGGAAAGGAGAAGAGAGGCGAGGGAGAGGACGCCTGGTGGCAGCTCGACGAGGGACCCCCATGCCGCTTGTGGGAGCGACGCGGGAAAAGTGGCAAAAACAAAATGGTAGCTCTCCAAATATTGCCATCTTCTATTTTGAATTTCTTGCTAGCCAAAGACGGAGAGTGGAGCTAGCACTCCAAAGTATGCACAAGATATAGAGAAGATGCTAGAGGGTGAAAAGATATAGAGAGCGATTTTTATTTAAATCTCTCTCTGAATAATAATTTAGAGAGTGGGTTTAAAAAAATATTAGAGATGTCTAGTAGTTTGGTTGGCTTTGGTGTGATTGTTGTTTTTTTAACTTGACACTGCTATAAACAGGAAAGTGGAATTTTCCTAACATTTGTGGTCGGTGATTTTTCAACCAATTTCTAGAAAAAACCGTTAATCCTTTGATACGGCTTAAATAGGAAAATGAATCGGAAAGACTAACGCCGGGACGTTCGGACGGTTACGCGCGTCAGGACGCACGTGCCTGCTCCGCCCTGGTCTCTCGGATTCGTGCGCCGTCCGTGCCAGCTCCGCTTTCCGCGTCCGCGTTCGGATCGCTGTCTTTCGCTCAGTTGCACACGCCGCCCGGATGACTCGGTCATGTATCTTCCACAATAGCGCCCCGCCCGCCTCTTCCACACTGCTTCACGCACAGACTCTTCCACGCCGCTCGAATGACTCCGCCGCCTCTTCCACACCGGCGCTGCGCGGCCTGCGCCTCCTCTCCACATGGAGGCCACCATGGCTCCCATGCTAGCTCTCTCTTCCTCGCTCAACAACCCCACATCCAAATCTGCTTTACAACACTCAGATAAAATAATTGCAACATATGTCTGAAATAGATCAAACATTTGAACATATATTTGCAACATATGCAACATTCAGATAAAACACTTGCAACATGTGTCTGAAATAGATGAAACCTTTTGAACAAACTCTTGCAACATACGTGTATAAGCATTGCAACACGTGCAACATCCGAAAACTACCATAGCAACATTCATATGAAACATACCTCTGAAACACTTCAAACATGCATTTTGCAGCATAGGGAAGGCCGGGGTCGGTCAATTCCAGACGTCAGGGTGGGAGCTGGTGGCGCACGAGTGCGAGAGACACCAGCACCAGCATCGGTGCGCGAGCACCACCATCATCGGCACCGCTATCACCGGCCTTGGCTCAACAAGGCAGGTGGCGCGCGCCGGGTGGGAGCAGGCTGCGTGTGCGACAGGAGGGAGGAGGGAGCGCGGAGTGGGGCGGGGGCACGCGGCGCGCAATGCGGACGGGCTACGCGGGCTTAGTCGTGCGGCACGCAGCGCAGGCAAGCAGTGCAAGTGGGTCGGTCCGTCCGGACGGACGCCCATAGCGTATCATTATCAAAAAATGAATTTCCCTGAGGGTTCGTCGAAGCCATATAGGAAACACAAACATTCTAAAGATCCATCATAAACTTGAATCTAGGAAACATTATAAAGAACCATCGTCATAAACTTGCATCTAGATGTCGTACAATTATACTTTTACGTGAGTACATGAGCATCTCCTAGAGTTTACCAAAATTCACTTGGCAAATATCGTGATTTGGCAACTCGCTAAAATATATGGCAAGTGAAAAAATAGACTCTCTCCAAGAGTTTGTCATTTGGACTTGGTAAAATAAGAAGAGGCCCGCTAAGCGAACGAAGAGCCCCGCTAAGAAACGAAGAGCCCCGCTTAAATATGCACGTGAAGCCGGATGCGCGCTCGCGCTCAGCGCGCAAATATACGCGTGGAGGAGGGAGATTTGCCAAGTTGCTAAAATTTGTCAAGTTGGATGCCAAACTGTTGGAGCACAATTTTTTCTGTTTTGTCAAAAATAGATGGATGCCAAGTTGATTTGGCAAACTCTTGGAGATGCTCAACAATGCAACCAAAATCATGCACGTATGTTTAATCTCACTACTACCAACAAAGACATGCATGATGATCTTACTGACGACACCATGGCTTAGCAACCAGACACAGGTTCGCCTTGAGCCGCACGGACAGCCCGTTCAGCTCGTCCATCTCTAGCTTCGACGGTCCTCCAGCCGGCAGCTCCCAGTCAAAGTGATAAAGCAAGCTTGCCAGCGCCAGCTCCATGGCCGGCACAGAGAACCCCAACCCAGGACACCCTCTTCTTCCAGCGCCGAACGGCACGAACCTGAAGTCCTGCCCAAGCAAGTAGTCCGCCGTGAGGTCGTCGCCGACGAACCGCTCCGGCACGAACTCGTCGGCGCGCTCCCACGTCGCGGGATCCCGCGCGATGGCCCAGGCGTTGACGATGACGCGGGTGCGCGCTGGGACGTGGTAGCCGAGCAGCTCCGTGTCCACGGTCGTCTCACGGGGCAGCAGGAGCGGCAGCGGCGTCCGCAGCCGGAGCGTCTCCTTGATGACGCACCTGAGGTAGCGCAGCTTCTCGAGGTGGTCCTCGGTGACGCGGTCGCCGCCGGCGACGGCAACGGCCGCGCGGATCTCCTCCTGGACCTTGCGCATCTCGTGTGGGTGGTTGATGAGCTCCGCCATGGCCCATACCAGCGTCGTGTAGGTCGTGTCCGTGGCGGCGGCAAACATGTCCTGCATAATAATGTGCGTACGTAAATACGTGTCATAGCCCACGTTCACCAAAAAAAAAATGTGCGTACGTAGCAAAGATTGAGCCGGACAGATAGTACGTGGTTCCGGTTCGTAACTTCGTAGTTCGTACCAGGATAATGGCCTTTATGGCCACGTCGTCAAACTTGGCTCCACCGGCGTCCGCCTCGTCCTCGTTCACGTCCAACAGCACGTCAACGAAGTCCCGGTGATCGTCGCCGTCACGGTGGCCGCCGCGGCGCCCCTGGCGGTGGTCCGCGATGACCCGCTCGAGTAACGCGTCCATCTCCGCGGACGTGCGCGTGGCCTTGGCGTCCAGCCCCATGAGCGCGTCGACCCACGCCAGCCAGGGCACGAAGTCCCCCATGGTGACGGTCCCCAGGAGCCCCTCGAAGTCGGCGAACAGCTTGGTGAGCTTCTCGCCGCCATCGGGCCCGTCGTAGTAGCTCCCTCCTTTGTCGCCGAACGCGGCGCGGGAGATGATGCCGTTGGTGTAGGAGATGATTTGGGCGGTGAGGTTCACGGCGCCGCCGCCGTCGCGGCGGACGCGGGCGAGCATCGCGGCGACCTCCTGCTGCCGGGCGTGGCGGAAGGAGGTGACGCGGCGCTGGCTGAGGAGGTGGAGCACGCAGACGCGGCGGCCCTGGCGCCAGTGCTCGCCGTAGGGGACGAAGGCCACGTCGCGGCCGTAGACGAGGAGCTCGGCCATGCGTATCCTGGGGCGGCTCGCGAACGCCAGGTCGCGGGTCTTCATCACCTCCTGCGCCGCGGCCGCCGACGAGGCCACCACGGTGGGCACGCGGCCGAAGCGGAGGAGCATCACCGGGCCGTGCGCCTGCGCCATCGCCCACAGCTTCCGGTGCGGCAGGGGCCCCAGAAGAGGCAGGTGTCCCAGGATAGGAAGGCCCGGAGGCGACGGCGGCAGCCGACGGCCATCGCTACCGCCCAGCGTCTTCCTGCCGGTGGAGAGGAAGAGGAGCAGGGAGAGGAGGGCAACGAGCAGCAGTGCAAGGAGCGGTGACACGTCCATGTTTGCACCAGTGCTCTCACGAATGGTATGGATGGTTCAGTGAGACGTATGGTATGGATGGTTCGATTAGGTTGTGGCAAATTTGGCTCGTGGAAAATGAACATGGTTGCCTCACTGCTATGTTAGAGATGACGACGGCGGTGCGATAAGAGGGGAGACGATGACAGAGGTTCCGTTGGAGATCTGTTTTCGTTGATGGAGATTGAAAATGAAGACAATCCATGTGATTCAGAGAACTGACAGAGAAAAAAATTCCAAGTATACAGATAAGCAACACATTTTCCAAGGTCAGCAGCTAGGTTCCAAAGCAGCCCCATGGTCCCCATATCCCAGCTAGCTACGGTCAAAATGGGCACTGTAGAGAAACCAGACTAAAGCATTACGACACTGTCAAACCAACGAACCAACCAACACTATCAAAATGGGCACTATGTTCTGTCCATTTACAGCCACACTAACCAAAACATCAGTCCATGGATACATAATTACATATATGCAATTCATCAGCAATCAAAAGCATTACAACACTAGCATCTAGCGCCGATACAACACTGAAATGGCAGTTACAAATGAATTCTCTGCATCTACATAGGGGAGTCAACAATAAGCACCCGCATGCAGACTGCCAGACTATCCAGTATCCACAAATAGCAGTTTTGCACACTAAATACATACGAAAAGAGACAAGCGAAACAAACAAGCCCTAGAGAATCAAACCAACCAACCGAGCAAATCGCCATGCTCCATATCTTCTAGCATTCACAACCTGACGAACGTTGATGCCTTCCAGCGCCTCCAACATCAATCGTATCTGGAAGATACCTACAAAAGTTGGTAAAACATAGAACAAGTTACACCATAAGGTTGCCTGTATGTATAATATTCATCTGGGTTACACTATTCAAACTTACATATCTTCTTCTGGCTCATTTTTTACAGCATTCCTGGCTATACACTCAAAAGCAGCCTCTACATTGAAGCCTTCTTTAGCAGACGTCTCAAAGTAAGGTATGTTTCCCTTTGAAGCACACCATGCTTTAGCCTTTTTCTCAGAAACCTGAAAAGTGGAAATCAAACAAAATTAACAACAGTACAGAATAAATCCAGTGGAAGCAGGAGCGGGTAGCAACTCGTGATGAGAAATACTCACCGTCCGGCTGTTGCCACCATCAACATCAATCTTGTTCCCAAGCACAACAAATGGGAAATTCTCTGGATCTGATGGGCTAGCCTGCATAATGAACAGTGGGTCTTTTTTTTTTGTTGCAAACACAGTGAAGTACATATAGATCGCTAATAAGCAGGTTAGTTACTTGAATAAGGAATTCCTCACGCCAGTTGTTGAGCTTTTCAAATGACTTGGTAACATTCACATCGTATACGAGAACACAGCAGTCAGCTCCCCGATAAAATGCCACACCAAGACTTTGAAACCGCTCCTGTCCTGCCGTATCCCATATCTAAGCTTCAGTGAAACAAAACTGTTGTAAGCTAAAATGCGAATGGTTGCTAATTCAATCACACTAAGAAACAGATTACAAGTATAAGTCCCATTCAAATGAAAAGGAAAGGGTAGCATCAGTTTCATAAACAGTAATTGCATTAAAAACATTGCTACCATGATTGAATTAGTTCCTGTGAGTCTGTGACGTAACAGCTATCTAGTCAATCGTGATAAAAACAGGCAGGTATGTGCTGAGTTGAACCAAAAATTCTATTTATTCAAATGCACCACATGGCAAAAAAAAATTAATGATACAGATAATAAGCAAAAAGACTAATGAAACATATCCCTCATTTAGGTAAGGACAATGATAACTAATAAATGGCAAAATAAAATTATGGACATAATAGCCGTTGTCATTTCCTCTTCGGTTACATCTCTTCTTAAAGAAACAAAACATGATGACTAATAGCCTCTAATGCTTGACATAGTAAGTACTGCAAAGAACATGATAAGCATATAGCACCTCTCGAGGTGACGACAAACTCGACACAACTCCCCCAACCCTAGGCCCGACGCTCCTGGCAGCGCCCTCCTCGCCGCCGATTGCCGCTCCGGCGATGGCGCCCGCCTCCCCCTCCCCCCTCTCTCCAGATCCACTCTCTCTAGATCCACCGGCCTTTCCCCTCCCCGGATGCGCGTGGGAGTTGGCGCTGTGCTCGCCGCAACACCGCCACATGCGCCGCCCTCTCCCTCCGCGTCGTCACCGGCACCAGATCCTACCGCCGCCTCCGACCGCGGCGGGCTCGCGGGTG
This sequence comes from Saccharum hybrid cultivar R570, assembly GCA_038087645.1. Taxonomy (NCBI): domain Eukaryota; kingdom Viridiplantae; phylum Streptophyta; class Magnoliopsida; order Poales; family Poaceae; genus Saccharum; species Saccharum hybrid cultivar. Next base: position 2,455,426 of record JAQSUU010000088.1, read on the forward strand.
CAGGCGCTGACCTCGCCACGATGCCACCTCCTGCGTCGGCCTCGCGTTCCTTGATGCCACAGGAGCCAGATCCCGCTGCCGACTCCACCCGCGGCGGCCTCACGGGAGCCCCGTGATGGTTGCCTCCGTCCCCAGCTTGGCAAGGGAGATGCTGCTGGCGTCCAGGGCCCGCCACCGCTGGCCGTGGCGACGTCGTCACCGCCCTGACCGCTGGCGACGCAACCGGCGTCCTCCTCCAGCACTCCGCCGCCCTACGCCGGTGCCTCCCCACCGCCGGGGGCGGGAAATGCATTCGCAGGGCCCGGATCTGGGCTCTGTCACCGCCGGGTGCCACCACCTCCGAGCCCAAACCTGCCGCCGTGTCTGCCACGGTTGGAGGGATGGTGGATGAGACGATGGTCGTCGTCGAGGACGTCCTGGATGACGAGGACGAGGAGGATGTAGCACATCCGAGGAGTGCGGCAACCAAACGTCACCGCCCTGTCCCGCCGGAGCTTGTGGGGTTCTGCTTCAACTGCCTCGCGCACCGACCACATCGCCGCTCAGTGTCGCTCCCCGTCCCTCTGCCTACGCTGCCGGGGTACCGGCCATCGGGCCAGGGCGTGCAAGCGTGCTCGTTCGTCGACGTGCAAGCGAGGCCCTTCGCCGGCGTGCAAGACTTCATCCTCGGTGGCGTGTCGCCAGAGGGAATGTCGCCCTGATGGTCCGAGGTGACCTAGCTTGTCGCCGGATTGTCGCGCCGCGACAGGCCAGAGGCCCACGTCATCGTCGCCTTGTCGTGTGCCACGGTCGGACGCACCATCATCGTCGCCGCAGCAGCCAGCCAGCTTCACCACCTCCGGGTGTCGTTGATAACCGCCCCACGATCGAGGTCTTCATCGTCCAGAGGAACGTGTAGCTCGCCGCGTACGGAGCGGACCTCCCCCTTGTCCTCGTCGCACTTGTTGGACACCAGCCCTCCGTCAAGCCAGAGGAGCTCCAGGAACACCTTTCCTCGAGGTTCCGTGTGTCTGTGGGCACGGCCGAGGTCTGTGCTTGGCTTGGGGGACCCTTTGCACGCGAGTGTCAGCAGGACGGCCACCCTAGCGTGGCTATGCAGGAAGGTGGGCAAGCGGTTTTTTCCCTGAGCTTCAGCTCGCAGCGGACCGTTGCTCAAAGGTTCAACGTGGGGATTTCGATCCCATGTTGGTTGAGGTGGAGGCATGCCTGACCAAAGGGCCACCTCGGGAAGGTTTCACAAGCTAGGCCGTGTCGGAGGTGGCCCAGGCGATGGACCTATGCCTTTCAGGCCCAGACGAGTGCGGCTCGGACCAAACCTCACAAAGGCCCTCACTCTTGGAGCCGGAGCAGGCTGGGGGATCCCCACCCCCGGTCCAAGTCGATTTCCCCGCCATTCCAGCTGTTGTTGGCACAGCGCCCGACTCGACGGCCGTGACATCGACCAAGGACTCCATCGCTGCATTCAAGAAGCCGCTCACGATGCCTGTCTTGTTGTCGCCTCCATGACTGCGGTTAACCCGGGCGGCCAGAGCGCGAGCGGGGGAGCTGGACGACTCAGTGCTCGTCCCCAAGAGGAGCGCTCGGCTTGCCACCAAGAGCAGGCATAGGGAACAGAAGCCGGAGGCTCAGGCGCGGAAGGTGATGAAACGTCTGGGGCTCGAGGAGGTGGAGACTGAGCTACCTGACGAAGCCTCCTTTGAGGAATTCCAGACCGCCTTCGCCCTCCCCCTATCGATGTCGACGCGGGAAGCCATGCAGGTTCTCTTCCCAGGCAGAAACCAGCAGGCATAGTCGCTAGCTTATGTCTTGCTGATTTGGTCGCAAAGCACCTTTCCTATGTAATTTCTCTTAGTGAATCCAGTAGATAGGTGGCCAGGTGTGCGTTGTGTCACGAAGGCTCCTCGCTTGCGTGAGCGCGCACAGTTGTACTGTTAACTGTTTTCCTCTTAATGAAAAACGGGTGAATGGCCCAATCTCAAAAAAGCATATAGCACCTCTCTACAGCATCATTCATTATGAGCCAGATATGGAAGTAATGAAAGGAAAACAGCTTTTTAAGGAACTGGGGAATAATTATTTTAAGTAGCAAACAAATTCAATAGAGAGTAACAGACACAAACATGTGAAAAGGAGCATCATAAGCTTTTTAACAGGGTGGTACCCAAAAGCAGAAAGCGGTATTTAATATTAATTAGTAAAACTTCATCTCTCAAAAGTCAAAAGTCTTGAAAGGGAACTACTCGGCACAACCCCAAAATATCCTTCAGCCACACAGCATCTCCAATAAGCAACCCACACGATATTTAAGAAGCACACGGCACTAAATAACAATTAAATAATGAACGTTGCCATACGATCTAAGCAGCCAGTGTAGCAGCCTTGTCAACGTGTTAGGCAAATGAAGGTGATAGTTGATTCAGACTCTGAGCACAGCTAGCTAAGTCGGATGGTGAACAAGCTTCATCTAGAAAGAGAGCACAGGATGACAGGACCCAAAGCCTGAAACTGAACCGACCCTTCAGAATCTGGCAGTGCAACGACCACATTGGAGGCGCACAGGAGCAGCAACAACAACAACATAGTCTTTTGTCCCAAGCAAATTGAGGTAGGCTAGAGATGAAACCCAAAAGAGACGAGAAACAAGAAGACACATAAAGGGACATAAAGGGCACAAGACAAAAAGAGGTCACGGTTCAGGCACGTTGATTGCCAATCTCTAAGCGCTCCTGTCCATAGCTAAATCCTTGGAGATATTTCACTCCTTAAGATCTCTCTTAACGGACTCGTCCCAAGTTAGTTTAGGTCGACCTCTACCGCTCTTTACATTATCGGCCCGCTTTAGAACTCCACTACGCACCGGGGCCTCAGGAGGCCTCCGTTGGACATGTCCAAACCATCTCAACTGATGTTGAATCAATTTCTCCTCAATTTGTGCCACCCCAACCCTATCCCGAATATCGTCGTTCTGGACTCTATCCCTCCTTGTGTGTCCACAACACCAACGCAACATACGCATCTCTGTTACACTCAATTGCTGGACATGTCGCCTTTTTGTAAGACAACACTCAGCACCGTATAACATCGCCGGACGAATCGCCGTCGAATAAAACTTACCTTTCAGCTTCTGAGGTACCCTTTTGTCACAGAGAACGCCAGAAGCTTGACGTCATTTCAACCAGCCGGCTGAAATTCTATGTCTAATATCTTCATCAATGTCTCCGTCCTTTTGTAGCATCGACCCTAAATACCGAAAAGTACGCCACCACTTGCGCACAGGAGCAGACGCCCCCAATCTAATCCGGCCTGGGGTTCATAGTAGATCCCAGATAGATAACCCCAGGCAAGGCAAATGGAGAGGAAACCTTAATAATGGTGCTGTAAAGAAGACGAAGCAAGCAGACCTGCAATGTGAAGAGGCGGTCGTCGATCTGGACCTCCTTGGTGAGGAAATCCGCGCCGATGGTGGCCTTGTACTGGTTGCTGAACTTGTTGTTGACGTACCTGCGCGCGCACAGAAACCAAACCGAGAAATCGGTCCCCGATGAACCAACGCAGCAACGAAGTACAGTGAAATCGAGGGATCGGACAGGGGCGGACTTACTGGTTCATCAGCGAGGTCTTGCCGACCCTGCGAGCAAACGCGGGCGCACGAGGGGTCAGTCAGGATTCAGGAACCGGCGCAAGCGATCAACAAAGCAGCAAACGAACAGACAGACAGAAAAAAAAAATTGGGGCGGAATGGTAAGGAAAGCAAAGGGGAAGGGGAAGGGAGCCGGCCGCACCCGCTGTCGCCGAGGATGATGACCTTGAGGAGCATTCGCCTGCGCGTCGCCATGGTCGCGCGCGCCGGATCTGGGTCCGTGGAGGCGGGCGGGTTCGAACCGGGCCGGAGCGTGTGGACGCGGTGCGGACACGGCGACGAGGAGCGGAGGACCCGAGGTGGAGGACGGGATGGGAAATTCCGCCTCGGGTTCGCGTCGGGATTGGTGCGCTTTGCTCTGCGCTGTTTTCCTGCTGGCTTGGAAGGTCTTCTCGTTGGTCTTGGGTTTTCTGTTGTTGCCGTTGGCTTGTTTTCTTTTGTCGGGCTGCCTCTGCCTCTGCCTGATTGGTGGGGTGATTGCCTGCCTCTCTTGGCCCTGCTCTGCTGTCGCCTCGTGTTTTCTGATGGCACACCGCACATGCACCGCATTCGGTAAACAGAACGGATTCTCGTCTTCCGTTCTGTCGTCTGGGCCTGTGCTGTGCATGCAAACCAGCTCAACACATGGTCCTGCACTGTCGTCTCCAGGTGTCGGCAGTCAGCAGTTCAGCACAGCCTGTATCCGTGTGCCTGCATTGCTGTCACTGTCAGTATGTTGAGCTTCGCCCTGTTCGTTTGGCTACAGCCATAGCCATCTATCAATCATGGACGCAGATAACACGACCCATCCAGTTGACACCACAGACGCAGCCGTGCTCTGTGGGTTGCTCATCGCCTCATCCCATGTCGATTTCGTGCAGCCAGCCTAACAACAGTTTTTTTTTTAATCAACTCTGCTCATACTCATAGCGTCAATATTCAGTTTTTAGAAGAGTCATGAATTTACAAGATATGCCTCAAGTAACACATTCTCAGTCGCGGCGAGATCGCATGAGACTAGTGAACTGAATCTACTCCAACACGACAAAAAGAAGAAGAAGAAAAAAAGCAAAACTATCTCAACTGAACAAATCATGAATCTCGGTTCTCCCGGCAGCAGGTCAGCAGTCAGTCAGCTAGCTAGGCACGTACTACGTAGCTACGAGGGGCCATGGCGAGGGCGAGGGGAGGATTTACATATGCGCGGGGGGCGGGCCGGCGGGCTGGCAGCCTGGCACACCTCACGACTCACGACGCCGCGGCCGCGCTGTCGCCGTCTGTCTTCACGCTCGCCGCCGGCTCCTCCGCCTCCTGCGTCGTCGTCGCCTGATGCCCGTCGCTGCTCGACACCGACGGGTTCTGTCCGTACTCGCTCGTCGGCGTCTGCCCGCTGCTGCTCTGGAGCCCGCTGCCGCCCAGCGCCATCTTCCGGAACTTCTTCAGGTCCTCGTTGTACTGGTTGGTGTCGTAGTCGGACGCCGAGCTGCTGTAGGACCCCATGAACCGGCTGTGCCCGGGTCGCACGCCCTCGTTCAGGTCGTCCAGGGATACGTCGCCTTCCAGGGCCCGGACAACCTGTGCGGATCAGGCAGCAACACCAGATGATTTCTTCTTATTAGAATTCATCGTCGAAGTAACACGAAACTAGTTAAAACTAATAGTTCAACATGTCCTCATAAATCAAGCAGATAACGATAGGTTAAGTTGAACCACTGCTATGCTGAAAACCTGAAGGCTGAGACAGTGTTGGCACCTCTTATTTGTTATTCCTACTGTATAACTGAAACTAGACTAAACTATAGTAATTTTCACAATTGACTGAACAACCTCTTTTTTGCAAACAAGGGATTAACCTTAATACCAGGACGAAAACAAAGTTCAAGTACAAGGGCAATCAACTTGCATCGGAGACAGCAAAGCAATTTTCCTACAAGAGAATAGTTCACTTGTATACCTGACCCATTCGTGGCCGCCGCCGTGAAGAATGGCGAACACATGCAGCTGCACAGGCTATCATCCTCGCCATCTCATTATCATTATACTCACTTCCCAGCCGGGGATCCACTAAAGCATCATGATTACCATCCTCAAATGCTTTTATCATCAAAGGCCTTGCCTGCAGGAGAAACAGATCAGTATAGTCAAATGAAGGAGAACATGTCTAGAGTAATGACAAGAGGGATTCATCATCTGTAGTTTACACGATGATGAACAGCCTGAGATGAATAGTTAAAGAAGTCATATGCAAAGATCAAAATAGGGAAGCCATGAAACCAAATCAAAAAGTGACAAAGGAAACCTTATATCTAAGATAAATAAGAAGTATAGTTTTGATTTGTATGAAGATAAAGCATGCAGCTGTTAATTACAGACCTCAATAGTCAATAATAACAATGATATCTAGTCACAGAATTACAGTTGTCAGATGAAAGACCCTGGTTTCCGTAGTTAAGCCTTGCTTGTTCTAGCACTGTCTGGCTACTCTGTTTCTGCTTTCTGAACTTTCTAAACTGTTGTATTTCCGTTACTCTGTTAATAAATGGGGAAACCCTCGGTTCTAAGAAAAGTGGAAGAAATAAGTTGACACTGTTAACCACAGTATTGTGTACTAAAAATTCAAATTAGTTTCCACGCACAGCTTACCCAGTCAACCAAGTTGTCATCTGCCTGTCTTGAATTTACAGGACGCCGCCCAGTTATTAGCTCAAGAAGCATTACTCCAAAAGAGAAGACATCTGATTTCTCAGTGAGCTTGCCAGAAGCAGCATACTCAGGTGCTAGGTACCTATGAGGAGGAAGAGGTTTAACACAGCAATTTGATACGGTAGACCCTGTATGTCTATTGTGTACTCAGATAACCATGGTGGGTCTTCTGTTTTGAAACAATAAAATAAAATGAGATAATATTACACGTAAGACTGAACATACCCAAATGTGCCCATTACTCTGGTTGAAACATGGGTGTTTGTATCAGAAGTGAATTTTGCAAGTCCAAAATCTGCCACCTGCAAAGAAAGGCACTTAGCAAATTACACTAGCGCATATGTTTGTGATAGTAAGTTAGTAGGTTCACATCAACTATTTAATGTGACTGGTAATAATTGTACATCTGTTTGTCAAAACATTATGTCATCTGAATATAATCATCTCAACTAGCCTTAAAAGCTTAACCTAGTTCAATTGTATACAAGTTTCTAGTCTAGTGCCATTCAAGGAACAGTGACAAGTCCATGGAGAAAGTATTTTACCCCTTAGGAAAAGGAAGGGAAGTGGAGTAAGTAGAGGGTACCTTAGCTTCAAATCTTAGATCAAGAAGAATATTTGAGGCCTTTATGTCACGATGAATGATCTTAGGATGGCCTATGGAGTGAAAGCAGAATAAAATCAGTATAGAATAGCTACTTGCCCATCCAAAAGCAAAAAAGAAAGCTCAAAGCATAACAAGTAGCTATGGCTGTGAGCTCACAATCTTCATGAAGATATGCCAATCCCTTCGCAGAACCCAGAGCAATTTTTAGTCTTGTCGGCCAATCCAAGGTTGGTCTGCCTTTTCCTGAAACAAAGAAGATAACCCTCAGCAAGTGCTCAAGGAACAAAAACCAAAAGGGTATAGCAGATGGTATGACAGATGCGTGTGGTCCAAGCAAAATGTTCAGGATTTATATCAGAAGTGGTTGAGAAACTATCAGGGTCAGAAATCATTTTCCATCTTTAGCACAAGCTCAGCCATTGTGTTGAGTGGGACATCTTCCTGTCTTTTCTAATACTCCTAACAATTTGACAAACTGAATGAAAATAACATATAATTCAAACTAAAGAAAAGAGTAGCATTAAAGTTAATAGCTTCCAGGGATGGGTTTGTTTGTAGCTACTGTCATGGCTTGACGAAATTCTCAAATACATAGGAGAGGCAGGTCGCAATAATGCACTTCAACAAATCAAAATTCCTATAGTACTCAATTATTCTGAGCAAGCAAAAACATATCCTTAGTATACATCTTAGGTTGCTTCGGTGAAATGGAACGACAATATATTCAACAATTGTTGTATATGTGTACCTTGATTTCATAAGTTTTCCATTGCAAATCATTTGTACTTTTTACTAGGATATTTTAGTGTATAATGATACATGTATTAGCTACGACATATGTGGCTGCTAAATATGGAAAACAATATTACATATTTTCTAAGGTGCCTTTGAGCGATCATACAAAGCATTTTGAACGAGAGGAAGTGATTACGGTGCAGAAACAGGAAGAGAACATACCATGTAAGTGGAATTCCAATGTATTGTTTGGAACAAACTCGTAGACGAGCAACCTGTTGGCTCCAGAAATGCAATAGCCGACCAAGGATACAAGATGCTTGTGATGTACTCTGCTGATAATCTCAACCTCTGCCTGAAACTCGCGTTCTCCCTGGCCACTTCCATCTCTTAACTGCTTAACAGCAACCTCTGTGCCATTTGGTAGCACTCCTTTGTGAACAAACCCAAAACCGCCTTGCCCCAGCAGATTAGCGTCAGAAAACCCATTGGTTGCCGTCATCAGCTGCTCGTAAGTGAATGTACTCCTTGAAAAGCTAAGGGCAGTTCCAGGCGACAGCGGAGGGCGGCTCTCACCACCTGAGTGATTCGAAGCGGAGCCACTGCTATGTACATTAAGCGGGGGAGGCGGAGGGGTAGGATGTGAATTAATCTTGATTACATGGTCAGGTGGTGGTGGAGGGGCATTATGCTGCCAGTTTTGGTACTGATCCCCTGAAGCAAGACAGTCGTGACTTTAAATGAAAAATATGATGGAGAAAGAAATCATACATGAAAACTTGCCAATGCAGAATAAAATCAAGAAACTATTGTAAAAGGTTAAAGTAAACACATTCACATGATGATGGTGTACATGATAGGAGACCCAGAATTGGAGAAAAAAAAATTCCCTCATGACTTGACTGAAACCTTGTGAATTCCATGATTCCCCAAACCCCCCACCAACAAAAAAAAAAACACTAACCATGTGGAGTGCTATCAGTTTTTTGCTGTGAAAATTCACCCTCATGATTATGTAGATTGTAGAACACAGACGAAGATCGACACGACCAATATTCCATACTAAACTTAGGCCCATGAACAACACGTGATTCCAGTCACCCACATTATGCGACAAAACCTCCAAAAATAAAAAATCGGTCAATTTTTTTTTAGTCATCACACATGACATACATGCCGGCCAGCACTAGCCACATCTCGCACGCACCAAAATAAAAATCCTCGAGAGAAGCAAAACCACGATTGTGCTATGCATCAAAAGCCACAAAACACATTCAATCCGCCCTGGTATGGTAGCAGAGAACACAGCATGATTATGCTGGGTGATGGCGACGTGACTGGTTCAGTCGCGGCGGAATCGATGAAACGGAGGCACGGGACACCTGGCTGTTCGTGGAGACTGAAGCGTAACAGAGGTGGCGGCACGGCAGCTCACCTTTGTGCGGCGGCGGAGGCGGCGGCGGCGGCGGGTGGCCGTAGTAGTGCAAGAGGTGGGGCGGGGGCGGGTGGTGGTGGTGCCGTCGCCGCCTTCTCTTGTTGCTCCTGAAGAGGCAGAGGCAGAACAGGCTGCCGAGGAGCAGCACGGCGAAGCCGCCGACCGCGATCCCCACCACGACGGACGTGGTGAGCCCAGACCCGGAGGAGGAGGACGGCGGCGGCGAGGCCGGCGTCGCCCTGCCGGGCGCGGGGAGCGCGGCCGCGTTCGGGGACAGCGGCGCGGGAGCGGTGGGGGGAGCGCCTGTTGGCGTGGACGGGGGCGCCCGTGCCGGCGGCGTCGGGGAGGTGGGGGAGGAGGAGTTGGACGGCGGCGGCGGCGCGGCAGTGGGCAGTGCGGCCGTACCGTTGGCCGGCGGCGAGGACGACATCGCGTCTGGTCCCCTGGTGTGCGGTGGCTCGCGCGTCCTTCCTTGCTGCGCACTCATACGATGCGGATGCTCGGCGAGCTAGTGGTGCGCTGCTTGCTTTTTGGTGGCTGGTGGGGGTGAGGGGAATTGGGAGGCCTGCGCCTGCTCGGATCGGACGGGAAGGAATGCGACGCGAGAGGAGGGGGAGGGAGCAGCAGGCAGGAGTGCGGGGTGTAGCCGGACGCGAGCGACGTGACGGGGAATAATAAAAGCGCGAGGAAGAGGAGGGAGCCCGCGGGCCGGACGGCGTTGCGTTGCGTGGGATTGCGAGCCAACCCAGCCAGAAAGCGTGACACGGCGGGCGGCGCTGGCGTTCACGCACGCGTCCCGCCCGCCCACCCGCGCTTTCCGGTGCGCCCCTCCCCCGCTCTCCACGCGCCTCCTGCTGACCGGTGGGTCGTGCTGCCACTGGGCCCCTCGCGTCGGTGGCGTAGTTGCGTAGGAGACGGAGCCGGCGGTGGTGGTGGGCGCGTTACGGCTGCGGGACCCGGTGGCGCGGCTCCGGTCCGGGTGGCGAGCGGCCGAGCGGGAGGTTTTACTGCCGGACCCCTGCTCTGCTGGCCTCTCATCAACCTCCGTGCCGCTCACCGCCAATGCCGTCAGAGTCTACACCTACTGTACGTACGTCCAAAAAATACAAATCTCATTTTCCAAAGACTTGGATCTTCAAATATATCTAATTTCAATATTAATCTAATAATACTACTTATTATACATATTTTTTATATTTAGTCAAATTTAATAAAAAAATAATAATTTCACAAAAAATAAAACGCTGTTTACTTCTCAAAATTTTACATAATTTTTCAAGATTCCACATCACATCGAATCTTTGGACGCATGCATGAAGCATTAAATATAAATAAAAAAAATAAAATTAATTATACATTTTAGACAAAATTCAAGAGACGAATCTTTTAAGTCTAATTATACCATAATTTGACACGAATTATCAAATAACAACGAAAGTGCTATAGTACCGTTTTCCAAAAAAAATTCGCGAACTAAACGAGGCCTGTATGCGTTTTAGAACCGAAGCACTACACCTTAATGTGACTTAATTTGCTACTGAACCCTTTTCAGGTGCTGATTATTTCTCTTTTCTAAGAAGTCACTAGGCAGCGGCAGATTACTGTTTATCAGCCCCTAATTCAGCTGATAACCTACCTGCCAGCTGCATTGGAGTTCTACTACTTTTAATGCACATTTACAATGCCCGAAGAGAAGGGTACTAGGACAGCTTTAACAATTGACTTTTAAGGTAGCTCTAAGCATTTTTCTCATATTTTAATAAAGAGACAGAAAAGCTAGCTCTTAATTAAGAGCTAAGCTCTTGCACACACTCTAAGGTTATATGAGAATGTCATGTGGGGCTATTAGAGGTTGTTTGGTTGCCGGCCTTGGTTGTCTCACCTAGGCTTCGGCGGCCACAGGAAAGCAGGCGGCTGCTTGGTTCGTAATTAATCTGCGGCGCGTCACACGATCTTCAGTTCATTTCCAGCACAATTCTTGCCACAGTTGTGGCGTTGTTTTCATACGCCACAGAGTGTGGCGCCGCCACAGCAGGGTGTGGCGCTGTGTGGCCGGCAGCCAAAACAACCTCTTAATGTTAAAAGCTACGTGCTAAAGTTAGCACTGTTAGAGAAGTTGGCTTAGAGCCAGTAACTGACTCTAACCAGTTCGGGTGCCCGTAACATCTATCACATCAAGGAAAGTATAGATTTAAGTTTACTCCTTCCATGTTCCTAAAGAAAGTCGTTTTGAACATTAACACGGTCCCCAAAAACAACTCTAACCACTACTTTTTGCTATAAAATATACTCAATGTATACTTTTATAAAACTACATTTTGAGATGATTCTACTTACATCACTTTCATATTTTCAAACTCAATCCAAAAGAATTTATTTGTAGTCAAAGTTTAAAATATTTGATTTAAGACAACCTCAAAACGACTTTCTTTAGGAACATGAAGGGAGTACATCTTATTACTCGTCTGAAATCTTACATGTTATTGTTCTTTTCTATATATTTTGTCAAATTTTGGAAGTTTTCACTTAGTATAGCTCAAAACTCCTTATGTTTCCGGACCGAAGGGGTAACATACTTCCTCCTACAATGCATTATCTATGCCACGATTGTTTACGCAGAAAAATTAAAATAGAAGATCCTACCTAGACAAAGTGATAGAATCTAAGACATTTCTAGCCATTTTTTGAAAAATATTCACGTTTACATCCTAGGTGATTTATTTTCGTCTTCAGATCCCCAAGGGTCGGCGCCATGAGTCACACGCCGAGGTAACACGTAGACCTCGGTGTCGTGGCGGGACGATGTGGCAATGACATGGCACGAGCTTAGTGCCATGATGGACGCCGCCAAGGCATGACGCCACATATTTTGGCGCGACCTCGGTGCCATGCATATCGTGACACCGAGGTTTGAATTTAACCCTAATTTTTTACTATGACTTAGTCACATGAAAATTTGATGAAGTCTGAAAATGTAAAATGAGAGGGACATATGCAGATTTTACCATGGCTTAGTCATATGTCTAAACCATAGTAAAACTCCTACATGTCCATCTCATGGTAAAATGCAAGCCACAGTAAGCTAGTGGGTCTTATCCAAAATTCTAGAATGTCCAATTCATAGTAAGCTAGTGGGTTAAATTCAAAACTCGGTGCCACAGTGCATGGTGCCTAGGCTGCCACATATCGGCGTCATGCATCATGGTGCTGAGCTCTGGCCACATTAGCGCCACGTCGTCCTTCCACGCCACCCAAGCCTCGAAGCTTGACGCCATGACCTATGGATCATAGCGTTGATCCTAGGGTCCATATTCGAAATAAGGTCACCTAGGGGTGCAAATGTAAATATTTTTTTCAAAAAAAAGTTTAAAATAAAACAAAAAAATTGGTTTGGATGGACGGAGGCCTCTCAGACGTGTATGGTAGCCCTAGGCGTCTAAAGTCAAACACCAAATATTGTTGTTAGTGCCAAACAAGTTTGCAAATCAAGCATGCCCTTAATACCACACCTCTTTTTTTTAAGAGTAGGAACTCTTTTGTTATTCAAAATATAGCCCACCATTTCACATGGCACGGTCTTCAAATTAAATAAGTTTTAACATTTAAGTTCTCTTATACTATAATACTATTTCTACTAGCAACATACTACGTAATTATGACCACGAGATGGTAATTTCAAATCTAGAGTACTTGCTAATTATTAGTTGATTATAGTGATGATTACGAAGTTTGGACCTCGAATAAATGTGTGGGCAATCCAAATTAGGAAGTATTTTGCAATATATGTGTCATTAATTTAAAGTATTTATAGAAGGTGAGTGTACATGTGCTTGTTTGTGGATGACCTCTGTCGGTGTAATTCGCACAAAGAAAAATTAAAGTGACACAGTTCATAATGATGAAGTATAAAAATATTTGTCACTGGTACGTACTCTCTCCATCCCGAAATAAATCAATTCCTAAAATACGTGTCAATCAAACTTTTTTAAGTTTGACTAATGAAAGGTCCTTGTTTGGTTTTGGTAATTGAGTGACAACTTAGGTGGACTAATATGTGGTTATGTGAGATACACAGGAGATTAGTCCACATATGATGGTGTCATGAAGGAGCTTATTGCATATGAGACATGACATGGAGTCATGTGACCAAGGTGGAGAAGATCAAGATGAGGCTTGGCTTGATGGACCGGTTGCTAAGGGTGAAGGGCAAGTTGTGTGATGGCTTGGCGCCGAAGGACCGAGGCAACGGTGAAGAGCAAGTGAGGTCAAGATCGATGAACCAATACGGTCACGTGATGATATGAAGTGGATCATATCATTTGTGATATGGTTGGTGCATGTGTTGCATCAACGTCGGAGGAGATGGAATGGAATGCGCAAGGCAAAGGTATAACCTAGGGCATTTCCATTTCACCGGTCATAGGTGTGTAGAGAAGTTTATGACCGGGTTTAGGATAGATGGCCGTACTATCAAGAGGGGCAAACTTGTTTGCATATCGGTCATCTAGTGCCACTCGTGTGATCTAACTATGCATCGTTGCTAGGATCGAGTGGCGTGGCAAGTTGAGTGGTTAACACCTTCGGTAAAATGATTGTGAAAATGCTAACACACGTACACAAGGTGGTGATCACTTGTTGGTGTTGGCACATTTGCGAAGGCGGCAGAGTTTGTGCGGTAGAGAGGGGTTTGGGTTCCTCTCTCCCTCCCGCCGAGCTTGCGAGGCGGGATTCGGCGCTTTTTGGAGAAGTGAAATGCCTATTTTCCACTATGCCAGGAGTCGGAAAAGAAACGGAGGCGAACGGAGGTCACAGAGGTGACCGGACGCTGCACCGGACGCGGTCATGGAATGACCGGACGCGTCCGGTCAGCTGTCAGGCGCGCGGGTGCTAGGGTTTGCAACCGGCGCGTCCGGTCACTCGCGGGACCGGCGCGTCCGGTCATGCGCCCAGAGAAGAACTGCGGTTCGCAAGGACGATCGGACGCGGGGCGCGTCCGATCGTTGAAGGAGCTTACTGGACTCAAACCGGACGCTGGCACTGTCGCGTCCGGTCGATGCGAGGAGCGCGTCCGGTCGTTGTTTCGCGGGCGCGGGTGCTGTGCGGATCGGCGCGTCCGGTCGTTGCGAGGAGCGCGTCCGGTCGTTGCTTCGCGCGCGGTGCTGTGCGACCGGCGCGTCCGGTCGGTTGAGCAGCGCGTCCGGTCATAACGTTTGACCGTTGGCGCGCAGTGACCGTTGGAGGATCTAACGGTCGCATTTGAATTTCGAGGGACACGTGGACGTCGCAGGGCGACCGGACGCGGTGAAGCGCGTCCGGTCAGTTACGACCGGCGCGTCCGGTCGTCCCGAAAAAGGACCCAGTGAAGGGGTAACGGCTCTATTTGACCGTGGGGTTATAAATAGATGCCTTGGCCGGCTGTGGCCGGGAGCTGAGCACACTATAGTCTTTGTGACTTGTGTGGTAGTGCTTGGGAGCCATCTAACTCACTCATGCTTGATAGTGTTCATCGGATCGAGTGAGAGAGCGATTCTAGTGCGTTGCTTTGAGAGATTGCATCGTGTGGCACTAGGTGATCGTGTTGCAAGCCGGTGGTGCTTGTTACTCTTGGAGGTTGCCACCTCCTAGACGGCTTGGTGGCTTGTGGCTCCGTCGAAGCTCGCAAGAAGATTGTGCGAGGCTCCGGAGAAGCTTTGTGAGGGGGATTGTGCTCACCCCGCGGGGATCGCGAAGAGCAACTCTAGTTGAGCGTGTCATTGAGCTACCACACTTTATGGTGGGTTCTTGCGGTGCCTTTTGAGAGGCTCGGTGTGTGACCGATTAGCCGCCGAACCACGAAGTGTTGGTCGACACAACGGGGACGTAGCTTGGTGGCAACCAAGTGAACCTCGGGAGAAAATCACCGTGTCAACATTGTCTACTCTTCTTGGTGGTTTGCTTTCGTGCAACACAAGCTTGTATTTACTTTCATATATACTTGTGCTTGTGTAGTTGCTCTCGTAACTAGTTTGCTTGGGTAGCTTGCTAGTTACCTTCTTGCTTGTGTAGCTAGAAGTATCCCCTTTTGCGTGGCTAATTCGGTTTGTGTAACCTTGTTAGTCACATTGCTTAGTTTGTGTAGCTAAGTGTTTTGCGCTCTCTAATTTGGCATTAGTTGCCTTGTTATTGAGCTTTGCTAGCGAGCTTAGGCTTTGTGCTTTTGCTTCACTAGTTGTGTAGGAGCTCCCTCGCTTGGCAAAGTACTAGTGCATAGGTTTGTGTGACCTTGCTCTAGAATTGATTAGGTGAGCTCTTGGTAAGCTTAGCACCTTAGTTGCTTAATTAGGATCTTTGCAAGGTGCTAGAGAACTTAGATAGAGGGGTGTAGTCTTGGCTAGACCGATAAGTTTAATTCCGCATTTGTTTTGGTTAGCCTACGCGTTTAAGTTTTAGAAAGGACTATTCACCCCCCCTCTAGTCCGCCATCTCGACCCTTCAAGTGGTATCGGAGCTGGGTCTCTCTTTTGTGGTCTTCACCGACCCGAGAGGATGGAGGAATATGGGCTAGATGTTGAGTGTCCACACATTTTTGATGGCACACACTTTGCACGGTGGAGAAATTGGATGACATGCAATTTTAAGTTTATTTCTCCTCAATTGTGGTGGATCGTAGATGTGGGCTTTTCCTTTGCACTTGATAAAAAGAATGTAACTCAAACGCAAAGTAAATGCCTACATCTCGATAGCCAAGCTACTAATGTTTTCTATCGATCTTTGGATAGTAGCATACTTTGTGAGATCATGGACTTTGAGTCCGCCCATGAGATTTGGGTGTTTCTACATGAGAAATATGGGGCGATCTCCAATGATGATGAGCCCAAAGAGGAGGCGCATGAGGATGTTGAGCATGACCACAACAAGGTGGTTGTGGAGGATTGCTCCACCTCACGGTCAAGTGATGACAAAGATGATCATATCACAAGATCACTTGACAAGAAGAATGATGATAATGCCACAAGTGATGCAAGCAATGATTCTACTCCATGCACACTTGATGGTGAAGATGATGGCTATGAGAGTGATGCTTCAACAAGCTCTTCAACATCATCATATGGTAACACTAAGATACATGTTGGTGGTTTTGTTGTGGATTGTGATGATCCAAATTTAGAGCTTTTATATAAACTCTCAAGAGCCCTGAAAAGGAAAATGGAAAGAGTAAGTAAATTGGAAAATGATAACTCTTTTCTAAAGACCACATGTGAACAACAAAAGCATCTACTTTATGTGACTACTTGTTCACATGAGGAGCTAAAATTGACTCATGAGAAACTAAGTGTTGCTCATGATAACTTGGTACAAGAACATGCTTTACTCACTAAGAAGCTTTCTAGTAAAGAAACCAAATCTAGTGAGAGCTCATCATTTGGGTCAAATGATCAATCACATATGACTAACCCTTGTGATGTAGGCAAGAAGCATGTATTCACCTCTTGTGATGATTTATTATATATGCCATGTTCTTCACAATTAGATGCTTGTTCTACTTCTATGTCTTGTGAGACTAACCTTTTGAAGGAGAACAATGAGCTCAAAAGTGAAGTGAAGAATTTGAGCAACAAGTTGGAGAGGTGCTACAACTCTAAAATCGCCATTGAGCATATCATGACCAATCAAAGAAGATATGGTGATAAGAGTGGTATTGGCTACAACAAGAGCAAGGGCAAGATTATGAAGAAGCAAGATGCAAAGAAGCTATCCCAACTCATGTGCTACCGATGCCATGAAGTGGGACATATTGCCAAGTGTTGCCCTACCAAAATGTCTCAAGTTGAGCCAAAAGCAAAGCCCCAAGCTCAAGCCAAGATCAACCATGAAGATGATGATGACTTGATGATGATGAAGAAGAAAACAAGAAGGGGTGGTAGAGCAAGGCATCCAATGCAAATCCAAGATGCCAAGATGATGAGCAAGAATCAAATCGAGAAGAAAGTACATGCTCACATCAAGTGCTTCAAGTATGAAGATATGGGACACTTTGTCTCGGGGTGTCCTACCAAGCTTGAGAAGAAAGCTCAAGCAACTCATAAGAGGCAAGGCATTGAGAAGCAACACATGAGCAAGGAAGAAAAGGCTCACTCTAAAAGAAGTTGCTACTTATGCCGGGAAAAGGGACACATGGCTCATTCATGTCCCCTAGGTAACAATTCTAAGCCTATTTCAATTGATAATACTAATATGCTTAGAAAGGATGGCAATGGTACCTCATTGGTTGGAATTGCAAAACATCCCGCTACTCATACTAAGGCTATGCCTAAGTATGTTGCACCTAACTTGAGAGGACCCAAACTAGTTTGGGTACCATCAAAGAGTGGATGATTGTTTATAGGTACCATCGGCATTGGAGGCTTGATTCAATTGGTTTCATTTTGTTCATCATATATTGAGTCAAGTTATGAAGCTCAATGCATATCCAATCCCAATGCCAAGTCAAAATAAGTGAAGTCCAAGTGCTACAACATACAAGTGCAATGTTAAAGATTGTGGTGATTTATTGGATATATTTGATGGCTTGCAAATATTCAAGTTGAAAGCTTGCTATTGGATGATCATGAGCTAACCAAGGTATATCTCTTATTGATCATTTCACTTGGGTGCATATGAGATGTTTGAATTGGATATATATGCAATGTTGCTTGCTATGAGATGTTTGAATGGATTAAATGCTTAAGTAATCAAGTTTGAATTGATTTGTGTTGGATAAATTCATGAGATGACATTTAGTAAGTGGATTGGATGGATATATGTCTTGTGAAAGTATTCAAACAAGTTAGTTTCAAGTTTGATTCATATTTGATGAAGTATTGCTCAATGTATTGAAATCTGTCCAAAGTTGAAAATCTGAGCTAGCAGTGATCAAGTCTGAGTTTGGATGATCAAATCTACTTGGATTGGCATGAATTTTGGTATGCATGCTCTAGACTTATGTTATAAGATGCTGTACAAATTTCATGAGAATTGGATAAGAGATGCTTCGGTTTTGGAGTGCATCTTGTCAGCTATAGTGCAGCAGTTTTCAGCATGTAGCAGTGGTGGAAGATTTGAAACCTAGTAGCAATCTAAAAGTCAAAAGAAGTTCAAATTTTTACAGTTGCTATATGACTTAGTGAAGCACATCTCCACCAAATTTTATGGCATTTGGATCTGTACATTGGGAGATATGAATTATTCTTTGAAGGGTACAGAATCTGCCAGAAAAGTGAAAATCATTGGATTAATCTAGAGTCACTTTTTATTGAAAGGTCCTCAAGTTGGAAACATGCTTACAAGTGGTTGAGGTACCTAAGTTTGGTTTTGGATTGATCTAGAAGCATGAAAAGCAATGAGTACAAGACTTTTGTATTGTGAAATATACTTGGTATACTTATTTGGTACTCAATTTGAAGATCAAGATCAAACTTAAGATGAAGGTGAAGTTTAAGTTCTAGTGATGATTGGAGATCATTTGGTAGAAGGAAAAGGACTTAAACAAGTAGAAAGAGTTGGACTCAAATGTAGATTCAAGGATTATTCATCAAGATTGAGTTCATCATTTGGATCAATCAAACTATATCATTTCAAGTGAGTATCAAGAGTGGTTCTTTGGAGAAAGGTCACTTCTCCCTAGTGAAGGGCTTGCCGCCGTGTGTAGGTGAAACCGAGTTTGGGACTTGGAAGGCTAACATGGAAGTGGTGATCTGAGGAACTTGTGATGCTTAGTTGAAGCAATCAAAAGGATTGATCTAAAGAGCAAGCAACACCCAAAAGAGAGCTAGTCATATATTTCAAGTGGTATTCTAAGTAGTTCTCTCATGCAAGCATTGATAAAAAAAAATTGAAGCAAGCCAACCACAACTCAAGAGATAGTGCACTTGATCTTAAGTGGTTTTCATTTCATATGGGTGAAGAATGGTTTTATCTATGATGATTGGTCTTCACCAAGCTTATAAATTGGACTTCACATTGCTATTGGAGTAATGATTTGGAATCTATGTGACTATCCTCTACTCCAACATAGCAAAGGTATCATTGTAATGTGCATGATCATTTCATCCCTTACTAGTATGCGGTTAGTGCATATAGTACATGTTTATTAGGATCATGCATAACAAATGAAAAGTTTTAAATTCATAGCCTACCACTATTGCTTGGTTGATTAATTGATCTAGTGGTATGGATATGAGTTTGTTCATGAGCTAGTGAACTCAAGTATTTGATCTAGTTTGGATTGCTAACAAGTGACAAGTACAACATTGGCAAGATAACCCTTATCATGAGGTGTGAAGAAGCTTGTCATTGGATCAAACCGGACTTGGAATCTTAGGCAAATCAACATAGTTCAAGTCATACAAGAAGCTCATGACAATGATAAGAGTACAAACACTAGACAACAATGAAAATGGATATCTAGTTTATTTCAAGTGGTATCTAGACTCAAATTGATCTTTCAAGTGGTATTCACTAGTGGTGTCTAGATCATGATCTACAAGTGATATCTTACAAGTGGAACTCATGAAGATAGCAATTGTTCAAGAAGTGAATATTATTGTCAAATCCTTCAAAATGGATCTATACTAGAAAGCTCTTTCAAATGGTATCACATTCCTACTCATGATATATTCACGTGGTATCATTCATGCAAGACAATGGTTTCACAAGTGATCCTCAACTTTAAGTGATCAAATCAAGAAATGCTACCCTCATCCTCAAGTGGTATCTCAAGTGAATGACACATGCTATGACATAGGGGGAGGAGCCCCACCGATTGGTATCAAGGTCAAAGATCCTATGTGGTATCTCAAGAGCAACCATAAAGTTTGTCATTCCAACATATGTGGTAATGTCCATCAAAATGCAAAATTCAAGTCTCAACCATCTACCCTAATGCTAGCCTTTGCATCAATAAGAAGCACACCTTTTATGGAAATTGATGACAAAGGGGGAGAGATTGGACAAAGATATGTAAGATATGTAAGATTTCCTTTGGGGGAGAGATTGCTTTGGAGAGAAAGATGTTATTGGACATGGATATGGACAAAGAGGGAGCAACATTGAAGAGCAACATTGAAGAATGTAAGGGGATCAAAATTCTTGGACAAAGAAAGCACACAAGTAGGAGGAGCAAGTTCATGAACGTTGATTGATTGCATTTGATATATGCATAATTCATGTGCTTGCTTGCATTGCATAAGTTCTTAAATTCAATATGCATGCTTGTGTGGTGTATGCTAGTTATAGAACTTGAATGATGATTTAATAACTAGCATGCATAGGATGTTAGCTAGACTTATGATTTATCATGCAAAAACTAGAACCTTGCTTATAATATTGATCTCACGGGGTTTCTAGTGTTTTTGATGTCTAGCTACTCATGATGCTAAGGATGATGGCAAACTTGTGATTTTCAAATGGTATCAAGCTACTAATTGGTAGCGAGCTACAAAGGTTTATTCTATACACCTTAGCATCACTTAGTAGTGCTAACCCTCCCACAAATTTCATATTTATGCATATGTGCAAGCTTGAAACCAAACCATTTGAGCACATATGTAGGGGGAGTTATCACTACCAAGTCGGATTTTATGGTGCTTATCCAAATCTTGACATAGAGCTTAAAAGTTGGATAAGTAACATTAAATCCAAAACAAGTTAGCAATTTACACTTGTGTGAAGTGCTAGCTTGAAAAAGCTTAATTTCTATATCTTTGTAGAGTTGTCATCAATTACCAAAAAGGGGGAGATTGAAAGGTCCTTGTTTGGTTTTGGTAATTGAGTGACAACTTAGGTGGACTAATATGTGGTTATGTGAGATACACAGGAGATTAGTCCACATATGATGGTGTCATGAAGGAGCTTATTGCATATGAGACATGACATGGAGTCATGTGACCAAGGTGGAGAAGATCAAGATGAGGCTTGGCTTGATGGACCGGTTGCTAAGGGTGAAGGGCAAGTTGTGTGATGGCTTGGCGCCGAAGGACCGAGGCAACGGTGAAGAGCAAGTGAGGTCAAGATCGATGAACCAATACGGTCACGTGATGATATGAAGTGGATCATATCATTTGTGATATGGTTGGTGCATGTGTTGCATCAACGTCGGAGGAGATGGAATGGAATGCGCAAGGCAAAGGTATAACCTAGGGCATTTCCATTTCACCGGTCATAGGTGTGTAGAGAAGTTTATGACCGGGTTTAGGATAGATGGCCGTACTATCAAGAGGGGCAAACTTGTTTGCATATCGGTCATCTAGTGCCACTCGTGTGATCTAACTATGCATCGTTGCTAGGATCGAGTGGCGTGGCAAGTTGAGTGGTTAACACCTTCGGTAAAATGATTGTGAAAATGCTAACACACGTACACAAGGTGGTGATCACTTGTTGGTGTTGGCACATTTGCGAAGGCGGCAGAGTTTGTGCGGTAGAGAGGGGTTTGGGTTCCTCTCTCCCTCCCGCCGAGCTTGCGAGGCGGGATTCGGCGCTTTTTGGAGAAGTGAAATGCCTATTTTCCACTATGCCAGGAGTCGGAAAAGAAACGGAGGCGAACGGAGGTCACAGAGGTGACCGGACGCTGCACCGGACGCGGTCATGGAATGACCGGACGCGTCCGGTCAGCTGTCAGGCGCGCGGGTGCTAGGGTTTGCAACCGGCGCGTCCGGTCACTCGCGGGACCGGCGCGTCCGGTCATGCGCCCAGAGAAGAACTGCGGTTCGCAAGGACGATCGGACGCGGGGCGCGTCCGATCGTTGAAGGAGCTTACTGGACTCAAACCGGACGCTGGCACTGTCGCGTCCGGTCGATGCGAGGAGCGCGTCCGGTCGTTGTTTCGCGGGCGCGGGTGCTGTGCGGATCGGCGCGTCCGGTCGTTGCGAGGAGCGCGTCCGGTCGTTGCTTCGCGCGCGGTGCTGTGCGACCGGCGCGTCCGGTCGGTTGAGCAGCGCGTCCGGTCATAACGTTTGACCGTTGGCGCGCAGTGACCGTTGGAGGATCTAACGGTCGCATTTGAATTTCGAGGGACACGTGGACGTCGCAGGGCGACCGGACGCGGTGAAGCGCGTCCGGTCAGTTACGACCGGCGCGTCCGGTCGTCCCGAAAAAGGACCCAGTGAAGGGGTAACGGCTCTATTTGACCGTGGGGTTATAAATAGATGCCTTGGCCGGCTGTGGCCGGGAGCTGAGCACACTATAGTCTTTGTGACTTGTGTGGTAGTGCTTGGGAGCCATCTAACTCACTCATGCTTGATAGTGTTCATCGGATCGAGTGAGAGAGCGATTCTAGTGCGTTGCTTTGAGAGATTGCATCGTGTGGCACTAGGTGATCGTGTTGCAAGCCGGTGGTGCTTGTTACTCTTGGAGGTTGCCACCTCCTAGACGGCTTGGTGGCTTGTGGCTCCGTCGAAGCTCGCAAGAAGATTGTGCGAGGCTCCGGAGAAGCTTTGTGAGGGGGATTGTGCTCACCCCGCGGGGATCGCGAAGAGCAACTCTAGTTGAGCGTGTCATTGAGCTACCACACTTTATGGTGGGTTCTTGCGGTGCCTTTTGAGAGGCTCGGTGTGTGACCGATTAGCCGCCGAACCACGAAGTGTTGGTCGACACAACGGGGACGTAGCTTGGTGGCAACCAAGTGAACCTCGGGAGAAAATCACCGTGTCAACATTGTCTACTCTTCTTGGTGGTTTGCTTTCGTGCAACACAAGCTTGTATTTACTTTCATATATACTTGTGCTTGTGTAGTTGCTCTCGTAACTAGTTTGCTTGGGTAGCTTGCTAGTTACCTTCTTGCTTGTGTAGCTAGAAGTATCCCCTTTTGCGTGGCTAATTCGGTTTGTGTAACCTTGTTAGTCACATTGCTTAGTTTGTGTAGCTAAGTGTTTTGCGCTCTCTAATTTGGCATTAGTTGCCTTGTTATTGAGCTTTGCTAGCGAGCTTAGGCTTTGTGCTTTTGCTTCACTAGTTGTGTAGGAGCTCCCTCGCTTGGCAAAGTACTAGTGCATAGGTTTGTGTGACCTTGCTCTAGAATTGATTAGGTGAGCTCTTGGTAAGCTTAGCACCTTAGTTGCTTAATTAGGATCTTTGCAAGGTGCTAGAGAACTTAGATAGAGGGGTGTAGTCTTGGCTAGACCGATAAGTTTAATTCCGCATTTGTTTTGGTTAGCCTACGCGTTTAAGTTTTAGAAAGGACTATTCACCCCCCTCTAGTCCGCCATCTCGACCCTTCAACTAACTTTATAAAAAATGTAACAACATATATGACATAAAATAAGCACCTTATGAAAATATATTATATGATAAATCTAATGGTACTAATTTAATACTATAAATCTTAACGATTTTTTTTTCTAGAAATTCAGTTAAAATTTAAAATTTTAACTTAAGACAGCTCTAGGAATGACAGACGGATCACAAAACGTGATATCATACGCAGCTGGACTTGATGCGCACAGATGTCGTCGCGAGTTTATTGCACACGGCCGATTGATTGATTGATCTCCCTGATGGTGGATCGGATTACTGTCAAGAGGCGAGACTTTTTGGTCGCGGTCTTGCTCAAGCTGATCGAGGCCCGATCGATGGGATTGATTTGTCGATCTCTCGTTTGCATGCATGTGTTGCAGCAAATGCAAGCAAAGGTGATCGAGTGGCTTGTGGCCACGTTTCGTTGTATACTTGCATGCCTTGCAAAGATTTCGCGAGCACCACCACCGCGTCCGCGTATATATGACAGCCGGCGGCGGTTGAGCCGTACACGCCGGCATGCAAGTACGCACGCATCCAGCTGCGACTGCTAGAACGCCCGGGGTAGACAACACCGTACCACCCAACCCTACATGCATGCATCTGTTTCGCTTGCAAGCTACCCTACCGTACCTACAGAAGCCGGCTGCTGGGGTGTTTGGATCGGTACTGTCACAACGGACGTTTGATGCTAACTAGAAGGAGTAAATATGGGTTAATTATAAAAATAATTACACAGAGCCTAATTAATGCATCATTAGCATATGTTACTGTAGTAACACATTGTCTAATCAAGGACTAATTAGACTTAATAGATTCGTTTTGCAAATTAGTCTCCATCTATGCAATTAGTTTTATAATTAATCTATATTTAATACTTCAAATTAATGTATAGACATCTGATGTGATAGAAACTAATAATTAGTCCCTCCAACCAAACACCTGAAGACCAAAATATCGATTTCATTCGTCATGACCACTGCTAGCTGCCTCGTCATCTTAAAAAAAATAAAATCCAATAATGCTCATGCACGAGAGTTTATCAGAACACCTCAAAATTTGAGCTCAGACTAATAATTCATATTTCACCGCATTATTTAAAAGATTGTACATAACACAAGCTCTCCAATATGGTAATGACTCTAAACATCTTATGGGTCCTATGTCATTTATTTTTTCCTCACCACACGGTCACACCTCATCGTGGGTTGTACGTAGTCTGTTTTGTTCGAGCCACGTAGTTCGTGATAGATAGCTCTTCTCTTCACCTCCTTTCTCACTCTTGTAACATCGGGTTTTTCCATGTGGTGACTCAATGGATCAAATTACCGGACTTATTAGTGCACTTGAATTGAGTTAGATCGGTCAGGTCCGTGGCATCTCTCTTCCACAGTTCCACGTAAGTAAGACCGTGCTTAGTTTCTCCCTAAAAACTTTACACCTTATCACATCGGACGTTTGGACATATGTATGGAGTATTAAATGTAGACTAAAAAATAACTAATTACACAGACTGCGTGTATTTTGCGAGACGAATTTTTTTTAGCCTAATTAGTCCGTGATTAGACAATGTCGTGCTACAACAAACATGTATTAATGACCGATTAATTAGTCTTAATAAATTCGTCTCACAGTTTACAGGCGAATTCTGTAATTAGTTTTTTATTACTATCCAAATACCCTTTCCGGCATCCCACGAAACATCTGATATGACACCCTAAAACTTTACACCCCTAGAACTAAACGAGGCCTAAAATGCTAAGTTGGATCTATCTATGAGCTGGCTAAAATATCATTGTTGTAGCTGCTCTTAGGCTCTAGCTAGTACATATGATCATCCTAAAAGAAAAAGGGAAAGGGAAAAAGAAAAGGGGGAAATGAAACTAAAAGAGAGAGACGAGATGAACTACTATACTCTATAAACTTATTTCCTTGCATGTATATGTATATATTCATATACATAGTTCCATGGCATAGTAGGCTGTGGCAAACCTCAAGCTACGTAGCCGTAGGAGTATATATATCTCCCAAAGAGCATGCAAGGAGGTGAAACAAACAAAGGCGCATTTCGTACACGCGGCTGATCTTGTCCGATGCACGGTGGCCGTCGCTTTCGCCAGCGTGTGCCGGCCCCCATGGGCCACATGCGAGCGAGTGGCCGCCCGGGCAGCATGCATGCAGCCGCCATCTCCACCACCACCTCCCAAACTCCCAAATCCACCACATCATCACGCGGCTAACCAAATCCTTCTAGCAAGCGCTGTATCCAAATCTCATCCCTCTCGGCTCCAAATTTTTCCATGCGATGTCCTTCTCGCGTCTCCCCATGTGATTAGTACGTGCATTTTTATAATGTGTCAATTTCCATCACAGCGTCAGCTAGTTTATAATGTTTGGGAATTGGGATCATAGAGTTAAAGCTTTGCGGAAAACCTAATTAATCCCCTGGTATATATATCCCGGCTACTAATCTTAGCAGATGCAAATACCCTAACTAGGAGTAATATTTTATCTGATCACTTAAAATCAACTTCCTACCTTTTTTTTAGACGAACTTCCTACCTGATAGGAATATATTAACTAGTTTCTCTCAAGCTAAATACTTTTTACTATTAGCTGGAGCATCCAAACAGGATACTACTGGCCTAGATCCATTTTGTAAAGCATATACTCTGACATGGCATGGCCTCCTTAATTACGTTTTGACCATTTTTTATTTTAATTGTATTGTTTATGTTTATAAACTTATGATTATTGGATAGTACATTTGATTACAAATGTAATAGTATCAAATTTGTATTACAATAATTAAAAAGATTTTGATCAAATTATTGTTCAAAGATTATAATGTTTGGCCCTTGATATATGCAAAAAGGCTTATAAATTGGACATGAGGGAATAGCTAATAGCACCGTAAATAAAATGCTACTCTTTCTGTCCACGAAAGAATGCAATTATCACTTTTCGAGAAGTCAAATAGGATGGACTTAAGCTGAAATTATATATAAAAAAAGTACTATCATTCTTGATACAGTACCATTAGATTAGTTGTAGATTATATTTTCATAATAAATTTATTTAGAGACATAAATGCTAATACTATTTACTATAACTTCATCAAACTTAAGCTAATTTGATCGGTGTGGTTCCCATAGGTGCATTCTTTTATGGACGGAGAGAGTATTAGCTAGCTTCCCTTGTTAGCAGTACTAGCATCTTAACAATTAGCAGCATGGATCGATCTAAAGCCCCCAAACAAACCCTAATAACAATGATGGATACGTTGCATATTGACACACTGAACCTTTGTCGATGTGTATGTAACTTATGTTTCTCAAAGCTTGTTCCATATATTCTAGCTAGTACAGAGAAAATACATCATTCGTCTCTTGTCATAATTAGCTTAAGCTTTCGATAGCTATGTTAGTGCGCCTATATGAGTAGTCCTCATCTCCTTCTCCGCGTCAGTCTTCGCGTGCGCGCGTGTGTGTTTGTAACTTTGGCCCTGTTCATTCGGTTTATAATCCGTCTTTTTCAGCTTGTTTTTTCAGCTGGAACAGTATTTTTCTCTCCCAACAAATCAGCCAACAGTGTTTTTCAGCCGGCTTATCAGCACAGCCGAACGGCTCCTTTGTCATGTCATGAAATCATCCATCTAGCGCACGCATGCAGCAGCAGGCAGGCTCCACACAGCACTAACAATGGCCACTTCGTCGCGGTCCTCAACCTCACGCTATAAAAGAGAGAACCCTCCTCCAACTTGCAGTTGCAGCCGATGTGGACCAAACGATCCACAAGTTCAATCTTGTGAGCACTATATATACGTACGTGCTCACATGCTGCTGCGCCCCCCTGCTGTTCTAGCTTTGTTCCTCTGGGAACCGGTTTGCATCATTGACCTAAAGCTTAGCGAGTACCCTCCGATCCATCACACAAAGAAATGCGTTGTAGATGTTTTTAGCACAAATTTTGAATGCTAGTATAAAGTCCAAGGGTGGGACGGGGTACTCTAGTACAAGCAGCGAGATAGCGACTGTTCGTCCTCTTCGTCTGAATAAACTAGTGGCACGCGCTACATGATTAGCCAGCTTGATTCCAAAAATGCCTTTGTTATCGGAGGAGAAAGCGGCGCAATGCAATGGCACGCAACTCTCCTACCGTGTTTTAAATTTCTTGTCTCAGATAGAAATGACAACAAACAAAGCTGCGGTGCAGGTGCTACTATTCAGCGAACTATACCTGCAATCACGGTCCAGTCCTCTGCTCCCTCCGTCTCAAATTATAAGTCATTCCAAGAATCTTGAAGACTCCAAATTTATATGGCAAGATAATAACATTTATGATACTAACTAAGTATCATTAGATTCTTCATTAATTATATTTTCATACTATATCTATTTGATGTTATAACTCTTTGTAATTTTCTCTATAATTTTAGTCAAACTTGAGATGCTTTGACTCTCTAAAATTCTTGGAATGACTTATAATTTGAAACGGATGGAATACACGTGGAGTATCAATCTATATATCTATCAATTTATGTATCTATCTAAATCGCCACCGAAAGCCGGTGGCAGAGTCAACTCCTTGTGTGCTTGGATGTGGAAATCTGAGAGAACCGCGCGCAATTCTGAATTCTGAATTCTGCATGGTGAGGTATATCCCATCGGATTTCTGAATTGAGCAAAATTTGTGTGCCCAATGGCTTGGCTATTGTATATGCTCACACTTGTAGGCTAGAGCTTTAATTTGCTGACACAATCTGGTATGCGCTTTGAGCAAAATTAATACGATATTTCCTCGCAATAAGAAAAACAATTAATACTATATTTTAGAAGCAGTTTGCCTGTTCGTTGGTTCGTTTTCTGGCTGATGCTGATTTGTATAGTTAATTTGTCGTGAGAGAAAAACACTATTCCATGGCTGGCTGATTCTGGCTGGCAGGGGACTATTGGAGAGCTGTGATATGGAACTGGGCAGATTGGAGAGCTTGGAATGTGCAGGCAGGTAGGAAGGTTCCAAGAAACTTCCAACCACCATCGGTTGGAAGAGCTTGAGTGCTAGTGCTCAGTGCTCAGAAAGGAAAAGGGGAACGAATCGACACTGACATCCAAGTGCCTGACCTTATCTACTTGGTTTCTCCTTTTGCTTTTAGGAGAGTTGCATCCATTGTACAAATTTCCCCCGTACTACTACACTTTTATCAGATATTTTCTACAAACTTTCTAAAAACAGTGTTATATTACTCCCCACTATAGCGTCCCTCCTAGCAGCTCCAGTTACAAACTGGAGTTGTGTTATAGCAATCCAGAAACCAGAGTGCATGCAAGATCAAGTCTTCGCAGGCTCACCTTTGCAAGCTTTTGCTTCAGCTCCCGTGGCAATCTAAATTCTTTGCAAGCTCACCTTTGTAAGCTCTGGCAATCTAAAAAGATGAAATGGACATACACATCTCATACTTCTGAGTTCTGACCCATGACTGACCAAACATGTTACCACAAAACAGCCCAGGTTTCTTATGATGAACAATATAGATGAACCATATATGGTGCATGCTACTTCGCTTCTTCGACTCATATAATGTAGCGCTATTCAAGCGAGATCAGAAATTACAGTGATTATAATTTACTACATGCATGTACACGAGGCAATGTCGACTCTGATCCTGCTCAGTTAACTTTGCATACATGTTCTTAAAAAAGTCACAGATCACAGTCTAGCTTACGGCAGTGGAATGCCCACGCAACAAATTCTATTTACCCTTCTCTGAGCACATGGTTAGCCAAACCTTAAATGGTGCGAGGAAGCAGCAGCTAATCTCCCTTGCACCTATCTACATTTGTGGGGGTTCTCTTCTTCCCCGTTCAAGTGTTGTGTCATATGCCTTCCGATAGTAGAATGCCTTTGGTGGGGGGAAATTGAGTATATGTATGTCCATCTACTAGTTTGGCAACTCTGGAATATCATGTGCCTGGAAGAGGTCCACCAGAGCTGGAAAGAATAATGAACGCGCAGACCACGGAGAGTGAGAATACGGAAACCCATGTGTTTTCCGTGTACATCTCCATGGCATCGGTGAAAGAGAAGCGTGCTCGACTTTCAGCCCAGTTGCGAATTCTATCAGCTTCAGCTGCATACACCGCTCTTCCCTGTAATGGATAAATGATTGATCATATAATTCAGAGAATAATAAAAGGCACTATGTAGCGAAAAGATAAACTTTAGTGCTTGACCAAATCTCTCATTATCTCGCAGGCACACCTCAAATTGTATATCAAGTATGCTATGGCAGGACACTCAAGATAATCCCTGTACAACTAAGAGGGTACAAGCAGCTAACATTTTCCTTGGATGGCGTGTGGCTATAACACTGCTAAAACTAGTTCAGATTTGAGAAATGAACTACAATGCTATTTAGTATCTTTTTAATGGCAATTAGAATCTAATTTGCAAACTTTCAAGTACCATATTCCTCAAATTGTAAGTACACACTTCAGTCTTCACAGAACAGTGAATATACACATGTGAGGCAAACAAGCCTGACAGCACATCATTATCACCCATGCTGAACCTTAAAATGCCATAATACTGGTCCACCTGTTGGTCGAATCCTAGAGCCACACAATTTGATAGCTGTTAAAAAGTTCCTTTTTTCTATTTTAGAATATGCTGGAGTGGTCAAGAGGTGGGTATCGTTCATTAGGAGCAACAGGCTGAATACAGAATGTAGAGTTCATGCAGCCCAGAAATAATGCTATATCATCAAAATATAATAACAAAAACAAACCAATAACACATGAAAATGACTACCAGAAACGATTGAAGCCAAAGAACCAAACCCAATAGAAAGAAATGCCAACTGTTCTTCAGACATTTAGCACAGTTGTAGAACTTGACGTTCTATCTTTTGGAATGTATCCAAGAAGCATAAGGACTCAATGTTCTCAATTCTGAGCTGCGATATTCCAAATATGTATAGAGGGTGGACTAGTACAAAAAATAATTCAATCACATCTTCTGCTAATTATTGAAATTTACTAAATAAAAGCTAAATCTAGGACAATTGACACCATTGATTTGTTGAACTCTTACATGTAAGTTAGTATTACGTATAAAATAAGAAGATCTGTGTACCTCGTCATCAAACCATCGGCCCCGTCGAACCCATGCAGTAACCAAAGCAAGCAAGATCCTTGGTGGTGTTAAGTAGTTGATTGCCTTTCCACTTCCTTTTACAACTCTCATCCTTGGAACCAATGTTCTGGCTACTGTTTCTGGAAGTTCACATATTAAATTGAACATTTGTTTATTTCTGATGGATGAACCACTGCAAAGAAACAGGTAATCAGTAAAGAAGAAGAATCATGATTCTAACATAGAACAGTAAGAGGGTCGATCAGATCATAGATAAATATTGTGAGAAAGAACAAAGAAGTAACTCACATTTTACACATATAGCATAACTAGACAAGAACTAATAAGGCCATGTTTGATCTTTCTGTTATCATAGTTATTTGCTTATTTATGCGTATCAGACTCACAGCTCGAACACATCTCACCCATTAATTTTATATAGAGAGAAACAATTAATTCACATAGTTATTTGCTTATTTATGCGTATCAGACTCACAGCTCGAACACATCTCACCCATTAATTTTATATAGAGAGAAACAATTAATTCACATAGTTATGGAATAGTATATTCTACAGCACCAGACTATGTGATCTGTGCCGAGGTAATCTCAGAAACATCTACACAGTTTGGTGTTTGATGTGCTATGCATATGTATGCAAGGAAGCACACAAGTCAAACTGTGTCCTGCAATTGTTACACAATACTCTGCAGTTTAGACATCATGAACATCTGTGCTATGTCAAATGTAATATTAAGTATATATCAGACAGACAGTGACACAGTGTATAGAAAGTTCAGAGTGAGCTTTATGAATCATCTCATGACAACTGATTAGTAAGTATGGAGAATTTACCTTAAAAGAAGGTCTGTGAGGACCATACCAGGTGAGGCAGTGTGCACTCCAACTTTTGATCTTCTGCTTTCCTTCAGAAGTGATCCTTGGAACTGCCTTAGTCCACATTTAGTTGAACCATAGCTACAAATTTGAGTTCAGCATCAGATTTAGCTTCATAACATAAGGAATTCCAATACAGCACACCCAAGTTTTAGCCAACAAGAAAAAAAAAGCAACACAGAATTTATACAGTATATAAACTATAAAGAAGCAACAGAGTATTAGAAAGCTAAGATGCTTACACAGCTGTCAGCGGTGTGCTTGATCCTCCAGAACCTGCTCCATCCATGTTAAATATATGACCTCCCTTCTCTTGGTATTGCATGACATTCATGGCTTCTCTGGTGCACAGTAGTGAGCCAACTAGGTTTGTTGAGACGATCTGTAACAACATGAAATAGATCAGAATAATTAAAAAGATGGAAATAAGATAGCATGGTTAAGCCAGGTCGTCTGATCAATGACACACACATAAAAAACGTATTAGAACACAACAGAATTAACAATAACAAACCTGAGTAATGTCATCGTCTGAAAAGGTTACCAGTGGCCTAAAACCTTTATTTGTGCCAGCATTATTTATCTGTGAACAAGGTTGAAGAAGAAGCAGTAAATAATATTGTTGTTTGATGTAGCCATAGGACCATTAACATACAGGAAAACATAAAAGTGGGCACCACCAAATTTATCTTAATGTTGTCATATATAAAAGTACATTTCAGAACTGATGTAAAGGTTACAAACTCCATAGTCCATAATCAGTATAATCCAACTTTGACTAGCTATTCAGTTTAGTGAAAACAAAAGGTAGACCAAAATCCAAATAAGATACAGATTTAAGCTAAAAAAAAGTAACAAATTACCTACCCAAATGTCAACTGAGCCAAGCTCATTAATAGCAAAATTGACTAATTTCTTCACATCTTCAGGTTTACAGACATCACAAGCTGTACCAATAACCTTGGCATGGGATAAAATTTTCCTCTCTTTCTTTTTGGCAACTGATAACCCTTCCTGTATGTTCTCTTCAAGTTCTTTTATAGTCTGAAGGACTGATTCAGGACTGCCTTCACAAAAAGAAAATATTTAAAACTAACACAAAGCATAAAACTCCATAAGGAAAAAGTATGAAAATTTGTAGAGCTAAACTAAAGTTTGAGCTCATGCTCATGAATATCACCTTCGTGAAGTAATTACAACATGGTCTCCAGAAAGAAGAAACTCACGAGCAAGTGCTTTTCCTAACCCTCTTGTGCTGGAAAATTTAAACAAAAAAAACTGTTGTCAATGCTAATCGCCAAATAGGAAACAACAATATGAAACCACCTATCCAATGATGCAAAAACTTGAAAAGCACAGCCAAACTTTATTTCCTTCGTACGTAACTAGAGAAAATCCATTAGCTTCGACAGTTTCTGTTTTTTAGAGTGGTTTTATTTGCTATCAAGTATCACGAATACGTTGTGCAATATTTTCTTATAGGGTAAGTCAAAAGAGAAATGAAAATTGAAATACAGTTCATACTACTTCCTGGAAAAATATTCAGAAGGCATGCTGCACGAAGGATGAAAATAAGCTACCTTCCAGTTATGACGACATTGCGAGGTCCAGCTTTGCAGTGTTCCTCTAGGACACTGTTTGCACCTATCATTGTACCGATAATCACCCCACCAAGCCAGCTATACCAAATTAGTTCGTTCATTTGGCTGTCTCCACCTAAAGGAGAACAAAAAGTAGTCTGACTAATTAAATGGAATTTCAGGAAAGATCAATGTGAAATGAAAAGAGAGGCAGAAAGCAGAGGCAGTGCAATAAAAGTGTATGGCAAACCTGACAGCTGAAATCCAACCCCAAGTACAACACCACTGCTCATCATAGTGATAGCATATCTGCCTAGCTGAGTAGCAACCTGAGAGAAGGTGATAGAAATCAGCAAACATATAAGAAACCCTGTTGCACAAGAGAAATGGAGTAACAAAATGCGATCCCCACTGTTGATATGGTTCATTGCAAGCCTGAATCATATGTCGGGCTTCTAGACAATTTGACAAGGCTAACAATCGTATAGGCACAATGCAGAAACTCTAGCAATAGCAACGCCTAAGAAACCCTTGTTTGTTCATGCTGCCACAATTTGGTACAGCGAAGATACTTTGACTGTAATTAGCACGCACTGGACTTTTTTTTTGTGTGTGTTCCTAGTACCAGTACTCCAGCATGGTTAGGCTATTCAAACTAGTTCATCATGCAGTTGCACACCTTATCGCTGCAGTTTACAAAAGCAAAGTTTTGGCATAAACAGAAGCAGGAATGAAGGATATGAAAATTGGGTGTAGAAACATATGGTTTGTGAGAAAGAAAAAAAAACAAACACTAACACCGCAACAGCGCATGCCCCAGACATGTGGAAGCCGTGCCACAGGCCTTTCAACTCCCTGTATGATCAATTAAACATTAGGATGTGGAGCAAAATCATGCTCTAGAACCCGCACTAGAAAACTGTAATAAGCCACCATCCCTGCATTTACAGCGAGCTGAACTGATTAGTGTGTACACATGGAGCGGAGCCACGGCTGGCGGTGAATCAGAATCCAACTTCCTATCTGATCAAGTAGACATTAGGATGTGGAGCAGATGAGAGCCCACGTTTAACACCTGGTTGGGAGTTAATTCTCCCATGTGACACGCTCACAGGCGGCCAGGCAGAGCGCAAGCGAACCTGGCCACGGGACTCACCGAACCGAGTACAGTAATCGGGTGGGAGAGAGCAGCAAACAAATAAGCGCAGTGAGCGTGGGCCACGGCACATGGATTCGAGAACGGAGGCCGGTGCGGGTGCGGTGCGGTGCTCACCGAGAAGAAGATCTCCTCCGCCTTCTCGACGGCGCGCTGGTACTGGTGCTCTCCCCCGTACACCTCCGCGGCGGCGGAGCGGGAGCCCGCGAGGCCCTGGATCGCCGCCTTGAGCTTGTACAGCGGGCCCTTCCCGCGCTTCCGCGCGTCGGGCTCGGACGGGTCGCTGTCGCGGTCGCCGCCGTCGGCCTCCTGCTTGAACGCGCGGCACCGCAGGAGGGACGGCCGGTGCTCCAGAGAGCGGCGGAGGCGGCCGTGGACGGAGAGGTGGGCGACCGCGGCGGCGGCGGCGGCCATGGCGCGGCGAGCAGATAAGGATTCGGCGATCTCCCACCGTGGAGTGGATTTTGCTGCTGCTGCTGCTTGTTGCGTGCGCTCCTCACCTTTTGGTGTGGGGCTTGCTGGTGTGCTCGCGTCCCATAAATTTTGGAGGGGCGTGTGCTCTCCACCTCCACTGCACCTGCACTTTACCAGTGAATAAATAAAATGATCGGAGTCGGAGCATTTTTTTTCTTTTGCAGAAAGGACCCTGGCATGTTTTGTTTTATGAATAATACGTGTGCCCGAGCTTAAGCCAGTAGGCAGTAGTGCAATTTTCAGTGTAATAGTTGGTGTGAAAACTACAGGTGCCAAACAGGCAAAGACGAGCTGAGTTAGGAATTTGGTTTACCTTTCTTTTTTGCAGAGGAGTTAGAATTTTGATTTCAGGAGAGAGAAAAAATAATGGTTGCGAAGGAGTTAAACTATAGCTCACTTCAACTTCCTTGTGCTTGTGAGTCACATTTTTCTCATTTCAATTAACTAATTTTCCAAAAATATATATTACTAACACCTACAAGTTCAAATAAATAAATAAAATATCAAAATATATGACATGAAGAATCTAAGAAACTAATTAATACCGTAAAAAATGATGTATTTTCTATAAACATGGTCAAAGTTTAAAACTCTAACCTTGAAAACAGATGGAGTGAAATGGTGTATCTTTTAAATAGGGGGTAGTTTTGTGGCATTTTCTAAATAGATATATTCAGGGAAGACCTCAGGATCATGTTATGGGAGGCTGGGAGCTCGTGAAAAAAAGATGATGGTGGTTATCGCAAAGAAAGAAAAAGTCCCACGAGACGAGGGAGTGCCCCCCATACAGGCCTGAAAAACGCTTGAAAAAAAAATTACGGGCTCGACGCAGGGAGGTGGCCACACGCTGCAGCAGCCTCATCCCATCGCGGATAGGCGCCACGTGGCCGTTCGCTTCGACTTTCGGGTCGGTCCGGTCGCCCAATACATCCACGCCGGGCCACCACGGAAATGGGGCTCAGCTCCAGAGCTCACGGATATTTTCTCCTTGTCACGGTCTGCAAATATCTCAGAATCCTCGGAACATCTCTGGGTGTGTTTAGATGTGTAAAAAGGTGTAAAAAGGTGTTAAAAAGTACTGTAGCACGTTTTGGCTTTATTTGGCAAATAGTGTCCAAACGTTGACTAATTAGGTTCAAAACGTTCGTCTCGCAAAGTAGAACCAAGTTGTACAATTAGTTTTTTATTTCATCTACATTTAGTACTCCATGCATATATCGCAAGTTTGATGTGACGGGGAATCTTTTTTCTGCACAGTGTTTTTTTTTGAACTAAACACAGCCTCTATCTCAATCGTGGCCTCAGCACGTTGCTAGCAGTGACATCTCAGTTCTAGACTAGATACCTGTATCATAGTACGGCCCGACAGATATTTCGTCCAAAACATGCATGATGTACGACTCCGAAACCGATCTTCACCTGGATCGCGGTCGAGTACAGTCAGTGGTGGTGTTTACGAGGCCAAACATGTAGGGAGATATCATCAGTTTATCACGGGCACGTACGCCACATGGTTAGAGGAAGGAATACGTGCACGGAACTCCCGATATATATTTGGCCCAAAACCCGTAAACGCAACTCGTGTCTGGCCATATATATTTGCCTTAGGAAGGAGTGTTTAACATTCTACGAATTCTTCACCTCGCGGTCGTGTTGGATTGTTTTTACGCGGCCAAACATGCAGGCATGGTTATTAGAGGGAAAATACGTGCACGCAACTCGATCCCGTTAATTAGTCTGGCACGCAAGCTGAGTCGGACTCTGGGACCGGTCAGCTGGACTGTTGCGCACCTCATCTTCACCTGCTTGCTGCCCGACTCCGTTCCGTTCGGCTGCTTGCTTTGACATACGGTACTGGTGCGTTGGTCGGTCGGTAGCTGCGGCGTACTGTACGTGGTGGGTGTACCACAGGCACAGCATACGTGCACTCAACCACCAACCATCGTTGGAGGTAATGGTCAATTAATGCCTCAGTACTATCGGCGGGCTAAGCGTGTTATGTCAGAACTTATAGAAGAGGTGTCATTTTTTGTCTTCATAGTAGACCTGTGTGTTATAAGGATGTACTTATAAATGATAAAATTTTAATCTAAATTACTGTTTTTATGAGGAAGTGCATGTGCCTCGTGATTAAACTGTGGTATTGGCTTTCCTTCTTTCTGTCGATGAGTAATAATCCAATCCAATCCAAAACATTCCTCCTACGAGACTTGCATTCTGGTAGCCTTTTTATTAGAGGCCCTCTGCGTTGCTGGGTTTGGCCGCGCGCCTGGGCCGACTGCCGAGCCCGAACGAGACGGAGACAACAGCGAACGAGAGGTGCTGGAGATGGGCGGCTCGGCTCCAAACCCACAACCGGGCTGGGCTGTGTCTTTTCGTGGGCTTTTCTCGTCCGTCACCAAGCCCAACACATACAATAGATAGCTTGGCAACCCCACACGCTTTCCACTTACAGGTGAGGCCATGGCATAGAGGGCAGCGGTGGCAGTCTGCGCCGGTCGCCGGAGCTCTATAGTGCGCCTGCGGTGGGGCAGCGCAGGCGTGCGTGGAGTGGAGGACGAGCGAGCGAGACGACGACGGCGGGGACGGGCCAGCCAGCGCCGGCCGCTCAGCTCTACTAGTAGCTGCTCTGCTGTGCACTGTTCCATCCACCACGTACTGCTGCCCCGTGCCTCGATCGGTGAGTGGTCCATGGGTCCTCGTGTCGTGTCCACCCGACGACGGCCGCCGGCTGCTTGCCTGCCTCTGCTTTTGGTAGGGCGATCGAGGCCCAGGCGAGAGGCGACGAGAGGAGAGACCAAGCCCGTGTTTAGATCCGGATTCCGGATGCCGGAATCGGGAGCTGCTGCTACAGTGTTCCTGTCGGAACACTGTAGCAGCTTTTGTTTTGTAGTGTAAAAAATTGTCCAAATATTGATTAATTAGACTCAAAATGTTCGTCTCGTAATGTACAACAAAACTGTGCAATTAGTTTTTGATTTCATCTACATTTAGTACTCCATGCATTTGCCGACATTTTGATGTGATGGGAATCTTCTTTTTGCATAGTGAATTTTGGGGTATGGATTTGGGAACTAAACAAGGGCCAATTCATCAATTCACAAGTGCTCCCTCGGTTCCCACCCGCTGTCCCAATTGCTCCTCTCGTACGAGCAGCAGGCGGCAGAATGTGACCATTTACTGCTTCCAGAGTTGCAGATCGCATTTGCCCCTGTTCTGCAAGTCATGTTTCGGCTTGTTTCAGCTTATTCTCTCTCACAGAACACTATTGAATTAGTCGAAACCAGCCGGCTTTTCTACCAGCCGAACCAGCCCTTTGCTCGCTCGCTCGGTCCGGTCCCTTACTCTTTTTTTTTTATTTTTATACATTGGTGGTCCGTGGAATTCTTGTACAGTACATACCCCCACAACCCCACAGAGAACTGAAGCGGTGTATGCCGCCACTGTCTGCTGCTGCTACTACTTCATGTCTAGTCTAGTGGTGCTAACCCCACAGAGTAACTGCTAGTAAACCTTATCGTTTCCCGTTCAAAAAAAAAGTTTATCATTTCACATTATAGTTAGGGCCGGGCCAAACACGCGGGCCTTGTTAAAACCCATTTATCCCAGCCCATCCGAGACATCGACAAGCACGGACTAGTTTGGTACAAATCACGCGTGCGTTTTCTCAGTCTGGAAGCGCTTAAGAAGGCGGGCTCCACTTGTTCAAAAACAAGATCTTGTCAGGGCCATCTGCACGCAGCCCAGTCGGCGTGGCGACCATCCCGGGCCACCCGGCCGTCTGCGTCCCCTCCGATGCCAGTGCCGTGCCGTGTCTCGGCATCCCGGAGCATAGTAGCTTTAGACGAACCGCACAGTGCAGTATCGTTTACCGGATGAGAACCCTGCACCGGGACCTTTAAAACATCCGCTATGATGTGCTTGTACGCTAAATATAGAGCAGTTGGACACCGTATAGGATGAGCCGGACCATGCGCGCGCGAGAGGAGAGGAGAGAGGTGGGAGCAACCGCGGTGGGCCTCACGTTTTCAAGTTATAAAAATTATTATAACTCACAAACCAAAAAACAAAATTAAATTCTGATTGCACCATTAAATTCGTTTTAATAAATACTTCAAAACCAGATGTCACATGTATATATTTAGATAAAGTGATAAGTGGGCTCCACAGTGGATAGAGGATGGATGGATGCGGGGAAACTGTATATTTTGTGGCGACTATGATGGAATATTCCTTTTAGAGGATGAATATAGAGGTCAATGGGTGCGGATAGTCTTAGGGGGTGTTTGGTTTGAGGAGTTAAAGTTTAACAAACACTGTAGCACTTTCGTCTTATTTGATAAAAAGTTTTC
This sequence comes from Saccharum hybrid cultivar R570, assembly GCA_038087645.1. Classification (NCBI taxonomy): domain Eukaryota; kingdom Viridiplantae; phylum Streptophyta; class Magnoliopsida; order Poales; family Poaceae; genus Saccharum; species Saccharum hybrid cultivar. Next base: position 2,494,365 of record JAQSUU010000088.1, read on the forward strand.
AATCTTGGACTAATTAGGCTTAATAGATTCGTCTCGTAAATTACTTCTAATCTGTGCCGACATGCATACAATTAGTCTACATTTATGAGGTGTTTGGTCGGAGGAGTTAAAGTTTAACAAACACTGTAACACTTTCATCTTATTTGACAAAAAGTTTCTAATCTTGGACTAATTAGGCTTAATAGATTCATCTCGTAAATTACTCCTAATATGTGCCGACATGCATAAAATTAGTCTACATTTAGTACTCTATGTATTTAAGGGAACATTAATGTGATGGGAGTTAAACTTCAAACGGGACCTTAGTACTACGTTGCCTTAGTACTCCGTACATTTGAAGAAATATTGATGTAATAGAAGTTAACCTTTTAACTCCAACAATCCAAACAGGCCCTCAGTACTATCAGCCAGCCCACGCGCGCCCGTCGCCCCGTAGTACGTACCATGGCAGGCTTTGCGATGCAGGTCAGAACGACGACAGAGCGCGGCCGTGCCGGCGAACGAGTTGAGCTCTTTCTTCGTATCGGGTGTGTTTAGATGTGTAAAAAGGCGTAAAAAGGTGTAAAAAAAGTACTGTAGCACGTTTTGGTTTTATTTGGCAAATAGTGTCCAAACGTTGACTAATTAGGTTCAAAACGTTCGTCTCGCAAAGTAGAACCAAGTTGTACAATTAGTTTTTTATTTCATCTACATTTAGTACTCCATGCATATATCGCAAGTTTGATGTGACGGGGAATCTTTTTTCTGCACAGTGTTTTTTTTATGGGCCTTGTTTAGTTCCCAATTCCTCCCTCCAAATTCCACTATGCAAAAAGAAGATTCCCCGTCACATCAAAATGTCGGCAAATGTATGGAGTACTAAATGTAGATGAAATCAAAAACTAATTGCACAGTTTTGTTGTACTTTACGAGATGAACATTTTGAGTCTAATTAATCATTTTTTAAACAATTTTTTGCACTAAAAAACAAAACGCGCTACAGTGTTCCGACCGGAACACTGTAGCGCGCAGAGCCAAATCGGCTGTGCCGATTCGGCAACTAAACAAGGCGATGGAACTAAACACAGCCATCGTAGCGCCTGCTGCCTGCCTGCATGCTGCCGGCGCAGCCGCTGACTGCCTGGCGCCGGCCGGCCAGCGACGGGATCCCGGCCAGGGGGCCAGCCAGAGCCAGGCCAGCCCAACTGCCCAAGGCAGCCTGCGGCGCCGCGTCGTGCAGCGCAGCCCGCAGCTTCCTGCTGTGTGCTGGACTGGATCCTCTCCTGCAAGGCTGCAACCGCATTCGCTCGCTTTTGGGTTGGCCCAGCAATAACTGCGGCATGCGCTTTGTTGCTTCACTTCCTAGCTAGCTAGGACCCTGTTTAGTTTACTTCAAAATACAAAATGTTTTTAAGATTCTCCGTCACATCGCATATACCGGTACATATATGAAACATTAAATGTAGCTAAAAAAATAACTAATTACATAGTTTATTTGTAAATGTCGTGACGAATCTTTTGATCCTAGTTAATCTATGATTGGACAAAGTTTATCAAATACAAACGAAAAGTGTTACCGTATTTTTCAAAAAAAAATTGGAAACTAAACATGTCCTAGCTGTAGGCCGTGTAGCGCCGCCCCACGCCTGCGGCCTGCCTGTTAGTACGCATGCATGGGGCATTGCAGTGGCAACGCGCGCGTACATTACAGAATACACTTATACACACACAAGTAGGAGTACAGTGTACAGGTGTGCCTCCGTGCGTACACGTTGACACGTTGTACACAACATAGCAGGCGCAGGGGCGCACACACACACACCGACACAGTGTTTTACCAGTGGGGCAGTGGCGTGACGTACGTCGAGCGTCCTGTGATCGATATGACGGTCACTTTTCCTCGTGGCGAGCCGATCTCCAAACAGTGGACGCGCGCAGCCGCACAGGCCATGCACTCACCGAGACCGAGGTGACGTTTCGTACAGAGGGGAGCGCATGCAGGTGCAGGGCTGGTTCAGTTGCAAAATTTTTTGCAAAACGATCCTATAATATGTTTCGTTGTTATTTGATAATTAGTGTCTAATCATGATCTAATTAGGCTTAAAAGATTCGTCTCGTCCATTTCGTCTAAATTGTGTAATTAGTTTTATTTTTTATTTATATTTAATGCTTCGTGCATGTGTCTAAAGATTCGATGTGACGGGGAATCTGAAAAATTTTGCAAAATTTTGTGGCAACCAAAGCGTGCATGATAGGCTGCGCGTTCTCATGATCCATTCCATGCCACTAGTCACGCGCGCGCGTGCGTGGACACCGAGGCATGCACACGCCGCCCGGCGGAAAACTAGCCACTACCCAGCGACGGCGGACCGGCCGGCCGGCCGATCGCCTTTTTCTGTTCCCAAACTCTTTTTTCCTCCGACAGCGGGAGGTGGAGAACGACACATCCACGCCATGATGGATGCATCGAAATCGAAATCGAACTCGAACGAACCAGTAGACTTCCACACACGGCGATGGGTCTCTCCAGCTAGCGCCAGCAGATTAGAACAGTGCGGCACACCCAGGTCAAAGAGGAACAGCCTTTTGCTTGACTTCCGAGCGAGAGACTGAGGGCCTGTTTAGATGTCAAAAACACCCAAAAATTTTTGCACAGTAATCGTCACATTGAATCTTTAGATGTATGCATGGAGCATTAAATGTAGATAAAAAAATAACTAATTGTATAATTTGTATGTAAATGTCGAGACAAATCTTTTGAGCCTAGTTAGTCCATGGTTAGATAATTTTTGTCAAATAACAACGAAAAGTGCTACAAGAATTTTTTCCAAAAAATTTTGGATCTAAACACGCCCTGAGAACATGCACTTGGTTTCAAGAAAAAAAAATTGTCAGAGAGCACTAACCACAGGAGCATATACTAGACTATATCTTGCCTACACAGTTAGCTTTATGGAGCATCTGTATACTCCTAGGAGTACTACATTACTATGCTTAAGCATGCTTTCTTTGACAGTCTTTTAACTGTGTTTATTTATGTAGTCATAGGATGAACATTGCAACATTGTCAAACAATAGTTATAGTACAACTTTCCAGCTACCGATACCAAGTGAAATTACCGTTGATGATGGGCATTACCTCGATCAGATACGATGTGATGGCGATCCCGGAAAGGTGTCCGGCCGGACGTAAACAAGCATTTGAAAATGGCCCGTTTTCAGCAGGGACGGCAAGTGTCTAGCCTAGGCAGTCAAACTTCAGTGTTACATACATGGCACGTGCAATGCTGATGCAGGAAGCTAAACGTATCCGAGACTGACAGCATACAACAAGTGCTAGCGGATATATACCAGTGCCTGCCTAAAGCTCTACTGGTTGTTGGTTACTGAACGAAGACGATGCATATGCAGATAGAGGGCGTGTCATTCAGGTTATCTCTTGTCTTGCTCTCTACAATACTTGTAAGCAGAAACGAACAAGGCCTTAAGCTCAGCAAATATACTATTTAACGAAACACTGCCCCACAAACCTAATCCCAACCTACTACCTCGAGGGAGCAAGACACTTCCATTAGCATGATTCGGAGAATGCGCCAAGGCTGTGTCACCTTTTTCAAAGTTCTAATGCAAACTCTACTGCATGTTCTTTGGAGTTTGGAGTATCCTATCCTACAGCCTGAGCCTTTCCGTCTCCGTGCATGCATGGATCATTCACTTTTGTAATCTCTTCTAGCTTGGAGAGAAGGCGGAGCTCCTGCTCCAAGGTAGCAATTCCAAGTTTCCAACGTACCACTACTCGTATCTAGGACTAGGACTATACCTTTGCTTGTGATTTGAGTGTATAGATGCCATTGCTTCTGAGTTGACAGTACTACTACTCGTCCCAAAAAAGAATGTCGAGCAAGTCAAATATTTTATGTTTTGTTCAAATTTATATTAAGAAAATACTATCCATATTTATATCTCTAAAGAGATTTACTATAAAAATATGTTTCACGATTAATCTAATAGTACTTACCGTATATATATATATACTCCCTCCGCCCCAAAATAACGTTTGTTTATGTTTTATAGGTTTGTTCTAAGCGAAACCATTTTAAGTTTGAACATATTTATAGAAAAAAATATTAATATTTATGACACTATAGGTACAATATGTAAATATATTTCGAGATAAATCTAACAATACTTATTCGGTATCATAAACATTAGTACATTTATATATATAAATCTGGTCGAACTTCAAATGTTTTGATTTAGGACAACATTGGTTATTTTAGGACTAAGACACTACATGTTAGTGTTTTTTTATAGGTTTAATTAAACTTAAAATTGTTAACCCAGTACATGTTAGTATTTTTATATTATACATTTAGTTAGACTTAAAAATTTTTAACCCTTCCACAAACAAGAATTGCACTCTTGCACCAGCCAGTTTGATTTGGACCTGCTGATCTGATTCTGACAGGGCCAGGGCCCAGGGGTGAAAAGCCAGGCAGCAAGCTAAAAGGGCTCAAATCCCAAGCTAGTGACGAGGCATGTACTCTATTGCCATCTTCCATCCCTTTTTCCCATTGACCTCTTGGGCAGCCACAGCCCCAAAAGTGATACTCCCTCCGTCTCAAAAAAAAATATAATCCTACGATTCAAAATTTGTCTCAATAAAAATGTAATCCTACGAGCTTCTTCTGCTCCTACTGCTGCATGCGGATAAAAATCAGATGCAAAGCTCACGTACGAACATTGTCTCCACTCGTTTCCTTCCACAGACTTCCCCGGTGCTAGGCCTCTCAACCTCACGTTCCCTGGCCCCACAACCATCATGCACGAACCAGGCCTCACGTCAGTGTGCTGCAAACCAGATAGGAGTAGGCTGACTGCGGGTATTGATAACTGTACCTAGGGGTATTTAGGTAATTTCGCAAGGGGTATTGGTATCCGTGCCTAAACCTATAATTACATGTTTTTTGAGACGGAGGAAGTATTCTCTTGAGGAGACGCCTCTATTTGCCTTGTGGTATGGGCCTGGTTTAGATCCTAAAATCGGGGATACCTAAATTACTGTTTGACACTGTAGTATTTTTGTTTTTATTTATTAATAATTGTTCAAACATTAATTAATTAGACTTAAAATGTTCGTCTCGCAAAGTACAATAAAACTGTGTAATTAGTTTTAAATTTCTTCTTTATTTAATACTCTATGCATGTGCTAACATTTTAATGTAACGAGAAATTTTCTTGTTGTATAATGTATTTTGGACCCAAATTTAAGGAACTAAACATTGCCATGGTACGATGCAGAACTAGTGCTGCCAGAGCGTCCATACCCATGTAGTAGGAGTAATGCTCACTCACAGGAGAATTTATATCGACCCCTCACTCCCCTGCTTGCTGAATTGTTTGAATTTTATCGGCTTGTGACTTGGCTGTACCTGTATACTCCCTCCGTCCAGGAATATATGCAATTGTAGGATTTGAGGGTTGTCCGGTAAAGCAAGCAATTTTAGACCCATAGAAGCTAGTAGTAGTGGGACCCACTGACAAAAAATGTCAGCTCCTGGTGAATCCGTCCAGCGGTGAGAGAGCCAGACCGTGAGCAAGTGCAGAGGAAAGAGAAAAAGGCTGGCATCACAGAGTCTCTGCAGAGGAAAAATATAGGGTTACATGCGTCTTTTCTCTCCTCCACTATGTTTGCCTTGGAAACCTAGATTTGCATATATTTCCAGACGGAGGGAGTACGTACTAGTACATGGCTAGAATAGGAGCTGGTTGTTTGAATTTGTTTGGCAGCATGTCTCGTTTTTCAGCACACACAGCAGGTGTAGTAGTATACTGAAGTGGTTGGTGCTGGTGTTACAATTTATTTAAGCGCCCTTTTGACGTGTAGCCACTGTCAATTTGTGCCGAGCCTGACCTCACATTGCTTGTCCTGCATCCTAGCTCTTAACTGTCAGCGCATTGCTTGCGTTCCGTGCTCCGCCAACTCTCCAGATTTTGAAACGAAAACACGCGTGCATTTTTGAATGGTGTTGGTGTTGATGTCATGCATGGGCGGTGGCAAGGGGTGCGGCCGCACCCACGAAAATATGAAAAAAATGTGATTATGATCAAATTTTCACCATATATGCACCCCTCCAATAAGATCATATGCATCCACAGACTTAGCGCACCCTCTCAAATTTACTCTATCTCCGCCACTGATGTCATGCATGCATACGACAGTACTACTGCTAGTTGCTTCACGACAGCCATCGACAGGATTCATCGGCCGGTCCGTTTTGAAATTTCAGTTGATCGATGACATGCCCTCACAGCCTCACTTGCCTTGCCGACACAAATAATGCATGTGACATGATGGAGCTGGAGTAGTACGTGCAGTGTTGCCATCATCATGGTTTCTAAAAGTCCAAATGATTGACCCCCGATTGGAAATCAAACGGCCGCACAGGAACAGCACATGCAGTTCAGGGGCCTCTCTAGTAGCAGTACTAGGAGTATCTATGTTTCAGCTACCAAACAAAGCCATGACACTGTCTCTCTCTGATAGTCTGATCTCTGTGGTCAAACAAATCCCAAATCTACTTCCAAATCTGAAGCTGGCTCAGGTCTTGTTTAGTTCCCAAATTTCTCCCCCAAATTTCACTATGCAAAAAGAAGATTCCCTGTCACATCGAAATACCGGCACATATATAGAGTACTAAATATAGATGAAATCAAAAACTAATTATACAGTTTTGTTGTACTTTGCGAGACGAACATTTTGAGCCTAATTAATCAATGTTTGGACAATTTTTACCAAATAAAAACAAAATGCTACAGTAGCAAATAGTGATTTGGCAGCCCCCAATTTGGGAATCTAAACACGGCCTTAGCTTCAGGAGCTCATCAGAGAGTACTAAGGGCCTGTACTAAGGGCCTGTTTGGTTTGAAGTTGTTAAAGTTTAGGTAATTTTTGCTGTGGGACATCGCGAAAACAACAAATTGGCTGCAATACACCGCCAACACTTGCTTTTGCCGAGTACCATTATGAAATCGTGAATGTTTGTCAGTGGACACCGCCTCCATTATAATAAAGAAAAACAGCAATCGGGAGAGAGAAACCGCAGTAAAGAGACGTTTTTACCCCTGCCGGCCTGAGTCCTATCATGTAGGTGGTCCGGTTGGACCAGCTCGGCTCGGCCCCGGTCGTCTTCTTCCTTCCCCGTTCTCGTTCTCGCCACTCTCTCCCCATCCTCATTCCCCATCTCGACGAACCCTAGCTTCGAGCCATGGCATCGAGCTCGCATTCCACACCGTTCGGCGCGCCGCATCTAGCTTCGCCGTCGGTCGACCCCTACAGAGACCAGGCTGGATTCTTGCCCTTGGTTCCTTGCCACAAGTGCAGAACCGTTTTCATTGGGCGCGTGTCGCAGAAGCCTGGCAGCAAGGGGAAGAGGTTTTACAAGTGTCCACTGCTTGAGCATGTAAGTGGTCGTTGACTTCTGATCTGGTTTTGAGGAGATGCACATTTTTTGATTTTTATCTCTTGTTTGCCAGACCGACTTTGCGTGTGGAGTGTACTACTTTGAGGAATAGTATATCAATTACTTGGTCGCCAAAGGCGTTCTTCCTCGCGCTTGTAGTCAGGTTCGAGTTCAGGGTGCCATGGCGCTCGAGGTGATGAGGGAAGGCAATGACAAGGAGAAGGTATGCCAAGGATTTGATGGCTGCCAAGATCTGTTGGAGACTGCAGTGATTCATCTCCAAGGTTCAGAGGCACTACTGAAGTCAGTACTTGAGAGCAACAAGAAATTGTTGACCAACATGAATAAAATTGGAGAGCGGCTGCTTGTAGTTGGTGGTGTAATGGTTTTCGTTTTGGTGTTAGTTCTGTTAGTGTTGTTGGTCAAGTGAAGCAGAACAGCAGGTTGTCATGTATCCTAGTTATCATGTATCCAGTTAGTGTTGTTGGTCATGGTCATGAACATGTATCCAGTTAGTGTTGATGGTCATGAACAAGTATCTAGCTTATTTGTACCTTGTTTAAAATCAATGATGCATCTTAACTATGTTGCAAGAAAATGGTCTGCCAAATTGTATCTGAGTTCATGAATGATGGGGCAAGAAAATGGTGTGCCAAATTGTTGAAAAACATGCATCCAGGTTTAATTTGATCACTTCACACAACACAGTCTGCCAACTGAGTTCATGATTGAGATTGCATAACTGAGTTCACAGGTTCATCACACTACATAACAAGTTCATAGGTCCATCATCACCACCAAATAAGTTCACTACATAACAAGGTCATCACACTACATAACAGGTTCACCACAAAATAGATCCATTACATAAGACATGCATCACAGGTCCAGGATGAGCTTCTTCTTGCTGATCCTCTTGCCGGCCTTGCTTGCCTCCTTTTCCCCAGCCTGCATTTCTTCTCCAGTAGCCTTGGTGGTCACCACCTTTTTCTTCTTCTTCTTTTGATGCTGCATGTCGGTGTTCGGACCGAGGGGGGTCCTAAACCAACGAGTAAATGCTGCGTGACTCTTTCCTGGATGGTGATGCAAGGAGAACACACGGGGGTTTATCCTGGTTCGGGCAAAAGATGGCCCTACGTCCAGCGGGGAAGAGAGATTTGTATTTCCTTGCACCGGGGTGCTCGTGTAGGGGTTACAAGCAGGCGAGAGAGGGTGTCGAGCCCCAAGTCTCAAAGAGAAAAAAGGAGAAAGGTGGTTGCTTGAGATGTTGATCTCTGGCTTTCGTTGTTCGATCGGGTGGTGGGTTGTTTCGTCCTTCCGTCGTTCGGTCTCTTTTTTTCCCCCCCGTCCTCCCGTTGTCCCGTTCTCCTCCCTTTTTTATAGGGCGAGAGGTGCTCAAGTCGAGGGGAGGCCTGAGGTGATGCTTTGTCGATTCCTGTAGAGTTGACTTGTAGCGACGTGCTTCAGGGATGGCTGGCCATCCCTGGGTACCCTGACGTTGTGGGAGATAAGATGGCGAAATGACCCAGAGCGCCACGCCATACCGTCCTCTGGACTGAGTCGAGCATCGAGGCTGGGTCGAGGCCGGGTCGAGGCCGGATGGATAAGGCCGAATCCCCGATATCGCGGAGAACGGGCCTTGTCTTATCCTCCCTCGAGGGTGATTGATGGTGAATAGTGCGCGGTAGGGTGGATACAGTGACGGCTTTCACCTCCCATCACGGGATGGGCGGTAAAATAGTGAGACTTGACGTTGGTATTGTTCCCACGTTGTCCCATGCCGTAGCCATGCCGGTAGGTGGTGGTAGGTAACCGCATTGAATGCTATGTCTTTTGTCCTGGGTAGATGAAGAAAGGGTGTCGAGGGGCCGGAGCGCGGTCGAGGCGCCCCGTCGAGCGGGCCTCGTACGAGTCGGAGCCGGGACGCGGTCGAGGCGCCCCGTCGAGCGGGCCTCGTACGAGTCGGAGCCGGGACGCGGTCGAGGCGCCCCGTCGAGCGGGCCTCGTACGAGTCGGAGCCGGGACGTGGTCGAGGCGCCCCGTCGAGCGGGCCTCGTACGAGTCGGAGCCGGAGCGCGGTCGAGGCGCCCCGTCGAGCGGGCCTCGTACGAGTCGGAGCTGGGACGCGGTCGAGGCGCCCCGTCGAGCGGGCCTCGTACGAGTCGGAGCCGGGGCGCGGTCGAGGCACCCCGTCGAGCGGGCTATCTTTTCTACTGGTTTCAGTTTTTGTTAGTGTTTAGGCGATAGCTGTGGTACCCCGTACTGTGGGTACCGACAGTAGCCCCCGAGCCTTTGGGTGAGTGTGTGATCACTCTCCCAGAGGTTGGTCAGAATTGGAGTCGTAGCGTCGTGGTTCTTCCGGTGGGGGCGCGCGAGCGCACCCGCCGGGTGTAGCCCCCGAGGCCTCGGTGGAGTGTGGAGACTCCTCCGAGGTCTTGTTCGCGTTCGATTGGGGGACATTTCGTTGCGGTCAAGCCCCCGAGCCTCGTGCGCGCGAGGTCGATCAGGGTCCCGGCCGTCTTTCGCTGTGCGACCCTCACGCTCCTTTTTCGGAAAAAGGAGGAGGGGTGGAGAATGTCGTACTACCCTCGTTTGGGCCCGAGTTACGACGACCTCCGGTGAGCTGCTAGCGGGGGAATTCGAGTGAGAACCCGTGCCCCGTTTGTTAGGGGTCGGCTAGTGGCCCGGAGGCGCCCTCAAAAATGCCAAGAAGTGGTCATGTGGATCTCGATTCCCTTCGACAGGATTCGAGGGCTCGATGCCTCCCCCGGAGGGATTCCTACCACAACCTTCTCCTTCGGCCTCGAATACGTCCTGGGGTGCCTTGAGAGCGTGGCTCGAGCCCTTGGCCATGTACGGGCGCACCCTGGGTCGTCCCTAACTCTGTTGCTCGAGGGCAGCTGTCGAACCCCGTTCGAGGGCCAGCTTTCGTTCCCTCGAGACTTATTGCGGGCTTCGCACCCATTTTTGCGGTCGGGACCCCGAGCCTCGCACGCACGAGGTCGATCAGAGTCCCGGCCGTCTTTCGCGACCCTCACGCTCCTTTTTCGAAAAAAGGAGGAGGGGTGGAGAATGTCGCACTACCCTCGTTTGGGCCCGAGTTACGACGATCTCCGGTGAGCTGCTAGCGGGGGAATTCGAGTGAGAACCCGTGCCCCGTTCGTTAGGGGTCGGCTAGTGGCCCGGAGGCGCCCTCAAAAATGCCAAGAAGTGGTCGTGTGGATCTCGATTCCCTTCGACAGGATTCGAGGGCTCGATGCCTCCCCCGGAGGGATTCCTACCACAACCTTCTCCTTCGGCCTCGAATACGTCCTGGGGTGCCTCGAGAGCGTGGCTCGAGCCCTTGGCCATGTACGGGCGCACCCTGGGTCGTCCCTAACTCTGTTGCTCGAGGGCAGCTGTCGAACCCCGTTCGAGGGCCAGCTTTCGTTCCCTCGAGACTTATTGCGGGCTTCGCACCCATTTTTGCGGTCGGGACCCCGAGCCTCGCACGCACGAGGTCGATCAGAGTCCCGGCCGTCTTTCGCGACCCTCACGCTCCTTTTTCGAAAAAAGGAGGAGGGGTGGAGAATGTCGTACTACCCTCGTTTGGGCCCGAGTTACGACGATCTCCGGTGAGCTGCTAGCGGGGGAATTCGAGTGAGAACCCGTGCCCCGTTCGTTAGGGGTCGGCTAGTGGCCCGGAGGCGCCCTCAAAAATGCCAAGAAGTGGTCGTGTGGATCTCGATTCCCTTCGACAGGATTCGAGGGCTCGATGCCTCCCCCGGAGGGATTCCTACCACAACCTTCTCCTTCGGCCTCGAATACGTCCTGGGGTGCCTCGAGAGCGTGGCTCGAGCCCTTGGCCATGTACGGGCGCACCCTGGGTCGTCCCTAACTCTGTTGCTCGAGGGCAGCTGTCGAACCCCGTTCGAGGGCCAGCTTTCGTTCCCTCGAGACTTATTGCGGGCTTCGCACCCATTTTTGCGGTCGGGACCCCGAGCCTCGCACGCACGAGGTCGATCAGAGTCCCGGCCGTCTTTCGCGACCCTCACGCTCCTTTTTCGAAAAAAGGAGGAGGGGTGGAGAATGTCGTACTACCCTCGTTTGGGCCCGAGTTACGACGATCTCCGGTGAGCTGCTAGCGGGGGAATTCGAGTGAGAACCCGTGCCCCGTTCGTTAGGGGTCGGCTAGTGGCCCGGAGGCGCCCTCAAAAATGCCAAGAAGTGGTCGTGTGGATCTCGATTCCCTTCGACAGGATTCGAGGGCTCGATGCCTCCCCCGGAGGGATTCCTACCACAACCTTCTCCTTCGGCCTCGAATACGTCCTGGGGTGCCTCGAGAGCGTGGCTCGAGCCCTTGGCCATGTACGGGCGCACCCTGGGTCGTCCCTAACTCTGTTGCTCGAGGGCAGCTGTCGAACCCCGTTCGAGGGCCAGCTTTCGTTCCCTCGAGACTTATTGCGGGCTTCGCACCCATTTTTGCGGTCGGGACCCCGAGCCTCGCACGCACGAGGTCGATCAGAGTCCCGGCCGTCTTTCGCGACCCTCACGCTCCTTTTTCGAAAAAAGGAGGAGGGGTGGAGAATGTCGTACTACCCTCGTTTGGGCCCGAGTTACGACGATCTCCGGTGAGCTGCTAGCGGGGGAATTCGAGTGAGAACCCGTGCCCCGTTCGTTAGGGGTCGGCTAGTGGCCCGGAGGCGCCCTCAAAAATGCCAAGAAGTGGTCGTGTGGATCTCGATTCCCTTCGACAGGATTCGAGGGCTCGATGCCTCCCCCGGAGGGATTCCTACCACAACCTTCTCCTTCGGCCTCGAATACGTCCTGGGGTGCCTCGAGAGCGTGGCTCGAGCCCTTGGCCATGTACGGGCGCACCCTGGGACGTCCCTAACTCTGTTGCTCGAGGGCAGCTGTCGAACCCCGTTCGAGGGCCAGCTTTCGCTCCCTCGAGACTTGTTGCGGGTTTCGCACCCTTTTAAGACATACCTGGAGATATTTCGTTGTCCGGGCGCGTTTTTTCGAGAGGCGAGAATGGCGCGTTATCGGCGTATGGTTACGGCGTGGGGAGCGGCCACGTGCTCAGTTCCTGCGAGATATAAGGAAACGGTTAGGCGAGCGGTTTTATCGCGAGAAACTGCTCCTTACTTTTCGCGCGGCCGTTGGGCTTCCGTCCGAGCGTATAAAGCTAAGGCCTTGGGGTCCTCGTTCCCCACCGATTACTTGCATCCCTGCAATCCTTTGCCCTAGACATCCCCTGCCACATTGCGTTCTCCGCCCGTCTTGCCGCAGCCACCGCATCCTTTTCTCCCATCGCCTTCCGGCGACATCGATGGCAGGAAAGAGCCAGATCCTTCCCGCCGACGACTGGGCCGCCTCCTCGGTGACGGAGAGGAGGTTGGAGGAGTTGGTCGAGGACGGGCTGTTGCGGCCGAGGACGAACTCGGCGCGGCCGGAGTGGGTGGCACCGCCCCCCGCCCACCAGGAGCCAGTGCCCCCCGAAGGGTACGTGGTGAGCTTCGTCAGCTTTCATGAGCGGGGGTTCGGCGTGCCGGCATCGGTCTTCATGCGTGCGCTCCTCCACTATTACCGGGTGGAGCTTCACCACCTTTCCCCCAACGCCGTAGCGCAGGCCGCCATCTTTGCGGCGGTCTGCGAGGGCTACCTTGGGGTGGAGCCACAGTGGAACTTGTGGCTTCACCTTTTCAAGGCCGAGCTCTTTGCCAAGAGGGCAGGGGAGAAAGGCGTTCTGTCCGCGGCCCGAGTGGGGAGCTGCGTGCTGCAAGTGAGATCGGGTCACTGTCGGTGTTCGGACCGAGGGGGGTCCTAAACCAACGAGTAAATGCTGCGTGACTCTTTCCTGGATGGTGATGCAAGGAGAACACACGGGGGTTTATCCTGGTTCGGGCAAAAGATGGCCCTACGTCCAGCGGGGAAGAGAGATTTGTATTTCCTTGCACCGGGGTGCTCGTGTAGGGGTTACAAGCAGGCGAGAGAGGGTGTCGAGCCCCAAGTCTCAAAGAGAAAAAAGGAGAAAGGTGGTTGCTTGAGATGTTGATCTCTGGCTTTCGTTGTTCGATCGGGTGGTGGGTTGTTTCGTCCTTCCGTCGTTCGGTCTCTTTTTTTCCCCCCCGTCCTCCCGTTGTCCCGTTCTCCTCCCTTTTTTATAGGGCGAGAGGTGCTCAAGTCGAGGGGAGGCCTGAGGTGATGCTTTGTCGATTCCTGTAGAGTTGACTTGTAGCGACGTGCTTCAGGGATGGCTGGCCATCCCTGGGTACCCTGACGTTGTGGGAGATAAGATGGCGAAATGACCCAGAGCGCCACGCCATACCGTCCTCTGGACTGAGTCGAGCATCGAGGCTGGGTCGAGGCCGGGTCGAGGCCGGATGGATAAGGCCGAATCCCCGATATCGCGGAGAACGGGCCTTGTCTTATCCTCCCTCGAGGGTGATTGATGGTGAATAGTGCGCGGTAGGGTGGATACAGTGACGGCTTTCACCTCCCATCACGGGATGGGCGGTAAAATAGTGAGACTTGACGTTGGTATTGTTCCCACGTTGTCCCATGCCGTAGCCATGCCGGTAGGTGGTGGTAGGTAACCGCATTGAATGCTATGTCTTTTGTCCTGGGTAGATGAAGAAAGGGTGTCGAGGGGCCGGAGCGCGGTCGAGGCGCCCCGTCGAGCGGGCCTCGTACGAGTCGGAGCCGGGACGCGGTCGAGGCGCCCCGTCGAGCGGGCCTCGTACGAGTCGGAGCCGGGACGCGGTCGAGGCGCCCCGTCGAGCGGGCCTCGTACGAGTCGGAGCCGGGACGTGGTCGAGGCGCCCCGTCGAGCGGGCCTCGTACGAGTCGGAGCCGGAGCGCGGTCGAGGCGCCCCGTCGAGCGGGCCTCGTACGAGTCGGAGCTGGGACGCGGTCGAGGCGCCCCGTCGAGCGGGCCTCGTACGAGTCGGAGCCGGGGCGCGGTCGAGGCACCCCGTCGAGCGGGCTATCTTTTCTACTGGTTTCAGTTTTTGTTAGTGTTTAGGCGATAGCTGTGGTACCCCGTACTGTGGGTACCGACACTGCACTTCTACTATTGGGGAGGAAGTTTCACCACCTAGCTCCAATGCCCTCTTGCGGCTGCAGTCATACCCAACATTAGAAAGATAAATAACAGTATGTTGTCATAGATAACAGGCATCAAGTCTTTACACTTACCTCCTAGTGTTTGCTGCGGGGCTGTTTGTTACAGCTGGTGGTGCAATGTTTGGTGGGCTGTTTGTCAGAGCAGGACAGACAGTTGTTTCTTGAGCAGCTTCAATCTGTGATTGCTGGGTAGAGATAGTTGTTGTGGCAGTGCTTTTCTTTTTCTTTGCTCTCTTGGGCTTTGGTGGTGCTGGTGGTGGTGCATCAGAGTCATAAACAGTTTCATTACATGTCTTCATCATGTGACCAAACCCTCCACACCTCTTGCACTGGCGCTGGCTTTTTTGCTTGCCACCTTCTTCAGAACCTTTTATCCTTCTTGATCTGGGCCGACCTGCAGCTCTCTTCAACCTTGGAGGCCAAAGTTTGAAACCCAAGTCCACATCAGGCCACTGGTTCCTATCTGTCATGGGACTTATCACATGTTCATATGCTTTCTTGAACTTCTCAACCGAATAATAGTCATCTATGTAGTATTCCACACTTCTGTTGCGCATGGAATGGATGAAGCAGAGAGCATGAGTACATGGCAATCCAGTAATCTGCCACCTTTGACAGCTGCATGATCTATTGTCAAGGTCGACAGTATGCCTCCAGGTTTTCAGTTCCTTTGTAGTGCCTTCAATCTCAGCAGTATTGTTGGGCCCCCTATGTATGGCATACTGTAAATTCCTACTCATGGCATGTAGCTCTTTGGTGACATGAGGCAAGATCTTGTCTCTCAGCTTAAGTGACAGTGACCTCCTAAGGTCTTGTTTCTCCATGATCATTTGCCTGATCCTATCCAACAGAGGAATTAAAGCCAAGGACATCCTTACTTAAATCAATCAGATTCAGAGTGTCCCTATCAACAATGAGCTGAAAATCTGCTGCATTGTGAGCCACATTTCTACCGTCATCGCAAGCCTCATATTAACCTGGGACACGCACTGCTATGCGTAATGCAGAACTACTGTCCATCCTAAAAAATGGACAAGAACAAGAAATCATGAAAACCCTAGCTTCGGATGCGCAAATCGACCCCCAAGTTCACTGCAACCCTGTTAACCAACCCTAGATCGAAAAGTGGAAGAGGATAAGAGTGCATACCCCTCAGGAACCCATGACAGATTCAGTCCCTTGGATGGTGAATCTATGCTCGGGCGGAGCCGCTTCAATTTCGCCGGCGAAGCCATCTTCATGCATCCATAGCACGCTGACTGTGGGGAAGAGACCGCGGCGTGGGCGGCAGGGCTGGAGATGGCGGCGCTGCGGGAGACTGGATACGGCGGCGTGGTTGGCTGGAGACGGCGGCGCTGCGGGAGACTGGATACGGCGGCGTGGGTGGCTGGAGACGGTGGCGCCGCGGGAGACTGGAGACGCCGGCGCTGCGAGAGACTGGAGACGCGCCGGCTAGGGTTGGATAGAGCACAGGGTCTGGTTCGACCAAATAGTGGTCCGGCTCGACCAACAGGGTCTGGTTCGGCCAAGGGACAACGCTGGTCATTTTGGAATGTTTCTCTCTCCCCATTGATATTTTTCTTTATTATAATGGAGGCGGTGTCCACTGACAAACATTCGCGATTTCATAATGGTACTCGGCAAAAACAAGCGTTGGCGGTGTGTTGTAGCCAATTTGTTGTTTTCGCGATGTCCCACAGCGAAAATTCCCTAAAGTTTAACTTCCATCACATCAATGTTTCTTCAAATGCATGGAGTACTAAATGTAGACTAATTGTATGCATGTCGGCACAGATTAGGAGTAATTTACGAGATGAATCTATTAAGCCTAATTAGTCCCAAATTAAAAACTTTTTGCCAAATAAGACGAAAGTGCTACAGTATTTGTTAAATTTTAACTGCTCAAATCAAACACCACCTAAATTCACAGTGCACGGTCGCTATCATCCACATCCACGAAATTACAGACCAAAATCAGTCAACGTGAAATGGATTAATTAACAAGGAAGATTAATCATGCATGAACAGTTGCACAGCTACGATTACAACAAGCTCCATTCATTAACAAGGCGCACTCTTAACAAGCTTATTGATGACGATGGACGACGAAGCTGGTACTGGTAGTTATGTAGCAGTAGCAGCAGCAGCTAGCCGGAGCCGGTGCCAGTGCCGCCGGCTAGCCGCCGTGGACGACGACCCAGATGTCGGAGAATGCCTGGAGGATGACGGGGTGGTGGCGCGGCGCGTTGAGGGAAAGGTAGGAGCGCAGCAGGCGCTCCATGTCCGGGGGACCGAACAGCTGCCGCCCCACGATCAGGGGCGGATCCAGGATGAAGCAAACGGGGGCTAAATAATGAAGGATTAGACTTTAAGCTGTTGATTAATGGTGGATTAGAGGCTAAGCTACAGTGCTTTACATGTAAAATCCAGCTGCCGGGGGGCTGCTGCCCGGGCAGCCCGGGCCGTGGATCCGCCCCTGCCCACGATCATCTCCACCATGGACGACCGGAAGTCGGCGTACGGGTCCCGCGAGCGCTTCACCACCGCGAACCCCCTGCGCACCTGCTCCTCCGCCGCCGACACCACGGGGCGGAACCCGTCGCAGACGCCGCACGTGTCGCAGCTGCTCGCCGCGCGCCGGTGATGGCGCCTGGCGCTGGCGGTGGGATGGACCTGGCTCTGGCGGCCATGGCTCGGTTTCGTCGTCGTCGGCGCTCTCGGAGGCTTGGGCGGCTTGCTACTGCCGGAGGACGCTGTAGGGGGTTTGGTCTTCGCCGTAGTCGTCGTTTTCTTCTTCTGCTTCTTGGTGTAGAACTCGGAGGAGTCGGAGGAGAAGCTCCGCGACGAGGAGAAGAAGGTCTCCGCCGACTCGCCGGCCAGCCTCTTGCTGCTGCACACGCCGCGGCCGGCGAGGTCGTCCTCGGCGTCACTGCTGAAGACGTCGGTGTCGGCGTCCTCGTCGGAGCTACTGAAGCCGTAGGGGTTGGAGAGCAGCTTCATCCTGATCATCGTCTTGTCGTTCTTCCCGCCGCCGAGACGATGGTCGTCGCGCGGGCTCTTCTTCTCCTTGTCCTTGCTCCTCTCCGCCACAGACGCCGGCGCCGGCGCGTCGACGGAGAAGCGGGAGGTCTGCGCCGCGTCCCGGTTGCGGCGGCGGTTGTGGAGGCGGTCGACGGCGGTGGAGAAGGACTCGGTGCGGCCGACGAGGTAGCGCCTCGAGGAGGCGAGGAACGAGTCCCCGTCGCCGTCGCGCGCGACGGCGGCAGCGGCCAGCAGCGCGCGGCTGGAGGAGCACGCGGAGGTCGCCGCGGGCGGCGGCGGTGGCGGAGACTTGGCCGTGGACGCGGCCCCCGCGCCGGCGGGAGACGAGGACGCGCAGGAGGACGCGCCGGCGGTGGTGTTGCAGGTGGAGCGGAGCAGCGAGCTCGGGCGGAACATCCTGGCCAGGCGGTCCCGGAGCCGGCTGCTGCTCCTCCCGCCGCCGCCGTTGTCCATTGCCAACGCCGCCGCTGCTGCCTCGGGGCGGTGGTGGTGTGGTGGTGGTTCTGCGAGCAGTGGTCAGTGGAGCACCGCCGGGTGGCGACTACGGTGGTGGACTGGTGGTTATATATAGCGGAAAGCGTGCGAGGGAACCGCAGTGGCGTCGTGCGTTTTGAATTGGATTGGTGAGTGCGTCCGTCCGCGCACTAGGAAACGTGAGGAAAAGCTGGTCACGTGTTGGGTCCGTGGATGGAGACGACATCAGGGGTGCACGTAGACCAGCGACGGATGCAGTATGAGAACGAAGGGGGCTAAAACAATGGAGATGTTGATTTGCATAAAGATTTAACGGTGATTTGAGGTTTTTGCTCCAGTGTTTTTAGTGGTAAATTCAGTCATTAGGGGGCTAGAGCCCACCCAGCCTCCCTGTAGATCCGCCGCTAACGTAGACGTAGGCCATGTTCATCTGACTTATAATCCGTCTTATTCAACTTGTTTTTTCAACCGGAACAGTATTTTTCTCTCACAAAAAATCAGCTAAACAGGGCCGTAGTAGTAGTACGGCTGGTGATCATCCTTGGTTACGGATAATCGCATTCTGACAGAGATCCCTCGTGCACGCTCTTCGCGATTACTGTATTAGCTCCGGTCCTGACACGGACTGTTCTGTCTTTCTGCTCGTATGTGTGTCCCGTTCGTTTTCGACTGATTTTTTAAAAGAAAAAGACTGTTTTGACTAAAAAAATAAGCTGAAAAATATGGATTATGTACTCCTATATAAAAAGCTAAAAAGGCCCCTGTTTTTTAAGGAAAGGATAATAAAGGAAATGAAAAGGGGGTGCATTTTTGGCTTTTTGAATGAATGATGAAAATGAAGAGGTCGAAAAGGACGTGCATCGGATTGGAATCATCAACATCATCTCCCATGGTGACGGACGGTGAACGAAGAAGAATCGGTGAGCAGCCGGCCGGAGCATCCGCGATCTGGCACTTGCGAGGACGTGCGGAACGTCCGGGCAGTGGGGGCCGGCGGGACGGACGGACGGACAACGTGTCCTGTTAGCGGCTCCGGCAGGGGTAGCTGTCCAGGCCCCAGGGTGCCCGTACCGCCGCGCCGCGCCAGCCGTGCTCTGCTCACTCACTCCGCGATCCGAGATCAGGTTCAGGCCTTCAGGTAGGGGGTGCCGACTGCCGGCCGATGGGGCCGCCGACGGCGACGGCTCGGAGCCGGAACGCAGGGCACGCCGCCCGCTGCACCTCACCCCACACTGTTGGCCTCTTGCCCGTGTCCCGCGCGCCCGCCCACCTCGCTTGGTTGCGGTTCGGCGCCGGCCGCCGTACGTTCGCGCGCTGGCCGGATCGGACACCCGATGACCTCGCCGGCCGGCCGCCCGCTCAAGGCCGCGCCGCGCGCGCGTCCATCGGTCACCACCAGCGCACGCAGCAGCACCTCTGCCTCTGCCTTGGCATGGGGTCGGCGAGACGGCGATGGTCGCATGCACGAGGAACAAGCACAGGGCGGGAACACGCGCCCTTGTTTCAGGGGAGGGCATGGCATGCCATTCGCCGATGCATGCACACGACACAACGTATAGCAGAGGCACATGCACATAGCAAGTCCCAAAGAAAAATCCATGCTATGGTAATCCGAGACTCCCATCCAATCCATCTCCTATATACTGCTCGACGATCCTGAGCCAACAGAGGCCCTAACCCCGGCCTGCCGGCACGTCGTGTGTGCCAGTGCGTGCCACCGAAAACTACATAATACTCCTGCTCTCTCGCCGTAACGGCCGGAGCGTGGCCGATCGAGCTGCAGCACGCATCCATGCACTGTTGGCGCGTACTACTACTACTACTACTACGTCGTGTGCACGTGAACGGCCGGGGAGGCGACGTATCGTTAGGTCAGGTGCACCGGCAGCCCTCCACTGCCGCTGCCTCTGTGCCAGGCTCTAGTTGCATTGGACACACACGATGCTGCTCGCCGCGATGGCTCCTGCGTCATGCCGCCCCCGTTTGATGGCCACCATGGACGCAAACGGAAACTGTTCTCCACGGAGCTGTGCGTGGACCATGTGTCGGCTGCATCGTTTCATTTTTTTTCCTCATCTGGGCTGGGTTGCCGAGCCTGTAGCTGCGTCGCCACGACTGCATGCTAGGTCGTAGCAGGCAATCAGTAGCTAGCTCGATCGGAAGCTGCAGCAGCCTAGCTAGGCGATTCAATTCTAGTCTGCAGCCTATATGCTGGTACAATTGTACTGTACCACTCTGTAGTGTCCTGCATGATGAAGCTCCTCTCCTTGTTTTACCTACAGTAAGTTTTATAGGTTCATGAACTCAACCGGTAGGAACGTGCCGTGTTGCTCTTTCAAAACAAAACTCCCCATCCTCTCTGCTATCTATGCTCAAGGGCCCAATATGGCTATATGTATCGTCGGTTGCACTGATCTATATGCATGTAGGGCAGCTCTTGTTTCGATTCCAACCACTAGACAATCAGGACGTGTTTGGTTTGAATCCTTGCCTTGGCACCCCCCGGGCAACCGCGTAACCACATCGAACGACTGGTGTTAATGTCTGGCCCAGATGTGTTTTACAGGCAATCGTCTGGTCTAGGCATGTTTAAAGGGTGGCGGGAAACCAAACATGCCTCAAAATCAACGGCTTGTTAGTTGCCTGGTCAAGACTCAAGACAAACACACCCACATTCTTTGTGGTAGCTAGCTACTGCTGACAATCAATTCATAACAGGAAATGTTTTGTACTCCAGTACATAACATGATACTATTATGTACTGTAAATTTTATGGAGAGCACGTACGGTCTGTCTCCATTAAGCAGCAACAATAATGCGGTCGCTGTAGCTGCAAACCTAGCAGACGTGCTGCGTGCTCAGAAACACATTCCAGGCCTTTAGATGCCATCCAAATTCCAAGTTTTTTCACTCTCTCTCCATTACATCAATTTTTAGCCACTTGCATGGAGTATTAAATGTAGGTAAAAAAATAACTAATTACACAGTTTAGTTGGAAATCACGAGATGAATCTTTTGAGCCTAGTTGGTCCACGATTGGACAATATTTGCCAAATAAGACGAAAGTGGTACTATTCATCGGATTGAAATTTTTTCGGCATCTAAACGTGCCCCCAGTGTTCCACGCCAATCGACGATCGCCATGAATTCCCTGCAGGCTGCAGCAGCATCGTCCAACGTTCTTCGGATCCACCACCACAGGTGTTGGCTCTGGCTAGCTCTTGGCCTTGTTTAGTTGCCTAAATTCACCCTAAATTTCACTATGCAAAAAGAAGATTCCCCATCACATCAAAATGTCGGCATATGTATGGAGTACTAAATGTAGATGAAATCAAAAACTAATTATACAGTTTTGTTGTACTTTGCGAGACGAACATTTTAAGCCTAATTAATCAAAATTTGAACAATTATTACTACAAAACAACAAAAGTGCTACAGTGCTCGGGGGTGGCACTATGCAAATTCGGCCACCCCCGAGTTGGGATCTAAACAAGGGCCTTGCTTGCAACATTTGAAATGGATGGCCTCATTATTTCCCCTGCCAAAGAAGATGGATGTTTCAAAGGAAGTTTCTTCTCCTCTGCCTTGCACTGCACTGGCCTGCCTCATCCACCACCTTACCTTCCTTTACTACTCAGCTCTGCCGCTAGCTGCTGCAGCTGCACAAAGAAAACGCTAATTCCACATTGCTCCCTTTACAAATACTCCTCCACGTGTACTGAAAACCTAATTATGCACACTAGTTATTTTGTAAATATGGAGCCTATCTATAGCCTAGCTGCACTCTAGTGTGCTGATTGCTATTACTGCTGGTGCAAAAATGCAGGTAGCGCATGCCTCTGCACTGCACCTGCCTCATCGTTGGACAGACACGCATACGATAGCTGCTGTGCTTCCATCAGTCTGTCGATCCATCGTTTGGTTACAAGTCCCTATCCTAGCATTACTGTACATGACGCAGCTAGCTATGCGTCGTTATCTCGCTTTTAAACCAGCCTACTACCCTGCTGTCTCATCTCCTAGTACTCTACTAGTAGTACCAGTGTACAATACTGCAGAATTCAGATGTCCGTATGTATGCATGGATGCAGGCAGCACCATGCTCTAGTGGCCTAGCTAGTCATCAGCTATCCTATCTAGCTAGACAAAGAGCTATCATTCAGAGGACGACTTGCAGAAAAGAAAAAAAAAAAAGAAAACAACTGCATGCATGCATGCAACTGTGCAAGTGGAACCCTGTATATACAGTATGCTTGCTTCTTGAAGCTAAGACTGTCCGCAGTGGCATACTCTAAACGATACTCTAAAATTTTAGAGTATGAATATAGAGTAAAAACTGCCGCACTGGCATACTCTAAACGATACTCTATCCTTTCTCTCACTCTATATTTAGAGTAGTACTGTGCTTACTCTATATTCTGTAGTGGCGGACCCCGCTAGCTAAACAAAGGGAAAAAATGCTATAACTCACAAACCAAAAATCCAAATTAAATTTCGATTGCACCATTAAATTCGTCTCAATAAATCCTTCAAAACTAGATCACGCATGGATATATTTAGATAAAGTGACAAGTGGGTCCCATAGTGGATAGAGTGGATAGAGGATGATATAGAGGATGGATGGGTGCGGGAGAATTGAGTATAGAGGAGAGAATCTTGCTGACTAGGACGTATAGAGGATGAATATAGAGGTCCATGAGTGCAGATAGCCTAAGAACTTATAAATGTCCATTTCAGTAGTTTATTACGTCATGTTTGCTTGGCTGAAATCTAGCTGATTTGATTGATTTTTTTTAGAGAAAAACACGACTGAATGACTGACTAGTCTGGCTGATAATCTCTGCGAAGAGACTAAGGTTTGTACGAGTACATCTCCTTTGTCCAAAAGCCAGTGTAGGTCAATGAGCAGTAGCTCGCACACAGCACACAGCAGCGACACAGGCTTCAATTCTCTCAACAGTGCAGTGAGCGAGCAAGCAAGCAGACAGGAAGCAGAGTTCGATCGGAGACCCATCACCCCATAGGGCCCTGCGCCCCTGCATGGTGATGGTGATGGTGGACGATGAGCATCACATGCTTGGTGGAATTTCTCGACATGTGACAGCGTGTTTAGATCCAAAAATTTTTGGAGAAAAGTTCCTGTAGCACTTTTCGTTGTTATTTGATAACATTTGTCCAATCATGAACTAACTAGGCTCAAAAGATTCATCTCGACATTTATGGACAAACTATGCAATTAGTTATTTTTTACCTACATTTAATGCTTCATGCATGCGTTAGGTACTGCGCAAAAATTCAAAAGCGAAGGAACGAACGACGACGACAGCAGCAGCAGTAGGGCCTCTCTCGGCCCGCCAGATTTGAAAACGAAAACTTGATGGGTTCCCCGATCTACAACATCAAATCACCTGCATGCGTGTATGTGTGTGCACTGTACGTGCAGCACAGCTCGCTCGCCCTGTTGGCAGCAGGGGTTCTTTTGCCTCTATAGTCCCTTCATCAGCTGGGCCCTTTTTATCATCTCCAAGACCCCAACAGCATCTCCTATTGTATAGGCCGGTCTGTTCGTTCCTCTATGGCTGTATGTAGTTATGTACATCAGTACATGATGCATCGTTTCATCGTCACAACTTCACAATGCAAGGCCGGCCTGTCCGCCTGTACGTGTGCTTGTTGCCAAGTGACAAGTAGTAGGAGAAAAGATCGAAGGGCAGCATGCATATGCAGCTTGCCAGCCGGCAGCAGTAGTACGTCGTACGTACAGCAATACACATGCTGCTTGCATGCATCCATGATACGTATAACGTATCCTGCTCCCTGCTGCACACACACAACCGCGCAGTACGTACAGTGCACCACTACTCTCTTGTGGATGCTTCATGCATGCATGCACGCAAACAAATACGTACGGAGTATGGCCCCGTTCGGCTGAAATTATAAGCCGGCTGAAAAGCACTGTTGGCTGATTTTTTGTGAGAGAAAAATACTGTTCTGGTTGAAAAAACAAGCTAAATAAGACGGATTATAAGCCAGATGAACATGGCCTATATATAAAACGACCCATGCATCTGCCGGCCTCTGGGCTCTGGACGGATCGCTGGAGATGATGTGGCACTTCACTAGGGCCTCGTTTAGTTCGGTGAATTGGGAAGAAAAACACTGTATCAGAATCCCTGTAACATTTCGTTTGTATTTGGTAAAAATTATCCAAATTTTGACTAACTAGGCTTAAAATGTTCATCTCGCAAAGTACAACAAAACTGTGCAATTAGTTTTTGATTTCATTAACATTTAGTACTCCATGTATTTGCCGACATTTTGATGTGACAGGGAATCTTCTTTTTACATAGTGAAATTTGGGGGAGAATTGGGGGAACTAAACAAGGGCTAGTTCAGTGTCTCTGTGCGTGAGAGGTAGCTAGCTGAGTTGACGTGAGCTGCGTGGAGGCGGCCGGAGCCGGACGTGACGCTACTTGGCTCTACAACTACAAGGAGCTTGCTCTCGGCTCTCGTGTGTACGAGGGCCGAGCGAGCACGTACTGTACCTATACGTGTATAAGCAAATGCGTGCA
The DNA here is from genome assembly GCA_038087645.1 of Saccharum hybrid cultivar R570. Taxonomy (NCBI): domain Eukaryota; kingdom Viridiplantae; phylum Streptophyta; class Magnoliopsida; order Poales; family Poaceae; genus Saccharum; species Saccharum hybrid cultivar. The sequence goes on from JAQSUU010000088.1 coordinate 2,519,002, forward strand.
AGCTGAACTGACGATGCATGTCGGGTAACGTGTACCTCATGCAGCAGCTGCTGCTGCTGTCGTACGCGTAACGTATGTGTAGCCGGTGGCGGATTCAGGACAAAATTCTAGGGGGGCTGAACTTTATGGCTGGCTCGACCTTCATCTTCAATCTCTATCCAGTGTCTAATGCCTCATTCCTAAGCTCAATGGCAGAACTTTCATGGGGCTCGTGGGGCTTCTTTCTCTCTTTCTCTTCATTTTCTTCTTTCCTCCACCTCTTCTTCTCCTTCACCCTCTCCATATCTCCATTGCTGCACCAGCTGTAGGGGGGCTGGAGCCTTTGGATCCGCCCCTGTGTGTAGCCACTGCTCACTGGCCACGAGCCATGCATAGCCAGTACGTGAGTGGGAGGTAGCTGCAGCTGCATGCATGGCGATCGGAACAGTGCTCCGATTCGGCCGTAAAGGTGAAACACGCGGGAGCTGTACGTACGTTCTGGACGTCACGTACGTCAGCGAGCAACAGTGGACGCACGCAACGCATGCAGCGATGGAGACCCGTGCGGTGCTGCTGGCCTGCCGGCGGTGCCGGTGCTGCCGTGCTGGTGCTGGTGCTGGTGCGGTGGTGCCATGCATTCCTGCCTGCCTCTCCCCTTGCATGGATGTGTGCACACGGAAAGGAAGAATAGTACGTACGTACGTACGTACGTGTGTATGCCTGTACGGTATGTAAACGCGTTCATCATGCATTTTTTATATATATCTTGGGGCTGCAACGGTGGGGCTCAGTCCATGGAACCAATAAGATAATTGCAAATTAATAAAAGTCGTTACTGTTGGCTTATTGTAAAACACATGCTGCCTTTTATTTACCCTAACCAATCTATATATTTTATATTTATATACAAGGCGTAGTGTGACATGCATGCATGATATGATCTCCCAAGTACTACACTTTTACCATTCATTTGTTTTATCATGTTTTTTTATTTTATGATATGATTATGAGTATAAATTTATAACCATTAGATAGTACATTCAATTACAAACCTAACCGTGTCAAGTTTGTATTATAATAGTTAAAAAATTATTGGCTAAATTTTTTAATTAAAATTCTGAATCTTAATATATGTTTGGGTCTTTTTTTTTAAAATGAACAGGAGGGGCACGCCTCTACTGGAAAAATTTTATTAAAAGGAAAATAGTACAGAGACAGCAGTAGCAAAGCAGGAGTTCAAGAAACGAAGAAAGAGATGAAGAAAATAAGCCTAACTAGGAAGATTAAACCATAAACTGGATTAGAAGGAGTAGTGCCCAGGAGTTTGAAATGTAGCAATTGCAGTTACGTAGAAAGCTTAAAGAATAAGAATTTTCAAATGGTCTCGTAGTAGTGCGTGGTAGATGCAGAGCAGAGGCGATTGGAACGAATGAGCAGGTGAGTTGTGTTTGCTGATGCCTCCTGAGTCCCGAATCCTGGGCACGCAGAATTGCAGATGCAGATGCAGGTGCGCGTAGGGATGAAAATGGATCAGATGCGAACGTATATCACTGATATTATATTTATTTTTATATTTTTATCCGGATTCAGATTCGAATACGGATATTGTCAATCATAGCGGATAAGATACTATTGGATATCGGTATTATAAATATGAGATTTGATTATTCGGATACGAATACAGTATCAGATGTTAAATATCCGGACTCGAATATAGACATATCTGAACCCTCTAAACGGATTTGGTCTCTCGTCCAATCGGAAAATATCCCTAACGTTTCCACCTGGGTGCGCGCCGCCTCCGAAAGCGAACAAATTCCTCGTGCCGCCGGTTTGGAATTACGCGCGTTCGATTCCCGGAAGCAGCTATTCGGGGCGCAGGCGGAGGCAGGCGGAGGCGGCATCCCACTCACATCCCACCGGAAATTCCGCCACTACGTCTGCGTGCGTGGACTTTTGCACTACGTACTGTATAGGAGTCTCATGCATCCTCCATTCCATTTCAAATGAGTTTGAAACAGGTGCTGACTCTCCCATACTACAACTAACAGTACCTTAACTTATATAACCAGCCAACGAAGTTTTCATCCGAGTTCCTCAACTTTGCTGATTAACACTTTTTTTAGATGAACACAGGCTAGGAGGGGTTGCAGTTGCCGTTGCTGCCTACTGATACAAAGTAAAAGGCATACACTAGTACAGAAGTGACATATACTCCCGGTTGGTAACCCCTTTCACTCCCGGTTGCCCAACCGGGAGTACGTTTTCGGGAGTAAAACTTTCAGAACCGGGAGTAAAGGGGGACTTTTACTCCCGGTTGATAATACCAACCGGGAGTAAAGAGTCAGCTGGGCCTGTGGCCTTGCAGACACCTTTACTCCCGGTTGGTATTACCAACCGGGAGTAAAAGTCCTCTCTTTTTTTTCCTTTTTCTTTTTCATTTCAATTCATAATTCATTTTGATTTTAAAATAAGTTTTTGTATATAATTTTTGCCCTACGAATAATATATGCATACGCATGCGTATAGTAAAGTTTGGTTTCGAGCAATGTACGCAAGTAACCCGACTAAAAAGAAAGTATATACAAACAATTTGTGCACCATATATAATACAAGCTTGCATTGTATATTTTCATCATCATGTCTGACTTTCATCATCATATCTACTCTTTGGATCCGATAATAAGTTGTCATGACCCATTACATTCAAAATAAAGTTATCATGACCCTAATTTTTTGGAAGTCATTGTTCATCGGGGTTAAAGTAGAACTTGGCGCCGGGCTTTAAGACCTGTTCATTAAGAAATCCTGCTATCGTCTCTTGCATTGCTTTGAGATGGTGTGTTTGCAGGGTTTTCCCTTTCAAATTTTTAGTCTGCAATTTGAGTTAAAGAAATATTATTAGTATATATATCAATAATAATGATAAATCAAGAAAAAGTAGTAGTATTTAGATACATACTTTTTCGTACTCTAGATTAGTTCTTTTTGAGCACAACTTCAGAAACTCGCAAACATAGTATCCACATAGATCGGTCCCCTGTGGCTGCCGCAGAATCCACTTTAGGAAAAAAACAGATTCAATATCCAATCCGGTATAGGTAAATTGATACATATAGGAAGCAACGCACAAAGTAAATATTAGCATGTGATTTGTTGCAGAGACCAAGCTAAGACATCTTATAATCTGGAATTGAGGGAGTACATCCATTCATAAGTTCCTGTGTCAAATATAATGTTTGCTATCCTATGGAATTACACAAAACCAGAATAAAGCATTAGGGCCAAACAGCCACTCTACCTCAAATAACACAAAATACCACAAATGAAAAAACTCAGCAGCTAACCAAAATAAACAAACATTGGTCCAACAAACATTATATCGCAACGAAATAAGCACCATGTTTACAATCACAAAAATTCATCATCACATACATCTTTCCCATAAAAAAAACATTGACACTGAGTTGGGTTTTGATTAGATGCATATATTCATGGAAGCACTAAAACCAGTATGATCCACCTGGAAGCAAACTAACCAAATAATAAAAAATACCCATTTCTGAACACAAGGCTATGCTGAGTTCTACAAAAAAAATTGTGTAAATTTTTGTCACCAGGACAATGAAGCAGTAAATTATGTGTCACACCATCATTGGTTCTACATCCCTGAAAAAGCTTTGATTCCAAACATGGAAACATCTGAAGGTGTAAATCAAATACCATATTGAGAATGTGCCTAGGCATTGATCTCGACGACCAAGGGTGGTACCATCTACAATGTAGTGCAGCCAGAAGGGTATAATATCATCGAACCCATACAAAAGAGCACACAAGAGTGTCAATCTGCATCCATTGTCCCAGGCATTACAATGATTACAATGAATTCCATAATAACTATCCAACTCATACTAGGAAAAGTGGCAATGTGCTACCAACAACATGATGCCTTATCCTGAATTTCGTATTCAAGGAGATATTGAATCATCATGTGAAAATAACTTGAGCTTTGCTTTGCGAATGGTCATACAACCTAAATATTTTTGTCCTGGGATTTATAAAATGGCATCACCATATGTTGCAGAGACAGGTCAGGTATTGAAGAGAGACCTACAGTGTCAACTAATGCATGCAAAATAAGATTGGAAACCGAAATTTCAGTATGTAGGCTTCATAACACAAAGTCCTTCGACTCTATCTACTACACTAACCAAATCAGAAATCAGGAAATCCTGAAATCCACATAGAAAGCATCCTTAATGCATCACAATGTACTCACAGAGAGGAAGGGGGTAGCTGCCATGCACGCGGATGTGCCAGCGACTTGGAGGCGGCGAAGCCCCGCGACCATATCAGCATGGTTGCCTTCAGCAATGTGCTCAGCTCCGGCCCTGGACGCCGCCGTGGCGCTGTGAGAGGGAAGAGCTCGGGCGTCCAAAACCAGGACCCGGACGGGCGGACGGCGGCGCAGATCGGATCGAGAGAATTGGAGAGCAGCCAGGCGGACGGGGGAAGGAGAAGGGGCTGGTAATATACTAGAGACTTTTACTCCCGGTTCCTAAATCCACCGGGGACTAAAAGTCCTTTACTCCCGGTTTGTAATATCAACCGGGAGTAAAGGTCCAGACTTTTACTCCCGGTTCCTAAATCCACCCGGGACTAAAAGTCCTTTACTCCCGGTTTGTAATATCAACCGGGAGTAAAGGTCCAGACTTTTACTCCCGGTTCCTAAATCCACCCGGGACTAAAAGTCCTTTACTCCCGGTTTGTAATATCAACCGGGAGTAAAGGTCAGACCTAGCTATATTTTGGCGGGCAACGAAAATGTAGGCGCGAAAATTTCGATTTTTTAATATTTCATTTTATTTAATGTCTAAAGTCTAGTTATATGTGCAGTAAATTACATAGAAGTCATAAAATCTTTTAAAAAATAACTAGAGTTGCTTTGGCTTTATTGCACACATGAAAAATATGTAACATAAATATTTTATTTTTTCTGAAAATTATTTTTATTATTATATTTCTCTTCGTGCTGCGTGAGACAAAATATGGTGAATTACCGATCGAAAACACTGGAATTTTGCATCAACCACCGATGATATTTGACTCCTATGTCACAAGAGACCATTTGGAAAAGTTTGGTACCATTCCGGATCCTTTCTAGGGTGGACGCAGTTCAACGTATAATTACCTCGTGAAGTCGTGTGGAAATTCAATTAAACCGGAAAAAGTACCAAACCAATTCGGAAAAATCTCAAACTTGGCGGTTGCTTCGCATAGGGCATTTGCAAGCCTGAGAAAAAGTTTGAGACCAATACGACACTTGGACCTTATAATCCCTAAGAACCCAAGTGTATAGACATGGTTCGATGAAAAGGTTCCATATACCTTTGTGAAGCACGTGGACTCGCCTTTGTCGAAATGGCTTGAGATTTTTTTGACACTCATTTACACCCAAAATATGACCCCACACAAGATCTTAGGTTTTTCTGATCATTATTTTTATTATTATATTTTTCTTCGTGCGGCGGGAAACAAACTATGGTGGATTACAGATTGAAAACACTGGAATTCTGCAGCGACCTCGACAAATACTTGTCTCCTAGGGCATAAGAGACCATGTGGCAAAGTTTGGCACCATTCGGGCTCTTTTCTAGGGTAGACACAGTTCAACGTAGAATTACTTGGTGAAGTTGCGCGGAAATTACATTAAACCGAAAAAAGTACCAAACCAATTCGGAAAAATCTCAAACTTGGCGGTTGCTTCACATAGGGCATTTGCAAGCCTAAGAAAAAGTTTGAGACCAATACGACACTTGGACCTCATAATCCCTAAGAACCCAAGTGTATAGACATGGTTCGATGAAAAGGTTCCATATACCTTTGTGAAGCACGTGGACTCGCCTTTGTCGAAATGGCTTGAGATTTTTTTGACACTCATTTACACCCAAAATATGACCCCACACAAGATCTTAGGTTTTTCTGATCATTATTTTTATTATTATATTTTTCTTCGTGCGGCGGGAAACAAACTATGGTGGATTACAGATTGAAAACACTGGAATTCTGCAGCGACCTCGACAAATACTTGTCTCCTAGGGCATAAGAGACCATGTGGCAAAGTTTGGCACCATTCGGACTCTTTTCTAGGGTAGACACAGTTCAACGTAGAATTACTTGGTGAAGTTGCGCGGAAATTACATTAAACCGAAAAAAGTACCAAACCAATTCAGAAAAATCTCAAACTTGGCGGTTGCTTCACATAGGGCATTTGCAAGCCTAAGAAAAAGTTTGAGACCAATACGACACTTGGACCTCATAATCCTTAAGAACCCAAGTGTATAGACATGGTTCGATGAAAAGGTTCCATATACCTTTGTGAAGCACGTGGACTCCGCCTTTGTCGAAATGGCTTGAGATTTTTTTTGGCACTCATTTACACCCAAAATATGACCCCACATAAGATCTTAGGTTTTTCTAATCATTATTTTTATTACTATATTTTTCTTCGTGTGGCAGGAAACAAACTATGGTGGATTATAGATTGAAAACATTGGAATTCTGCAGCGACCTCCACAAATACTTGTCTCCTAGGGCATAAGAGACCATGTGGTAAAGTTTGGCACCATTCCGGCTCTTTTATGGGGTGGACACAGTTCAACGTAGAATTACTTGGTGAAGTTACGCAGAAATTCAATTAAATCGGAAAAAGTATCAAACCAATTCAAAAAAATGTCAAACTTGGCGGTTGCTTCACATAGGGAATTTGAAAGCCTCAGAAAAAAATTCCAGATCAATACAACACTGGAATGAATGTGCGGTCACAATTATTACATAATTATTTCTCAATACACAACATTAAACAACATTAAATTAAGCAAGCACAACAGTGATCTTCTGGTCATGATCGTGTCGCAATCATGGAGTGTTCTCATCATTTAGCGCTATGCTTGGATCTTTGTTCACTTTGAAGGACACAATTCTATCTTAAGTGGAGTAAACTAATGATGACAAGTGCACATGAAACAAACGAGTTTAGAGATAGTACCACAAAAAATACTATATTATACTATATTATAGGTCTGTTTGATCACTAAATTAAACTTTAATCATGTAAAACTTTAGTTTGAGACTGTTCAAACGTAGTATGAATTAAAACGTAGATTTAAATTTTAGTCTAGCGTAACTAATTGTTAGGCACACTCTGTAGTGTATGCATCCAGACAAATATGGTATTAAACTTTTTGTCATTTACTCCTTCCATTTCAAATAAAATACATCAACTTCTATGTATATAGACAAATATTTGTCTACGTACCTAAATTTTAATTGGACCTACAGCTACTCCTTGTGATTCACAGAACTCACCAAATTTAATTTGGTGATGACTTTGCATTTTTTTTTAAAAAAAAGTTTGAACGCAACATCAAGTGTCATCTGTACTTAAGACGAGCCTCAAGTTTCTTGTCTCCAACACTTCGGTCGGAATGCAGGGCTAACAATATATAGAGAAACACTTAGTTAGCTGGTTGTGCTTAAAAACCTGGACTAAAAGTCCATTTTTACTCCCGGTTAGAGACACCAACCGGGAGTAAAGGTTGACTGCACCTTTACTCCCGGTTGGTGTCTCCAACCGGGAGTAAATGTCTACCTTTACTCCCGGTTGGAGACACCAACCGGGAGTAAAAGTCCTCGGACCACGGAGTGGCAGTTGCATGTGGGACTTTGCTCCCGGTTGGAGACATCAACCGGGAATAAAGGTCCCTTTACTCCCGGGTGCAATAAGTGCCGAGAGTAATCTAAAAAATGGTGCCGGGAGTATAAGTCAGTTCTCTACTAGTGATACCAAGTTACCCAATGCAATAGGAGATTAAGAATCAAAGAAAATATATATGAAAGATTACAAGTGAGCTTCTAGCCATGATTCCATGAACCCATGACTGCATGCACTATAGGGGAAAACAAGACCCTTTTTTCTCTGCCTTCCACGAAGATTGACAATGCAACGTTTAGTTGTGGTCCGTGTGCCCTCTCAAGATTCAACCATTTTTGACCTTCCATATGCTCCAACAAAGTAAGATAACTTTGAGTACTTCCATATCATGGAGCTGTAAGGGCACTTCTAGCCTAGAAACCACATGGTTTCTATGTTCATTAATTAGACTGTTAACTAAGCAAAAAGATGATGTGGTACTCTAATTAAAGAAAAGAACGGAGGAATAGTTTCTTAGATAAGAAGCCGTTTCTAGACGGGGACCAAGACATAAAGAGATATGATAGGTAGATGATGTAGAAAGAAGACATGTGATCGGATAAAAAAAATATTATGTGAAAACTATCTATTTGGAACATACTTTCTATAGGTAATGTTTGCATAAATCAATTGACATAGAAACTACCTGTGGTTTTTAATATTAGGAATGCCCTAATTCAACCAAGTATTGCACATGCATGAGTAGCCGAAAAACCGTGAAGATGGAGAAAAGCCCAACATTCTTGTTGTGCAAAATGCACATCGCACGAAGAGATGCTCAAGAGGTTCTTCTGTAGCTTAGGAACAATATGCTGAGTCATAAAAATTGGGGTTGTATCACTACTACAAAAATTTTTACAAGGCGCTTCCAAAATGGCCTCCGAGGCGGGCAGGCTGGTTGCCCGCCTCGGTTATTCGTGGCAGGGCAACCGGCCTAGCAACTGCCTCGGTTAAGGCAATATAACAGAACCGCCTTGGTTATTAACCGAGGCAAGCATCCTAAGACAATCGCCTCAGTAAATCATTAACCGAGGCGGGCATTCTAACTCAATCGCCTCGGTAAATCAGGCCTAGCCCGCTAGCCCACGCTAGTCCACACTAGCCCACTACCATCACCAATATATAAACAAAATCAGAAACCCTAACACTCACTCTCCCTCTCCTCTCTTTCCCGCAGGCCGCGCCCTTCTCTTTGCGGCGCGCTCGGTGAAAGGTCCTTGTTTGGTTTTGGTAATTGAGTGACAACTTAGGTGGGCTAATATGTGGTTATGTGAGATACACAGGAGATTAGTCCACATGTGATGGTGTCATGAAGGAGCTCATTGCATATGAGACATGACATGGAGTCATGTGACCAAGGTGGAGAAGATCAAGATGAGGCTTGGCTTGATGGACCGGTTGCTAGGGTGAAGGACAAGTTGTGTGATGGCTTGGCGCTGAAGGACCGAGGCAACGGTGAAGAGCAAGTGAGGTCAAGATCGATGAACCAATATGGTCACGTGATGATATGAAGTGAATCATATCATGTGATGATTGGTTGGTACATGTGTTGCATCAATGTCGGAGGAGATGAAGTGGAATGCGCAAGGCAAAGGTATAACCTAGGGCATTTCTATTTTACCGGTCATAGGTGTGTAGAGAAGTTTATAACCGGGTTTAGGATAGATGGCCGTACTATCAAGAGGGGCAAACTTGTTTGCATATCGGTCATCTAGTGCCACTCGTGTGATCTAACTATGCATCGTTGCTAGGATCGAGTGGCGTGGCAAGTTGAGTGGTTAACTCCTTCGATAAAATGATTATGAAAATGCTAACACACGTGCACAAGATTATGAAAATGCTAACACACGCACAAAATGATTATGAAAATTCAGGCGTTTTTGAGGAGTTGAAATGCCTATTTTCCACTACGCCGGAAGTCAGAAAAGAAACGGAGGCGAACGGAGGTCACAGAGGTGACCGGACGCTGCACCGGACGCGTCCGGTCAGTACAGCGCAGACGCGGGTGTTAGGGTTTGTAACCGGCGCGTCTGGTTAATCGTGGGACCGGCGCGTCCGGTCATGCGCCCAGTGGGAATTGTAGAACGGAAGGATGATCGGACACGCGGTGCGTCCGGTCACACATGATCGGACGCGTCCGATCATTGAAGGTGCTTACTGGACTCTAATCGGACGCTGGCACTGTCGCGTCCGGTCGTCGCAAGGAGCGCGTCCAGTCATGTCGTTGCGCGCGTGGTCCTGTGCGATCGGCGCGTCTGGTCGTTGCCAGGGGCGCGTCCGGTCGTGGCAGCGGCGCATCTGGTCGCTGGTTTGACCGTTGGGGGCCAGTGGCCGTGGGAGAATCGAACGCGGCTGAGCGCGTCCGGTCGTCCTGAAATCTACCCAGTAAAGGGGTAACGACTCTATTTGACCGTAGGGTTATAAATAGATGCCTTGGCCAGCCATGGATGGTAGCTGAGCACACTTTGGCCTTGGTGGCTTATGTGGTAGTGCTTGGAAGCCCTCTAACTCACTCATGCTTGATAGTGTTCATCGGATTGAGTGAGAGAGCAATTCTAGTGCGTTGCATCGAGAGGATTGCATCGAGTGGCACTAGGTGATCGTGTTGCAAGCCGGTGGTGCTTGTTACTCTTGGAGGTTGCCACCTCCTAGACGGCTTGTTGGCTTGCGACTCCGTTGAAGCACGTGTGGAGATTGTGCGTGGCTCCGGAGGAGAATTTGTGAGGGGGATTGTGCTCACCCCGCGGGGATCACGAAGAGCAACTCTAGTAAAGCTCGTGGCTTGGAGGATCCCCATCTTGAGAGTGGATGTGCGGCACCCGCTGAGGGTTTGACTCTTGATAGTCAATTAGCTCGTGATCCATCAAGTGGGTGTATCGCCACAACGGGGACTAGCTTGGTGGCAACCAAGTGAACCTCGGTGAAAAACCGCCGTGTCAACATTGTGTACATCTTCTCGGTGGTTTGCTTTCGATTCACAAGCTTGTATTTACTTTCGTATACTTGTGCTCGTGTAGTTGCTCTTGTAACTAGTTTGCATGTGTAGTTAGCTAGTTATCTTCTTGCTTGTGTAGCATAGAAGTAGCTCCCGTTGCGTGGCTAATTTGGTTTGTGTAACCTTGTTAGTCATATTGCTTAGTTTGTGTAGCTAAGTAATTTGCGCTCTCTAGTTTGGCATTAGTTGCCTTGCTACTGAGCATTGCTAGTGAGCATAGGTGGCTTCGTGCTTTTGCTTACTAGAATTGTGTAGGAGCTCCCCGGCTTTGGTAAAGTACTAGTGCATAGGTTTGTGTGACCTTGCTCTAGAATTATTTAGGAGAGCTCTTGCTAAGAAAAGCATCTTAGTTACATAATTAGGATCTTTGTGAGGTGCTTGTGAACTTAGATAGAGGGGTGTAGTCTTGGCTAGACCGATAGTTTTAATTTCGCATTTGTTTCGGTTTGCCGACGCAATTATTTTTAGAAAGGACTATTCACCCCCCTCTAGTCCGCCATCTCGACCCTTCAATTGGTATCGGAGCCTGGTCTCTTATTTGTGGTCTTCACCGACCCGAGAGGATGGCGGAATATGGACTAGATGTTGATTGTCCTCACATGTTTGATGGCACACACTTTGCACGGTGGAAAAATTGGATGATATGCAATTTTAAGTTTATTTGCCCTCAAATGTGGTGGATGGTAGATGTAGGCTTTTCTCATGTGTTGGATGAAGATAATCTAACTCAAGCACAAGAGAAATGCCTAGATCTTGACATCCAAGCTACTAACATCATGTATAGATCTTTGGATGATAGCATCTTTGGTAAGATCATGGACCTCAAATTCGCTCTTGAGATATGGGCCTATCTCAATGAAAAGTGTGGAGCTATCACCGATGATGACGATGATGTCAAGCCCAAGGAGGTTGCACATGATGATGTTGAGCATGACCACAACACGATGGTTGTGGAGGATTGCTCCACCTCATGGTCAAGTGATGATGATGATCGATCTACCACAAGTTCACTTGATAAGGATGGTGATGATGCATCAAGTGTTGCAAGTGATGTTTCTACCCCAAGCACACTTGATGGTGACAACGTTGGTTCATGCTCGGGCCTTGATGATGCTACTACAAGCTCATCCACTACATCACATTGCTTTATGTCACTAGGTGACACAAATGTATCAAATAATAATGTGATTGATCATGTTGATTCATATGATGAGCTTGTTATTAGACTTGCTAGCATGAACATGTCTTTAGAAAATGAGAAAGCTAAAACCATGAAATTGGAAAATAAAAACTCATTTCTAAAAACCACATGTAAACAACAAAAGCATCTACTTTATGTTACTATTTGTTCACATGAGGAGCTAAAATTGGCTCATGAGGAACTTAGTGTTGCTCATGATAATTTGGTACAAGAACATGCTTCTCTCTTTAAGGTGTTATTAAAGAAAATTAAAATTAATGAGAGCTCATCACATAGATCAAATGATCAATTGCAAAATGTGACTAATCCATGTGATGTAGGGAGAAAGCATGTATCCACCTCTTGTGATGACTTATTAGATATGCCATGTTCTTCACATATATATGCTTGTTCTACTTCTATGTCTTGTGAGACTAACATTTTGAAAGAGAACAATGAGCTCAAAAGTGAAGTGAAGAAATTGAGCAACAAGTTAGAGAGGTGCTACAACTCAAAAGTCATCTTTGAGCATATGTTGAAAACTCAAAGAAACTTTGGTGACAAGAGTGACCTTGGTTTCAACAAGAGCAAGAAGAATATGACTAAAGGGGAAAAGAGAAGAGAAAGGAAGATGAAGAAGCTAGCTCGAGAGAAGCTCTCTCATTTCATGTGCTACCGATGCCATGAAGTGGGTCATCTTCACCAAACATGCCCCAACTTAGAGAAGCTCAAGTTGAAGAAAGAAGAAGAAAGGCTCAAATGCAAGTGCTTCAAGTGCCATACATGGGGTCACTACACCTCAATGTGCCCAAGCAAGAAAATAGTGAAGCAACAAGAAGAGCCTCAACCAATGCCACATGTTGAGCATGAGAAGAATAAAAAGAAAACAAGAAGGGGTGGAAGAGGAAGGCATCCAATGCAAATCCAAGATACCAAGATGATGAGCAAGAATCAAATTGAGAAAAGAAATTTGGCTCACATCAAGTGCTTCAAGTGTGAAGATATAGGACACTTTGCCTCGGGTGTCCTACCAAGCTTGAGAAGAAGGCTCAAGCAACTCATGAGAGGCAAGACAATGAAAAGCATCACATGAGCAATGAAGAAAAGGCTCAATCAAAGGGAATATGCTATTCATGCCGGGAAAGGGGACACATGGCACATTCATGTCCCCTAGGTAACACTTCTAAGCATATTTCAATTGATGATACAAATGTGCTTAGAAAGGATGTAAATGGTACCTCTATTGTTGCTATTGCAAAACATCCCGCTATTCATACTAAGGCAATGCCTAAGTATGTTGCGCCTAACTTGAGAGGACCCAAACTTGTTTGGGTACCATCAAAGAGTGGATGATTGTTTGTAGGTACCATCGGCATTGGAGGCTTGATTCAATTGGTTTCATTTTGTTCATCATATATTAAGTCAAGTTATGAAGCTCAATGCATATCCAATCCCAATGCTAAGTCAAAATAAGTGAAGTCCAAGTGCTACAACATACAAGTGCAATGTTAAAGATTGTGGTGATTTATTGGATATATTTGATGGCTTGCAAATATTCAAGTTGAAAGCTTGCTATTGGATGATCATGAGCTAACCAAGGTATATCTCTTGTTGATCATTTCACTTGGGTGCATATGAGTTGATTGAATTAAATATATATGCAATGTTGCTTGCTGTGAGATGTTTGAATGGATTAAATGCTTAAGTAATCAAGTTTGAATTGATTTGTGTTGGATAAATTCATGAGATGACATTTAGGAAGTGGATTGGATGGATATATGTCTTGTGAAAGTATTCAAACAAGTTAGTTTCAAGTTTGATTCATATTTGATGAAGTATTGCTCAATGTATTGAAATCTGTCCAAAGTTGAAAATCTGAGCTAGCAGTGACCAAGTCTGAGTTTGGATGATCAAATCTACTTGGATTGGCATGAATTTTGGTATGCATGCTCTAGACTTATGCTATAATATGCTGTACAAATTTTATGAGAATTGGATAAGAGATGCTTCGGCTTTGGAGTACATCTTGTCAGCTATAGTGCAGCAGTTTTCAGCATGTAGCAGTGGTGGAAGATTTGAAATCTGGTAGCAATCTAGATATCAAATGAATCTCAAATTTTTACAGCTGCTAGATGACTTAGTGAATCACATCTCCACCAAATTTTATGGCATTTGGATCTGTACATTGGGAGATATGAATTATTCTTTGAAGGGTACAGAATCTGCTAGAAAAGTGACAATCATTGGATTAATCTAGAGTCACTTTGATTGAAAGGTCCTCAAGTTGGAAACATGTTTACAAGTGGTTGAGGTACCTAAGTTTGGTTTTGGATTGATCTAGAAGCATGATGAGCAATGAGTACAAGGCATTTGTATTGTGAAATGTACTTGGTGTACTTATTTGGTACTCAATTTGAAGATCAAGATCAAACTTGAGATGAAGATGAAGTTTAAGTTCTAGTGATGATTAGAGATCATTTGGTAGAAAGAAAAGAACTTAAACATGTAGTAAGAGTTGGACTCAAATGTAGATTCAAGGATTATTCATCAAGATTGAGTTTATCATTTGGATCAATCAAACTATATCATTGTCAAGTAAGTATCAAGAGTGGTTCTTTGGAGAAAGGTCACTTCTCCCTAGTGAGGGGCTTGCCGCCGTGTGTAGGTGAAACCAAGTTTGGGACTTGGAAGGCTAACATAGAAGTGGTGATCCAAGGAACTTGTGATGCTTAGTTGAAGCAATCAAAAGGGTTGATCAAGAAAAGCAAGCAACACCCAAAAGAGAGCTAGTCATATATTTCAAGTGGTATTCTAAGTAGTTCTCTCATGCAAGCATTGATCAAAAAGATGAAGCAAGCCAACCACAACTCAAGAGACAGTGCACTTGATCATAAGTGGTTTTCATTTCATATGGGGTGAAGAATGGATTTATCTATGATGATTGGTCTTCACCAAGCTTATAAATTGGACTTCACATTGCTATTGGAGTAATGAATTAGAATCTATGTGACTATTCTCTACTCCAACATAACAAAGGTATCATTGCAATGTGCATGATCATTTCATCTCTTACTAGTATGCGATTAGTGCATATAGTACATGCTTACTAGGATCATGCATAACAAATGAAATGTTTAAATTCATAGCCTACCACTATTGCTTGAATTGTTTAAATGATCTAGTGGTATGTGTATGAATTTGTTCATGAGCAAGTGAACCCAAGTACTTGATCTAGTTTGGATTGCTAACAAGTGACAAGTACAACATTGGCAAGATAACCCTTAGCATGAGGTATGAAGAAGCTTGTCATTGGATCAAACCGGACTTGTAAGCTTATGCAAGGAAAAATAGTTCAAGACACATTAGAAGCTCATGACAATGATAAGAGTACAAGCACAAGACAACAATGAAAATGGATATCTAGTTTGCTTCAAGTGTTATCTAGACTCATTTGATTTCTCACATGGTATTCACAAGTGGTGTCTAGATCAACTTACAAGTGATATCTTCCAAGTGGTACTCATGAAGATAGAAAATGTTCAAGAAGTGAATATTATTGCCAAATCCTTCAAAGTGAATCCATACAAGAAAATTCTTTCAAATGGTATCACATTTCTACTCATGGTAGCTTCACGTGGTATCATTCATGCAAGACGATGGTTTCACAAGTGATCCTCAACCTTAAGTGATCAAATCAAGAAATGCTACCCTCATCTCCAAGTGGTATCTCAAGTGAATGACACATGCTATGACATAGGGGGAGGAGCCCCACCGATTGGTATCAAGGTCAAAGATCCTATGTGGTATCTCAAGAGCAACCATAAAGTTTGTCATTCCAACATATGTGGTAATGTCCATCAAAAATGCAATATTCAAGTCTCAACCATCTACCCCAATACAAGCCTTTGTATCAATTGAGAAGAACATCTTTTATGGAAATTGATGACAAAGGGGGAGAAGTTGGACAAAGATATGAAAGCTTTTTTGAGCTTTGGGAAGATATTGGAAAGATTGGACATGGACATGGACAAAGAGGGAGTAACATTGAAGAATGTAAGGGGATCAAACATTCTTGGACAAAGAAAGCACACAAGTAGGGGGAGCAAGCTCATGAACTTTGATTAATTACATTTGATATGTGCATAATTCATGTGCTTGCTTGCATTGCATAAGTTCTTAAATTCAATATGCATGCTTGTGTGGTGTATGCTAGTTATAGAACTTGAATGATGATTTGATAACTAGCATGCATAGGATGTTAGCTAGACTTATGCTTATCATGCTAAAACTAGAACCTTGCTTATAATGTTGATCTCACGGGGTTTCTAGTGTTTTTGATGTCTAGCTACTCATGATGCTAAGGATGATGGCAAACTTGTGATTTTCAAATGGTATCAAGCTACTAATTGGTAGCGAGCTACAAAGGTTTATTCTGTACACCTTAGCATCACTTAGTAGTGCTAACCCTCCCACAAATTTCATATTTATGCATATGTGCAAGCTTGAAACCAAACCATTTAAGCACATATGTAGGGGGAGTTATCACTACCAAGTCGGATTTTATGGTGCTTATCCAAATCTTGACATAGAGCTTAAAAGTTGGATAAGTAACATTAAATCCAAAACAAGTTAGCAATTTACACTTGTGTGAAGTGCTAGCTTGAAAAAGCATAATTTCCATATCTTTGTAGAGTTGTCATCAATTACCAAAAAGGGGGAGATTGAAAGGTCCTTGTTTGGTTTTGGTAATTGAGTGATAACTTAGGTGGACTAATATGTGGTTATGTGAGATACACAGGAGATTAGTCCACATGTGATGGAGTCATGAAGGAGCTCATTGCATATGAGACATGACATGGAGTCATGTGACCAAGGTGGAGAAGATCAAGATGAGGCTTGGCTTGATGGACCGGTTGCTAGGGTGAAAGGCAAGTTGTGTGATGGCTTGGCGCCAAAGGACCAAGGCAACGGTGAAGAGCAAGTGAGGTCAAGATCGATGAACCAATATGGTCACGTGATGATATGAAGTGAATCATATCATGTGGTGATTGGTTGGTACATGTGTTGCATCAATGTCGGAGGAGATGAAGTGGAATGCGCAAGGCAAAGGTATAACCTAGGGCATTTCTATTTCACCGGTCATAGGTGTGTAGAGAAGTTTATGACCGGGTTTAGGATAGATGAACGTACTATCAAGAGGGGCAAACTTGTTTGCATATCGGTCATCTAGTGCCACTCGTGTGATCTAACTATGCATCGTTGCTAGGATCGAGTGGCGTGGCAAGTTGAGTGGTTAACTCCTTCGATAAAATGATTATGAAAATGCTAACACACGTGCACAAGATGGTGATCACTTGATGGTGTTGGCACTTTTACGAAGGCGATGAAGTTTGAGTGGTAGAGAAGGTTTGGGGTCCTCTCTCCCTCCCGCCGAGCTTGCGAGCGTAGGATTCAGGCGTTTTCGAGGAGTTGAAATGCCTATTTTCCACTACGCCGGAAGTCGGAAAAGAAACGGAGGCGAACGGAGGTCACAGAGGTGACCGGACGCTGCACCGGACGCGGTCATGGTATGACCGGACGCGTCCGGTCAGTACAGCGCAGCGCAGGATCAGGGCGTCTAGGCATGCGCCCAGTGGGAATTGCAGAACAGAAGGATGATCAGACACGCGGCGCGTCCGGTCACACATGATCGGATGCGTCCGATCGTTGAAGGTGCTTACTAGACTCTAACCGGATGCTGGCACTGTCGCGTCCGGTCATTGCAAGGAGCGCGTCCGGTCATGTCGTTGCGCGCGCGGTCCTGTGCGATCGGCGCGTCCGGTCGTTGCCAGGGGCGCGTCCGGTCGTGGCAGCGGCGCGTCCGGTCATGGCAGCGGCGCGTCCGGTCGCTGGTTTGACCGTTGGAGGTCAGTGACCGTTGGAGAATCGGACGCGGCTGAGCGCGTCCGGTCAGTTACGACCGGCGCGTCCGGTCGTCCCGAAATCTGCCCAGTGAAGGGGTAACGGCTCTATTTGACCGTGGGGTTATAAATAGATGCCTTGGCCGGCCATGGTTGGTAGCTGAGCACACTTTGGCCTTGGTGGCTTATGTGGTAGTGCTTGGAAGCCCTCTAACTCACTCATGCTTGATAGTGTTCATCGGATCGAGTGAGAGAGCGATTCTAGTGCGTTGCATCGAGAGGATTGCATCGAGTGGCACTAGATGATCGTGTTGCAAGCTGGTGGTGCTTGTTACTCTTGGAGGTTGCCACCTCCTAGACGGCTTGGTGGCTTGCGACTCCATTGAAGCACGCGTGGAGATTGTGCGTGGCTCCGGAGGAGAATTTGTGAGGGGGATTGTGCTCACCCCGCGGGGATCGTGAAGAGCAACTCTAGTAAAGCTCGTGGCTTGGAGGATCCCCATCTTGAGAGTGGATGTGCGGCACCCGCTGAGGTTTTGACTCTTGATAGTCAATTAGCTCGTGATCCATTAAGTGGGTGTATCGCCACAACGGGGACTAGCTTGGTGGCAACCAAGTGAACCTCGGTGAAAAACCGCCGTGTCAACATTGTGTACATCTTCTCGGTGGTTTGCTTTCGATTCACAAGCTTGTATTTACTTTCATATACTTGTGCTCGTGTAGTTGCTCTTGTAACTAGTTTGCATATGTAGTTAGCTAGTTACCTTCTTGCTTGTGTAGCATAGAAGTAGCTCCCGTTGCGTGGCTAATTTGGTTTGTGTAACCTTGTTAGTCATATTGCTTAGTTTGTGTAGCTAAGTAATTTGCGCTCTCTAGTTTGGCATTAGTGCCTTGCTATTGAGCATTGCTAGTGAGCATAGGTGGCTTCGTGCTTTTGCTTACTAGAATTGTGTAGGAGCTCCCCGGCTTTGCTAAAGTACTAGTGCATAGGTTTGTGTGACCTTGCTCTAGAATTGTTTAGGAAAGCTCTTGCTAAGGAAAGCACCTTAGTTACATAATTAGGATCTTTGTGAGGTGCTTGTGAACTTAGATAGAGGGGTGTAGTCTTGGCTAGACCGATAGTTTTAATTCCGCGTTTGTTTCGGTTTGCCGACGTGATTATTTTTAGAAAGGACTATTCACCCCCCTCTAGTCCGCCATCTCGACCCTTCACTCGGCACCGCGACCGCGACTTCCCTCTCCTTCCCTCGCGACCTCCTCCGTCTCTCGACGGTGCCCCTCTCCTCCACCGCGACTCTCTCTCCCACCGCTCCCCCATAGCGCCCTCTCCCCCACGGCGTGGCCTCCCTCTCCATCCCTCAGCGTGGCGGCGAGGCCTCCCTCTCCCTTCGGCGGTGCGGCCTCCCTCTCCCTTCGGTGAGCGGAGCAACAGCGGATCGGGCAGCTCCCTCTTCTCCCTCCCCTAGCTCCGTGGATCCAGCGGTGACGTGCATAAGGAGGCCGGATCCGGCGGTGGGGAGGCCAGATCCGGCATCGACTCCCTCTTCTCCCTCTCCGACGGGCGTGGATCAAGTGGTGGCTCGCGTGTGGAGGCTGGATCCGGCTTCCCCGGCGATGGATCGGGCGACGAGAAGCATGTGGAGGCTGGATTCGGCTTCCCTGACGGCGGGGGTGCGTGGAGGCTGGATCCAGCTTCCCCAGTAGTGGCGTGCACGGGAGGCCGGATCCAGTGGTGGGGAGGCCAGATCCGGCGTCGACTCCCTCTTCTCCCTCTCCGACAGGCGCGGATCAAGCGGTGGCTCGCGCGTGGAGGTTGGATCCAGCTTCCCTGGCGGCGGATCGAGCGATGGGGAGCACGTGGAGGCTGGATCTCCCCGGCGGCGGGGAGTGCGTGGAGGCTAGATCCGGCTTCGCGGATCGGGCGGCGGGGAGCCTGCAGTGGTGGCGGCGGGGAGCGTGCAGAGGCGGCGGTGGGGAGCGTGCAGGGACAGTGGTGGGGAGGCCCAGATCCAAGCCTAGTTGGGCTGCGTTTTTTTTTTCTTTTTTTTGTTTTTTTAATTTGATTTACCGAGGCGGGCATTTCAACTGCCTCGGTAAGTACCTGATTTATCGTGACCTTTTGGCCGTGGCGGTTGTGATGCCCGCCTAAGAAAATCAGTTTTGCCCACCTCGGTTAAGATTCTTGTAGTAGTAGTGTGTGCGCGCGCGTGTTATATATATATATATATATATATATATATATATATATATATATATATATATATATATATATATATATATATATATATATATATAAAAGAAGATTTTTAGTGCTTAGATGATCATTGAGTAATAGCCAAAAGAAAACATTGTGTTTGTACTAAGTCACTCCATATATAATTTGCAAGTGCAACTATCTTGAGAAATAAAGCCAATCCTTTGTAGGTTACTGCTAGTCTGCACTACGAGTATCTTAATAATTAGTGTTGCTATACTTCACCTAGTTATACTACACTTAGGGCCTCTTTGAAATGTAGCATTCTCAAAACACGAGAATAGAGAAAATCAGGGTTTCAGTTGCATGGAACTTATACCCTACAGGAATTCAAATTGCAGGAAACTTTCTATTGTGGCCTTTGGATGCAACACATGAAAAATACATGAATTCCAACAGAGAGAGAAAGGAAAATTTCGACAAGGTCCAGACTAATGCTAGTTTTCCTCTAAAGTTACTATGATTCCATACATCCAAAGGTTATCCTAATGAATTTCATAGAGTTTTGTCCTTTATTCTAAATAAAGGGGCATATAGGAAATTTTCCTAGAGAGAATTAGGATACCAATGCATTTCCTTCGTTGTAAAGAGGATCTTAGTGTCAACCATATCAATAATTCTACTTGACATCGAGTTACTAGCTAGCTAGATTAGTATGTCACGTGGCATCATCGAGTGAACTATCATTGCTGAGATTATTATTATATAGATTAAATATATAGACCAATGAATGCCTATGGATCATCATCGATCGTCAGAGACAGAAAGTGATTGTGAACTCGTACGTGGTGCACCATCCTGATCTCCTCCCTACTACATACTGTAGTAGGTAGTACATGAGACTCTAGTGCATGCACATACATAGATATGATCGAACCTCATCAGAATGTACTATTGGACCAATCTCATTCAGCAGGGGTACGTAGAAGCAATCATGCCTGACGCAAGTGATTCTTCTGTAGCCTAGGAACATAATACCGAGTCATAAGATTGGGGTTGTATATATATGTGTGTGTTTCTTCTTTTAAGAAGATTTTTAGTGCTTAGACGATCATTGAGCAATAGCCAAAAGAAAACATTGTGTTTGTACTAAGTCACTCCATATATAATTTGCAAGTGCAACCATCTTGTGAAACAACTGACGAAGCCAATCCTTTGTAGGTTACTGCTAGTCTATACTACGAGTATCTTACTAACCCAGCAGCCAAGAAACTAAGTCCTACCGCTTCGACCTGTATCCATTGATCAGCTTCGGCCTTGATCATGGTAGCAAATCTTGTGACATCGAGCTGGAACCTTAGAAGCATCTCACATTCCTCTCTTTCCATAGGTGCCACGACACTGTTTCCTACAGGGGTTTCCTTGATCATTGCACTAGTTTCCTTGATCATGCACTAGTTTCCTTGATCATTAATTGTGGGGTTTGATTTGCATGTAACTTATAATCCTACAGGGAATTCAGATCGCAGGAAAGTTTTTATTGTGGTGTTTGGATGCAACACATGAAAACTACATGAACTCCAACAAAGAGATACAGGAAATTTTGATAAGGTCCAGACTAATACTAGTTTTCCTCTAAAATTACTATGATTCCATACTTCCAAAACTAACCCAAATGAATTTCATAGAGTTTAGTCCTTTATTCTAAAGGGACATATATATAGGAAATTTTCCTAGAGAATTAGCATTCCCATGCCCCTTTTACTTCGTTGTAAAGAGGATCTTATTACTTTCAACCATATATCAATATAATTCTACTAGACAACGAGCTACTACATACTAGCTAGCTAGATTGATATCTCACGTGGCATCGAGTGAACTAGCATTGCTGAGATTATTGTTATATATATTAGATATATAGACCGATGAATGCCTATGGACGATCATCACAGAAAGTGACTACTGTGAACTCGTACGTGCATGGTGCTCCGCCTGCAAGGGGGGCGGTTCGGTGCGCTCCTATCCCCGATCCCCTGCTCCATCAGCTGCAAAAGAGGTTCATGGATCGAACCTGATCCGTGCCACGCCTGGCCCGCACGAACCGCGGTTAGCCAGGGATCGAACCGCGGCCAGCCCACATACGTACATACGTGTCGCTGCAGCTCACGTACACGGGATCAAAAGCAGTGCACTACCTACTACGATATGCATGCATGACTGAGTATTATCCTTCTACTCGAGCACACTGAATTACTGAAATGTGTTGAAGCTGAGATTAATACTTCAGTTGATGGGAACATTCGTTACAGAAAATGGTAATTTCTCTGACCCAAAAAAGGGAAGCAAGACATTCAGAACTGAAATGACAGAACATTTCCATTACTGAAATGGGAAGCAGGGGCAAATAGCTTAATACTTCAGAACATTCATTACCGACAATGTATTCCCACTGCAGGCCAGCAAATAAGCATATCATTTACATGACCTTGAGAACGTTTTATCTTACAAATAATTTATAGACAACTTCAAAATGCTACTTCCTCTTGGCAGCAGAATCATATGACTGTAAATCTCAGCTGCAGAATCATATGCTCTCTGAGTATCTGGCATTCTGCTGCTGCTACTCTCTGCAGTCAAATATAGGAGGCGCCACAGATCAGTATATGACCGTAACAATTCAAAGAAAAGTATTGTCTTTGATAAGGACAAGGAAGCCGGCTAGCTACAGATAACCCTTTTTTTTTCTCACTCGGGATCCATCAAAACTGATCCATCAATCCGGAAATGAATTACCAGAACACTTGACTTAATAGTTACTCCTACTTAGTGGAACTAAGTTAATTGGAGTAGTATAATGGCCACTGGCAAGCAATAAAGAAAGGATTTTTGCAATAGCAGATCGCACATGAAAAGATGCCTGTAAACTGCGGTGCTTCCACGCAGCTGGATGAAACGTGTATACCAAATTGTAAAGGAAAATGAGTAGATTACAAGCATATTACCTGTGAATTTCATGCTTCATTCTCTTCCATAATGAAATCATCAACTGCTGCAGTAGAAAACTGCATAGAACCTATATACCAATTTGCAAAGTTTAAGTTGCAGTAGATGAAGAACTAATTAAAAATATGTTAACCTATATATATATATATATATATATATATATATATATATATATATATATATATATATATATATATATATATATATATATCACAGAAAAGAGGTTTACCTTCTGCCCTATACCAGTCTTGGTACATATAAGCGCTTCTAATGTCTTAGGAGTCAGGCTACTTCGAAAATCATTTATGGTTCTTCTTGCCATGCTAAAAGCTGATTCTGATGGTATAGACGAGGCTGGAACAGCAAGCAAATCTCGGGCTATACAAGAAAGGGTCGGATACTTTGACGCATTACCCATCCACCAATTTATTATGTCAATTTCTTGAGCTCGAACTGGATCCTCGTCCAAATACCTATCAAGCTCCGTGCTTCTCCGAGTTTGAAGATCATTACTGACTTTTTGATACCATTCCGCCCATGGGTCATTATTCACTGAACAAACATTAGGTATTTGTTGTGTAGATGCTGCATGTGGGGGTTGTTGTTGAGAGGTGTATGCTGAAAACAGCCCACAGACTAGTTTTTCTACTCTAGCAGTCTTTTCCTTTCCTGTCACTGGAAAGGCCCTGCTGAAAACAAAGTCAACAAATTTCAGTTTGAACCTTGGGTCAAAAACCACAAGAACATATAGTGTTATGTGTGACTTATTCTAATATTTGTTGAATTTCTTCTTCATCTCCTTTAGAATTTTGATCATCTCCTTTAGAAACCTTGAGTTAGGTTCATCTGCCACAGCAACTTCAGAGTTGGAATTATCTTCTTGCTCAGCAGTTTGTAACTCATTTTCCAAAATCAACTTGATCTTCCACATATGATGGAAATAGAGGTTCGAGGTAGGGTACATAGTGCCCGAAATTACTTCAGTTGCATCCCTGAACACCTCTAGCAGGTTACAAAGTACACCAACACTTTTCCATTCTTCAGGGGAGGGTAAGTATGTGTACTTTTGGTTCTCTGATTTTAGCACCTCAAAAGCTTTCCTGAAATTCATGGCTGTTTAAAGCATCAAAAAAGTTGAGTTCCAACGTGTGATCACATCAAGTGATGGCTTTTTCTTGCATGTAATACCTTCTCGTGCAACAATTTCTTTGAACATTTGTTTTCTAGAAGTCGAAGAACGAAGGTACTTGATGCTTTCACGAATATTGTCAACAACTGGTTCGACAAACTTGAGTCCATCTTTCACAATAAGGTTTATCATATGTCCAGCACACCGATGGTGAAGCAAGTCTCCCTCCACTGGTATCAATTTCTGTTGCACAAGATGGTGCTTCAACAAATCAACCATAGTGTTATTTGATGATGCATTGTCAAGTGTTATTCCAAACAACTTGTGCTCAATGGACCAACTTTGAATGCAATTAAAGATATTATTGAATAGCTCAACTCCACTGTGTGCTGTCTTCACATCAATAAACTGAATTATTCTTTTTTGTAATTTCCAGTTGGCATCGATGAAATGACAAGTGACAACCATATATGCTATGGTTTGATTGCTTGTCCACATGTCTGTAGTAAAAGAGAACCTACACTCTGCATTCTTGAGCATATCCTTAAGTGCAATTTTCATCTCTTGAAATTCCTTTATGCAACCATTCCTAACTGTGGTTCTACAAGGCACTTTGAACAAGGGGTTCAGACTTGAAATAAATCTTCTAAACCCATCATACTCCATAAATAGAAAAGGAACCCCATGCAAGGATATCATTCGCAGCAACTCATACCGTGACACATCCGGATCATAGCTCTAATCCTTCAAACGACTGCCACAAGGAGACCTTAATGTAGAACTCAAGTCTTGCACAATCTTGAGAGCTTGACTGCGTTTCTTACATCTCTTCAGATGAGTAAGAAGTGCACTTGTTCCCTGACCACGCTTGGCACCCATCAGTTCGTCACAATGTTTGCATCTTGCTTGCACAACAACTCCATCTTCAAGAATTGGCTCAAACTCTGTTCAACATTGAGACCTGAATTTTCTTGTAGCCTTTGCAATAGCTGCTTTCTCTGTTTGGTCATTCTCATTATCACCGACATCACACATTACATCCGAAACATTAAGCAACAATAATAAGTGATCTAAAGTAAAACAGAAAATAATAAGTGCAGAAATCAAAATAGTCCTGTGATCCACTAGAAAAAGCAAGAATTTGCAACAGAAGCCTAGTAGTATACACATATAGCTCTATATATGTGGAACTGGAGAGATAGGTTCTGAACTATAATATACTCTGTCAGAGATAGGATTGCCAGCTATCAGTTATACTCTTAGGAAGCCAGGTACATTACTGTTATGCATTTTAATAATTTGCTCCAAGACTTCAGGATCAAAACCAACATTTGCTTATGCTATAATTAAGGTATTGAAATTTTAGCATCAAAACACCCCCTTTAGAAAAATTTAGCATGAATATTTAGATCTTACCAAGACAATTTCCCCCTTTTTTTACCAAGGAGAAGTCTGGCATTCTCTGTTATCTAAATAAGCAAAGGCAAATAAGGTCTGGGAGCATATAATATACATGTTTGCACTATTTGGAAACTATAAAACCTACAATTAGCCATAGGAGGTACAGAGAAATAAAAAACAGGGAATGTCAACTATAGTAGTAATTATGGGAATTAAACAAATTTGAAGATCCTAAAAGCATTTACCAAGGATAAATACATATGTTAATTTTCCGTAGTTACCATAAGAGTTGAACCATTTTGTTTCAGGCAATCCTTGAAAATTCCTTTGTTTCCCAAATATATCCACAGTATCAGAGATGCAAGGAAATAACATATCTAGAATGTTTACATAGTTTTTAAGAAGCAAAGGTATTATATATATTTGCCAGCTCTCATGAGTGTTCGAGAAAAAAAACTTTAAAAGATAAAACAGCTACTACCACTCTACCTATACCTCTACCTCTACCTCTACCTCTACCTCTACCTCTACTTGAACTTGAAGTCTTGGTTCATACTAGCTACATGTGATGCTAGCTAGCAGGAACATCGAATGGGGAAAATAAAGGAGTCGCAGGAAAACAAAGGAACATCGAATGTTGAATCCAATGTTCAAAGAAAACAGGGACCTCACCATTGGATGAGCTAACACCAATTGTTGTCGGTGAAGTGGTAGTAGCTGGGGATCCCACATAATCTCCCACACGCAGTTCACATGCAAGGTTTGGACTCCCACTAGACGATGGTGTAGAGCTCTGCGGTGAAGGTATATATTCCCTGGAAACCGGCAACAAAGTCTCATTTTGTGTCTCCTCGGCGATAGTTGCAGCGGTCCGACGTACCTTGGCTGCGCGGATCGTTTCATCCATGATATCTACAGTTAAATGTAGAAAAAAATTATAAGCTCAGCTAGTAATTTCAACCTAAACAAACATGTGTTCCGTCCATGTTTGTTTGGTCCATCCGTGACTAATTTCATGGTATTAACAGGATCAAGAAACTGAAGTCAGAAAACATCCCTCTCCTCTTCTGTAAAACCTTCAAACAAATTCAACCCATCTGCCTAATGTGTCATGTTCCAGATTCACAGTCACACTAATCTGCTTCGTATCCCTCTACCAGTATATAATTAATAATTATTTATGCAGAAACACACCATTTCATCTCAGTTTCCACCTGCTTTCAGTCAAAACGCAAAAAACTAGTTTCAACACTGATGCTACCCAATGCTAATCCACGAGTTAAAAATGATATATGCATCTACCAGATCACAGTTTGACTACCAAATCACAGTACCTTAGAGGGCAAATGATATATGCATCTACCAGGTAGAGTTTAAATGTTCTCTGTAATTTGTATACTACCAAATCGCAGTACCTTAGAGGGCAAAATTATCATAACACTACCAGACCCAGGGTTTTTCCTGACGGCTAAAAACCGTCAGGAAAGGTAGAAAAATCGTCAGGAATATAATTCCTGACGGCCAGCCGTCAGAAAAGGACCGACAGGAACAGCTCGACAGGAATAACTAATATTTCCGGACGGTCGGCCGACAGGAATCTTTTCCTGACGGCAATTCCTGACGGCTAACCTTTGACCACTCAAACCGAAAACCTAGTAGCTAAACCGTCAGGAATTAAAACATAAAACCGTCAGGAATGTCTTTGTATGTCCTGTCGGAGGAACCGACAGGAAAAATTTACCAGAAAACTCATTTCATTTGAATGAATTATATTATACATTTAATCAGTCAATTCTAGATGTTCATGCATCTACACAGGGCACATTACACAATTTAACACAAGTGATCCATGAAGAGTTTATTCATCATAAATTCACGTCCCCAATCCAAATAGACCAAACTGTACAAACTAGTGAACTAGGAATACAGCAATATGACAGCTCTTATACACTGTTGGTTTAGAGCAGCATGCAAATCTACACAAGTCTAGCTCCTAAATATCACAGGAAACATTTGGACAGCACAACAGAAAAGTCCTTGCTTGCACAAAAGAAATGTTCTTGCTTGGAGTCGACATCACTGAAAATTATGGGGGTGACCCAATGACCTACAAGGAGTAGAGTTATAGATTATGCACTCTGCAAAAATAAGATATTATCTTTACTAGTACACAAGCCAGCCAGATCAGTACTTGCAGGACACAACTAGAAAAATCTGTACAGACCTCAAAATCTGTACAGACCACTTGCACTCGCTTTGATGTAAACTATAGACAAATAGGAACAAATTAAACAACATGAGGGAGGGTATGTGTACTTGCAGTTCCCAGTAAGCTACTACATAATGTATTTGGAATAATGGAACATGGAAAGAAATTCAGAGGAATTGAATGTAGCAAGAGACAACTACTTGTAAAATCCACCAAAGGACATTGTCAGTGTGGTCTACTTATTTTGGACTACGAAAAAAGACACTGGCCCATTATTTTACTTCGAACTCCTTTCATTTCACTTCAAGTCTGATACTTCTAAGATAAAGATATGTTGGTACATATTTTTTTTGCAAGTCATTCATCTTTCATTCCTTTCTTTCCTAGTTTAAATTGATCAGATACTACCTTAACTTGTTAAGATCTGTTGCTATCTTAAGATTGGTAACAGGAATAAGAAAAAACAGTTGCACAAAAAAGTGGCATCTTCACCTTAGGTAGAGCAATCCGTTTTCTTTTTGTCCTGAACTTTTCCTTCAGTATATGCTGGTTCCAATTTTCTAATATCTACACATGGGCAAAAATCATTAAATCTCTTACACTGTTGTGTACATGCTTTCAGTAAAAAGGATGAGATATCTAGGAATCGTATTATGAGGAAGTGATTACAAATGACTTTTTTTTCATCCTATTTGATTATCCGTTAACAACACTAGTGCTAGTGTGAGCAGCATGTGTAAATCCTACAAAAGCAGCAACTACTTTTGTTTCTTGTAGTTCAAGAGCCAACTGATAAGAGTAATAAGACATCAAAGTACTACTAAATGCTTAAATTATTTTCAGTGGCCCGGCGAAGAGTAGAAAGTTTTTAATTAACTGTGAACAGCCCAAAGGAATATATATATATATATACTTACTGGTTAGGAGATGCATCTACTATCCTTGATGTTTCTTCAACAGAATTGTAGAGATGGACATAATTTGATATTCATGGGGTACGATTCATAACAAGACAGTAACTGCAGTAGAATTCATGCAAGTATAAGTTGGATTTGAAGAGAAGTCTTTTTGCAGAAATATGTACAGAACTAACATATATATAATAGTAGGTATCCACAAAGCTGCATCAATACATGTCTACGCGCACAAATCAAACTAGCGGGACATAAAAAACACATGTGAGGATGTTCCATAATGGATATGCTGTAAAGGGAACTCTTCTAGCTGATAAAAGGGTATGTGTTTGAGCCATAATTTAGAATGCTTATTAAACAATTAACATGTTCATCACGAATTATAATTTGGAACGGAATTAGTACAAGTTAAGACTTATCTGTTAGTTTAGGTATTTTAAAATTACTTATATCTGAGTAAATTTGAACTAATGCAAAAAGATCCTTAAATAAAACACCCTAATGCATGCAAACGCGCCTTTGTAGTTTTCTGTAGCTGTTGGAGTGATTTCCTTATGGTTAACACACCAATGACAATTCGTATTGTTGCACCTTTTCAGCTACCGGCCTAAAAAGGCATTTACATCAAGGCTCTTAATTTCACTACCTGGCAAGTTTTAAGCATCACAGAATATATTGGTCGTTCATGTATGCAATCATGCACTTCCAAAAGACAGAAGGAATGCATCATTTCAATTTTTCAAAGTCTCAAGCTGCCAAATTGCATCATGAATCATGAACGAAATAAAAACGGAAGGAATAAGTGAAAGAATGACATAATTTGAGAAACTGAGCTGACATCTTTCTCCTACCTCATCTACATTACAGTCAAACATTACTATCAATTTCTAAAATCTGCCTTTCTAGTTTCAGTCAGTCACTGATTCATTCTTGCATAGTGACGTGTTAACAGATCTATTCCTGAAATGGTATCTCTGAAAGCATACCAAATGACAGAGGAAAGAATGTGCAAATGAGCAAGCACAGGAGCAGGATTTATTTTGTTCTGATATATACTTTTGATGATAACTAGCATTCTGATCAAGCAAATAAAATATACCATTATAGAAGAACAAAGCTCTTGTATCAAATAATAAACTAATTGATTTCTTATAGCCAGAAGAAACAAATCCTCGGTCCAGTTGATACAATCTCCACAACACTTATAGCCCAAGATATTATGAGGTCAACAGTGTGCTAGTTCTAAATCTAAACCAAAACATAGATCTCATCAGTTTTATGCAATTGTGAACATAGATCCCATCAGGAAAGGAAAGAGACAGCAGATCTGAGAGGGAGGTTGGGAGAGAGAGAGAGTATACCGGAGGGGCGCGAGCGGCGGGAGGCCCCTGGGGTCGGCGGCGTGGGCGGAGGTTGTAGGTCGGGGAGGCCCTTTGGGCGGTGCGCGGATGTCGAGGAGCCACTCAGGGCGGCGGCGCAGGCGTCGAGGAGCCCCTCGGGGCGGCGGTGGCGTGGGGGCGCGGAGCCCCTCGGCGCGGCGGCGTTGCGAGCGGCGGAGAGCCCGTTGGGGCGGGGGCGCCGCGGGCGACGGGGAGGCCCCTGGGGGCGATGGCGCGCCTGTTGGGTAGGCCCCTGGGGGCGGTTCTGGTGCCGGCGGCGGGGAGCTCCTGGGGCGGCGGGGAGATGCTCGAAGCGGAGACGGGCGTGATAGGAGCTTGGTGGCGGCGGGCCAAGGAGATGGGGGCGGGCAGATGTAGCTAGGGTTTGGCGATGGTGAGTTTTATGTCTGTTGTGGCTTGTGGGGCCACAGTACTGTAGCGTGGGGTAAAAAAAGGCGCGTCCTCAATTTTTTCGCTGAGCCACGCATGGGAGCAATCCGGTTTGTTCGCACGAGCCGCGCGGGGAGGAGTCCCGTGGGTGGGGCAGGGCCGTCAGGAGTCACGGGCGTGTTCCTGACGGTTTCCATATTTCCTGTGGGTTTTTTTTGAGCCGACAGGAATATTTCAGCTCAATCCTGTCAGTTTTCAGCAACCGACAGGAATCTGTTAAAGTTCCTGACGGTTTTAACAAAACCGGCAGGAAAAAATGAAACCGTCAGGAAAAAGCTCTACTCTGGTAGTGTAACGTATTTGACTTGTGATACCAGATGGAAAGAAGACGAATATATGACTAAGTTCAAGCGACCATACCAGTGCCCTGTTAATCATCAAACATCTCCAGAACACACAATTTTGATTACCTCCTCTTTCTTCACATTTCCCAGGCAACTATGCAAGAACTACCTTGAGGTTTATTTTACTCATACACAGCACCATCAACAGATTTCACTCAGCAGTAAACACACTTCACACATCAACCTCTAGACTAATACGAGAGCTACTATTGTTCATCATCAACTCAGGTTTTCCAAGATTCCAATCACGAGAGGAAGGAGCCAAGCGATTGTACCAGCGTGGGACTCGACGGAGACGGGAGGAGTGGCGGTGGAGGGGGGGTCTCGACGGCGACGGCGAAGGCGACGGGGAAGGACGAGCTGCGGCGCGCACCACGGGGAGGAAGGAGCCGCGCCGCATGGTGAGCTGCAGGGAAGGAAGAGCCGCGCCGCAGGGAGGGAGGAGCCGCGGCGCGAGGCTGCCGCAACTCACGGCGGCGGAGGGCGAGCCCCAGGCCGCAGGAGACGGGATGGCCGGAGGGGTGGCGGCGTCGTTGACGGTTCGACCCTAGGGTCGATTGGGGTCGACAGGGGTCCGAACCTTTCGAACCTCTTCGCATTTGGGTCGACCCGCTCCGAACCGGATGCCCAAATCAGGAGCTGATCGTGTTTGAGAACGGGTTGACCCGCTCCCCTTGCAGTTTGACATGGTGCACCATCCTCTCCTTGGTCCCTACTGTAGGAGGGTAGTACATGAGACCCTAGTGCATGCACATACATGGACGATATGATCGAACCTCGTCAGAACGTACTATTGGACCGATCTCATTCAGCAGGGGTACGTAGAAGCAATCATGCCTGCCTGACGCAGCACCTACAAACTGTATACTCCAGGCCAGCTCCAGCTCGTGCCGCGGAAAGCAATGCATGGAGTACGATCGATGGACCAAAAAGTCATCGCAACAGGATCCATCACTAGCTAAAGCAGCATATATCATCTCGCCCATGCATACGTCCGATCGCACGGCCGGCCGGTCGAATCGGGACCATGCATGATGCATGCATGCCGGCCACTACCTCTAGCTACATCTCCTGCGTTACCTAGCATTTGCAATCGATGGGCCTGTTTAGATCCTAAATATTTCCCCAAATTTCACTATGCAAAAAGAAGATTTCCCATCACATCAAAATGTCGACACATGCATGGAGTACTAAATGTAGATGAAATCAAAAATTAATTGCACAGTTTTGTTGTACTTTGCGAGACGAACATTTTGAACCTAATTAGTCCATGTTTGGACAATTTTTACCAAATAAAAACAAAATGCTACAGTGCACTACAGTAGCGAATCCCAAATCTGCCGCCCCCAAATTGGGGCAACTAAACACGGCCGATGATTCATCATGCATGGGGGTCAAGCTAGGGCTAGCGCGGCAGAGCCAGGGTATGTCAGGTCCATCCATGCCATGCAATATGCATGGTGAATCGGTGATGATGATGGATGGATATATTCCTGAGACGACCTGTGCTCGCTAGCTTCGTCTCCATGAGACGCCAAGCGCAAGGTTCCCGCTCGCACCGGCGCACCAATGGCCTTTTTTTATTTTGCACTGCATCTGCATGTGCACTCAACGGGCCTGGCCGCTACGGCCAGTGTGGTCTGTTGCGTTCTGCCTCTGCTTGCCGCCGGTTAGTAACATTACTCTGCCCTGTTGCCACATGCATGATTGAGGTCTTTATCGCTTATGATCGGTACGTAGCTTTTAACTTGTGACCGATTCTCTCCAGCTACTGTGGGTGTGTATGTGGTGCCTGGATGCATGCTATGCTACATGTTCGCAACCCGGTTTTCTCACAACCGTATGCGGCCGCCATCCTTATCTTACGGTTGTGTTTGCGCCAAGATTCTCGCCAGTCAACACCTCCCCTTTCCCCTCTTTTTCCCGACGCCAGCTTCTGCATTCTTTTCCCGATTCCCATCCTTCTGTCCTCTTGCTCCATTTCTTTCCCGATTCCCATCCTTCATCTCAGCATTCTCTCTCTCGTCTTCTCCATCCGGCACTTGACTCTCTCTCTCTCCCTCCTTCCCTCCCTCTCTTATTCTTCTCTCCCTCTCTCTCTTTTCCTCTCTCCCTCTCTCTCCCTTCCTCTCTCGCCTCTCTCCTTCAGATATGGATCCGACACTCGTCTCTCTCTACCTCTCCCTCTCTCTCTCCGTCACCGATCCACTTCACATGGAATGAATTAGCTTTTTTCAAATCCATAGTCTTCTGCGTCGATCCAGATTTGTAGTATTTGAAGTCCCCCCCTTTCAGTGCCGATCTAGAAAATCATCAGGTTCGTCACTGATCCACAAATTTTGCTCACCCCTAATCTTTGTTTAGATTCGTTATCCCCCCACTAATCCCTTTCGATGTTTGATTTAGGTATCGATCTATAATTATTAGGCCCCATAGTTCTGAATTTTTTTATGTGCTACCAGATCCCTTTGCGCATTCCCTTTTTTTCATATGTATTGTGTAGGCTTCTAGTAGTCATCTCTGAACAGGATTGCCACCTTTCCTGATTTACATTTTGTTACAGCACTCAGTTATCTAGCATTTTGATTAAACAGTTCAACCAATCCGTAATGCTAGGTGTTATTTATGGTTCTTTTATCTCAGCATGTACATTTATAATCTCACTTAATCTTTGTTTGCAGGGCTGTATTTTGAAACAATCCCTTATGCTTATATAAAATTATATTTATTCCTAACATTCATTCTGCAGTTCTCATTGTAACTTTTTTTATTTGTTTATACATTCTATTTGTTAACAAAAATCTTTTCTTCAATTTATAAGTATCTACATTTTATATAGTTATTCAACATTCACCTATTCATTTTATACAGTTTATAAGGCTCCAAACCTTATAAGTATCTACATTTTACAATTCTTATTCTTTTGTATAATATATTACAGCCTCTCAATTTTCCAAACCTGAATATAGTATATTGCAGTTAAATCATCTCCACGGCATTTCTTTAATATCCATATTTTTTTCTTCCTCCAATTTCATCTAGTCCCCCCTTTTTAATCATTGTTATCATTATTTTTCCTCTTTGCATTTTCACTGGAACTTCTTAATCAATGTTCAAAAAGGCGATGCTAGGCGGTCGCCTGGGCGCGCCTATGCGCTAGGCGACGGGGGTACCGCCTCGCCCAGGGGCGTAGGCGGGTACCTAGGCGGCAGCCAGCTGTTGGCTGTGAAAAGGAGGCTAGATCTGCCAAGGCAGGGACACGTAAGGGCGGTGCAGAGGTCAGGCGATGATGTGGAAGGAGGTAACGTGGGGCAGCTGCGGCTGGTCGGGGAAGAGGCGTCGTCAGGCGGTCACAGCAGGCAGATCTGCCAAGGCAGGCACTCGTGGGGGCGGCGTGGACGTCGGACGGCGGTCAGGGGATGAGGTAACATCGACGGGGGCAGAGGCGGGGGCGGCCGTTGGGGAAGGAGGCAGCGGCGCGGGCAATATGGCGGACGCGAGCAAAGGAGTTCGAGACTTCGGGAGGGAGAGAGAGAGAGAGAGGAGAGGCCAGGAGAGGAGGGGATAAGGGGATAAGGTGTCAATGGGGGTTACAGGCTTACATCATGAGACTTGGGCTTTTATCTGGGCCTTCTTCTCCTCTTTTTCTCCAATATTGACCAATTGTCTCCTATTTTTTCTTTTCTTTTAAGTATATATTGCATGTATTAGTCATCGCCTAACCACCGCCTTAGAAACACCTAGGCTCGCCTAAGCTCACCTAGGCTCTAGGCCATGGGTCAGCGCCTAGATACTGCCTAGCGTCTTCTTGAACATTGTTCCTAATTATATGTGTCTTAAAATTTTCTTATTTAGCCTTTTGAAGAACTCTACCAAGTCATATGAATATGGTATGTGTCTATGCGGTCTATTTTCACTGCATACAGTAAGTGCTCATTGTAACACCCCTGGGTGTTAAGCTTGCATTAACATCCCAAAGCATGAGCATTAGCATCACATACATGTTTATCATCACATGCAATATAAGTTCATTTGAATTGAAATGTGAAAAACAATTGTTTGAACCATAATTGTTGCATTTGCTTGCTAGAGTTGTAGAACTTGTTTAGCTACAATTTTAGATAATCTAGAATTTATTAACATGATTTTTGGAACAACTTTGGTATTCAAAATCTCCCCAAATTTTGCTTTTAAAAATATTCTAGAAAAGTGAGTTTTTATTTAAAAACTGGATTTTAATTCTTTAATTCAAAATCTATTCAGAATTTTGAAAAGTGCCCTAAATGAAAGTTGTAGAGAATTAAATTTTGAACAACTTTTATTTTGGGGACAACTTGTGAAAATATCTTTTTCTCCTCCAAAATTTGAATTTGAATCAATTTAGAAAATCTGAAAATTTATTTATAAAAGAAAAAGGAGTTCTCAGCTTTACCGGGCCGCCGCCCCACTTCCGGCCCAACGGCCGAAGCCGGCCCGGTCTACCCCGCGTCCTGTCCGCGCTCCTCGTGCCCACGCCTCACCTCTCCCTCGGCCCAGCCCAAGCCGCGCGCCTCCTCCATCGCTCGCGCGCGCGACGCCGCTCCGACCGCGCTCAGGTGGCCATCGCAGCGTGGCGGCCGCATGCCGGCAACGTCCAGCGCGTGGCCGCTGTGGCCCCTGCCGCCCCGCGCTTACCCCGCCCAGAGCCGCCTACTCCCATTCCCTCGCCTCATTCCCTCTCGCTTGGCCTCGCTCGCCTCGCACGTGCCCGCAGCGCAGCAGAGCAGCCGCCCGGCCGCAGCGCCATTGCCGCGGCAGCTTAACCCCGCCACCACGGTTCCTCCGTCCAATTTCGCCCGCACTAGCCTTTCTTTCTCCTTGACTGACCTCGCAAAGCCATTGGAGGCTCACCTCGGCAAGGTAAGCGGCCGATTTGGCCATCTCCCTCCCCGCCGGTGAGCCCGCCGTCGCGACTCCCGTCGATCACCCCTTCCCGCCATCGCATTCTTCTCCTCCCCGTGCGCACCACGACCGCCTTCGCTCACTGGAACTCATGCGCCTCTCCGTGGCCCTTGCCATGGCCTGCTCCGGTCTGGCGCCGGCGAGCCGCGCCACCGCCTCCGCCATGGCCGCCTTTGTGCTTGCTCCGCTCCGCCTCTTGCCCCGCTAACTACCTCCTTGAGCTCGCGCAGTTGTGGGGAGTCGACTGGTGCTCACCTCGTCGCCGGCGACCTCACCGACGGCGAGATTCCACCGGTCAAACGCTTCCCCCGCTCGGGTTCGGCTGACCGGTGGGGTCAGTTGACCCGTGGGCCCCGGCTGTCTGTCTCTCTATGTGATTCGGAGGTGATCCCGTGGGGTGCACTTAGCATTTTCAGCGACAAATTTTAAAAAGGAGTTTAAGAAATGTTTTTTAGAAAAATTACTTAAGAGCTTTAGAAGTTCATAACTTGCTCATTTTAGCTCCAAAAATTGTGAAACAAATTTTGTAGTGTTTCTCATGAGTAGATCTACAGTTTAAAAATGTTCTATGATAGTTTTGTGATACTTTTCTGTGTAGATTTATTTAATTATTATAAATGCTGATATCTTAGAAAATATATAGTAAATAAAATATTGATCAGAAAAACATGGTTCCTGTTTCATTAGTCTTCTTTAGTGATGTACTTTCTAGAAAAAATGTATTTGAGGCATGTTCTATGAAAAATTATTGAAGTGTAGTTCAAATGCCTTTAATTGATGATTTTTGTTAATTTTGGTAGAGAGCAAAAATTGTATAACACATGCACGTGATAATTTTTATGATGTGCTTGTTTACTGTGGGTAACATAGAAAAATTATGAAATCTGTTGTTTGACCCTTTTTCTAGTACAAAGTATTTTCATGCTCATTATTATGCTATAGCTTGTTTATTTCGTACAAATAGTTTTACTTATTCAAATTCTATGAAATTTTTGTATTATACTATTTGGAGTAGGAGTGTGCTACTATAATTTTTATAGATTTTTACCTGCAACAGACATAGGTGTTGATGTGTAATCCTAGTTTAAATAGGAAATAACAGTTTATTCTTTATGAGTAATTAAAAGTAATAAAAAGTGTTTGGTGTATCTTTGAAGCACCAAACTACCTTGCTGGTGTTACTTGATGGGTTAAGGTATTAGGGTTTGGCAAAGTGTAGCAACACTTGTGTGAGAATTTTATGCTAACTAGTATAAGAGTAGATGACGTGTTTTGTGGTACATGTTTTTGGATGATGTGGACTACCTTGTATAAGATGTTGTCTGTAATCCATACTATCAGTTCAATGTGCTCATCTGCATATCATGTCATCATAGCATTCCACCGCATCTGATGTACCGTCTACATGGTTGCTTATGCAATTGTATCATACAGGATCGCAGGAGGAGTCGCAGGTAGCAGTGCCGGAAGAGCAGACTTAGACCGATCAGCAAGAGCCCCAGGCACAGGAGGTGCCCGAGGAAGAGGAACAAGGAGAGAAGTTGCCCGAGTACGTAGATCACTAGCCTAGTTCGTTTGAAAGAGGCAAGCCCCGGAGCACTCTAAGTCTCCTACTTTATAAAAGCAATTCTTTATATATGAGTTTTATATATTGTTGCATTAAGTTATAGTAGTTGAGTGAAACCGTTATTGCATTTATTATTATCCTTGTCCACCTGGTTACTTTTTTACCCTGTTAGGTCAGGATCGAATAATTGCTTAGCCATGCTTAGACCAGAAGAAGTCGGGTAATTTCCTGTCACCTGCGAGTTATAGGTGGATACCTGGTTGTGGTTAGCTATAATTGTTATCCTAAAAAGTAACCAAGTGTTGTTGGATAAAGGGAGACCGGGCGGAGTCTTATATGATTTTGGACTATAGTGATTCCGTCTGTGTCGATTAAGGACCGATCGTTGCTCGTCCCTCTTGTCATGTTGAACGCATGCCTCACATTTAGCTGGCCGAATAAAGTACCTTTCGACCGCGAAGCTAGTGACACTATTTCGAGCCGGGATAAACTCGGATTGGCAGACTGGTGCTGAAGGGGTATGACGGGAATGCGAAGAGTGAGCCCAAAGTGCGTTCTGGCAGTCAGGCGGTCCCTGGGTAGTGCGGTCCATGACTGTTATCCCGCGGCTACTTGGAAAGTGTCATTGGTGATCTAAGCGACCCTGACGGGGGAAGCGTGATTTGTGTGAGGAATAAATCACCAGCTGGTTAGAAATCGATTTGAATCGCCATCGCTCCTAGATAGCGAGCACTTGACTCGAGCTACAGCATCGTAGTAACAATGATGGAACCCGAATGGTTATGAGATTGATGTTGGAAATGCAAAACCGATATAGTAACTTTTGATGTAAATGGTTAATCAAGTGATTGCTCTAGCATAGGTGCTTACTTAGACTAATTAGGTATAATTAAGTTGATGCTTATAGTTTAAATGATTCATAACTGATAACTTATGCTTTTCTGCAAAACCAGTCAAGCCAGTACACTTTTAAAGGCCTTGCATACTCCTTGGTGTCTTTTATTCCTGGTTTATGACGGGTAAGTCTAGCTGGGTACCTTCTCGTACTCAGGGCGTTGTTCCCATTGTTGTTGCAGATGGTCAAATGTACTATGGTTATTGCGTCAACTGTCTGTATCCGGCGATGGGCGACAACTAGGACCAAGGGCAATGGTCACTCCGTTCGTCTTATCTCATGCTTTTGTGGGCTATGACTACCTGCTGGCACTGTATCTGAACTAAGTGTGTGTGGTTTAAAACTACTTGCTTCCGCTATGTTAATTTGAACT
Organism: Saccharum hybrid cultivar R570; assembly: GCA_038087645.1. Taxonomy (NCBI): domain Eukaryota; kingdom Viridiplantae; phylum Streptophyta; class Magnoliopsida; order Poales; family Poaceae; genus Saccharum; species Saccharum hybrid cultivar. The sequence goes on from JAQSUU010000088.1 coordinate 2,557,608, forward strand.
CGTGTTGTAATAATTTTTTATCCTGAACTTTGATGTATTCAACTCTCGTTGCGAACTTTATGTAGCATGTGACTGTGGCTGCTAAATCGGTATGATCTTGGTTGAATGTTGGTTGGTTTGAAATCCTTCGTGATTTCATAGAATCTCGGGTTATACGGACTTAAGTTTGATAAATTATCTGCCTCGGTAGAAGATTTTCTTACTTAATCTCGTATAATCATGTTGATCCGTTACAGCTGGCATCAGAGTATGGTTTAGCATGTTACTGTTCACATGGGTATTTAAAAACAAAACTGTGTTTAAAACCAAATTTTAAGACTTAAGAGTGTGCTAGTGGTCATATCCTTTATGCCCAGTTAAGGACTCTAGGTGACTTATTTAAGTACTGACTGGGGGTTTTGCATCATATTTTAATTTTTCGCTCATAGGGCGTGCTATTGTATGAGTGCCATTCACTTGAGTGGTAATGTATGGATCAATTACCTCTACGCCTTGGTAAGTGAGAGTTGTGAGAGCATGGTCGGATACACTGCCGATCTAGGGAAGTGCTTATGTGATGCCAAATTATTTACATGTTTTACACATGTTATATGAAGGTATCCTTTGTATTGGGGATTTTCGTCATGTGGTGATGATGCCGTCAATAGGGCGACGATTCGGGTAGTTGCGACCGTTATACTCGTATCTGGGGATACGTGTAAAGCGAGTAGCTTACTTTACTTCTTTCTTGCATATTTTTCATACTGTGAGGTTTGGGCTGAAGTGACTTTCTACAGGTACATAACAACACTATCGAGTAGTACGCAGTAGCTACGTTTACGAGAGATCGTTGTATGCCACCGTCTATACCGCTAGTAATTGTTATTTCTAAGTTTGTAAGGACGTACGGAACGTGCATGCATCATGTTTGTGCATTTCATTCATGACATTGTTCCTCCCCTTATAAGTTGATTATCTTATTTTGATAAAAATGACAACTTAAAATCTGTTCTCACTGCGGTAATAAAATTTTGGTACAGATGGCACGCACCAAGCAGACAGCTCGCAAGTCCACAGGCAGAGTTCGCCGTCATCAGCTTGCTCCACGCACTCGTCAGCGGCACACGTTTCTTGGAGAGTTTGGGATGCCTACGCTCTTGTGGAGAGTGCTCAGCTACATAGGCTATCCTGATGGAATAGAGCCCCGCTACTTCTGGGCAAATGAGCAGTTGGGGGAAGGTCTTTTGGTTACTGTGGAAGCAGTTGTTCGTCCCAGAGATGATGGTTCTGAGTGGACTGCTTGGCATTATGAGTCAACTGGCAGGACCGCTGAAGAAGCCGCTGAGAGGGCAGCCTTTGGAATACTGAGGGATATCATGGATCGCTTTCCTCAGGAGTTGGCAGCAGCTATAGTTGGAGTCTTTCTGAGGGGCAACCCCTCTACTGACTCGTGGCAGCAGACAAGAGGAAGGTCCCTGGAGATTAGTGCAGCAGAAGCACAGAACAGTGATAACCCCACCATGAGTGCCATGTTCACAGTGATGAAGGCCTTCGATGGAGTGGAAGGTAGCCTGCGACGTGTGTCTAGTGCTCTTGGTCAGGCTCGTGACGACCGACGTCAGCTTCAGAGGGATCACGATGCCGATATTGAGAGGCTCACTGCAGAGGTGGCTCAGTTGACTCATCAGAGGGATCAGGCTACCCAGAGGACTGTGGTCTTTGAGGGAGACGTACGTGCACTGAGAGAGCAGGTTGGACATCTGACCACCGCCAACAGGAACACCGAGCGCATGTTGACTCATGTGCTCCACCAGAGGAATGAAGCCTGGTCTACAGAGAATGTTCTGAGAGCTCGACAGTTTGACCTAGAGCAGCAGCTGGCCAATGCAGAGGAGTACAATGACAACCTGCATGAGGAGGTTCATCGGCTAAACAACTAGCTCTACCCTTATGTTCCTCCTGGTGCGGTAGAGATGGATTTGGATGATGATGAAGATCCCAAAGAGCCCAAGGCACCCGCTGAGGATGACGATGACGCTGTGAATGGCGACCACGCCAATATCTCTGACTTAGACAACGACTACGATGAGTAGACTAGTAGTTGTTGCGCTAGCTACTAGGGTTTCGTTTGCATGATCTTTTGCTTAGTTGGCATGTTGGGCATGTAATAATGAGTAGAAAAACTAAGGCTTTGATGTAATGTTGGAAAACTTGGATGTGTTCATGGCGGTATCCGAACGTCAAAAGTCCAGTGTATGTATGCTGGCAATTTGGTTGTAATGGACGCGATGTGTGTGCTTTAGTAATCTAATTAGTGATGTTGTGTTAATTGGAATGACTTATTATGCCCCTGTTTTATTGTATGAATTTATTCTCTCTAGTGAATTCAGTATGACATAATTTTTCATTCACTCACAATTTCTATAACATCACCTAATAATTACTGTTGCTGAAATATGCAGATGCCGAACACTCGCCGTACCGTGTATGGCGCTACTAAGGCTAGTGGCAGTGCCGCTGGAAATGAGAACCGTGATCCACCACCGCCTCCTCCTCCATCGTACACCGTGGAACAGTTCTTCGCACAGTTCCTCAGAAGTCAACGCAACATGGAGAACATATAGCAGAATATGGAAGCTGCATTGCGCAATATTGCAGATAACACCCGTCGTGGAGTAAACCCGAGGGGGCATGAAGTAAACCCGAGGGGGCATGAAGTAAACCCGAGGGCGCAGTATAGCAGTTTCAAGGATTTCATGGACACCCGTCCACCAATCTTCAAGGAAGTCGCTGAACCCTTGGATGCAGAAGAGTAGATTAACACAATGGAAGACAAGTTTCGTGTTTTGAGGATGACCGAAGTGTTGAAGACCGAGTATGCAGCTCATCAACTTCAAGGTCCAGCAGGGATGTGGTGGAAGCACCACCGCACCACTTTTCCTCCCTATGCCCACATCACTTGGAGGGAGTTCACTGAAGCGTTTCATGGAGTGTACATCCCACCTGGTCTGACAGAAATGAAGCTCGGAGAATTCCTGGCAGTGAATCAAGGCACGAAGACTGTGACTCAATATCTGCATGCATTCAACAATCTGAGCCGCTATGCTTCTGAGATGGTTAATACTGATGCCATAAAGATCGCCAACTTCAAGAGAGGTCTGAATCCCAAGATAATGAAACACGTGGGTACCAACATGAGAACTGGTTTCAACGACTTTGTTAGTGATTGCTTGAAGCAAGAGAAGAACAACAACGTGTATGCTGCGTCCAAGACTCGTAAGAGAGCTTTTGAGTCAGGTCTGTCCTAGCCTGGGGCCCCAATTGTAAATCGTTCCACGTATCATTCGCTTGCCCCTGGTGCAAGGTTTAGGCCACCCCAGCGGAAGGGTCAGAATGCCCAGCAACCTCAGAGGAACCAGAAACCGTTCAAGATGGCGTTGCCACAAGCGAAGGTAGGACTAGGCAGTTCATCTGGAGCTGTGACTCAGGTAAAGGGACCGTGTTTCAACTGCAACCAACCTGGGCACTTTGCGAAGTTTTGCCCCTATCCCAAGAAGCAACAGACGCAGTATCAAGCTCGTGTGCACCACACCACCGTTGATGACATCCCAGAAGGAGAACCAGTGACAGCTGGTATGTTTTCTATCAACAATCATCCTGCAGTAGTCTTGTTTGATTCTGGATCATCTCATTCATTTGTAAGTCAAGCATTTGTTAAGAGGTATGAGCAAAAGATAGTTGAGTTGGAATGTGCTTATCGGATCAGTTCAGCTAGGGCTGATCTGTTGACAAATCAGATAATCCAGGGAGTAACACTGAACATAGCAAATAGACAATATAAGCTTAATTTGATAGTCATGCCAGGACTAGTTTTGGATGTGATTATGGGAATGAACTGGATGAATAAGATGGTAGTAGTAATTGATGTTGGAGGAAGAAGTATTTCTCTCAAGGAACCTATTAGAGAAGGCACTTTCCAGGTAATCCTACCTCGGAAAATAAATCTAGCCAGTACAACTTGTGCCATCCAAACTACTCTGCTAGCCAAGATTCCAGTAGTATGTGAGTTTCCAGATGTGTTCCCAGATGAGTTACCTGAGATTCCACCAGACCGAGACGTTGAGTTTGCCATTGAGTTAATTTCTGGAACAGCACCGATCTCAAGAAGGCCTTATCGGATGCCTCCCAATGAGTTAGCCGAGTTGAAGAAACAACTCCAAGATCTGTTAAAGAAGGGTTTGATTCGTCCCAGTTCGTCAGAATGGGGATGTCCTGCACTATTCGTGAAGAAGAAAAAAGATAACTCCTTACGTATGTGCGTGGACTATCAGCCACTGAATGCTGTGATAATTAAAAACAAGTATCCTCTACCTCGGATTGATATCTTGTTCGACCAATTGTCTAAAGCCAAAGTGTTCTCTAAGATGGATTTGAGATCAGGGTATCATCAGATCAAGATTAGGCCACAAGATATACCAAAGACCGTGTTTTCTACCAGATATGGTTTGTACGAGTATCTTGTCATATCCTTCGGGTTGACAAATGCTCCTGCATACTTTATGTATCTGATGAATTCCGTCTTTCTGCAAGAGTTGGATAAGTTTGTGATTATGTTCATTGATGACATATTAGTATACTCAGAGAATGAAGAAGATCACGCAGAACATCTTAGGATTGTCTTAACTAGACTCAGAGAGCATCAGCTATATGCTAAGTTTAGTAAGTGTGAGTTCTGGCTTAAGACAGTTCCTTTTCTTGGTCACGTGTTATCTGAAAGTGGAATTTTAGTAGACCCTAGTAAGGTACAAGAGGTCATGGACTAGAAGTCACCAACCACAGTTCATGAGGTTCGAAGTTTTCTTGGTTTAGCCGGGTACTATCGCCGCTTCATACCGGATTTCTCGAAGATTGCCAAGCCAATGATAAGTCTGCTACAGAAGGATCATAAGTTTGCCTAGACAGAGGAGTGTGAGGCAGCTTTCTGCACCTTGCGGAAATTGCTAACCACTACTCCTGTTCTGGCACAACCAGATATAGAACAACCGTTTGATGTGTTTTGTGATGCATCTAAAAATGGGTTAGAATGTGTGCTAATGCAAGATGGAAGGGTCATTGCTTATGCCTCACGTCAATTGAGGAAGCATGAGGTTAACTATCCTACACATGACTTAGAGCTTGCAGCAGTTGTGCATGCTCTAAAGATTTGGAGACACTACTTGCTGGGGAATGTGTGTAATATCTTTACGGATCATAAGAGTCTCAAGTACATTTTTACTCAGTCTGAGTTGAACATGCGACAGAGAAGATGGTTAGAGCTGATAAAGGACTATAATCTGAATGTGCACTATCATCCCGGGAAGGCTAATCTAGTAGCAGATGCCCTAAGTAGGAAATCACATTCTATTGCTGTGCAACCGTTGTTTGAAGAGGGGTTCAATTTATTGCATCCTGTTGTGTTTCATAATATTCAGATCAGTTGTACCTTGGAGAGCAAAATCAATGAAGGTCAGAAAACAGATAAGGGAATATTTCATATCAAGGAGAAAATGAAGAGGGAACCGACCAAACACTTTAAAGTGGATGACCAAGGGGTGTTATGGTTTAAAGATCGCCTAGTAGTACCCAAGGATCGAGAGCTCAAGAACAAATTGATGGATGAAGCTCATCATTCTAAGCTGTCTATCCATCCTAGAAGTTGTAAAATGTACCAAGAGCTGAGACCTCGTTATTGGTGGACCAAGACGAAGAAGGAGATTGCAACGTATGTTGCCCGTTGCGACATGTGTTGCAGAGTGAAAGCTCTTCACATGAGACCCGCAGGACTATTGCAACCCTTGCCTATACCAGATTGGAAATGGGATGATATAAGTATGGATTTTATCACTGGTCTTCCCACCACACCAAAAGGACATGATTCGATTTGGGTAATTGTAGACCGCCTTACCAAATTAGCCCACTTTTTGCCAGTTAAGACAACTTTTTGACCACCTCAATATGCAGAGAAGTATATTGCTGAGATTGTCCGACTACATGGTATACCAAAGACTATCGTGTCTAATCGTGGTTCACAGTTTACCTCTTATTTTTGGGAGCATCTTCATAAAGGATTGGGTACTATTTTGATTCGCAGTACAACTTACCATCCGTAGACAGATGGGCAAACAGAGCGAGTTAATGTTGTTCTTGAAGATATGCTTAGAGCATGTGTGTTATCATCCAGAGGTTCATGGGAATCATGGTTACCTTTGGCAGAGTTCGCTTACAACAACAGTTATCAAGAGAGTATCAAGATGACACCTTTTGAAGCCTTGTATGGCAGAAAATGTAGGACACCGTTGAATTGGGTTGAACCTGGAGAAAGAAGGTTTTACGGGATTGATTTTGTAGATGAGGCAAAGAAAAATGTCTATATTATCCAACAAAACATGCAAGCTGCACAATCACGTTAGAAGAGTTATGCAGATAAGAGTAGAAGACCGCTAGAATTCCAAGTGGGTGACTATGTCTATTTGAAGGTTACCCCAATGAAGAAGAAACGATTTGGAATCAAGAAGAAACTGACTGCTAGATTTGTAGGACCATACAGGATCATGGAGAAAAAGGGTCCCGTGGCTTATAAGTTGCAGTTACCAGAAGCAATGAGTTCAATATTTCCCGTCTTCCACGTATCACAGTTGAAGAAGTGTTTGCGTGTTTCGAAAGAGAGAATAGAACCTCAGGGTATTCGGATCAAGGCAGACTTAGAATATCGTGAGCAACCGGTTCGAGTTTTGGATACTAAGGACCGAGTCACTCGGAATAAAGTGGTGACAACTTACAAGATTCAGTGGAGCCATCCTGATGAGAGTGATGCGACGTGGGAAACAGGAGAATATCTACAAACCGCTTATAAAGATTTTTACAACAAGTGGTTCGTAACTCAAAATCTCGAGACGAGATTCTTATAAGGAGGAGGGCTGTAACACCCCTGGTTGTTAAGGTTGCATTAACATCCCAAAGCATGAGCATTAGCATCACATACATGTTTATCAACACATGCAATATAAGTTCATTTGAATTGAAATGTGAAAAATAATTGTTTGAACCATAATTGTTGCATTTGCTTGCTAGAGTTTTAGAACTTGTTTAGCTACAATTTTAGATAATCTAGAATTTATTAACATGAGTTTTGGAGCAACTTTGGTATTCAAAATCTCCCCAAAATTTTCTTTTAAAAATATTCTAGAAAAGTGAGTTTTTATTTAAAAACTGGACTTTAATTCTTTAATTCAAAATCTATTCAGAATTTTGAAAAGTGCCCTAAATGAAAGTTATAGAGAATTAAATTTTGAACAACTTTTATTTTGGGGACAACTTGTGAAAATGTCTTTTTCTCCTCCAAAATTTGAATTCGAATCAATTTAGAAAATCTGGAAATTTATTTATAAAAGAAAAAGGAGTTCTCAGCTTTACCGGGCCGCCGCCCCACTTTCGACCCAACGGCCAAAGCCGGCCCGGTCTGCCCCGCGTCCCGCCCGCGCTCCTCGCGCCCGCGCCTCACCTCTCCCTCGGCCCAGCCCAAGCTGCGCGCCTCCTCCATCGCTCGCGCGCGCGACGCCGCTCTGACCGTGCTCAGGCGGCCATCGTCGCGTGGCGGCCGCATGCCGGCAATGTCCAGCGCGTGGCCACTGTGGCCCTTGCCGCCCCGCGCTTACCCCGCTTGGAGCCGCCTACTCCCATTCCCTCTCGCTCGGCCTCGCTCGCCAAGCACGCGCTCGCAGCGCAGCAGAGCAGCCGCCCGGCCGCAGCGCCATTGCCGTGGCAGCCTAACCCCACCACCGCGGTTCCTCCATCCAATTCCACCCGCACTAGCCTTCCTTTCCCCCTGACTGACCTCGCAAAGCCATTGGAGGCTCACCTCGGCAAGGTAAGCGGCCGATTTGGCCATCTCCCTCCCCGCCGGTGAGCCCGCCGTCGCGACTCCTGTCGGTCACCCCTTCCTGCCATCGCATTCTTCTCCTCCCCGTGCGCACCATGACCGCCTCCGCTCATTGGAACTCATGCGCATCTCCGTGGCCCTTGCCATGGCCTGCTCCGGTCTGGCGCCGGCGAGCCGCGCCACCGCCTCCGCCATGGCTGCCTTTGTGCTTGCTCCGCTCCACCTCTTGCCCCGCTAACTACCTCCTTGAGCTCGCGCAGTTGTGGGGAGTCGACTGGTGCTCACCTCGTTGTCGGTGACCTCGCCGACGACGAGATTCCACCGGTCAAATGCTTCCCCCGCTCGAGTTCGGCTGACCGGTGGGGTCAGTTGACCTATGGGCCCCGGCTGTCTGTCTCTTTGTGTGATTCGGGGGTGATCCCGTGGGGTGCACTTATCATTTTCAGCGACAAATTTTAAAAAGGAGTTTAAGAAATGTTTTTCAGAAAATTACTTAAGAGCTTTATAAATTCATAACTTGCTCATTTTAGCTCCAAAAATTATGAAACAAATTTTGTAGTGTTTCTCATGAGTAGATCTACAATTTCAAAATGTTGCATGTTAGTTTTATGATACTTTTCTGTGTAGATTTATTTAATTATTATAAATTTTGATATCTTAGAAAATGTATAGTAAATAGAATATTGATCAGAAAAATATGGTTCTTGTTTCATTAGTCTTCTTTAGTGATGTACTTTCTTGGAAAAATGTATTTGAGGCATGTTCTATGAAAAATTATTGAAGTGTAGTTCAAATGCCTTTAATTGATGATTTTTGTTAATTTTGATAGAGAGCAAAAAATGTATAACACATGCACATGATAATTTTTATGATGTGCTTGTTTACTGTGGGTAACATAGGAAAATTATGAAATCTGTTGTTTGACCCTTTTTCTAGTACAAAGTATTTTCATGCTCATTATTATGCTATAGCTTGTTTATTTTGTATAAATAGTTTTACTTATTCAAATTCCATGAAAGTTTTGTATTATACTATTTGGAGTAGGAGTGTGCTACTATAATTTTTATAGATTTTTACCTGTAACAGAAATAGGTGTTGATGTGTAATCCTAGTTTAAATAGGAAATAATAGTTTATTCTTTATGAGTAATTAAAAGTAATAAAAAGTGTTTGGTGTATCTTTGAAACACCAAACTACCTTGCTGGTGTTACTTGATGGGTTAAGGTATTAGGGTTTGGCAAAGTGTAGCAACACTTGTGTGAGAATTTTATGCTAACTAGTATAAGAGTAGATGACGTGTTTTGTGGTACATGTTTTTGGATGATGTGGACTACCTTGTAGAAGATGTTGTTTGTAATCCATACTATCAGTTCAATGTGCTCATCTGCATATCATGTCATTATAGCATTCCACTGCATCTGATGTACCATCTACATGGTTGCTTATGCAATTGTATCATACAGGATCGTAGGAGGAGTCGCAGGTAGCAGTGCCGGAAGAGCAGACTTAGACCGATCAGCAAGAGCCCCAGGCACAGGAGGTGCCCGAGGAAGAGGAACAAGGAGAGGAGTTGCCCGAGTGCGTAGATCACCAGCCTAGTTTGTTTGAAAGAGGCAAGCCCCGGAGCATTCTAAGTCTCCTACTTTATAAAAGCAATTCTTTATATACGAGTTTTATATATTGTTGCATTAAGTTATAGGAGTTGAGTGAAACCATTGTTGCATTTATTATTATCCTTGTCCACCTGGTTACCTTTTTATCCTGTTAGGTCAGGATCGAATAATTGCTTAGCCACGCTTAGACCGGTAGAAGTCGGGTGATTTCCTGTCACCTGCGAGTTATAGGTGGATACCTGGTTGTGGTTAGCTATAATTGTTATCCTGGAAAGTAACCAAGTGTTGATGGATAAAGGGAGACCGGGCGGAGTCTTATAGGGTTTTGGACTATAGTGATTCCGTCTGTGTCGATTAAGGACCGATCGTTGCTCGTCCCTCTTGTCATGTTGAATGCATGCCTCACATTTAGCTGGCCGAATAAAGTACCTTTCGACCGCGAAGCTAGTGACACTATTTCGAGCCGGAATAAACTCGGATTGGCAGACTGGTGCTAAAGGGGTATGACGGGGACGCAAAGAGTGAGCCTAAAGTGCGTTCTAGCAGTCAGGCGGTCCCTGGGTAGTGCGGTCCATGACTGTTATCCCGCGGCTACTTGGAAAGTGTCATGGGTGATCTAAGCGACCCTGACGGGGGAAACGTGGTTTGTGTGAGGAATAAATCACCAGCTGGTTAGGAATCGATTCGAATCGTCATCGCTCCTAGATAGTGAGCACTTGACTCGAGCTACAGCATCGTAGTAACAATGATGGAACCCGGATGATTATGGGATTGATGTTGGAAATGCGAAACCAATATGGTAACTTTTGATGTAAATGATTAATCAAGTGATTGCTCTAGCATAGGTGCTTACTTAGACTAATCAGGTATAATTAAGTTGATGCTTATAGTTTAAAGGATTCATAACTGATAACTTATGCTTTTCTGCAAAACCAGTCAAGCCAGTCCACTTTTAAAGGCCTTGCATACTCCTTGGTGTCTTTTATTCCTGGTTTATGACGGGTAAGTCTAGCTGGGTACCTTCTCGTATTCAGGGCGTTGTTCCCATTATTGTTGCAGATGGTCAGATGTACTATGGTTATTACGTCAACTGTCTGTATCCGGCGATGGGCGACAACTAGGACCAAGGGCAATGGTCACTCCATTCGTCTTATCTCATGCTTTTGTGGGCTATGACTACCTACTGGCACTGTATCTGAACTAAGTGTGTGTATGTGGTTTAAAACTACTTGCTTCCGCTATGTTAATTTGAACTCGTGTTATATTAACTTTTTATCCTGAACTCCGATGTATTCAACTCTCGTTGCAAACTTTATATAGCATGTGATTGTGGCTGCTAAATCAGTACGATCTTGGTTGAATGTTGGTTGGTTTGAAATCCTTCGTGATTTCACGGAATCTCGGGTTATACGGGCTTAAGTTTGGTAAATTATCTGCCTCGGTGAAAGATTTTCTTACTTAATCTCGTATAATCATGTTGATCCGTTACACTCATACCTCTGGATTATAGACTTGTGATGTGAAGAACTTGTAGTCGTTCTTTTGCGCTCATACAGTGTTGAATTAACTATGTTATACTTAAGCAATATGTACAATTATAGACTTCCTACTATGCTATACTTAATGACTATGGATTGAATTAACTACTTAAGTATTACCTGTTGTAGTTCAATTGATAGTGTATAGTATCTTCTATCTAATCTTGACAATTAATTACTATTACTTTACCCCAATAAATATAGATGTCAAAACTCTGTTGACGTACTTCAATAGAATAGTTGTTATTTGATTTTCCAAGTGACAACTTTGTACTCTCACAAGATATCATTGCTGAACTGTTTTTCATCTCATTGGTCAAGGTCAGTTGAATTCTCAGCTCCCCAAAATGAAATTCTTAGGCAAGTTTGTCATCTAAGAACTAAGATGTAAGAACAGTATCTCAACTGAGTCCATCTATATGAAATCTCTCATTAGTCTCTGGCTTCTAATTATGAGAATTGCCACTATTCTACAAATTGTGCCCCAACAAAGGCTGCTTATTTTTTGCAATGAAGATTACTTAGGGATATGTATATTCAGTTAAGTTTCTAGGAGCAGAAGGTCATAGATTTAATGCCAAGGTAGTATGTTTATAGTGTATGAGCTATTAAGGCTGGATTTGTTGTATCTGAGGTGAGATCTTCTTTCTCGTAAGTACATTTACTCTCTGATTGCCCACTTTTTCTAATTGAGATTGTAATATAGTGATCGTTTGAGACAATGCCAAAAATCATTCTGGTGGTGTTTTTTGCGATTATTTTTTCTTTTTGCAACATAATAGTGGTGTTCTATCTAGTGACAACGAATGACTTCTTAGTAGTATATAATACCCAATGACATTTCTGCATAATGATGAAGAACTTGACTATGTTCTCCAAAGAATGATCATGTTTCCTTATAAAAGTCGCTGCTTTACTTTTTCTACAGAATTATGTCTTCCCTCCTTTTTAGATCTCAAATCGTTACTCTGTATTAGTAAAACGGTTTAGTTGCAGCCGTTCTTATTATTTTCACTACTAAGATAGGCTATCAGTGTTGTTCACACTCCTGGATGTAACTGCAAATACACTTTAGGCAATTTTTGGTTGTTCTGATATATGTTTTATTTTTCATTACATGAAGGAGTGCTCCCCTATAGCAAATCACAGATTTCACATCGACTAATAGTCGTAGCATTATTAACTTTTCAATTGCTCGTTAAGGTACTCACAACACTGCCTTTCTGTGGATTCATATACTAGCATGATGTCCATATTATCTTTCTAGATGTAATCCTTATCCTCTGAGCCATAACTCTAAACAATCATATATAAATCTCTCCCTCTCTCCCTCTCTGGCTCTCTCTCCCTCTGTGAATTAAAATTTCAATATATTGTTCTTTCATGTATCATTTTTACCTTAGTGGCAACCCTTGATCTAAACACTCTGAATTTCCCTCAAGTTTTAATTCCTGATATTTGGAACATACTTTATTTTGTATAGCATTTTAGAAGTTCATGTTTTTGCTAGTTTTATTGCTTTCTAGGAACTTACTAGTCTGCAGTCTGCGATGTTGTATCTTATGTGCCTAAGAACATATCCTGGAACAGTACTATTGGCTGACCTCTATTAGGGTTGAGTGCCCAATTCTATTTAGTCATGCCTGGATATGATGTTTTTATTTATGCTGCAACATCATTCTTGTGGACACTGAATAATGTATTTAATATTATTGGTTATTACGGTAAATTCATTTGGTAGAAATTTCATGTCTACATTCTACAAAGATTTCCGTTTTCTCAAACATTTTTATACGTATTTCATTTTCAGAGTTAACAGAGAATTCACTTTTAATCACTATGCAATTTATTAAATGTGTTCTTCCATGAGAGTAGAATTGGTTTATAGAACTTCCTTAATTTTGTCTTGTTCAAACTAAACATTCTAATTTTTTCTTCTTGTAAGATTTTATCTTGTGTTAGATTTTAGGTACACTTATAATTTTGTACTCTATTCTACATACAGTAAGTTTTTATTAGTTTTTCTTGAATTAGATTTGGTTATGAAATCATCCGCCTTGAACTGATGTCATATTTACTGTAGAAGTACTATGTAATCATATCTCCTACTGATATGTACTACCATTTTTTTAGAATATTAGAATATTACCAGCTTCAATTTTGTAAAATAAAACATGTTCTTTCCAAATCCATATTGCTACTCAAATAGTTTGAACCTGTAAATACCAAACTCATACTACTTCCTATTGGGCAGAAAATACTACTTTTGGGATGTTGCCCTTGACAGTAATATTTAGTTGGTCCATAGCATTTCTATGACCTGCAATTATCCCGCATGTTCGATTAAAAGATGTTCCCTAAATAATATTTTCCTCTTGGTAAATTTGACAAAGGCCCTTATGGAAGCTGATGCCTATATTTTGTCTCCTTAAAAAATTTCCAATTCAAATTCTCAATATGACAATACTGATATATGAATTCCCAATATAGCCAGCAATACTAATATATTTGTGTTCTCTAGGTCATATTCAAAAAGTTCAGGATTGCATATGATGAGATTTTCAATGACTCTGCCTAGTAAGTGCTCTCTGTCACACACATGACCCATGTTCTCACTCACGCACACTAAATCTATTATGGCATTGTGCATGTACTAAGTGTGCAGCAACTCTACAAAATATGCACTCAGTACTAGAATGACAAGTATAACACAGAGAGTGTGTTAGAAGAGGTAACAAAGGAAAATCATTTTCTTAAGCTAAAAGTTAATAGTCAGTCAGTTTCATTCTGCCCTGGATGCAAATGGAATGCATTAAGCACAATGTCCACATGCAGTTTTATTGAAAATTTATTCGATTCCGAATTCATGTAATATGGAATACTACAGTTTTGAATATATAATTAAATTAATACAACTTATGTTACTATTTCTACCAAATTTCTCAACATTTCTCTTGTACATGGTTTCTGCTTTTTGAATTTGATATTTTTCGTATTCAATATTATATAGAGCAGCCAACTAATTACTGGGTTTTCATTATGTAAGACATGAAATACTTGAATCTGTCAATAATACGAATCAATAGGAGTTTTCATTATGTACATCCAGTTTCAAATTGACTAATCCAGGTATTGTGGTAGTTTCAGTCCGGCCGTTTTAATGTCCATTGTGGGTTTATTTGTTATTTGCCTCTTGAAAGCTTAAACAGTGTATGTTATTGCCCATTAAGACATTTGTTGAGCTGAAGAGTCTATTGAGAAATTTAAGTTGTGCAGAATCTTTATATTAGCTAATACTTTTATTTATTGTGAGTTGTTTCTAAAGACTTCCAAACTACTTTCATTCTTGTAGTCGAAGGATTAGTGAGTTTGTTAATTTTTGGACCTCTTTGTTGTTTTCAGTAACTTTCGGACCACGGAGTTTGTCTTCTACAATTTCACAGAGTTCTTTTTAATTGAATGGTACTGGTAGTCTTGTATTTATTTTTCATCACCAACCCTATAGTACATCTGGTCCATCTTTGAGGTTAACTGTTATCTTTGAGGTTAACCCTATAGGACCTCTTTGTTGTTTTGCACAAGTACATTTATTTTGCAGATCACTAATTTTCCGTGCTATTATGTGGAATTGTGGTCAGCTGTCCAAATGAATTGTCCTTACTACCTTATTCAATATATGACGCTCTCCATCAAAGTTATTAATCTGTATGTTGAACAAGAAGCAGGTGTCTAATGGAGCTTTATGATGTCACCTTTTCCGTTTTGAAAGCAAACTCTTCCACTTTTACAAACCTGAATATGTATCTTTAGTTAGCATTTAGCAGATACACTTCTAATTATTCCTTTATAGTAATTTATTTACGGCTTCAGAATTGTCAATTTTACATGTGGTAGAGTTTTTTTTTTGCCTATGTGCTGATACATTGCTTTTAGCCTTGTTATGTGAAGACCTTGTAGTCATGCTTATGCTGACTAGCCGTTACATCAGTTTTGACCTCATTCCTCGTTAGTTGTTCCCTAAATATTTTTATACCCAGATATATTGATTTCATAGTAACTGAGAAACAATATTCCAATAGAATGATCTTTCATGTAATAATTTTACATTAGTCAATACCCTTGTCACGAATTTTCCTTCAAAGTATCTTGCATAGAACATTGTGTACAGACCAGTGCTCATGCAGAAGATCAAATTCAAGTTATAATTACTATTTTTCTAGTAGACCTTTTTTCTTATAGCAATTAAGAAGTTTTAGTTAATGGTAGTTTTAATGCTCTTGTGATGTTGTATGCTATGTGGTAGCCTAAGAACATCCCCTGGACCACTACTGTTGGCTGACCCCTATAGTAGTTTTATCCATCAAGGTGATTTAAAAATATTATCCCCTATTTTCTTATCAATGTCAGTATGTCTAGAATATGATGTGTTTTCTACTTTTCCTACACATATTTGACCTTTGAGTTTTGAAATATTTACATTCAGAAGCCAAATGACCTTATACATTATGAATATCTAATCTAAGATTCATTTTATTCTGGAGATGAGGTCTAATGTTTTGGTTTGCTTAAGTCATTTAGCATTTTTTTTGTAATGTAGGTATATAAACTGAATATTTGCTTGCACTGGATGTTTAGTCATGCTTCTTTAAGAAGAAGACTATTGAATATGTCACTGCCAATTAGAGATACTCAGTACCCCTCGGTCTCAAAATAAGTGTCCCTACGATATTCGTGTCAGTGAAAACTTTCTTAAGTTTAACTAAATTTATAAAAAAAATATTAGTAATATTTATCTTAAAATAAGTTTAATATGAAAATAGATTCAACGATCTATCTAATGATACTAATCATGTACTATAAATATTAATATTTTTTGTGAGGAATATTATATATATATATATATATATATATAAAGTGTTTGACCTCATGGCGCCCATATACAGTCATGCAATTTAGCAATGTGTTCTTCCATGAGAGTAGAATTAGTTTATAGAACTCCCTTAATCTTGTCTTGTTCAAACTAGGCATTCTAGCTTTTTCTTGTCATAAGATTTTATCTTGTGTTAGGTTTTAGCTAGGTACACTGTTCTAATCAGAATTTAGTATTCAAGCTTTCCTTTTTAATAAATGGTCGAGCTGTTTGCACATTTATGCTTTCATGATTTCAATCCTTATATGCTGTGTTTAGCTGTGTTTATTTGAGGAAATTCAACACATACATTTTCATTTTTCCTCCATGGTTGGTTGATCACCATTCTCTCTAATCTCTATTGCCAATTGGCTGCCTCTATATATTTAGGATCAATTAACTTATGTCCATGCAAGTTTGTTAGCTTATGTGGTAGAGTACAATTGGGACAAGTCTTTTCTAATTTGGATGTTCTTTGGTGGCTAATGACACTTGTGCAAGGTGAATGAAGCTACAGAAGGAATTGTGGACCTCTATGCCGTAAGTGATTGGCTTTATGTACTTGAAAAAGTAATTTGTGCAAGGTGATGAATAGGTGCCATTGGCGTGGACAAACATGGAAATGACTGGTGGTGAGTTTTTCTTCCATCCTATTGCTATCAGGATAAGTTAATTAGTTCTAGACCATTTCATTATATTTGTGTAGGGTACTTGCACACAGAATTGAGAAGAAGATATTATGCTAGTAGTAGAGGGTTGCTTCACAGCATGTTGTCACATGCTCACAACAATGGTATTGAGAGCAGCTTTCATTCAAGCCCAACCAGTAATTGACTTTTTTATAAGATTATGAAGAGAAGCTCATGAGTAGCAGAGTTTCTAACTTTGACAATGTCAAGTTATGCTTTGTCTTATGGATCTGGGAGGACCTACTGGAGGATTATGTTAAACTTCAAGTCAACAATGCAATTTCTAATCTCAAGGATTTACTCGATGGTGAGAAAAAAGAACTCGAAAATCAAAGAACTGAGTCAGTGACCGTCTGAAGTCGAAGCATTTAAGGAACATTGTTTATTAGTATTATTTATTAATCATGTGTACGCCTAATGCATGTTTCGAAGGTCTCTGTATGACCGATCTGTCTGGAGTACCTTTGTGGTCTATGATTATATTGTTCTGAATTCAAGCAAAAAACCTTCATATCTTAATTATTTGTAGTATTGTCCCTATGATTATTTTGTCTCCATGATTTTTTCTTCGAGTTATCAATCCAAAACTTCTCCAAACCCGCAAACCACAATCTAAGTAGTAATAGTAATGGGTGAAATAGAAAAGCAAAGCGAGATGTAGTTAAGTGCTAATTAAGAAAAGGAGTTAACTAAACAGTTGGAGAGCAAGATGTAGTTGACTACGGAGTACTAATTAAGAAAAAGAGTATCTTAAACACTTGGGAAACCCGTTCATGATGGTGGAAAATCTAAAAAAACTGTGAAAGGTACAAATCAAACCGTGAAAAAGGTAAGTTGGATAGTGCAATTAAGAAAAAAAAATGTATAGTCAAAAAAGGGAAAGTGAGATGTAGTTGCGTACTAATAATTAAGAAAAAGAACTAAATAAACGGTGGGAAAACCGTTCAAAAAGTTTGGAAAAGCTAGAAACACGAAATACATAGTCGGTGAAAAGAAATATCAATTTGCGAAAAGGTAAAAGAAAATAAAGGAAAGAATATAATGGGAGAAATAAAAAAGAAAATCTGTGGTGCATGCGTCTATTTACGTATTCATTAGGAGAAAATAAAAAAGATCCGTGGTGCTTATGAAAATACTACCAATTATATATTTACATCTTATGTAAGAAAAAAGCTAACAAACGAATGAATGTAAAAACAGCAAAAGATGTAAAAAGAACGGTTTGTGTGTCTATAGAGACGTGTAAAGGATTACTATGAGATTAATAAGAAACAGTGTAAAACAAGGGGTGTGACAAAAATGGTACTGGGCGTTGGAAGAAAAGGACAAAGAAAAATAATTATAAATTTTTTTTCGGAATATGTACAGAAAAAGGTTATAGTAAAAAATGTGTGAAGTGCTGTTGACGGTAAGAGTTTGTGTACTCATTGAAACTAGAAAATGATTAGTACATAGTTAATGTGTGGGCGAAAATGCAGAAAGAAAAAGCGAGATAGAAATGAAACGGTTAGAGAGAGCGCGAGTGAGAGCCTGCGCATGGTACAGGAAAAGGAAACGGGTGGAGAGAGGAAGATAGGGAAAAAAAACAAGAGCCTGCACATGGTACTACAACACAGAGGGTGTGTTCACTTCGCGAAAAGTAGGTGAAAAGTTACTGTAGCATCTTTTGTTATTATTTGGCAAAATTTGTCCAATCATGGACTAACTAGGCTTAAAAGATTCGTCCCGACATTTACAGACAAACTATATAATTAGTTATCTTTTTTACCTACATTTAATACTTCATGCATGCGTCGAAAGATTTGATGTGATGAGTGGAAGAGGAAATATTTTGGGTTGGGATGGGAAGTGAACGCAGCCAGAGCCAGAGGTGGTGTGGGGATGACGGATAGAAGAAGTGGCTGGAATGGGATGGTGGGACAATGTGTTGGAAACGGGGTCAGGGAATGGGAGGGAGGAAGCCAGCGTTGACTGCACGCGAATCTTGGAGCAGAATGGGCGTGCGGGATAGTGAATGCGGTCGCATGCCGTTGCGGTTTGGAGTTTCCGTACATGTTCGTGGCATCATATGTTTATATAATAATGCTACCTGACAAAGATTGAGAGAGAGAAAACTCGACCTGCAGAGGGTAAACCACCCCACCCTGACACAGGGGCACCGTTGCCCTATGAGAACCGGGCTGGACCTTTTGACCTGTACTTTAGCCATGAGATAGATAAGAGGATTTTTTTAACTTCGGCCTAAAATTAGCTCTCATGGGGAGTCGAACTCACGACCTAAAGAGTACCGCTGAGACCACCTATCTAGTTCAGCTAGGCACCCTTCAGAGAAATTTCAGTATCGTGCTTGGGGATACATATATGAATATGATGGATCGATGGGTTCGTTGTTGCTCAGAGACGGACAACGAGAGAAATCCAGCTGCTTGTGCGTGCACTTAGTGCACCGGAGTCCGGATGCATGTATGTATGGTATGGATCCTCTGATGACAGCAGGCAGGTCAACAAGTAACCCTGACGAGAATATTGCAACAGGACGGACAGATATGTACATACAACTGCAGAGCCGATCAGTCAGTAGTGCGAAAATAAGACAAGCATAACAAATCAAGCTCGAAAAAAGCTGAAGCAAGTGAATATATATATATATATATATATATATATATATATATATATATATATATATATATATATATATATATATATATATATATATATATATATATATATATCTTCAGCACGATCTATCTATCGGCATATATACATCGTCGTTATTATTACAAGAAGAGAGCAGCTACCAAACGACAGAGATGACCTGTCACTGTCAGTGTATACAGTATATATAATATTGGTTCATACATGGCCGCCGCTCCAGCCAGCCTTCAGCATGATCGAATGGCCTTCTACC
Source organism: Saccharum hybrid cultivar R570 (assembly GCA_038087645.1). Taxonomy (NCBI): domain Eukaryota; kingdom Viridiplantae; phylum Streptophyta; class Magnoliopsida; order Poales; family Poaceae; genus Saccharum; species Saccharum hybrid cultivar. Next base: position 2,577,162 of record JAQSUU010000088.1, read on the forward strand.
TTGACACGGCCAGCAAGAGTGGTACGTTCAGCGGTTCAGCCCTTGCAACCGGCTTCTAGCTATAACGTCGTCTTCTTGTTTGCGCTTTCTTTGGAAATGAAGGGAGACTGTGCATGCCGTTATGGACTTATGGCTTCCTGTCAGTTATCATCACGGAGTAGCTTTTGACTTCTGAAAGAATCGATATATATGCTGAATCATCCTATGGCTGTGTTTAGTTCCATTGAAAAGTGCACTATGTAAAAAAAAATTCTCGTCACATCAAACTTGCGATATATGCATGGAGTACTAAATGTGGATAAAATCAAAAACTAATTATACAGTTTGGTTGTACTTTGCGAGACGAACGTTTTGAGCCTAATTAGTCAACGGTTGGACAATTATTATCAAATACAAATGAAACACTACAGTGTCACTACAGTGAATTTTGGCACTCCAAATTTGGAAACTAAACGCAGCCTATGTATATAATGCGCTCCAGCCTCCGGGATGGGCTGATGCTCAGCTCAGGGCCGGTTTAGATCCGAAATTTTTGGCAAAATGGCACTGTAGCGCTTTTCGTTGTTATTTGACAAATATTATCCAATCATGGTCTAATTAGGCTTAAAAGATTCGTCTCGTCCATTTCGTCTAAACTGTGTAATTAGTTTTATTTTTTATCTATATTTAATGCTTCATGCATGTGTCTAAAGATTCGATGTGACGGGGAATCTGAAAAATTTTACAAAATTTTCTGGGAACTAAACAGGGCCTCAGTGTGCTGTGCTCTGGATTAATGAATTGATCACTGAGAGAATTCAGCAATTCACCGATCGAAAGAACGAAAACGAGACAGATGCATACTTACATGCGCAATAAGTCAAGATGGATAAGCACTCAAAGCTCACTACTGATCATAAGACAACACTCGGAGATGCACGATTTCATTAATTTTAGCGTCACACTTAAAAAATACATTCATCTTTTGTTGACAAATGACAACCATAAAAACATTCATCTTTGGTGTCATCAAGCAATCAATGCGGCCTCCTGCATGCCTGCTACTCTGCAGCTGCAACCTGCACATGCAGGTAATGATGAAAAAGGTAGAAACGGTCGAAAACGTACTTATGATATAGAAAAACGAAAATTTTCGGTTCAGGATATTTTTACATTTTGTAATTAAAGAGTACAAAAATAGTTGAAAATGGTTGTGAAATCAATTAAAACTAACAATTTTTCATGTTAAAAAACAGTTTATAATATAGAAAACGAAAATGATCAATTCGGAATATTTCGGTTCCTCTTTCATCCCTACCTGCAGGGCCCTCCGCATCTCAACTATGGCCTGCGGCCTCCGGAACAACCAGTCAACCACCGGCGATACTGCAACTGCTATTGCTTTTTGCTTATACCAAACGTATTTTAATAATGAAAAAAAGCCCAAATCACTCTCTCAAAGTTTGGTCTATATCTAGATAATATAACCCCCAAACTAACGTTGATTCAATTTATTACTCCTAACAATTTCGGTTGTTGGCCATAATCCAGATTTACCTCCTCACAAGATATATGTTTTTTCGTTCTCCGTGCACGATTGTGTTATAACTAGCAAAGATGCCCTTGCAACGGGAGGAAAAAAGTTATTAAACATTAATAGCAAACTAGGGTATAATTTTATATATGTATTTATGTTTTACCCTTTTTATAAACTTTAAAAACGTTAATTTATCTTATGATGAGCACATTACGTGCATTAGGCGTGTATCATTAATGTAGATGCGGAGCCGGTCACGATGACATCCAGACTCGTCTTTTCGGTGAGACAGTGTTGTTGATATAGATGTGGAGCTATTATGGATGGCGTCCGAGCTCACCTCCTTGATGCGGCAACATATTAATGCCAACAAAGAGTTAGATGAAAAACTCACTTGAGTTGAGTTTTCGCATGCTAGCCGTCGTTGATGATTGTATAGATACATTTATTTAGACCAGATTAGACAATAAACTATTTAAATTTTCTACTCACATTTTGATTAGGTGAATCACATGTTAATCTAGGTTTGAATATTTTCTAATCAAAATTATGTTAACAACTTGGTAGTAGAAAAAAATCGTAAAGAAAAATCAGGGTTCAAAGATTCATAATTATTATTCTTAAAAAATCAATCAAAAAACCACCTATGAGGATAACGGATGCAACAAAAAAAGAAATTGGATGGAAGGCCAACAAAAAATCAAACGAAAGGAAATTTATATGGCAGAAGTTTTACCTAATAAATATAAAGATATTATTGTAACGCATGACATATTGTAGTGTGGTGGTAGGAAGTTTGTTTATCAATCCTAGTGCTCAGGGTTTGAATCTCATCGGTGGCACATTTTTTAGCTACCGGGAATTATTCGGACCACAGGCTAGAGTAGGCCATTGGGCTGGCTAAATTGGGCCGCGAGAAAGCCCAGACCACCTGGCAGACAGAAATCTATGGTGGAAACTAAAAAGTGTGCAGAAATTTTCATAATTTATTATTAGGTATAGATATAGATTTTAACCCCCGAGAGATGATAGAGAACATCAAGTTGTGTTAGAAAATACATTATGATTTTTTCATCATTATGTTTTGTACAATTTTTTGTCTATAGTGTTAATTTATTATTATTAAATTCCTAATCTATCAAAATAATGATGAAAAAATTAAGACGTATTTTCTTAATTTATATTAAATTCTATTACCTTGCTAATTTCAGATAATGTTGGATGCTTAGTAACAAGGGAGGTGGCACTTGAAGAAGAGGTCAAATGTTCCAAATCCTGGTGACTCGTATGTTCTCTTCTACTTTTTTTTTTTTGAGGGGATGTTTTCTTCTTCTATACTAGTTCACTACATGAAGGTAAAGACTCCAATTAAGGCAAGGCAATCGTTGGGCTGATAGAATGGCTCTGTCCACTTCGTCTAGGCCCATTTACGCCGGCCCAGAGGTAACATAACGTGGATGTTGCGTTGTTGGCTGGGCCAGCATCAGAGAGGCCCATTAAATTGCATCATCAACGAGTAGTGTTCCTTGTTCATTTTGGTTTGGTTCATACGTTAGACGACCGACATTGGTGTCTCATGTGTTCTATCTATATCATGCAAATTGATTAATCTTTACTTGCCGTCCACTATCAGAAAGCTTCCCGTCCGAACGGGCGGACAGGAGACACCGTCCGATAATTCCCGCCCTGGTTTCCCGCTCAGCTTCACTGCCGTTCCCGCACGTGGATGCTTCGTTGCCTTTTTCTTCCGGCCGATAGCAACAGCGGACCGAGCGGTTGGAATCCAGGTACATTTCTTTCTTTTCTTTTTTCTTACTTTTCTTTTTTGTTTTCTTATGTTGTCTTTTTTTATCTTTATTTTATTTTTGGCAGGTACGTTACCTTAGTTTAGGTATGTTACATTGGTTTCTTTTCTTTTTTTATTCTTCTTATTTCTTTCTTTTTCTTTCTTTTCTTTTCTTTTCTTTTCTTTTTTCTTTCTCTTTCTTTCTTTTTGCTTCTATTTAGTTTATCTTTATTTTTCTTTTTATTGTTTTATATTTTTGCTTCTATTTATGCTTCCCTTTCTATTTAGTTTTCTATGTTTTCATTTTTATTTTATTTCCTTTTCCTTTCTTATTCTTTTCTTATTTATTTTTACCTTTACTTTCATTTTTTCTTTTGATTGCTTTTTCCTTGCTTCTTTTTTCTTTCTCTTCTTTTTCTTTTTTTAGTTTTATATGTTTTTCATTCTTAATTTATTTTTTCTTTCTTTTTAGTTTTGTTTTTCAGTTGTTATTTAGGTTATTCATTTATTTTATTTATTCTATATATTTATCATTTATTAATCATGTTTTATGTGTATTTTTCTTCAATGTTGTGTTCTGCCATGTTTAGGTAGTATATATATTTTTTATGTTGTTCACATAGTATACATGCAATGTTCTATTATGTTTTTTTGTGATGTCTGCATAGTATAAATGTGATGTTCACATAAGTATACACTAATGTTTTATGATGTATTCTATGATGTTCACATAGTATACATGTAATGTTTATAATATTTTTTTGTGATATTCACATGCGATGTTTTATAATGTATTTAGTGATGTTCGATAATGTACTCTGTGATGTTCATATAGTTTACATATGATGTTCGCGTAGTATACATACGATGTTCTATAATATATTTAGTGACGTTCTATGGTGTATTTAGTGATGCTCACTTAGTATACTTGTTGTCACAGAACCTCCTAATTATGATGGCCCACATGTACCTGTCATTGTCATAATGACCTCTGACAGCCATACTTATGTTACTCATAACTTAAAAGACATGCTTTCCTCCGAACAGGATCCAATTACAGGAGTATTGCAATATTACAACAGTTTATTCAAAATATCATTAGAGTAAAATAGCGGAAGTCTTACATAAAGTAAGTTTACGAACCACAGTTTCCAAACCTCAAATCATAAGTAGCGTTATTACAAACCAGTAGTAGTGGAGTATCAGTAGTAACTTTATTACAACACCCAAACGAGGTGCCTTGCTTAAAGGCCACACAGCCTACTCGTCGTCACTTTCATCAACGACAACAGTCATGCAGCAAGGCTCAAAGCAGACTTGCTCATGAACCGCACCTGCAATAAGGGTTTAACAAACCCTGAGTACGGAGAGTACTCAACAAGACTTACCCGACTAAGAAAAAGACTCCAAGGGCATGCTAGCTTTAGGGAATCAAGGTACGGGTATTCAAGAATCAAAATTATTTTACAGAAAAGCTTACTAAAGTAAATCCTTGCTTTCAACATTTTATTTTTATCATTGATGGTTCATTAACCAATTCTAAGTGATCCTAATCTAGATCAAAATCATTCTCATCAAGATCCTTTCTTATTCTTTCCTCAAATTCTAGTTCTTAACTACGATGCAGGATAGGTGATCGAGTCTCCATAACCGAGGAGCAACGACGATTCGAATCGATTATACCCAGCTAGAGATCTCTAACCTCACGACATATGTAGAACCAAATCTTGCATATGTCAACCTTCATTTAGATCTCCCAAGACCAGAATGTGTCCATTGCCACCCGAGAGTACAGTACTCCAAAAACCCAACCTAATTCTAGCCCCGAGGATACACGCTACTCCCGCCATCTCTCCACTCCTAGTACTAGGTTAGACATTCTCGTAATGGAATCACTGATATCTTGGGCTTACCCAAGGCATGAGGCTAGTTGCAAAGTCTCGAAACACAAGCGGACCTACAACGGACGGTCCTTAATTGACAAGGCAGAAACACTACATTGAGACTCCTTTCTCAATGCAAGTTAGCAGTGCCCAAACCACCCGTCCGATCTTCAAGTTCATTCTTAAATTCCATTATTCATCAAGTATGCTATCATGGCCATATAAGCATTTCATTTAAAAGCTTAACTCATTAAGCATAGCGAAGCATACTACGCATTTTTCAATAAAACAGATACCAAGGGTGATAACACAATAATCAAGGATGATAATGCAGCAATTGAGTTATCACTCAATTCCTAATTATTTAATGCAATAAGCCATAGTACCAGTGGTAAAGATTTGTAAAACTCAAGGAAGGGTTTAAATGCACTGGGGCTTGCCTTGCTCAGACGAGATGACTGGTTTGGGCTCAACAACTCCGACGTCCGGTCCAGAACCCACTGAAGATAGCTCTTCCCCGGAGGCTTGTTCAACAACGCTTACTTCCTCAAAAGCGGGAACTATACGAGCATATGACATGCTTTAGCATGATGCGGTGATAAACATGATGCTTGATGATGATATGCCATGATTAACGACTTGAGTACAACTTTCCTTTGCGGTACAGTTGCAAAACAACAAAACCTACTGACTAACAGTACTTCAATAAGCAACGTTATTATTTTTTTAAAGAACATGTTAATCATGAGGTTAACCAAGTAATTAAGGTGCCCAGGATCATTAAGGGTTAATGACCCAAGGTCATCACTCAATCAAAAAGAGCACACAACACTTAAAGTTATTGATTTAACATTTAATTAAACATTTAAATAATTAAGGCATAAATTAAGAATAAATAAAACTTCATCTAATTGAGCTCAAACTTTTTCTATAGATTAATCATGGCCTAAAACAGTGTTAAAAACAAATTTCATGATTTTTGGATTAATATTTTAATTACTAAAATTCCTGGAAGTTGTATTTAATATTTAATTGAGCTAATTAAATAACTTACAAAAAGTAAACAAAATTGTCATTTATTATTTTTCCTATATAGTTTACACTTTGAAAAGCTTACACAAAAATTTTCATTATTTTTGGAGCTCTAAAAAAATTCTATTGAAATAAACAAAAACTACTACTATTCACATTTTTGAAAAAGAAAAACAAAAACTACAGCTCGGGCCGCTTCTCCTCTTCTCTCTCGGCTCGGCCCAGCAACGTGCGCGCGCTCTCCCTCTCTCGCTCTTGCTGACAGGGCGGCCCCGCCTGTCATCCTTCTCCCTCTCTCCCTGCGGCCCGGCCATGACGGCACGGTGGCCGGCCGGCGACCACAACACCGGTGACCTAACTAGTCCGACTAACACGACCAACATGACCTCCCGGACTGCCCCAGACCTATCACGCGATCGCACATGCACCGGAAGAAACAGTGGCGGAGCCAGAAACTATGGATAGGGGGGCCGGTCGAAGAATTTCAACCATAAAATAACTGAGTGTAGCTTATTTGTTTGAATTTTTATACTATGGATGGGCTCATCCAAAGATAAAATACAAATTTGTGTGATTTTGTTGTCCAGAAGTCATCAAAAAATATATGACAAAGCTTTTATTATATCTTTCTAATATGGATTATTGAATTATATACTACCTAAAATTTTTTTGGTGTAATGTTGGGGGGGCATGGCCCCTGCCTGCCCGGTAACCAAAGCCAGTAGCAACTAAATTAACGGCATGGAAAGCATCAGCACCTCACCGCGAGTGCAGCAGAGCAACTGGCAAGCGCTGAGAGGCGGTGGAGGCGGCTGGCCACGACGAGGTGGACTGCGGCGGCGCTTTGCCGGACTTGAGGAGGGTGGTGGCGGTTAGGGCTGTGGGGGCTATACGAGCGACTGCAAGCTAGCTCAGGAGAAGCGCAAGAACATGGCGGTGCTCTGGGAGAGATGGAGAGGACGGTGATGGCTGGACGACGGTGAATTTCACCGGTGGGTGAACTCATCGGCGGTGGTGGCGGAAAAAGGAAAACGATAACGACGTCGGTCGTTTATATAGGAGAAGCTGATCAATAGCAGGGCAACACGAAGTAGAGGAGTGTAGCGAGGTCTAGGAGCTACTGACGGCCACGGCGATGCCTGGAAGCGGCCGGAAAAGCCACAGCGGGTCTCGCCGGCACCCATGCCGTGCGCTGCACTGCCCTCATTCGCTGATGTACTGTAGCAACCCCCAACTTCTAACTTCAAACTATTTTTTCAAATTACTCCCAAAAATATGTAACAACTTGAAACATTCCCAATATTTGAAATCTTTAGAATTTCAAGCTCTACAAGTTTCATGTTGAAAACTTTTTCAAATTCAAACTAGATTTTGAAATTTGAATTTAAAATCAAAAGGGGACACTTTTCTGGAATTTGGTAATTTAGAAATTACTTTAAATTTTATATTAAAACTTCAAAAACTTCAAACACCAAAGTTGTACATCTAGCCAATACCTACAACTTTGTTGCTCAAACCATTTTCAAATTCTGCCTCTATTTTGAAATTTGAGATTGGGGATGAAAAGGGGTCAAATTTAAAATTTGCTTCTTTTCAAAATTACTCCACATTTTACACTAAAACTTTGAAAACTCAAAACACCAAACTTGTAGCCCTTGAACATATCTACAAACTTGGTATTAAACTTTTTCCCAAATTGTGCTTAGATTTTGAGTTATTCCAAAAGGGGTAAAACAAAGGATTTGAATTTAGGGTTTTCGAAAGAATTTCAAATTAAAACTTGTTGCTATATTAATTGGTGATTATTTAGTGATCAAACCATCATCCAAGGGCATCATTGAGTCAAACATCATATGGTTGACCAAATGCCACTCTTGGTTGACCAAGTTGACTTTTGAAAATCTTTTAATAATTACCCAAATTTGAATTTAAATTCGAATCAGAAAACTTGCGACAAGTTTTGGATTCCAAATTCAAACTCAAACTTGAAGCTTCATTTTACGTGTTGGACTTGAGTTCATACCCTACACTTGACACTAGTGTATAACCCAGTCATACACCTTAAATTACGCAGGGCATAAACTAAGTATTTGCGGTGACATTCGAAATTAGGGTTTTCGATTCGAGCCACACAACTCAGAAGCACATCCAACCTAAGAATGTAAACTCATTTTAGTTGATGCATATCGTAGTTAACCTAATCATAAATGTTTTGCGGTGCAATATGATGACATGGCAAGTTATTTAGTCCCTATAACACCAGATGTGTTACACTTGTGATGTTCTATAATATATTTTTCGATGTTCAAAAAGTATCCATGTGATGTTCTTTTAAAATTTTTCTCTACTACATGTTTTATTTTTTTCCTTATGCTTTACTCTAGATTTTCTTATTTTTGTTTACGTTATGTATGTATTTATTTATATTTATGTATATTATAATATCAATATCATGAATCTAAAACTAGAACATTGTTCTTCTAAACCGGGAACATTGATTTTACTGAGATGGAACATTGTTCTCTGAACCTAGAATATGTCTCTGCTCAATAAAAAAATATTTTATCTTCATATAATAAATGTTCGTTAATAAAAATTTATCTAAATATATTTATGTGGGATCTTGTTTTGAAGGATTTATTGCAAGAAATGTGATGATGCAATCATAATTTAATTTAGATGTCTAATTTAGCAGTTATGATTTTTTTAGTTCGTGCATACCTGAGTTGAGAGGAACGTGGGTGAGGTGGACCCGTGTCTGCGGTAATTAATTGCCAAGGTCAGCAAAGCGCGTGGTCCTTGCCTTTTATTCCCGCGCGTTGCGCTCCCTGCCTTTTATTCCCGTGCGCTACCTGCCGGCGCGGGGTACCATCCGAACGGCCGGCACCAAGCGGCCCCGTCCACTATTGATTCACCCCGTCGCGCCATGTCACGCTTTTCTGATTACACATTACTTATAGGGTGTGTTTAGTTGCTGCTGTAAAATTTTTGGAAGCACAGTAATTTTTTCGTTTGTATTTAGTAATTAGTGTCCAATCATAAGTTAATTAGGTTCGAAAGATTCATCTCGTGATTTACAACCAAACTGTATAATTAGTTATTTTTTTACTTATATTTAATACTCCATGCATGCATTCAAAGATTCGATGTGACAGGGAATCTTGTAAAATTTTTGGAATTTTGAAGGATCTAAACACACCCATAGTATGTCCAAAAAAAAGACAAGATGGTTAGAAGTTAGACATGGAAAAATAAGTCGACAGTGGCGGGACCTTTTGCAGCTTCGATGGCGGTGTTGGGAAATTCGTCAACTCTTTTTTTAAAAAAAACTGATTCGTCAACATTTAGTTTAACTTGGACTCGAAAACTCCAACACAAAAGCTTTGGACTTTAGCTCATAAACCAGCTCACTCACACCTTTCAACACTTCTTCGAGCTGCTCCACTTTATTGTCAAGTACACCTTGCGCAAACCCTTCACTAATTCACTAAAAGATGACGGTAGGATAGGGTATTGTTGATTTTGCCCCTAAGGGCATATATACCACGCACATAGCGGCATGACTGACAGCGCGGTCCGCAGGAGAGGGAAACTACAAACTTAACCGTAGGTCATGGGGATTATTTGAAAATCTTAACGCGCACAAACTCGACCGCCTACGATAGCCATGGGTCACCAATGACAAATCTATTAGGCTTCTCGATTCTTGAACTCCTTCTATGTTTATGGAGTCTTGAACTCCTTCTAAGTTGTTGGGCAGAGGCTTGATGCCAAAGAGCGGCTCATGCTGTTCTGGTTCTAGAGGAGCTTTCCACAGCCGAAAGAGGCACCGCGGTTAGTGCTCATTGCGCAAGTGGTATGCAGTGTCGTAGTCGTACGAACACATGCAGCGGGTGGAGTCTAAAATCTTGTCCAAGAGTTGGCATCTTTGATAGCCCTCAAGCAGAGGAAAACTACACACGGAGCACTTACGTGATCTGCTGAACTTCTTGTTCTTGATGTATCCCGAGTATAGGGCATGCCCCACGGCGCAGTGAAGACTGTGGACTCCGAGGACCGAAGCAGACACTACAGTCCAACATGTCTTTATTGTCTAGTACGCCTCACGCGAACCCTTCACTATTTGACTAAATGATGACGGTAGAGTAGAGTACTATTGATTTTGCCCCTAAGGGCATATGCCCCCATGTCTTCTCATGGTTTTTCTCGTCGTTGCTACCGGTGGCCACCACACCACTGACACTGTTGAAAGTCCTATGTTTGGTGTTGGTAATTAGTGACAATGTCTAAGTACTAATCCTGTGCCTAAGTTGCATGTAGCATATGAGGATTAGTATATTCCAAGGTTGGTGGCAAGATGGACATGGTGATTATGGCCACACTTGGATTTGGATGCAACCCTACGTGATCAAGGCAAAGGTATACGTTTAAGGGTTGTGTTTTAGTAACCAAGACACCTAGTGGGTGTGGTTACATTATAGGATAGATAGCCGTACTATAAAGAGGGGAATAACGCGGATATTAAACTCCTAAGTGCCTCTAGATGTGCATTTTATAATCATATGCATTTGGATAGAACTAATATCGCCTCGAAAAATGATTGTGAAAATACTAACACACTCACACATGACGAGATCACATTGGTGGTGTTAGCACGTTTGCGAAGGCGGTGGAGTTTGAGCGGTAGAGAGGGTTTTGGGTCCGGAAAAGAAACGATTATTTTCGAGGAGTTGAAACGACTATTTTCCACTACGCCGGAAGTCCGGAAAAGAAACGGAGGCGAACAGAGGTCACAGAGGTGACCGGACGCTGAACCGGACGCGGTCTTTGCATGACCGAACGCGTCCGGTCAGCGTTCAGTGTCTGCGCGTATTTTAGTTTGATGATCGGACGCGCAGCGCGTCTGGTCACTAACGATCGGACGCGTCCGGTCGTTCAGAGAGCTTACTGGACTCTAACTGGACGCTGGCACTGTCGCGTCCGGTCATTTTTTTCAGCGCGTCCGATCACTGTTTCATTGAGCACTGCTCAGGCGACCAGCGTGTCCGGTCACTCACGGGACCAGCGCGTCCGGTCATTTCCAGCGCGTCTGGTCTGCGCGATGAGCGCGTCTGGTCGTTGCTTCGCAGTTAGCCGTTGGGCGACCGACGCGTCTGGTCGTTTGGACCAGCACGTCCGGTCAGTGCTTCATGACTTAGCCGTTGTGTGACCGGCGCGTCCGGTCAGCATGTTTTCGGCTGCTTAAGTTTCTAACGGCTCTATTCGAAGGGGTACGTCTATAAATACTCGTTGGCCAGCTCAAGGCTCTCTCTCTCAAATATTTGACATACTTGTGAGCACTTTGAGCTAAGCAACTTCCCTCCCACTCATCTCTCTTGCTTCTTTGCATATTCGAAGTGAGATTGAGTGATCCAAGTGCATTTGCATTGTGAGATTGCATCTAGTTGGCACTTGGTGGTTGATTTGCTGCGGGATTCTTGTTTCTCTTGGTGGTTGCCGCCACCTAGACGGCTTGGAGCAGCTTAGAGGCGTTGGCAAGAGTTGGTGATTGTTCTTGGCCACCTCCGGTGATTGTGAGGGGTTTGTGCCTACCTCGGCGAAGCGCCAAAGGCAACATTAGTAAATTGTTTCCTGTCATTGCAACCTTTTGCCATTTGGTAGGTTCTTATGGCGCCTTTTGAGAGGCTCGGTGTGTGACCGATTAGCCACCAAACCACGTGGTGAAGAGGGACACAACGGGGACTAGCGTGCCGGCAAGCACGTGAACCTCGGGATAAATATTCGTGTCATCATTCTTATTGTGTTTGATTGATCCCGGTGGTTGTGTATTGTGGTATTCATCTCTTGATCATATTGATTGGTTGGCTCAATACTTCGCCCCTCGGTGATACCCTCCTAACTCTCTCTTGTATTAATTTCTTAGTTACCTTGCTAGCTTGTTAGTGTAACTCTTAGCTTGTGTAACTAGCTAGCTTTAGTTGTAGTTAAGTTGTGCGGTTTGACTTGTGTGGTTGAGTGCAATTACTAGAATTGTGTTTTGGATAGGTGGCTTACAAACACCCCGTAGGCTAAGCAAAACTCGCATCTCACTATTTGTTATATTGATAAACTTGTTTAGCTTGTCTTTGTAGAAAATTTTAAAAGGCTATTCACCCCCCTCTAGCCATCAAGACCTTTCAAGTGGTATCAGAGCTGTGGTCACCGTTTGTAAGGCTTAACAACCTCGGTGTAAGATGGCTCAAGTTGTGTTCAACCATGTCGGGGGCAAGCCTCCATTCTTTGATGGTGTCACATCTTTTGATCATTGGAAAAGAAAGATGAAGCAATATCTTGGCTCTATTCATGAGAACGTTTGGAAGATGACACACCATGATTATGCTATCATTGATCCCGACAACCTCACCAACAATGATCGCATCAACAACCAATGCAACACTATGGCTCTCAATACTCTCTATAATGGGATTGATGCAAAGGTCTTTGAGCAAATCAAGGATCTTGAGATAGCAAGTGAAGTGTGGACAAGATTAGAGGAAATATATGAGGGCACTTCAACGGTAAAGAGTGTCAAGCTCTATATGCTCAAGGATAAGTTTGCAAGCTTCAAGATGAAGGATGATGAGTCCATACCGGAGATGTTCTATAGGCTACAAGTTATTGTCAATGATCTCAAGAGCCTAGGAGAAGATGTCAAGGCAAAGGACTTCTCACATAAGTTCTTGATAAACTTACCTAAGAAGTTTGCTATCTTGAGGAAGATGATCCAAAGAGAGGGTTTGGACAAGGTGACTCCAAACCAAGTGCTTGGAGATGTCATGACTGATGCTTAATATGATGATAATGAAGATAAAGATGAGAAGGAGATCAAGGTCAAGCAAGAGAAGACCACCACATTCAAGGCTTCTTCTTCCAAGGGCAAGAGCAAGGTTGATGATGATGATGATCCATTTGATGATGAGACAATGGCCCTTCTAGTGCAAAAGATGGGTCGGTTCATGAAGAAGAGAGGCTATGGTGCAAGAAAGAGAAGGGACTTCATGAAGGCAAAGGAGGTGCTTTGCTACAATTGCAATAGCCCCGATCATGTAGTGGCGAAGTGCCCCTATGAAGACAAAAGATATCATAATGGGGAGTTGAAGCTCAAGAAGAACAAGAAGGATAAGAAAGAGAATGAAAATAAAGCAAAGAAGAGCTTTACATTCAACAAGAAGAAGAATGGTGGTGGTTATGTAGTCACTTGGGATAGTGATAACTCCGATAGTGATGATGATGCAAGCTCTAGTGATGATGAAAGGACCACTTGGCGAGCCATTGCAAACATCGCCCTCTCCAACAAGCCATCCATCTTCGACACTACATCAACATGCCTTATGGCCAAGCCTACCAAGGTAAAATATAATGATAGTGATGATGATTCTTGTGCTAGTGATGGTTGTAGGAGTGATGATGAGGAGGATGAGGACTACTCCAAGGATGATCTATTGGGCATAATAGATCAAATGAGCAAGGGCTACAAGAGGACCACCAAGAAATACAAAATCTTAGAACAAGAGCTCATTGCCAAGAGCAATGAAAATGATGCTTTGATGGAGGAGCTTGTTGCTCTCAAAAAGAGTAAGGAGTGCAAAGGAATTGAACAAGAGCTCAAAGCTCTTAGGAAATCCTTTGATGAGTTAGAGGTCTCTCGTGAGTGTTTAAAGGAAGACCACGAGGATCTTAAAATTACTCACACTAGGCTTAAGGAAGCTCGCTCCACTCTACTTGAGCTCATCAAGGAAAAGGACCTCAAGTTGGAGAAGTTTATGAAGGAAGCTAAGGAGGAGCAAGTGATTGTCACTTGTGATATTGGACTAACATGTGATATTATTGATAATTCTTTATTTGTTGGTCCTACTAATGCTTCATGTAGCTCATCATCATCCACCACAACCAACTCTACCTCTACTACTAGTGATTCATCACTTGTGGTTGAGAATGAGACTCTCAAGAGAGAGGTGGATGATCTCACCCGCGCATTAGGCAATGCCTATGGTGGGGATGTCCGCTTGCTAAAATGCTTAGGTAGCCAAAGGTTCTCTCTTAACAAAGAGGGTTTGGGCTATACTCCCAAGAAGGGCAAGGCGGCCTTTGCTACTCCAAAGTCTCATTTTGTGAAGAGCAATGGTCGTTATTGCAATAGATGCAAGCAAGTTGGGCATCTAGAGATTAATTGCAACAAAATGAACAAGAACAAGAAAAATACTAATGTACCTTACATTTCTTTTGATTCTTGTTATGTGCTTACCAAGGGTGAGAAAGGTGTGCATGCTAAGTTTGTTGGTACACCAATTGTGGGTCCAAAGAAGAAGGCCATTTGGGTACCAAAGAACTTAGTGACTAACCTCCAAGGACTCAAGCAAGTATGGGTACCTAAAAGGCATTAAATTGTTTTGTAGGTAAATTACAAGGCCGGAGGAAGACATTGGGTGCTTGATAGTGGGTGCTCTCAACATATGACCGGTGATTCAAGAATGTTCAACTCTCTCAAGTCAAATGATAGTGGCATTGATAGCATCACGTTTGGTGACAATAGCAAGGGTGATGTAAAGGCTCTTGAAAGGATTGCAATCTCAAATGATCATAATATTTCCAATGTGCTTCTAGTTGAAAAGTTGAACTTCAATCTTCTCTCGGTTGCTCAATTGTGTGATCTCGGTTTTAAGTGCATATTTGGTGTTGATGATGTGGAGATAGTTAGTGTTGATGGCTCTAACTTGATCTTCAAGGGCTTTAGATATGAGAATCTATACTTGGTTGATTTCAATGCTAGTGACACTCAACTTTCAACATGCTTGCTCACTAAATCAAGTATGGGTTGGTTATGGCATAGAAGACTTGGTCATGTTGGCATGAAGCATTTGAACAAGTTAGTGAAAGCATGACTTAGTTAGAGGCTTGAAGGATGTCACATTTGAGAAAGATAAGCTATGTAGTGCATGTCAAGCCAGAAAGCAAGTAGACAACACTCATCCATTGAAAAGCATCATGAGTACTTCCAAGGCATTTGAGTTGTTGCACATGGATCTATTTGGGGCAACTACATACACAAGCATTGGTGGCAATAAGTATGGCTTTGTGATTATGGATGATCTCACTAGATATACATGGGTATTCTTTCTTGTGGACAAAAGTGATGTATTTGACATATTCAAGAAGTTCATCAAGAGAGTGCAAAATGAGTTTGAAACCACAATCAAGAAAGTGAGAAGTGACAATGGAAGTGAGTTTAGAAACACAAGAGTTGATGAGCTATGTGATGAACTTGGAATCAAACATCAATTCTCGGCCAAGTATACACCTCAATCAAATGGCTTAGTTGAGAGGAAGAATAGAACCTTAATTGACATGGCAAGATCAATGTTGAATGAATATAATGTGAGTCATTCATTTTGGGCCGAAGCAATCAACACGGCTTGCTTCTATAGCAACCGCTTCTATTGCCACAAGTTCTTAGAGAAAACACCATATGAGATCTTAAATGGAAGAAAACCCAACATTGCATACTTTCAGGTATTTGGTTGCAAATGCTACATCTTAAAGAAGGGCACTAGATTGAGCAAGTTTGAGAAGAAATGTGATGAAGGATTTCTACTTGGTTACTCAACTACTAGCAAAGCTTATAGAGTATGGAACCTATCTAGTGGACAACTTGAAGAAGTACATGATGTTGAGTTTGATGAAACAAATGGTTCTCAAGATGAGGAAGATAACTTGGATGATGTGAGAGGAACTCAATTGACTAATGCTATGAAAGAAATGGATATTGGTGATATTAGGCCAAAGCAAGTGATTGATGTGGATGACAACAAAGATCAAGTGCTCCAAAGTCCAATTACACAAGCTAGTGGTTCTCTAATGCAAAATCAAGCTAGTACATCATCTCAAGTGCAACAAGATCAACAAGTGGCTAGTTCATCATCTCCAACTCATGATCAACATCCAAGCAATCAAGTCCAAGTGCTTCAACCAACTAACATTGCAAGAGACCATCCATTGGATTCCATCATTGGTGACATACAAAGAGGAGTTCAAACTAGATCAAGATTGGCATCATTTTGTGCTCACACTTCTTTTGTGTCAATGGAAGAACCCAAAGACATTGATAGAGCATTGAGAGATCCGGATTGGGTAAATGCAATGCATGAAGAGCTCAATAACTTCAAGAGAAATGAAGTATGGAAACTAGTTGAGAGGCCTAAGGATCATAATTTCATTGGAACAAGATGGGTCTTTCACAACAAGCAAGATCCAGATGGGATAGTAGTAAGGAACAAAGCAAGACTAGTGGCTCAAGGTTACACACAAAAGAGGGTCTTGACTTTGGTGAAACTTATGCCCTGGTTGTAAGATTGGAAGCAATTAGGATCTTACTTGCCTATGCTTGTGCTCACAATATCAAGCTATATCAAATGGATGTGAAGAGTGCATTTCTCAATGGGTACATCCAAGAGGAGGTGTATGTGGAGCAACCTCCCGGTTTTGAAGATGACAAAAAACCCAATCATGTATACAAATTGAGAAAAGCTTTGTATGGATTGAAGCAAGCACCTAGAGCATGGTATGAAAGATTGAGGGACTTCTTGCTATCTAAAGGATTTGTTATGGGCAAAGTTGATACAATACTATTCACCAAAAAGATTGGAAAAGACTTGTTTGTGTTGCAAATATATGTTGATGATATCATTTTCGGTTCAACCAATCAAGATTATTGTGATGAGTTTGGGAAAATGATGGCAAAGAAATTTGAAATGTCAATGATTGGTGAACTTAGTTTCTTTCTTGGACTTCAAATCAAACAAATGAAAGAAGGTACATTTGTGAGCCAAACTAAGTACATCAAAGATATGCTCAAGAAGTTTGGCATGGAAGATGCAAAGAGTATTACAACCCCAATGGGCACTAGTGGAAGTTTGGATAGTGACAAGAGTGGCAACATTGTGGATCAAAAGCTATATAGATCAATGATTGGTAGCCTACTCTATGTGACGGCATCAAGGCTCGATGTGATGTTTAGTGTATGCATGTGTCCAAGATTTCAAGCCTCACCAAGAGAAAGTCATTTGAAGGCAACAAAAAGAATATTGAGGTACTTAAAGCATACACAAGATGTTGGATTGTGGTATCCCAAGGGTGCAAGCTTTGAGCTAGTTGGATATTCGGATTCCGACTATGCCGGTGACAAAGTGGAGAGAAAGAGCACTTCCGGGACTTATCAATTGTTGGAAAGATCACTTGTCTCATGGTCATCCAAGAAGCAAAATAGTATTGCACTATCTACCGCCGAAGCCGAATACATCGCTGCGGGTAGTTGTTGTGCACAAATCTTATGGATAAAGGCAACATTGAAGGATTTTGGAATCAATTTCAAAAATGTACCATTGCTATGTGACAATGAAAGTGCCGTGAAGCTAACCAACAATCCGATTCAATATCAAAGAACAAAGCATATTGATGTTCGTCATCACTTTATTAGAGATCATCAACAAAAGGGTGACATTGCTATTGAGAGTGTGGGCACCGAAGATCAATTAGCCGATCTATTCACCAAGCCACTTGATGAGAAGAGATTTCACAAGCTAAAGAATGAGTTGAACATACTTGACTTCTCCAACATGAGTTGATGCACCTCCATATATGACATGCCTCTCCTTCGAGCCCCAAGGTACAATTGGTTGACATGTCATACATTCTATGCTAAGGACTTGTTTAGTGCATCTAGTCATAATTTACATGTTCTAGGCTCATTCATGAAAATCAAATGAATTTGAAGTTTATATGGTGCCACTATTGTTTCCATGACTTGTATGATCTAGTGGTAGCATATAAATTGTTTAAGTAGCTTGTGATCCTAAGTGTTTAATCTATAAAACTTGTCTAAATATTTGCTTCAACATGGTGCATGATAACCCTACTAGTGAGGTGTGAAGAAGCTTGCCCTTGGATCAAACCGAAGCATTTTATTTATGCAAGCAATCTAGGTTGAATCACAAACTTGATCCTCACCCCATAATTTAACATGATAATCTATCTAAAATTGGTCCCTTGTGGTCATTGGTGCCAAAGGGGGAGAAATTGTTGTTCACAAAGATAGAACTCAAAGGAGGAGAAGCACACACAAAGGGGGAGAAAATGTTGTTCACAAAGATAATTTTGAGCACACAAGTAGGGGGAGCAAGCTCTTAAGCATGATTGTTGCATTTCCATGTGCACTTCATATGTATGATGCATAGTTATGCATTTCTTTTTCTCTGATACTTTGCTTGTGTGGTGACTTGCTAGTATAATTTGAATGATGTATTGAGGTACTAGCATGAATAGGAAGTAGTTAGATTTTTCTTGCTTCATGTTTTTCAAAGTGGTATTAGAACCTTGTTTATAATGTTGATCTCACGAGGTTTCTAGTTATGTTTGTGCTTTTCCAAGTGGAATCTAACTACACAAGGTGCTAAGATGGTATTTATCGCTACTCCGATGGTATCACGCTTCAAAGGTCTATAATGTTAAACACTTAGCACCTATTGGTAGTCAATGCTCCTAATCTTTCCTATCTAACATGTATGCTTCCAAAATCCAAACATATAGCATACATGTAGGGGGAGCCATTGCTATTAATTTGAATTCATGATCACATATCCATAATTCTTACACATGGTAATATACTTGGACAATGTGACATGGGTTCAATCAAAATTTTATCATAATATCTTTGTAAAAGGTTTGTCACCAATTACCAACAAGGGGGAGATTGAAAGTCTAATGTTTTGTGTTGGTAATTAGTGACAATGCCTAAATACTAATCCTATGCCTAAGTTGTATGTAGCATATGAGGATTAGTACATTCCAAGGTTGGTGGCAAGATGGACATGGTGATTATGATGACCACACTTGGATTTGGACGCAACCCTACGTGATCAAGGCAAAGGTATACGCTTAAGGGTTGTGTTTTAGTAACCAAGACACCTAGTGGGTGTGGTTACATTATAGGATAGATAGCCATACTATAAAGAGGGGAATGACGCGGCTATTGAACTCCTAAGTGCCTCTAGATGTGCATTTCATAATCATATGCATTTGGATAGAACTAATATCGCCTCAAAAAATGATTGTGAAAATGCTAACACACTCACACTTGATGAGATCACCTTGGTGGTGTTAGCACGTTTGCGAAGGCGGTGGAGTTTGAGCGGTAGAGAGGGTTTGGGGTTTTTGAGGAGTTGAAACGACTATTTTCCACTACGCCAGAAGTCCGGAAAAGAAACAGAGGTGAACAGAGGTCACAGAGGTGACCGGACGCTGAACCGGACGCGGTCTTTGCATGACCGGACGCGTTCGGTCAGTGTTCAGTGTCTGCGCGTATTTCAGTTTGATGATCGGACGCGCAGCGCGTCCAGTCACTGACGATCGGACGCGTCCGGTCGTTCAGGGAGCTTACTAGACTCTAACCGGACGCTGGCACTGTCGCGTCCGGTCATTTTCTTCAGCGCGCCCGGTCACTATTTCATTGAGCGCTGCTCAGGTGACCAGCGCGTCCGATCACTCATGGGACCAGCGCGTCCGGTCTGCGCGATGAGCGCGTCCGGTCGTTGCTTCGCAGTTAGCCGCTGGGCGACCGGCGTGTCCAGTCGTTTGGACCAGCGCGTCCGGTTAGTGCTTCATGACTTAGCCGTTGTGCGACCGGCGCGTCCGGTCAGTTAGACCAGCGCGTCCGGTCAGCACGTTTTCGACTGTTTAAGTTTCTAACGGCTCTATTCGAAGGGGTACGTCTATAAATACTCATTGGCCGACTCAAGGCTCTCTCTCTCTCTCAAACATTTGACATACTTGTGAGCACTTTGAGCTAAGCAACTCCCCTCCCACTCATCTCTCTTGCTTCTTTGCATATTCGAAGTGAGATTGAGTGATCCAAGTGTATTTGCATTGTGAGATTGCATCTAGTTGGCACTTGGTGGTTGATTTGCTACGGGATTCTTGTTTCTCTTGGTGGTTGCCGCCACCTAGATAGCTTGGAGCAGCTTGGAGGCATTGGCAAGAGTTAGTGATTGTTCTTGGCCACCTCCGGTGATTGTGAGGGGTTTGTGCCTACCTCGGTGAAGCGCCAAAGGCAACATTAGTAAATTGCTTCGTGTCATTGCAACCTTTTGCCATTTGGTAGGTTCTTATGGCGCCTTTTGAGAGGCTCGGTGTGTGACCGATTAGCCACCGAACCACGTGGTGAAGAGGGACACAATGGGGACTAGCGTGCCGGCAAGCACGTGAACCTCGGGATAAATCTTCGTGTCATCATTCTTATTGTGTTTGATTGATCCCGGTGGTTGTGTATTGTGGTATTCATCTCTTGATCATATTGATTGGTTGGCTCAATACTTCGCCCCTCGGTGATACCCTCCTAACTCTCTCTTGTATTAATTTCTTAGTTACCTTGCTAGCTTGTTAGTGTAACTCTTAGCTTGTGTAACTAGCTAGCTTTAGTTGTAGTTAAGTTGTGCGGTTTGACTTGTGTGGTTGAGTGCAATTACTAGAATTGTGTTTTGGATAGGTGGCTTGCAAACACCCTGTAGGCTAAGCAAAACTCGCATCTCGCTATTTGTTATATTGATAAACTTGTTTAGCTTGTCTTTGTAGAAAATTTTAAAAGGCTATTCACCCCCCTCTAGCCATCAAGACCTTTCAACTGTACTTGCCCCTATGTGTTGTGCCTATGCGTCAGTGCGTGGTGGTGGTGGATCATTACAGTGCGAGTGCAATGCGGTGTACTATAGAGTATAGTACCGCATTTTCGTTGCGATGTGATGGGGCCTGCTAGCCGCCTGGGGCTTAGCTTGTCCCTTGTGAATACTGGTCTGCGATCAGAGAGAGAGGAGTAGTGCAGTGGCATCTACAGAGCGATTCGGTTGTTGCGAGTGGGGGGCTCCGGTCTGCAACTGCAGCGGCAGGATAGCGACGCATGGCCTGGGTGCATGGCCGAGCAGTGGGGTCTACTCTTTATGTTTTGTTTGGTATTAATAAAAAGTGGAAGAAACTTTATTATTACTAGGAGGATTCCCCGCGCGTTGCCACAGGTATGAAGGAGGAATATAAATATGACGTCACTGTAGTCTATCGAGTCATCTATATATAGCTTGATTATTAGTAGTCAGTTTTCAAAGAGGAAGAGGGGAAGTCACATGAGAGAATAATGCTAGCAGTATGCGTGCTTGGTCATGTGTAGGTAATTGCATCCATGAAGTGCCCCTGGTTAACTAGGAACTCAAATGTGATACAATACTAGTTCCAGGAGGCTAGTAACACATTTATTACATCAGATATGTCTCATTGCAGTAGTCTCGACAAGCATGGACAATAAAGACATGCCATGATTAAAAGTAACCACAACACAATACAGGTTCAATAGACCTAAAAAGAGGTCTCGCTAATACATATCATCTGACGGATCCCAATGCCATAGGCTTAGTTGGATGCAGACACGACTTTATTCGTACGCCACGTCAGGATTGAAGTCCGGATCTTCCTCTGTTCAACAAAGTAAGGGTGAGTACAAAGTACTCAGCAAATCCAACCTTACCCTACGGAATGGGATATCAGTATATGCATATGGATAAATCAAGGATAAGGCTTGGTTTATTTGCATAAAGCTATCTTTTTATACATGCATGGTTTTATTTTATAAATACCTTTGCAAAAGACATATATTTTTTATATATAATAGTATTTCTGAAAAAAGGGGTTGATCACAATTTTAGGTGTTGCTGAACCCTCTGTTCCCGCAACATATGGCAGACAACCATTCATTTCTAAAATCACACTCACTCTCATGTTTTCACTCATCCCAACCCATCTAGTTGTTGAAACCAAACCATAACTCGTCCGATACCGCGGACATGTCTATTCAGATAAATTTTACACTCTGTAGAGGTTGTACACTTCCCCACAAGTAGTATACTGTAACTTAACACCATCGTGTAAGCACAGATCTATCAAAGTCATTACCCTCCATAGCTCAGTAATGGTGCTCACCACGGGAACACTAAGACCACATCTCATAATACAATAATTTACAGAGCTCTTTATATTTTATACAATATCCATCAATTTCCACATACATCTCTTAGTGTCCCGTTGCACATCTGCCTCCAGGTGAGTGGTTGTAAGGTGAGTGGTTTAGACTAAGCCTTTCCCATGCAAGGTGAGTGGTTGTACGAAAATGAGTTAGGCAAGATGAATCATCAACTCAGTCCTTAATCAAGACAAGGCGGATATCTTCAGGCTTAACCACAAAAGGTACAAGCCCCAACACCAGGCATCCCACAAAAGGAACATCGATTCGCCCCATCTCTAGGGTAATCACCATCTATAACTTGTTCATTAACCCTTTCATCATACCTATAATTCATTTTCACAACTCACACAGTTTTTCTTTTAAAATCATTGTATTTGAGGAAACATAGTAATGAGTATCCATGATGAGTATCAAATCCTAAGCATACTAAATAATTATATTTTACCATAGCATATTATTTGTCCCTAAGTTTGAACAAGACAATTATCAGGTAATATCAATTCAAGGATGATTATTCAAACGGGTCTTAACTAAGCAACGAAATACTTCGTACGTATATCGTACATGCAATATTTAAAATGGCTTCTACGGGTTGTGTTTAAAAATAGGATCAATATGCATCAAAGGGGAATAGGCTAGACTTGCCTCCGTCGGCGTCCTCGGTAAATTCCTGCTGGCAGTATGGTTCCTCGGCGTCGAACTCGCGGTACTCGCCTCCAACGTCCTCGTTCTCCGGTTCGTTCACTCTGCCAGCTAAAAGTACCCAACGTGCGCAACAGACAAACAAGCACAGATAAATAATCACATAAATTTAAATGAGCTCTAAAAATTATGAAATTTATATGAGAGATAGATCATGACTTAAGATGAATTTAGAAAGAATAATATTTAGAATCGGAGTTGGCATGTGGCTCTTCAAGATGGCCGAATTTTAATCACGTAGAAACGAATAATGCGCGATTAAGGAATGGGTGATCACGTGGGCATTTGGCTTGGTTGGTAGTGCATGGTGTATACTATGCGTGTGCTATTTGGATAGAGTTGTAGCTTAGGACCCACGCGTCATACACACATACATGGGAAGGGAGAGAGAAAAGATAGAAAGGTTCTTCTTGCTTCTTGCATGGACGACACCATGGTTGAGCTCGTGGAGCTTGGGAGCGGCTCGGTACAGGCAAGGGCAAGGAGGGAAGTAAAGAGAAGACCACAGGAAGAGTGGAAAGAGCAAGGGGATGCTCATGGGCTGCTCACCTCGTCGTGCGACGATGGTCGAGCCAAGCTCGTGCGTACGGCCGTATACGGTATACGCGAGGCAAGTAAAGCGAGAGCAGGCAAGTGAGTGATGAGCTGAGTGTGCTGCTATGAAAGAGCAACCATGCGTGCCTTTTTATAGTCCAAGAAGTAGGGATGTGCCACTGGCTTGCTTGCTTGCCTCTAATGGCAACGCTGTGGTCGGATGCTTGGGCGGTGCGGCGTGTAGCGAGTAGATGCTTAGCATGCAAATGGACGGTGTCTAACCTTGCATGGTGGTCGGTGCCTAATTTTGCATGGTGGTCGGTGCCTAATTTGCATGCATGCATGAGCTATCTGTATGTGTGTATGTGTGGGTGCACTGCTGACACTTGTTTGCTTGTGCTTTACATGCTGGTGGTACATGCATGTTGCGTGTGTGCCTTGCTTGTTTGCGTGGTAAATGGTAAAAATGAATATTGCCTGGGTGGGTGCTTTGTCTTGCTTCATTTGCCGTGTATATACGAATGTGTTGTGGCCATGCATGGAGATTAAAGATAGAGAAAAAGGTGGGAGGTGGGACCCGCTGTCATGGCGGCGTGCGAGCTGCCCCAGTCGGTGAGGGGGGGTCCGAGCACGGGTGCGTGATGCGGCGATGGTGGTGGGGTCGGCGCACGCGCCGCTGTTGGGGCATCGAACGAAGCGAGCGAGCGAGAGAGAGAGGGATGGGGAACGGGCGGGTAATGCCACGGTGCATGATAAATTAAAGAGAGGTAGCTAGGGATGGATAAGATTTAGAAGGATATAGAGCTCAGATGACTTATAGTTTTTGAAATGCATTTGAAAATAATTTTTAACGCGAGTGATTTTTGAATGTGAATGTTTGGGATGTTACAAACCTACCCCACTTAAAATGAATCTCATCCTCGAGATTCACCTGGTTCCTAAATAGATGGGGAAACTCCTTTCTCAAGGCATCTTCTCTTCCCCAGGTTGCTTCTGCTTCAGTATGTCTACTCCACTGAACACGACAAATTCGGACGGTTGTCATTCTTGTTTGCTTGGTGACTGTGTTTAATATTTTTATTGGCACTTCTTGATACCTTAGATCATCTTGTAAATCAATAGTATCTGGTGATATTTGTTCCTCTGGCACCCTAAGACATTTCTTCAATTGGGAGACATGGAATACATTGTGTATATCTGACATTTCTTTAGGTAACCGAATACGATAAGCTACAGCTCCAATTCTTTGCAGCACTTGATATGGTCCAATATACTGGGGTGCTAGCTTGCCCCTAACTTGAAACCTTCGAGTCCCTCGAATTGGAGAAACTTTGAGGTACACAAAATCTCCAACTACAAAGCTTAGCTCTCTTCTTCTTTTATCAGAATAGCTCTTCTGACGTGATTGTGCTTCTTTCAATTTTTCTCTGATCTCTGCCACACAGTCTTCTGCTTCTTTTATGA
Source organism: Saccharum hybrid cultivar R570 (assembly GCA_038087645.1). Lineage (NCBI taxonomy): Eukaryota > Viridiplantae > Streptophyta > Magnoliopsida > Poales > Poaceae > Saccharum > Saccharum hybrid cultivar. The sequence goes on from JAQSUU010000088.1 coordinate 2,602,175, forward strand.
GGGAAGGCTTAAGCAAGGTCTGTTCCCCAACCTCTGACCACATCAATGGGGTCCTACATTTTCTTCCATACAGGACTTCAAAAGGTGACGTACCTAAGCTGGCTTGATAGCTATTATTATATGAGAACTCTGCATAAGATAGGCTCTTCTCCCAATCTTTACCATAGGTAAGCACACATGCTCTTAGCATATCTTCTATGATCTGATTTACTCTTTCGGTCTGACCATCTGTCTGGGGTGATAGGCTGAGCTAAAATCTAGCTTGGTGCCCATGGCTTCATGCAGTCTCTTCCAAAACTTAGAGGTGAATTGAGTACCTCGGTCAGATACAATCTTACTTGGCACACCATGTAGTTTTACTATATTATTCACATATAACTGTGCTAGCTTATCTCCACTATACTTGGTGCGCACAGGTATAAAGTGAGAAACCTTGGTAAGACGGTCCACTATTACCCATATTGAATCATTTTCTTTCTGAATTTTGGGTAATCCATTCATAAAATCCATGCCTATCTCATCCCACTTCCAAACTAGAATAGGCAATGGCTGTAGCAAACCTGTTGGTTTCTGATGCTCTGCTTTAACCCTTTGGCACACATCACATTGTGCAACAAATCGTGCCACATCTGCTTTCATACCATTCCACCAATATCTTTCGTTTAGGTCCATATACATCTTGGTGGCACCAGGGTGGATAGAGTATGCTGAGTTATGAGCTTCATCAAGGATTAGTTCTTGAAACTTCCCTACCTTGGGCACACAAATCCTATCCTTATACCACAAGATTCCTTTGTCATCCACTTTGAAGTATGGGGCTTTATTTTCTCTAGTTTGCTCATGAATCTTTATTAGATCTTTATCCCTATGTTGTGCCTTCTTAATTTCTTCCTCTAGAGTTGGTTGCACCTTCAGACTGTCATTTTGAGGTTGGCATACTATGTGCATGTTCAACTGTGCTATCTCTTCTTGTAGATGAGTGTTTTTGGACACTAACTGTTGACCATATGACCTTCTGCTTAGGGCATCTGCAACCACATTGGCCTTTCCTAGGTGGTAATGAATCTCAAGGTTATAGTCCTTAATTAACTGCAACCATCTTCTTTGCCTTAGGTTCAAGTCCGACTAAGTGAAGATATACTTCAAACTCTTGTGATCCGTGTATATTTCACACTTGTTTCCAATGAGATAGTGTCTCCAAATCTTGAGAGCATGCACTACAGCTGCTAACTCTAAATCATGGGTAGGGTAATTTTGCTCATGAGGTCTAAGTTGTCGGGATGCATAAGCTACAACCTTTCCTCCTTGCATGAGAACATATCCTAAACCTTGTCTTGAGGCATCACAATATATGATGAAATCTTGGTGAATGTCTGGTAAAGTTAACACTGGTGCTGTTGTCAATCTTTTCTTCAATTCTTGGAAATTCTTCTCACATGACTCTGTCCAAGTAAATTTCTTATCTTTTCTGAGAAGCTCTGTCACGGGTCTGGCTATCTTGGAAAATCCTTCTATGAACCTTCGGTAATATCTAGCTAATCCAAGAAAACTTCTGACTTCACTAACATTTGTGGGTTGTTGCCAATGAGAGACAACTTCTACTTTCTCAGGGTCCACTGTAACTCCTTCCGCTATCAGGATATGACCTAGAAATCCAACTTTCTCAAGCCAAAATTCACACTTGCTGAATTTAGCATACAACTTGTGTCTTCTTAGCTTTTCCAACACTACTCTCAAGTGTTGCCCATGTTCCTCAACACTCTTAGAGTAAATAAGTATGTCGTCAATGAAGACTACAACAAACTTATCTAGCTCCTCCATTAATACCTTGTTCATGAGGTTCATGAAATAAGCAGGGGCATTGGTTAATCCAAAGGACATCACTGTAAACTCATATTGTCCATATCTTGTTACAAAGGCTGTTTTAGGGACATCACTGTTCTTGATCTTGAGTTGGTGGTAACCTGATCTCAAATCAATCTTGGAGAAATACTTGGCTCCTTTAAGCTGATCAAAGAGGTCATCTATCCTTGGTAGGGGATATTTATTCTTGATGGCGACTTCATTTAGGGATCTATAATCCACACACATTCTCATGATTCCATCTTTCTTCTTTACAAACAGGACTGGGGCTCCCCATGGTGAAGAACTAGGCCTGATATAACCTTTCTGTTGCAATTCTCTCAATTGCTCCTTTAATTTAGCTAACTCTGCAGGGGCCATTCTGTAAGGTCTCTTGGCTATGGGAGCAGTCCCAGGGATAAGATCAATGATGAACTCTACATCTCTATTTGGTGGCATTCTAGGTAGTTCCTCAGGGAATATATCAAGGTATTGTTGCACTATTAGCACTTCTTCTATGGTCCTTGCATCTAAGTTAAAGACCATTGGGTTGACTTTAGATCCTCGGGTTTGGCATTTCACCTTAATCCCTTCTTGGTTAACTAATGATACTTCCTTAGTGGCACAACTAATAACTCCATTGTGTCGTGTTAACCAATCCATTCTAAGGATAGCATCTATTCCTTTAGACTTGAGCACTACTAAGTCTGCTAGGAAAACTACCCCACTTAAGATGATCCTTACATTTAAACAACCTAGATGACATTTGATGTTAGACCTAGGTGTTTGGGTTATTAGGGGTAACCTTAGTAGTACTGTGGGTATTTTATGCTTCTCAGCAAAACTTGATGATATGAATGAATGTGATGCTCAAGAATCAAACAATACTGTTGCAAGTACTGAGTTGACTAAGAACTCACCAAGTACCACTCCTGAAGCAGTCTGAGCATCCTGAGCATGAATGTGGTTGATACGAGCTCGGCCATAGGATTGTTGAGGTTGCTTCACCATCTGGATGTTGGTGGTGGTGTTGGTGTTGTTGCGAGGAAAACCACGGTTGGCTCCAGACACTGCAGGTCTTGGTCCATTAACAGTGTGGGACTAGGTGGACACTGCTGGGTTGTTCTTATAAGGACAGTTGGCGATGTAGTGTCTAGTCTCATGGCAATGAAAGCATGCTTTGTCATTGTTGGTGACTTGACCGATGTTGTTTTATTGGGTCTTGCCATAAGTCTGATTCTGATAAGTTGTCTTGATATGATGGCTGCATCTAGTTAGAGGCACTGACAGGAGAGCGAAACTGCATTGGGGCTTGAGTTCACTGGCTTGGTTGGCTAAATGTTTTCTGCCTCTGTGATCTAACTCCTTCTTAAACTTTGCACTCTAAGAACTTGCGTTTGTTCTCCTTCCTTTCTTTAGTTTTGGCCACATCAGTCAGAATGGTTTGGTTCATCAAGGTGTTAAAGTCTAGATAGATCTATGGGGGTCATAAGAGTCCTCAACTCATAGGTCAGTCCTTCTATGAACTTTGTCTGCTTCTTGATATCAGTGTTGACTAATTCTGGGCCATAGCGAGATAACTCAGTGAACTGGAAGATGTATTCACTCAGAGTTTTGTTTCCTTGCTTCAAGTTGCGAAATTCATTAGCCTTCAACTTCATGATTCCATCTGGAATGTGGTACCGACGGAATTCTTCCACAAATTCTTGCCATGTGATAGTATTGGCATTGTCCACAGCTCCACTATAGGCTTCCCACCATAAAAGGGCGATTCCTGTCAGTTGGTGAGTTGCTAACAGAACTCTATCCCTTTCATTGTAATGGATTGTGTCCAACTTCCTTTCAATGACCTTAAGCCAATCATCTGCTTCCATGGGGTTGTCAGATCCAGCAAAGGTGGGTGGCTTAAGCCTCATGAACTCTGTCATTTTGTCCTGGACTCCAGCTCCACAGTTGTTCCTAGGGTGGTTCATGCCTTGGGCTAAAGTCTCCAAAAGGCGGGTTTGAGTTGCCATGACTTGTGCTAAGTCAATTGCTGGAGGAGAGGGCAACTCATCTTCTCCATTATGGTTCCTAGTCTGACTCACTTCATCTTTACGGACACCATCAACATTTGCATTGGCTTGACTATCAACTGGATTTTGACTTTGCCTGCTAGCTGCACGATCACTTGGTTGGGGGCGAGTAGCTGGCTTCGGAGGCATCTGTTGGTTGAGATGAGGAGAAAAGCATTAGATAAGTGTTAGATCTATTGAGTGATGTTTTGTTTATTAAGGCGATATATTTTTATAAAAAAAGTGCAAGTTTTTAAGACTTGCTATCCCGTAAGGGAACACACATAGAGCACTCAATTAGCACAACCAACAAGCACAAATATATATTTTGAATAGGAGGGTGGTTTACAACATAATAAAAATATGCGTGCTACAATATGATTCATCTCCTTTGGGGTAAACAAAAGTGAAGTAAACTTCACTTTCCCAAGACAAAAGGAGGAACTGGGTACAACTAATCTTCAACTTTCTCGAACTGAATGGCTTTATTCCCTTGGTGTTTGAGAAGGATCATTCTTTTGTCATCTGTGGTTCTTCCTTCGGAATAAGAGACGGGTCGCCGTCATCTTTTGGTGGTGGCTGGCTGAGGAGGGGGATTTCTTCTTCCTTAGGCTCCAACTCCGTAGCTTCATGAGAGGTTGCTGTGGGTGGGGGAGTTGATGGTCCTTCAATCGCCAGTCTCTTTCCTGTCTTTAGGGGCATGATTGGGATCCCTTCCAAGATTATGGGCTCTTGGTCTTCCAGAGCTAACATTCTTCTCTTGGTCCTGGTGATAAGGTAGGCATCCTTCAACTCCTGGGCATGATGATCCTCAGCTTCCTTCATGGCTTTAGAAATGGCAGTTTCACGACTCTCGGCTGCAGTTGCTTGGACCTGAGCTTCTGCAAGTTGCACATGGAGCTTTCTAACAAGATCTTGGCTTCTTTTGCACGGTGGATGCACTTCTTCAACTCTAAGGCCTGTTTATCATATTGCTCGTCCAGAGCAAGTAGGTATGTGGTCATGAATACCACAGTTGGGTCATCCTCGAGGGAATAACATCCCTGTAAGATGTCTATACGGGTCCTCCAAACTGGCCCATCTCTTTCTCGAGGTGGAAAGAATCTCATGGGTGTACGAGCAAGAGGCTTCTCGTAGGTTTGGCATAGGTACCTCAAGGCTTTGCGGGTGGTAGCTTGATATGTATCTGTAAACCAAAATCCGGTCGCAGTTATACTCCATGCTTCAGCTATGTCAGGGAAGTCTTCACTTTTCCCGATATATACGGTGACTTCACACCGTTCGGTTTCATGCTCTATGTATTCTCTGCCTTCATATTCCAGGTGATCATTGATTCCAAGCCTTTGCATGGTAGCATACAAGAGCTTAGGAAAGCCTTCGACACTTAGACAATAGCTACTAGTCCAAACTCCTTCTGTCATCTGAGAGAAGTAGATAAGAGTAAATATTTTTTTTTTCAAATTGAGGGGAGAGGGTAAGAACTTTTTTAGAAAATACTTTTATATATATAATACTGGTCCAGAAAGCCTAAGGTCGCGTCCTACAGCCAACTACGGCTCTGATACCACCTGAAGCGCCCCTGGTTAACCAGGAACTCAAATGTGATACAATACTAGTCCTAGGAGGCTAGTAACACATTTATTACATCAGATAGGTCTCATTGCAGTAGTCTCGACAAGCGTGGACAATGAAGACATGCCACGATTAAAAGTAACCACAACACAATACAGGTCTAACAGACCCAGAAAGAGGTCTCGCTAATACATATCATTTGACGGATCCCAATGCCATAGGCTTAGTTGGGTGCAGACACGACCTTATTTGTACGCCACGTCAGGATTGAAGTCCGGATCTTCCTCTGTTCAACAAAGTAAGGGTGAGTACAAAGTACTCAGCAAATCCAACCTTACCCTATGAAATGGTATATCAGTATATGCATATGGATAAATCAAGGATAAGGCTTGGTTTATTTGCATAAAGCTATCTTTTTACACATGCAGGGTTTCATTTTATAAATACCTTTGCAAAAGACATATATTTTCATATATAATAGTATTTCTGAAAAAAGGGGTTGATCACAATTTTAGGTGTTGCTGAACCCTCTGTTCCCGTAACATATGGCAGACAACCATTCATTTCCAAAATCACACTCACTCTCATGTTTTCACTCATCCCAACCCATCTAGTTATTGAAACCAAACCATAACTCGTCCGATACCGCGGACACGTCTATCCAGATAAATTTTATACTCTGCAGAGGTTGTACACTTTCTCCACAAGTAGGATACTGTAACTTAACACTGTCGTGCAAGCACAGATCCATCAAAGTCATTACCCTTCATAGCTAAGTAATGGCGCTCACCACGGGAACACTAAGACCACATCTCATAATACAATAATTTACAGAGCTCTTTACATTTTATATAATATCCATCAATTTCCACATACATCTCTTAGTGTCCCATTGCACACCTGCCTCCAGGTGATTGCCATACCAACTAGAGGGATTTAGACTAAGCCTTTCACATGCAAGGCGAGTGGTTGTACGAAAATGAGTTAGGCAAGATAAATCATCAACTCAGTCCTTAATCAAGACAAGACGGATATCTTCATGCTTAACCACAAAAGGTACAAGCCCTAACACCACGGCATCCCACAAAAGGAACACTGATCCGCCTCATCTCTAGGGTAATCACCATCTATAACTTGTTCATTAACCCTTTCATCATACCCATAATTCATTTCCACAACTCACATAGTTTTTTTCTTTTAAAATCATTGTATTTGAGGAAACATAGTAATAAGTATCCATGATGAGTATCAAATCCTAAGCATACTAAATAATTATATTTTATCACAGCATATTATTTGTCCCTAAGTTTGAATAAGATAATTATCAGGTAATATCAATTCAAGGATGGTTATTTAAACGGGTCTTAACTAAGCAGCGAAAATACTTCGTACGTATATCGTACATGCAATATTTAAAACGGATTCTACGGGTTGTGTTTAAAAATAGGATCAATATACATCAAAGGGGAATAGGATGGACTTGCCTCCGTCGGCGTCCTCGGCAAATTCCTGCTGGCAGTCCGGTTCCTCAGCGTCGAACTCGCGGTACTCGCCTCCAACGTCCTCGTTCTCCGGTTCGTTCACTCCGTCAGCTAAAAGTACCCAACGAGCGCAACAGACAAACAAGCACAGATAAATAATCACATAAATTTAAATGAGCTCTAAAAATCATGAAATCTATATGAGAGATAGATCATGATTTAAGATGAATTTAGAAAGAATAATATTTGGAATCGGAGTTGGCATGTGGCTCTACAAGATGGCCAAATTTTAATCACGCGGAAAAGAATAATGCGCGATTAAGGAATGAGTGATCACGTGGGCATTTGGCTTGGCTCGTAGTGCATGGTGTATACTATGCGTGTGCTATTTGAATGGAGTTGTAGCTTAGGACCCACGCGTCATACACACATGCATGAGAAGGAAGAGAGAAAAGCTAGCAAGGTTCTTCTTCTTGCTTCTTGCATGGACAACACCATGGTTGAGCTCGTAGAGCTCGGGAGCAGCTCGGTACAGGCAAGGGCAAGGAGGGAAGTAAAGAGAAGACCACAGGAAGAGTGGAAAGAGCAAGGGGATGCTTATGGGCTGCTCACCTCGTCGTGCGACGACGGTCGAGCCCAGCTCGTGCGTACGGCCGTATACGGTATACGCGAGGCAAGTGAAGCGAGAGCAGGCAAGTGAGTGGTGAGCTGAGTGTGTTGCTATGAAAGAGCAACCATGCGTGCCTTTTTATAGTCTAGGAAGTAAGGATGTGTCACTGGCTTGTTTGCTTGCCTCCAATGGCAACACTGTGGTCGGATGCTTGGGCGATGCGGCGCGTAGCGAGTAGATGCTTAGCATGTAAATGGATGGTGCCTAACCTTGCATGGTGGTCGGTGCCTAATTTTACATGCATGCATGAGCTATTTGTATGTGTGTATGTGTGGGTGCACTGCTGACACTTGTTTGTTTGTGCTTTACATGCTGGTGGTACATGCATGTTGCCTGTGTGTCTTGCTTGTTTGCGTGGTAAATGGTAAAAATGAATATTGCCTCGGTGGGTGCTTTGTCTTGCTTCATTTGCCGTGTATATACGAATGTGTTGTGGCCATGCATGGAGAAGAAAGATAGAGGGAAAGATGGGAGGTGGGACACGCTGTCATGGCGACGTGCGAGCTGCCCCAGTCGGCGAGGGAGGGTTCGAGCACGGGTGCGTGCTGCGGCATGGTGGTGGGGTCGGCGCACGCGCCGCTGTCGGGGCATCGGACGAAGCGAGCGAGACAGAGAGAGGGATAGGGAACGGACGGGTAATGTCACGGTGCATGATAAATTGAATAGAGGTAGCTAGGGATGGATAAGATTTAGAATGATATAGAGCTCAGATAACTTATAGTTTTTGAAATGCATTTGAAAATAATTTTTAACGCGAGTGATTTTTGAATGTGAATGTTTGGGATGTTACAATCCACTACTGAAATCATTTGTGATTGGGCACTTAATTGCATGCGGCAACCGGAGAAGTGGATGATGACGTGGCTCAAGGAGGTGCTAGAGAATTAGGCTATTGAGGTTTATCTTTATAGGAGATATAGATTATGTATTTAAAAGAAAAAGATGTGTCGGACAGCCAGCTTGACGCATGCACCGCGCTCGTGTCGCCCGGCTCGTTCTCAAGTAACTTCTTATTATCTATCCCCCTCAGACAAAACTGCTGGAGAATGAAAAAGTATAGAAAACGATTTTATGTAAGATTTTTTTTGTTGAATACGTAAAAAATTTGTGCATTATTGTATTAAGATAGAGTAGTTTTATATAAACAACACATTTCCGGTGAATGCCATAGACGGTCTACAGGATTACAACTTTTGGCTAGACTATTCTAGCCTACCGGTTCACATATCAATATTACATAAATGATAGACAACCAAGACAAGGTAGCGAGATTTTTATGTAAGTGATTCTGTAAATGATAATTTAAAGAGTGATGTTTAGAAGGACTCTCTCACGGTTGTTCATGCCAGTTGATTTTTGGGGAAAAGAAACGGTACAGTGTAACAAGTAACAACTCTCGTCTATCTAGCTACATGGTCACAGTGTAAATGGACCATGGATCGAAATCATACACAGTGATCTCGTGTCCATGCATCGTATCGTATATGGTATTGGTATCCACATCCAGCCACGCATCTTATTGCGTCTGCCGATTGAGAACCGAGAGCGCACTTCTGCCTGCCCCACACGGCAGCCAATACGAACAAGTGCACCAAGCAAACGCTGGAGCTATCAATGCTCACACAGCTGCCCGGTTCATCCGGCCGTCCGTCCGGTCTACGTGTACGATGTCGTCGTGGCGACGCGCGCGGCCTCGAGGTCGGCGGCGTCGGAGGGGGCGGTGGAGAGCGCCTGCTTCAGCTTCCTGCTGCCGCCGGCGGTGCGCAGGCGGAGCAGCATCTTCTCCCCGATGAGGGGCTTGCTGCGCCGGCGCTCCGTGATGGCGATAGAGATGTCGTTGGGGAAGAGGTCGCGGTGCACCACCGCGTGCAGCACCGTGGTGAGGAAGAGCGCCGCCACTGCCAGCGTCGCCGCCGCGGACAGGCCGATGCACATGCACTGCGTGAACGCATTCTTCACCTCCGACGAGTATCGGATGGACGCGATGGCCGCGCTGGTCATCGGGAACGTGTAGGCCCACCACGCCAGCGAGAAGCTGAACCCTCGGAACAGGTTGATGCGCACGGCCAGCGATGCGTACAGGAACATGGCGATGAAGTAGGCGACGCGGGAGCCGTAGCCGAACTCGCCGGTGATCCGCGCCCACGCCAGGCACGCCACGCTGGGCGCCGCCACGAAGAGGAAGAACACCGGGTGCAGGTCCCGGGGCAGCGTCTCGCTCGTCGGCAGCCGCTGGTACAGCGTCACGAACAGCACGATGTAGTGCGCCAGCCCGACGGCGAAGAAGAACATGGGCCCCTCCTTGAGCCCCATGATGCCACCCAGCAGCGCGCCGACGAAGTTGCCGACGATGGAGAGGTGGTTGGACGGGTTCGCCACCCGGGACAGCCGGCGCTGCCCGCCGGAGATCCACTGCCCGTAGATCTTGAGCTCCAGGCACACGATGGGCGCCATGAGCACGTACCAGAGCCAGTGCGGGAGCGTCGCCGCCACCAGGTCCGGCACGCCGATCGCCAGGAACAGGCACGCGATCCACGGCGCGAAGAAGAAGTTGACGCGGATCGGGTGGTAGTACTCTCGGCGCACCGCCTCGAAGTAGAAGACGAGCTTGCAGGCGTAGAGCGCGGACACGGCGAGCATGAGCGCCACGGAGACGCACCATAGCACCAGGTTGATCTTGACGGTGATGTGCAGGAACCGCGTGGACGCCGAGATGGCGATCCGCTTCCACAGGATGGCCTGGCTGCTCATGCCCAGGCACATGCCGAACGCCGACACCGGGAACCGGAGCAGGAACGGCCACGTCTTGTCGGACGGCAGGATCAGCTCCTCCGAGGACTGCCACCAGTACCACAAAACAGCACCAGGGTCAGCTTCTTCATCGGCATCATCAGCTACAGCTAAAAGGGGGAAGGCGGCGAGGCTAGACGCACGCCACGTGGCGTTCGCATGAGCAACGCTCATGGACTCGCTAGTACTAGTACTAGTATGATCATAGCCACTACGGATGGATGATGATGTCATCGGCAGCAGTACCCTCAGCTTGTCGAGCTCGGGGCCTTCCAGCGCGGCGAAGAAGCGCTGCACCCTGGGCATGGAGGAGTTGCGGTGGTCGTTCGCAGTGTCGTCTTCCTCCGGCTCCTCCCCCTGCTGCGGTTGCTGCTGCGCCGGAGGCAGCCTGCTGCTGCCGAGCAGGTGAGTGGTGATCTGCATCTCCAGCTTGCCCGACCACGTCTTGAACGAGTCGTAGCTGGTGTCCCTGCTGTCCCTGCGCACCTTGGCCGCCGGCGCCGTCGCAGCCGCGTACGGCACCGACGCGCTCCGGGCGAAGTCTTCGTGGCCCCGGTCGGCGCCGTCGCCCTCCGCCGGCGCAGCGGGGATCGGCTGGGACCGGAACACCATCTTGTTAGGCTGCGCGAGCGCCATGGCCGCCGGCGCCGCCGGGGCGCGCGGCGGCAGCATCATCATCCGCGGCGGCGCGTCCCGCTCCCGCTGCAGCTCCGCCTCCATCCTGCTGGAGATGTCGAACCCGCCGGTCGGCGACGCCGGCAGGCTGATCGAAACCGGGCCCACGAGGGGCGCGGATGGCTGGAACGGCGAGTACCCCGGGGACGCGGCCATGTCATCACCTCCGTGTCGCTGCTCTCGCTCCTACGCACACCGGCACGCAGACTGTTCATGCTCGTGGCCCGACGAACCGACCAGGTGATATATAGCAGCGACTTGGAAACGAAGGTGCACGGCGAGTGACACGAGAACTCACCCTGAACCCCGGCGGCTCCTCGGCCTCGGGGGAGAAGAGGCTCGACGGGATGCGAACGTCGACGGCGTCCGGGTGCACAAGCGCGGGACGTGGCGGCACCGCGAACTCGTCCGTCTCCATGAACCTCGAGAAACCTGCGACGCAGATGCAAACAGTGAAACCGTCAGGGGATTCAAAACACATTGCCGATCACATGTCTGCTAGCTCGTTCATGGAAGGATCTCTGGTCGTAGAGTGATGTTCTTACGATCGCACGTAGAGCACCGCGCCATTGTCGTCGCCTACGTAGTCCAGTGCAAGCTACTTGTGTTGTGGTCTTGTGAAAGCACACACGCGTATATATAGGTGTTGGAGGCAAGCAGGGTGCAGAGAGGTAGAGGCACGGCGGCAGCAGAATGAATGCCGACGCATCAGGAACCGTCCATATGTGTGGCGCCTGTGCAGCCGTGCAAGACTGCAGGGCCCTCCCCGGCAAATCTCGAGACTTGTGGCTCGCAGCTTCCGTTCTGCAAGTATGGCCGTGTTTGCCACAGATGGCATGAACCTTTCCTGAGCTGCAGGCAACCGGAGGAGACCATGGCCTCTAGTTCTGCCAGCAGCTGCTGGGGGAAGAGAACAGTCAGTCAGTCAGTCAGGCAGAGACACTGCATTCTGCAATGCCAGTGAGTTTGTGCAATGAATCGCAAATGGGGCGATGATGTGCTAGTTGATAGGACGACCGTCATATCAGGAACTTATTGCTTGCCTTATCGTTCTCCCAAGTTCTGAAAACTTGTAGTCTGTTTTCATTCAACTTTCCAATCAGTCTTCTTCACAAGGCTGCAACTCATCAAATTGCATCCGAATTCTAGTTCTTTTTTTTTTAATGAAATGAATGGTGGTTCTTGCATCTGCTGGGTCCATACTACTCCACCGGCAAGGAGCCAAGGACCACAAGCAGCCAAGAGCCCAAGAGAAAACAAAACAGCTGAACCAACTGAGACGTGTGTTGCGTTCAGCATCTCCCCAAAGCCCCTATTTCCTCAACTGAAATGTATGAGCAAGGCCCTGCGGCCTGCACCAGCTTTCTGAACTGAAAGCGAACGGCAGGCAATCGGCATGCAGAGCCTGCACACGGCGACGTGTTAGGGTTCTGGCTGGCTGGCTGAACCACGGCACTTGGCGTGGCTGCTGCCATCGGCAGGGAAATTCAGGTGGCAAAGCCGAACGGCCGAGCTCCTGATCCTGGGAGCCTGCCAGGCTTCTTTCGGCATCCGACCCCGGCGCAATGAAGGCCAGGGATCCGGCGCGATGCGGAGGAAAATGAGAGGGGGGCAATGGGTGGGCCGGCGGATCGTACCTCAAACATGCGTTCAGAAGGGGGCGAACGGCAGGGCGGCGATCGATGGCGGTGGCTGCCGCTGCCGGCGACCTCAACTCCTCAAGAGCGGCGTGGGCGTTCACCGGTAGGGAGGGACGGCGGAGATCGTGGATTTGGGCGGTACGGTGGCGCGCGCGGCCGGTGAGACTCTGGGCGACCAAGGTGGCGGGACGAGGTCCTGTGTCGCTGCGGGTGGGGTCCGACTTGGGGAGCTAGATGGCCGGTGCACGTGTCGTCACAGGAAGGGGCCAACGGTCGATCAATTGGTGTCCGTAACCGTACGCAGAAGTACAGAAGTACGGGTCCATGACATGCTGGGACCACAGTGTGGAAAACTGGAAACACATATTCGTAAGTTTTTTTTTGTAATTTTAAATGGATATATTTTCTTTCAGTTCTCTATATTTCAGATGTCTGATGAGTTTTTGTTGTTGTTTGCATTCGGATAATAGTTAATTTTGCTATTGCTTAATCATATTGTCAATATATATATTACCCTACAGCTGGCTACAAAATAACTTATTATGTAGCAACTTTGAGTTACAATAATTGCTATGCTAATTTACGAGATTATAGTAACTCCTTACTATGTGATTTACTATAACATTATGGTAGCGTTATAGTAATTCAACTATCGTAAATATATACAGACATTGTCGTAAATTAGTATATAAAATTATCGTAAATAGAGGTGGCTACAAAATAACTTATTTTGTAGCTAGCTATAGAGTATACTATATATATATATATATATATATATATATATATATATATATATATATATATATATATATATATATATATATATATATATATATAGTCCTAAGTTAGTTGTATAATAAGATTGTTATCCTGAAAATTCAGACATATAAAACATATAGTAACTATCTCCCTCTCTCGCTTTTGAATGCGCTTAGATGCTTTAGGCTCCACGAGAAGTATGGAACAGGTCGATCTCATTGTTCATGGCGTTTTTTTTCGAGGGCGGGGGGAGGGGGGGGGGGGGGTCTCAAGGCAAGTAGGTCGAAGATATTTGTGGAGAGTGCGAGAACAAGGACGCCGCGAGCTTGAGCAGGCGTGCCGGCTTGGGCGGTGCGCGTGCAACCAAGTGAGAGTCGTGTAGGAGAAGAAAACGCAAAGAACGGAAGAAGAGATGGTGACATGATATTTATTGTCTCTAAGAAGTCTACAAATTCTGCTCCCTCTGTTCTAAACTATAAGGCCTCCTTTAAAATATAGGATATAGGGATTTTTTTTGTTTCCTGTGTTTTTCCTATGAAAATAGATCAACTCCTATAAAAATCTTGTGCAAATCCTATAAAACTCCCGCGTTCAAAAGGGGCCTAAGATGTTTTGGTTTTTAGAAAACTAAAATATTTTATAATTTGGAACGAAGACAGTAGTAGATTCTGGTGCTCTCGGTCTATGCTGTATTGGTGTGGTTTACCCCCTCGTCACGGGTTTATATATGCAAATTCCACCGGAGACAAATAGCAAGTTATGCAAGTGCCAGCCCTTCTCAGCACTCTTTTCAAAAACTCACACATATTAGCAACATATACAAGTTATTATGTAGGACAAGAGTGGTGTGGCCGATGCCACTCATTTTCGCGGTAAAGCGAAAGCCCCCTGCCCCCCACACGTGTCCTAGGATTTGTTCCAGGAGCTGCGCTGCGTAGTGACTTCTGAGCTACATTCCATCATCATCATCTCCTTTGCGAGAACTACATTCCATCTTCGGTTTCGGCATGAATCAGTGAAACGCAACTCTAGTCTATGATCGGTAAGATGATAGGTTGAATTACTGATAAGCAAGGTAACTAGAAACCTCCCAGCTCCCAACACCAGCACTGGCAAGGCAACCAAGGTAGCCACACACGAAGGTAGCCACACATGTACGCACGCTCCACCCAGTCGCGCGGTCACACTCACAGCCAAACCACACTACGGGGGATGAATATAAGTGCCCAAATCCCCATCGTTCCGTGGCCATTTTGCGAAGGATACAAATAAAATGAAAAGGAGCTTATAAAAGGCTAAAAGCCAAAAGCGTGCCGTGCTTTAGCGTTTTTCCTTTAAATCCTTTTAGAATCCATGGAGAAATGTCGTATATATGACACACCCAATCCAAAGGTGGATGAAACAAAACGGCACTCATGACTCACCCAACCAATATATCATTTGATTTTAGCATGGCTCAAGTCGCTTTCGACCCGCAACACTGGAGCCATCTTGTGTCAGGAAACTGGTCAGGTAAGAACTTCATCATTTTCAAATGAATTCTTTCAAGTTGTGCCACTCCAGAAATGGATTTTCAAATCTATTTTCTTATGGCACGGGGAAATGCAAATTACATAGCATATAGTTTGCTAACTTTTGCTAATATCCATAATATCTGTAACGTCATAGCATTGTGCATGAAACAAAAAAGGATTAGCGAAACGTCGACATGGCCAAGCTAGGTGGGTTGCTTCATTGACCTGTCTCTTAACATCCCCCCGCCTAAATGCAGAAACAAAACTGCCTTCAGCCAAGTCAGAGGGTCACTGGATGCGCTGTTTCTAATACCAAGAAACTTGGTGCACCCAATAATTCCTCAATGAGCAAAGCGTCATTATTGTACATAAAAGAAAGGAGATATGCTGCCCTGATATAAAGACTTGTCGATTTTGTCACCACAAGCTTTAGGATTCAGTGTTGGGCTATACAATCACCTCAAAAGAGAAAGAGAATGGGAGGAGCAAGCAAGCATAACCAGAAAGTTAGTCGCATATCATCTCCTTTATTTTCTAACCAATCTAGTACTTGATGATAATGCCATCCAATTCACAAACCTCTTAGTTTCTTATTTCAGTGTCCTTAAAGTTTTTTGTTGGACTGCTTTTTTCTTGAAGCCTTATATGCCTATGGTACAGGATACAGAAAAAAGCAAACTTCCAAGTACTAAGTAATTGGTGAGCTATATGTCATCTCCCCAAAATGCTGCTGCAGGGTAAAGGGGTCTACAGGTAACTTAAAATGGCCATGCACTAGCACGATTATTTTTTGTTCAAGTGATGAAGAAATAGCCATGCACTGATGCACAATACTGTCATTCTATATTCAGCGTAGGCTAGACCTAGACATTAAAATTCCATCCATTGCTGCTAGGTACAATTCGACGCTCTAGCTTAACCAGTCACCTTTACTAAAATTATTCATCAGTTCACTGGACTACGCAGATCGCAAGTAATCTTTTAGAAACAGAATTCAGCCTTTTGGGATCTATCTTGTCAAATAACCACTGACCAAGGGGGTCATCTTTTATATACACGTCAGGACGTATCTTATCCAAGATCAAACAAGCAATGGTGCCAACAAAAGTGTTATGGCAGTTTGCACTCATTGAGGAAACAATGATTAAGGGACCAGTAAAACAGTAGGGTGGCTGAGGTATTGAAGCTAAAAGATGATATGAAAAATCATGCAGATAATAACTTCTATGTTTTCTTTTTCCCGAGAACGTGCCTACGAATGTGTTTCATTAAGAGGAAAACAAATCCACCACACAGCTTTCACTGCCATGAGCTAGCTCAAGGTCAAGGAGCTGACACTTACAAGTTTAGAATTATGTTACAAATTTACCTTATAAGTCACGAACTTTACTCTTGAGCACCAGTGTCCAGTCTTTGCTCTTTCCTTCAGCATGCTTTTCTTGCCACCTTGTCATCAAATCCAAGTCATACCCAGACCAATTGGTTATTGTATCTTCTTGTCTGTACTGGCGTTACCACTCACTGAATTTAACTTGGGATCTATTTAGTTTCCTTAACAAGATGCCATTGTTTTGTCATTGGATCCTGGACAAGGTATATACAAGAATTCTCAGTTTATAATGAAGCTGAACATAATTTAGTTTACAATTATCTTTAAGTTTTTTGATTCCTGATAAAATATTTTGCAGCTAACAGAAAGATCCATGTTAACTTATAAAAATTAATATTAACATAAAATATAGCACTCCTTGAAGTTAAACCAATGAAACCGATGGAAGTGTTATCAAGTCATCCAATTGATCGCGATTAGTCATCCTAGTCGGTATCCTAGACTCAACTAGGGGCTACGACTCGATTAGGCAGATTAGTTTTCTGGCGGTCCAATTAGTTATCGACTGAATCCAGATGACTAGGGGGTGGACGACCCGAAACAGAATGGAATTGTTGGGCAGGTGAGGGCATGGGCTGCATGCTGCATCTAAGATGGCTTAGGCCACTTCGGCTCCTGTTTTTCAGCCCAATTTGCAATCCTAAATGCAGCCACCATCCTAGAGCTATCTTCATGCTTGACTTGTACTCTAGAACATATAGTATATTAGTATATATTTGGTATATTAGTCCTGATATAACGACTAGCGGATGACCAGAGCCAGGTCGACGATTAACCGCAACTAGTCGCTTGGTCGGTCTCATGGCGACTAGGATTGACTAGACAACTTGATAACACTTTATTCAATGTGTACCTTGAGCTGCCTTGAGTTTTTGACACACATAGTAGTGCAATGTTGTATCTTGGATGGTAAGTTATTTATCTGAGTTAAGTTTACTACTCTTATTTTCTTCCATGATTTAAGCTTCTACCGCAAACAAGTTGGGAGCATGGCATATCATTAGAGTGGGGTGTTATATGTCGACAATGAGTATATGCTAAGGCCTAAGGCAAAGATTCAGAGTTACATTCTGGAAGACAACAAGTAACAATGGACAACTCAACTTGATCAGAAATGAACCTTCTGCTGGCAATCTTCGCATAGAAAAAGGCCTGCACAACCCCATAAAAAAGGAGCCTTTGCTAGTGTTCTCTCTCTTTTACTCAACTCATAAGTCATGATATTATGGAGTTTTCAAATTGAATGCCGTATCCTTGTAAAGGTTATAGACGAGTAAACTTTTTTTTCCACAAACACATTATGTTTTTTTTGGTAGCTAAAAGCTTTTAGTTCTAGATAATCCACGCATAATCTAGAAGATAATTAAGGATTTGATAAAATGTTTATAGAACAAGCAACTGAGTAAAGTAGTAATTTAACCCAGATAGCTGCAACCGCTTGCACCCTCTACAAATTCTCTATATCATTAGTTGACATGAGATACCAAGAGGTACAATACAGGTACCTCCTATTTTATGAGAAGGTAATGATTTTAATTAGCGACAATTAATGGCAGGAAGAACCAATACATCTCGGAATTTCTAGAGGATTGTAATAACACTTGAAGTTCTAACTTTAAGTACGTAGCTTACCTTGCAGGAGCCATGAAGATTTCGGTGGTTTTGAAGCAGAAATGGCCATGTCTCGAACCCATGGTGATTTACTTGGGTTGCACCAAATAAGATGCCCAAACCTCATCAGCTGGAGGGGGTGGTTGAACCCAGTGCCCAGGTATACGGCTGCAGGCAGGTGGAACATTTACTATCAGGGAAACTATTATATGAGATTCGCTTAACACACCACAGCACTGATCCATTTTGTCACCCTAGTACAGTAGTATATGCTATTATATAGGAATAGAATATATTCGAGCAAAAACAATGAATGGTCATGCTAAATTATATTTTTCCAGCAGCAATAAGATAAAAGCTATCATAAGTGTATCTGACTTGAAAGTTGAAAACACAACAATGCATCAACATCGATGCAATTGAACACCTAGAAGACGGGTTAGATCTGTGTTTTTACTTCAAAATGAAGAATAATATATTATGCCTGTTTGGAGCAAAACATAGTTCTTTCACAGGAATCGGCAAAACTCCTTTGGAGTCCATTCTGTTTCCTCCAAATTGGAATAACTCCGTTCCAAACAGGATGCATTGACCAACAAAGATGCACCTTTTTCAAGTGCGATTCCTAACCTAGAGTCTAGACCATAATAATGGTCAATAGACGCTATTTCACAATAAACTCCTCATGAGGTTAACCTTCCTTTCATCTTGTTACGGTTAACTAAACAAGCTCACAAACCATAACTGCACAGAAACTTGAAAATACTTACAGAAATGCTTGCTTAATGCATCTAAGCTAACTTGGAAGAAATTGTACGAACAAGTAGAAGTCTTACCTTCCTCCAGGTCTGATGAACGAATCCCACATTCGACGGACCTACAACAGAGACAATATAAAGACAAGTTGATTTAGGTATATTGAGTAATTGCCCATGCCATGAAGTGAAAATTATCAGGTTATTTGTTAGGTTACGAAGCCTAGTTTTTATTTCTCTGATTTACACTGCCTTATATACGATTCATAATAAATAAGAAAAGGCTTGCCAAAGTTCTGAAGCTAGCATAATTACCTCAATGAGTGTCCCCATGTCATAGCTACTTCCATGATAATAATGGTAGAACTCAAAAGGCAGACTGCTTACAGGGTCATGATGTTCATGCCCTCTTCCTGCAAATCTATGGCCTTCATCTTCATGTTCAGTTTTCTGGCTTGCCTGGTCATTTCTCTCATTTATCCCGCCATCTCCCAGGTCCTTGTCTTCAGATGGTCCACTAGGATGTTCAGAACCACCTTCTTGAGAATTGGCATTCTGTGGAGGCTTCCTTGATTCCTCAGCAGTCAGAATAGCATCCTTAACAGCATCAGTTCGAGCAGCAGATGCAGCTTGGCGCTCCTCTTCCTCGACTGCAGCCTTAACACGCTCGAGGTATTTATCATCCTCTTCAGGAAGAAAATGACCTAAAACATTTAACATAAAAAGAAACTCATATATCCATCTCTTGTATTTACACTGAACAAAATAAAAAAGGGAAAATCAACACCACTAACGGAAAAAGAAAAGTTTGCAGTCTTGCAGAGACAGGAGCACTCTGTCATTCCAAAAAGTTAGTGCTAGTGGGATCATACACACGTAGGAGCAGATTTGTATTGCCAAATGGATATGACATCCTCTTCTCTTAAAAAGAGAAAAGGATCATTACAGGCATATGTGCTTCAGCGGTTCAGCCTTCAGCATGCAAAATGCCAGAATATGAATAACATAGTATTTAAGGTCAGAAAAACACAATGATAACCCATCTCTTCACTTTAGTAAAAGTCCATCATGGAAATTGTTGTTTCCATAGTTCTCAAGGCGACGCCTAGGCGTCCAGGCGCTCCCCCATCGCCTTACTGAACGGGCGCCTAGGCGGGCAAGGCGGGCGCCTAGGCGTCTAGGCGGTGGTACATCGCCGTGCCTCACCTTTACGCCTTAAGAACTATGGTTGTTTCACTGTGTAAGTCAACTAGGAAAATAAAGTCTAGTCAGTAGGCACCATAATTTTTCCTGCCACTGCCCATGATTTCAGGGCACAATAATAACATGAATGATCACAATAATTTTTCCTGCCACTGCCCATGATTTCAGGGCACAATAATAACATGAATGATTAAGTACTAATATATTTATTAACTAAATACAAAATAATCCAATTATCAATTATTTTCTAGATAATACAACTCATTCATGTACAGAACATATTTTGTAAAAACAGAGAATGTAAATAAATAAATAGGAAAATAAGAATATCTTACCTTGTTTCTTCATTTTTTGAACTCTTATAGACCGAAGCTCCTGAAGTTTCTCGACCATTAGGGCAAGCTCCAGCTGGAAGTACCAGATTTCAAATTGCCAATTGGGAAAATTACCTTATTCAGGATAAAGAATATTATGATGATACAATTAACTCAAAAACGTCCACAGAATCATTAGTAGATTAAAGTATAGATTAAAGTATAAAGAAATTCGAATGACCACTCAATTCTTCATGAACTGATTGCAAGATAGCTCTCTCTAAAAAAAACAAGAAAATAGGTGAATGATATCCCTGAATATTGCTTGCACTAAGACAAGTATAGAGATCAGAGGGTTTCTAGAGTAATAAGAAAACTAGATAAAGGTCACAAGAATAAAAAGGCACGACTTAAAATGTTGCAAGTAAACTTATACAAACAAAAAATCATTGGTTTGTATCAATGTTCAGTAGTATGCGGTATGCGCTTGCACACAACTAGTAAAAGACAGTTCTGAAACACCCTAGAGAAGAGAACTTTCACAGGACAGCCTAGGCATGAAATTTTATTCCATAGTACCTCAGATTCTAGACGCTTTCTTTCCTCATTTGCTTTCTTTCTAGCAATCCGCTGCATGCTTTCCACCTGGTTTACAGGTACAAAAGTGAATACATTAGTTGTGAAGCAACAATGATGTCCTACTGCAATATATCTTTAATTGTGAAACAAATTTCACAAATACGAGAAAGCACCTTCCGCTTTGCAATGTCCTTGGCTATTTGCTTAGCCCTCCATTCATCAGCTTCCTGATCAATTCTATCATAATCTGCGCGCTCCTGTGAAACAACAAGACAAGAGATGCCATCACATTTCACATAGTAGGATTTTTGGCAGTTTGGAGGGAACGCATTCAAAAACGTATAGCCACAAAAAAAAGGAGACAATGATGAGTGGCACCTTCTGAAAAAGCTCTGCGACATGCTTCCTTCTCCTCTGCCTCCACCGCTTATTTCTCTTATATTTCTGCAGCTTCTGAGTCACCCTAACCATCGCTGATCTCTCCTCCCAAAAGCCACTTCGGCTAGTCACAGAAGAGATAGGCCCAAGAAGATGCTGAAGCTGATGACAAAGGTAATTGGCTGCATCGGTTGCCATCGACTCATGAGTGTCCTGACTAATCCCCATGGACCTAGCTAGCTCAACAAAATGGAGGGGCATGTCCTCTGAAGAATCACCAGACCCTGGCGGTAATTCCGCCGAAGACGAAGCAGATTCTTGCATGGCGACATCACCAGAATTTCTGGCCGCTGCAAGTTCCTCGAGCTCTTTTATCCTGACAGGTCAAATCCTTTCTTAAGAAATGGGCGCAAATAAGCAAATCACATGGTCATCAGTAGCTTTCAAGGGTTTTAGTAAATGGGAACTCACAGTGCAGTTGATAACTCGATGGTCTGTTGCAGCTTCCTCACATGATCCCGCACATTGTCGCGCTGCCAAAAGGTAACCGCAGGCGAGGGCGAGGGCGAGGGCGGGGGCGGTTGTTGCCACTGCCATGGTTGAGGCTGAGGAGGAAAGGGGGACGGCGCCCCAAAGGCATTCGGCGGGCGGAACATACCTGGCAGCTGCGGACGAGGAACACGAAGACAGTCGTCAATCGCGGTCGCGGGGTGGCAAGCACGGCATCGCCCGAAAAAAAGGACGGCGGAACTGAAACCGGCGGAGAAGTGGTGCCTTACCGAGATTATTAAGTGATCCAGAGGAGATGCGGCGCGGGAATAGGACGGAGCGTCTGTAGAACCGCGGCGAAGGCGGCCGGCGAACGACACCGCGGCGGAGAGTGGTGGGCGGGCGCGGGATCCGCTGCGCCCAGTTCCGAGAGTGGATTTATCGTATCCCTGTGTGGCCGCACGGCTTATCTGGGCCGTTCGTACACGGGGGGTGGTCGGCGATCGTGCTTTCGGCAGCCGGCGCCGCGCGCTGGGGCCTGCGGGCCGCGGCCGACACGCTGCCGTCGGGGCCGGGCGGGGAGGCCGCCGCCGCCGCGCGTGCTGGGGTACGAGCGAGGAGGCCGCTGTCGCGCGCACTGGGGACCGCGGCCGCACGCTGTCGTCGGGGGCTGGGCCCGGGGCTGGTGTGGGGGCGCCGCCGGCCGGAGCTGCTGGTGACGAGGTGGGCGGCGGCGACAGCCGGAGCTGGAGGTGCCGAGTGCGCGGCGGCGACGGCCGGGGCTGTAGGTGTCGGGGTGGGGGCGGCCGCCGGCCGGACCTGGCGGTGACGGGCTGGGGAGCGGCGGCAGCGGCCGAGGTTCAGATAACGGCGGCGGCGGTGACTTCGTATTGGCACAGGAGAAAGAAAAAGGAGAAAGATAAAGATACATCAAGATTGGTGCGGAAGAGGAAGTGAATGGCTCAGATAGCCGTTGCGGCCACACACGGATGCGGTCGTGCCTTTTCCGGGAAGATGACGCGAGAAGCCGAAAAGGGGCTGGGTGCTGGGTGCTCGTGCGGGCTCTTGGCCCGAACGCGTTCGTGGGCCGCCTCCCGCTTGGAACGGGCCGAAACCAAGAGGATAGAGTTGCGGACGCGGACGCAGACGGCGGGCCTGTGGACCTGCTCCCTCTCTCCAGGCCGCGTCTCTCTCTATTTTGGCAAAATATTTGCTGGGCCAAGTCACGAGCACAGTGTACGATTATGACAATCTGAGGGGCTTTTCTGCAAGATTGACGGGTGATTGCCTGCCTGATTAGGGCTTGGTGGGGCAATGTTGTGATGGATATTTTTGTTTTGGGCTGGACACCTCGATCCACGAAGCGCCCTGCATGCATGCCGCGTAGCCTCTCAGCCACTCCCGTGCACACACGTAGCAGGCCAAGCTCCGGGTCGCACAGTCCGTTTGCTTCGAGCTAAATGGGCGACGTGGCCCAGTAGCAGTTGGCACTAGAACAGTCTCGACGAGTACTCTGCCACTGTGAGGCCGGGAAAGCTTCCTCAACCTTTTCAAAAAAAAAAAAACTTTTAAAAAAAGAAAAATACACTTTTAGCCCCTGTTGAAAAACAGGAATCTATGAGAAAATTTTGTAGAAATTTCACAGAAAACAATTTATTTTATAATAAATAATAGAAAAAAAATCTCCATTCCAAAGGAAGCATTAAGGCTTGTTTAGTTTCAGGGTGTAAAGTTTTGGGGTATCACATCGGGTGTCATATGGGGTGTCGCATGGGGTGTTCAGATACTAATAAAAAAATAAATTACAAAATTCGTCACTAAACCGCGAGACGAATTTATTAAGCCTAATTAATATGTCATTAGCACATGTGTTACTGTAGCACTTTATTGTCAAATCATGAACTAATTAGGCTTAAAAGATTCGTCTCGCAAAGTAGTCGTAATCTGTGCAATTAGTTATTTTTTAGTCTATATTTAATACTACTTACATGTGTCCAAACATTTGATAATATAGGGTGTAAACTTTTAGGGAGGAACTAAACAAAGCCGACATAGGGCTAAATGTAACATAATATTTGGACCAGATGTCTTACTAGGCAAGCTTGACTTGCCTTGCTTTATGCATGCGAGCAAGTCGATCCTTATAAGGCCAGGCGAGATTATAATCCGTGCTTTCAGATTTATCCATGCTCGCTCAGGAGAGCTAATTTGGCTCGCCTCCGCGAGTCTGACCTCGCCGAGCGAGGCCAGACGAAGCAAACAAAGTGAGAGATCAAAACACACCTTAAGTGAGGCGAGCGTTCTTCTACTCTAAGAACCAAGTAATTTTCACTAACTAAATTATGTAGATATTTATGATATGAAAAGGTAGCATTAATATAAGGTCAGGGTTGGATCCTTGGAATTGAATTTAGACACATATTAATTAAGCTAATATAGTTGTATATGGATTATATTTGTATATTATTATTGGTTATACGAGAGAGATACTCATATGTTACATTTTCTACCGTAGGAGAGCAAGTTGAAGAGTGTGTTATAAGTTACAAAGTAAAAACATAGCATGATAATCTATAAAATCAATTTACATCTCTCACTCTATGAATTTAAGATTGACTTATATATGAACTTTGAAAAGTGGTGGAATATCAAATTTCAAACCAAATAGACTAATTTATTAAGTAGATTTTAGTTCCTCCGAATAAAGAGATGCAAACGGCCCTAAGACTCAACGGCATGTTTTCTTAATAATTTATTATTTAGAATCATAGTAATTGTCAATATTAGTACTTTTTGTAAATGTTTTTTTAACGAGGTATTTTTTTGAACCTTTTTTTAACGAGGTTGGAACCAATACTACACGCATCGGACCCTGTACTGGACTACTCGTTCCTGTTACCCTGGCGGTCTTGCCGGGCAGTG
This sequence comes from Saccharum hybrid cultivar R570, assembly GCA_038087645.1. NCBI lineage: Eukaryota > Viridiplantae > Streptophyta > Magnoliopsida > Poales > Poaceae > Saccharum > Saccharum hybrid cultivar. The sequence continues at coordinate 2,626,813 of JAQSUU010000088.1, forward strand.
CCATGCCCATGCGCAACATGCATGTCGATGTCGCTGCACATGCCCATCCCATGCGACAGATGGACCTAACCGTACGTACCGGGCGACGTGACGCCCAAAAGTACTCAACCGGCCTGTGTTGATTGAGAGACGCGTTTGCGTGAGTCTCCTCTGTGAGAAGCGGGCGACCTGCCTGTTCATCCCCCTCCCTCCTACCCAATCCAACTTCCAGCTCGTCGTTCTCTCCTTCAGTTCGAGCCCTCTCCCTTCCCTCACCACTTTTCGTTTCAGTTCTTTAGTTTACTTCTATAGTTATCCGAAGCCGTACCGAGGTTGCCGCTGCCGTCGCTTTGATTCTGCTGGCCGGCACCATCACCATCGACGGTGCTCGTGCCACCGGTGTTGCAGCTCACGGCATCGGCAGGCCCCAGGTACGGAATAAAATAAACCTTCACCTTCTCCTCTGGTCAGCTTTGTTTGCCCCGATTTTCAGATCTGGCTGTGGCCCTCTTGCCGGGGGTGTGCCCAGAGGTGAAGGGAGGAAATATCTTGTAGGCGGTCTGCCCTGCGCTGCTCTTCCGTGGTGGTCCTCGACTTTGGATTTTCGGAGTCTACTACCGCGCCTCTACATCGCCGACGATCTCGGCGTAGCTGCGCCACCCGTGGGCGCTGATGCTCATCATGACGGGGGCATTCGCGACCGTCCCCCACACCGGCTAGCAGCGACGGCGTCTCGGCGGCAGCCAGTGGTGCTGTTGGGAGAATTAACTTCGTCAAAAAAAAACTTAAGCCTAAACTTTAGAGTGTAAAAAATATAAAAGTATCTTAATGAAATTCACTTACAGGGAAAAGTATAGCGAATGATGTATTTCGACTTCGTCGTTAAGAATTTAACTTCGCCAATCGACTTCGTCGTCAAGAATTCAACTTCGTCTATCGACTTCGTCGGCAAGAAATCAACTTCGCTGGACAGAGAAGTAGACGAAGAGCAAGAAATAATCTGAAGAGAACAAGTTCATTGAAGGAAAGAAGATTAAACGTGAAAAAGAAGACTGAATCAGGAAGAAATGACTGCTTCGCCCTTACATAGATGAAGGGTTGTAAATATTTAGGTCAGGGGTAAAATAGTCATTTTATGTAAAATACGAAGACTAGGGCCCTATAAATAGCCACTCTGACATGTATAGTACGATCATGAAATGAATACAACTTTACACGCAGCTTTGTCTTGTCTGAAATATTTCTGATGATTGTGTGAATTGTGTCATCCGGCCTGAACTTTTCACCCAGCATGTGGCGCCCACCGTTTGTGTGTGCATTTAAAGATCCTCGCGACCACAAGAAATCAAATGGCAAGACCAAACAAGAAGACCGTCAACGAAGAAGCCGAAGACGAACCACCACTTGGCGAAGACTGAGGTCTTACAAAAGATGTTTCTCAAGGTGCAAACTCTTCAAGAACGAGCGAAACTGAAGAACAAAGACTTAAAGAACTTAAAGAACAAGTTTTAAGAAGACAAAAAGAACTTGAAGAATGTCGTGCAAGAGCACGAGAAAAGACACTCAAATAAATAATAGAAGAAGCCGAAGCTACCCTCCGCAATTTAAACGAGCAACTACAAAATGTAAACTATAAAGTTATAAATCAAGAAGAATCGCACCCGGCAACAAGAATCTCTCAAGAGAGAAATAACCAAAAATTATTCATATCAATTGATACAAGCTCCCCACTGTCAACAAATTTACAACTAGCTCAATGGCCTATAGGGGATAAATTCAACATGATACCAACATTTGATGGTGAATCAGACCAAAGGTAGTTCTTAATGAGTTTTGAAGCCGCAGTAATTGCCGGAGGTGGGGACAAAACTACACTTGCAAAGTCACTTGTCATGGCAGTCAAAGGTCCAGCACAACACTGGTATTCATCCCTAAAAGCAAAATCCATACATTCATGGGAATAACTAAAGACAAATCTGTTTATTGACTTTCAAGGATTTCAACCAACTGGTCTCACAGACATGGATTTATTCAACTGCAAGCAACAGCCCAAAGAACCTCTAAGTCAATATTACAAGAGATTCATTCAAATCAAATCTCAAATCATAAATATCCCAGACGAAGTTGTCATAATAGCAGCAATCAAGGGACTTCGGGCAGGACAATGTGCAGCACACCTTACTCGAGAAAAGCCAACTTCGCTTGCTCAGCTTTACGAGAAAATCCAAAAATACTGCAAATCCGATGAAGATTACAGAAAAAGAATCGAGTAAGAAAACAACTTCAGAAATCAAAACAAAAGCAATAATTTTCATCCACCAAAGCAAAACAACTATGAGCGAAGACACTTCAGCCAAGTCAATCAAGTTAAAAACAGCAATTCAACCACTGAAAGCAATTTTCCACCTCAAAATCAATACAACAGTCAGTACAACGAAAGAACATTCGAAAGAGGTGGCTTCAACGCAAGAGGAAGAGGAGGACGAGGAAGAGGAAGAACACCCCTAAGACCGGAAGACATGTATTGCATCATTTATGGCAAAGGGGCTGGACACACATCGAAAATGTGTCCAAAAGTAAAGAAAAGCATCGAAGAAACAAAAGAAGAGAACAAAATGTCAAGTCAATCAAAAGCTGTCAACCATATGATTCAAGGCCAACAAAACTCCTATTACCCAATTCAATTTGGACACTCTCAAGCAATGATTCCAGGTCCATCACCATCATATAGCTATGGACCAATAGCAATTTATGATCCAAATCAATGGAGACAAAATCAACAACAAACAAAATTTCAACAATTATAGCCCGAGTCCTCTGTGGCAAACAGCAATCCACAAGAAAACAATAAACAAGACAACTCTCCATCAACTTCAATTCCAAGCAAAGGAAGAATCATGACAATCATTGGAGGAAATAGCATTGATCATGAAAACAACAATCAAAAGAAGAATTACTTTCGAAGAGTAAACTCTATTTCAACAGAAGGTCCATACAAAAAGACAAGATGGTCTCATCTACCAATCATATTTTTAGAAAAAGATTTGCAATTGAAAGACTATCCACACATGAATGCAATGGTAGTTGAAGCAAATATTGATGGATGGGTTGTCTCAAAAATTCTAGTTAATGGTGGAAGTTCTGCAGACATTATATTCACAGCAACAATTGATGCCATGAAAATTGATTACAAACTCCTAGGAAGAGCTTAGCACCCACTCTACGGCTTCGATAGGAAGCCAATTCACTCAATAGGAAGAATAGTTCTTTATGTATCATTTGGAACAGTAAACAATGCAAGAACAGAATAAATTGCATTTAATATGGTGGACATCCATTATCCCTACAACACACTTTTTGGAAGGAGAACTTTGAATGCATTTGAAGCAGTAATAAGCTACTCTTACTTATGTATGAAGATACCTACAATAAATGGGGTTATCACAGTTCATGGAGATCAAACTGAAGCAAGAAACATTGAAAAAGAATACACTCCTAGTCGGAAAAATGTTCATACAATCAAGGAAGAAGAGAAAGAAGAAACATAAAATGCGAAGCCACAAGCAAAAGCTCAAGCCGTCGAAGAAACAAAAAAAATGCCCCTTGACTCATTAGTCCTAGACAAACAAGCAATCATAGGGACATGACTTTCTCAAGAAGAAGAAAACAGACTCATAGAATTTCTTCGAAGCAACAAAGATGTCTTTGCATGGACATCCAATGATTTAGGAGGAGTGAGCAGAGATATAATTGAGCACAAACTCGACATGAATCCAAATTTCAGACCCAAAAAGCAGAAACTAAGAAAGTTAGCAGAAGGCAGAATACAAGCTGTAAAAGTCGAAGTCCAAAGATTGCTAGATGCTAAAGTTATAAGAGAAGTCCAATTCACAACTTGGCTAGCGAATATCGTCATGGTCAAGAAAAAGAACAGAAAATGGTGAATGTGTATCGATTTTACAGACCTCAACAAAGCATGCCCAAAAGATAATTTTCCACTACCAAGAATCGACACACTAGTTGATCAGGCAGCTGGAAGTGAACTGTTAAGTTTCTTGGATTGTTTCTCAGGATATCATCAAATCTGGATGAGAAAAAAAGATGAAGAATTCACAAGTTTCATCACACCATTTGGAACATGCTGTTTGTAAGAATGATAGAGGGGCTTCACAATGCAGGCACAACATTTGTTAGAATGACTTCAACAGTGCTAAAAAGTCATATTGACAAAAATTTGCTAGCTTATGTCGATGATATAGTTATCAAGAGCAAGAAAAGATAAGATCATATTCAAGACCTCCAAGAAACATTCTCAAATTTGAGAAAAGAAAATTTAAAACTAAATCCCAAAAAATGTACCTTCGGAGTATAGAAAGAAAAAATCTTAGGCTGCATTGTATCAGCAAAAGGGATAGATCCAAACCCAGACAAAGTTTAAGCAATTTTGAACATGAGAATTCCTGAAAACATAAAAGATGTTCAAAAATTAACTGAAAAACTTGCAGCTTTAAACATATTTATCTCAAAATCAGCAGAACGAAGCCTACCAATATTTCAGGCACTCAAAGGATCCAAAAGAGACTTCGTCTGGGGACCTTCGCAGCAACATGTATTTGAAAAAATAAAAAAGTATCTACTACAGCCAAACACATTGATTTCACCAACACCAGGAGCAAATTTGTTATTATATGTCTCAGCCACAGAAACAACAGTAAGTGCAGTACTAGTCCAAGAACAAGAAACAAATCATTCAAAACATCAAGTACCAGTCTACTATGTTTCAGAAGCATTATCTAGATCAAAAGCATACTATTCCGAGATTGAGAAAATCACATACACAGTTTTAACAGCATCAAGAAAGTTGAAGCACTACTTTCAGGCCCACAAAATTAGAGTTCTCACAAATTACCCTTTGAAAGAAGTATTACAAAGTTGCAGAACAACAGAAAGATTGGGAAAATGGGCAGCAGAATTATCTCAACATTTTATAGAATTTGAAAAGAGAACATCAATAAAATCTCAAGTTCTAATAGACTTCATAGCAGATTGGACACCCTCCCAAATTTCAAGCGAAGAAAAGAAGCAACCAGAATGGACAATATATTTGTGATGGCGCATGGGGCTTCGCAGGGGCTGGAGCAGCCGCAATAATTACCTCACCTTCCGGCATAAAGATAAAATGTGCTGCAAGATTGGAATTTCAATGTACAAACAACATAGCAGAATACGAAGCCGTTTTACTAGGACTTCGTAAAGCAAAAGCAATAGAAATCCAAAGATTAGTAATCAAAACAGATTTGCAAATTGTAGCAGGACACATTGAAAAAGACTACAAAGTAAGAGACCCAGAATTAGCAAGATACTTGCAATTTCTCAGAGATCAAAAAAAATATTTTGAAGGTTTCGCAGTCAAAAACATCTTAAGAAATAACAATTCAGATGCTGACGAACTAGCAAAAGCTGCAGCACAAAATACAAGTCTCCCTCAAGATGTTTTCTATCAAATCTTGAAACAAGCATTCATCAAAGCAGTACAAGCTACACCCAGAGAAGTTCATATATTACAAAGCGAAGATTGGAGAGCCCCAATTAAGGCTTACCTTCGTGGGCACTATGAGCCTGAAAACGAAGTCAATGACATAAGAATAAAGCAAAGAACAAGAAATTACAAGATCATCAACAATCAGCTATACAAACAAGGAATATGTGCACCATTACTCAAATGTATATCAGCAGAAGAGGGGAAAAGCTACTATCAGAAATACACAAAGGAATTTGTGGCACACATCCTAGAGCAAGAACAATGGCAGGAAAAGTATTTCGTCAGGGATTTTATTAGCCATCAGCCCAAAATGACAGCAAAGAAATTGTCAAATCTTGTTATAATTGCCAAATGTCTGCAAGCAAAGCAAAGGCTCCAGCAACAAATTTACAAATAATAAAACCAAGGAATTGACATCATTGGAAAACTACCTGCAACACAAGGAAACCTTCAATATGCAGTAGTAGCAGTAGAATATTTCACTAAGTGGATCGAAGCTAAACCAGTGACAAACATGTCATCATTCACAATGAAGAAATTTCTTTGGCAAAACATCATTTGTCGCTTCGAAGTTCCAAGACACATAATAGTAGATAATGGAACTCAATTTGACAGCTAAAATTTCAGAGAGTATTGTGAAAACTTAGGAATTCAATTATGTTTCGCATCAGTAAAACACCCACAGTCAAATGGTACAGTTGAACGAGCAAATAGAATTATATGCACAGGAATATCAAAATGCCTCATGGGGCTGCCCAAAGGCAAATGGGTGTATGAGTTACCTAAAGTTGTTTGGGTACACAACACTACAGTTTCAAGATCAACAAACTTCTCCCCCTTCAAACTACTTTATAGAGAAGAAGCGATGAGCCTGAAGAGATAAAATTTCAAGACCCAAGAACAAATATCGAAATAATAGATGAAGACCAACAAATGACAAGCAAAGACTTACTGTAACGGAACCGTCCAAATTATAAGAGCACAAGTGTAGGGTCGAGATGACGGACTAGAGGGGGGGTGAATAGTCCTTTCTAAAACTTAAGCGTGTTGGCTAACCAAAAACAAATGCGGAATTAAACTTATCGGTCTAGCCAAGACTTCACCCCTCTAACTAAGTTCACAAGCACCTCACAAAGATCCTAATTAAGCAACTAAGGTGCTTTCCTTAGCAAGAGCTCTCCTATTTAATTCTAGAGCAAGGTCACACAAACCTATGCACTAGTACTTTGCAAGCAAGAGGGAGCTCCTACACAATTCTAGTAAGCAAAGCGCACAAAGCCTAAGCTCACTAGCAATGCTCAATAACAAGGCAACTAATGCCAAATTAGAGAGCGCAAATCACTTAGCTACACAAACTAAGCAATGTGACTAACAAGGTTACACAAACCAAATTAGTCACGCAAAGGGGAAGCTTCTAGCTACACAAGCAAGAAGACGACTAGCAAGCTACACAAGCAAACTAGTTACGAGAGCAACTACACAAGCACAAGTATATATGAAAGTAAATACAAGCTTGTGTTGCATGAAGGCAAACCACCGAGAAGAGTAGACAAAGTTGAACGGTGATTTTCTCCTGAGGTTCACTTGGTTGCCACCAAGCTACGTCCCCGTTGTGTCGACCAACACTTAGATGGTTCCTCGGTGTGACCCTCAAGTCACTTGCCCCTCAAGGCACGCCCCGCAAGGCACCGCAAGACACCACTCTCAAGTGAGGTAACTCAATGACACGCTCAACTAGAGTTGCTCTTCGCGATCCCCGCGGGGTGAGCACAATCCCCCTCACAAAGCTTCTCCGGAGCCTCGCACAATCTTCTTGCGAGCTTCGACAGAGACACAAGCCACCAAGCCGTCTAGGAGGTGGCAACCTCCAAGAGTAACAAGCACTACCGGCTTGCAACACGATCACCTAGTGCCACTCGATGCAACCTCACGATGCAATCGCACTAGAATCGCTCTCTCACTCGATCCGATGAACACTATCAAGCATGAGTGAGTTAGAGGGCTCCCAAGCACAACCACACAAGCCACCAAGGCTAAAGTGTGCTCCGCTCCCGGCCACAGCCGGCCAAGGCATCTATTTATAACCCCACGGTCAAATAGAGCCGTTACCCCTTCACTGGGTCCTTTTTCGGGACGACCGGACGCGCCGGTCGAAACTGACCGGACGCGCTCAACCGCGTCCGGTCGCCCTGCGACGTCCACGTGTCCCTCAAATTTCAAATGCGACCGTTAGATCCTCCAACGGTCACTGCGCGCCAACGGTCAAACGCTATGACCGGACGCGCTGCTCAACCGACCGGACGCGCCGGTCGCACAGCACCGCGCGCGCGAAGCAACGACCGGACACGCTCCTCGCAACGACCGGACGCGCCGATCCGCACAGCACCCGCGCCCGCGAAACAACGACCGGACGCGCTCCTCGCAACGACCGGACGCGACAGTGCCAGCGTCCGGTCGGAGTCCAGTAAGCTCCCTCGACGACCGGACGCGTCCGATCGCGTGTGACCGGACGCGCCCCGCGTCCGATCGTCCTTGCGAACCGCAGTTCCTTCTGGGCACTTGACCGGACACGCCGGTCCTGCGAGTGACCGGACGCGCCGGTTACAAACCCTAACACCTGTGTCTGCGCAGTACTGACCGGACGTGTCCGGTCATACCATGACCGCGTCCGGTGCAGCGTCCGGTCACCTCTGTGACCTCTGTTCGCCTCCGTTTCTTTTCTGACTTCCGGCGTAGTGGAAAATAGGCTTTTCAACTCCTTGAAAATGCCTGAATCCCGCGCTCGCAAGCTCGGCGGGAGGGAGAGAGAGACCCAAACCCTCTCTACCGCTCAAACTTCATCGCCTTCGCAAATGTGCCAACACCAACAAGTGATCATCACCTTGTGCACATGTGTTAGCATTTTCATAATCATTTTCGAAGGAATTAGGCACTCAACTTGCCTCGCCACTCAATCCTAACACGTATGCACAGTTAGATCGCTCAAGTGGCACTAGATGACCGATATGCAAACAAGTTTGCCCCTCTTGATAGTACGGCCATCTATCCTAAACCCGGTCATAAACTTCTCTACACACCTATGACCGGTGAAATGGAAATGCCCTAGGTTATACCTTAGCCTTGCGCATTCCACTCCATCTCCTCCGACATTGATGCAACACATGCACCAACCAATCACCAAATGATATGATTCACTTCATATCATCACGTGACCGTATTGGTTCATCGATCTTGACCTCACTTGCTCTTCACCGTTGCATTGGTCCGTCGGCGCCAAGTCTTGCCCAAGCTTCATCATCGCATGGTCCTTCGCTTCGAAGCCTCAACTTGCCCTTCACCTTCACAACCGGTCCTTTGAGCCAAGCCTCATCTTGATCTTCTCCATCTTGGTCACATGACTCCATGTCATGTCTCATATGCAATGAGCTCCTTCATGACACCATCACATGTGGACTAATCTCCTGTGTATCTCACATAACCACATATTAGTCCACCTAAGTTGTCACTCAATTACCAAAACCAAACAAGGACCTTTCAATCTCCCCCTTTTTGGTAATTGATGACAACTCTATAAAGATATGGAAATTAAGCTTTTTCAAGCTAGCACTTCACACAAAGTGTAAATTGCTAACTTGTTTTGGATTTAATGTTACTTATCAAACTTTAAGCTCTATGTCAAGATTTGGATAAGCACCATAAAATCCGATTTGGTAGTGATAACTCCCCCTACATATGTGCTCAAATGGTTTGGTTTCAAGCTTGCACATATGCATAAATATGAAATTTGTGGGAGGGTTAGCACTACTAAGTGATGCTAAGGTGTATAGAATAAACCTTTGTAGCTCGATACCAATTAGTAGCTTGATACCATTTGAAAATCACAAGTTTGCCATCATCCTTAGCATCATGAGTAGCTAGACATCAAAAATACTAGAAACCCCGTGAGATCAACATTATAAGCATGGTTCTAGTTTTTGCATGATAATCACAAGTCTAGCTAACATTCTATGCATGCTAGTTATCAAATCATCATTCAAGTTCTATAACTAGCATACACCACACAAGCATGCATATTGAATTTAAGAACTTATGCAATGCAAGCAAGCACATGAATTATGCACATATCAAATATAATCAATCAAAGTTCATGAGCTTGCTCCCCCTACTTGTGTGCTTTCTTTGTCCAAGAATGTTTGATCCCCTTACATTCTTCAATGTTACTACCTCTTTGTCCATGTCCATGTCCAATGTTTCCAATCTTTCCCCAAAGCATGGTTCTAGTTTTCATATCTTTGTCCAACTTCTCCCCCTTTGTCATCAATTTCCATAAAAGGTGTTCTTCTTAATTGATACAAAGGCTTGTATTGGGGTAGATGGTTGAGACTTGAATATTGCATTTTTTATGGACATTACCACATATGTTGGAATGACAAACTTTATGGTTGCTCTTGAGATTCCACATAGGATCTTTGACCTTGATACCAATCGGTGGGGCTTCTCCCCCTATGTCATAGCATGTGTCATTCACTTGAGATATCACTTGAAGATGAGAGTAGCATTGCTTGATTTGATCACTTAAAGTTGAGGATCACTTGTGAAACCATCGTCTTGCATGAATGATACCACGTGAAGATACCATGAGTAGGAATGTGATACCATTTGAAAGAATTTTCTAGTATGGATCCACTTTGAAGGATTTGGCAATAATATTCACTTCTTGAACATTTGCTATCTTCATGAGTACCATTTGTAAGATATCACTTGTAGATCATTATCTAGACACCACTTGTACATACCACTTGGAAGATCAATTTGAGTCTAGATACTACTTGAAACAAACTAGATATCTATTTTCATTGTTGTCTTGTGCGTGTACTCTTATCATTGTCATGAGCTTCTTATATGACTTGAACTAAGTTGATTTGCCTAAGATTCCAAGTCCGGTTTGATCCAATGACAGGCTTCTTCACACCTCATGCTAAGGGTTATCTTGCCAATGTTGTACTTGTCACTTGTTAGCAATCCAAACTAGATCAAGTACTTGGATTCACTAGCTCATGAACAAACTCATATTCATACCACTAGATCAATTAATCAATCAAGCAATAATGGTAGGCTATGAATTTAAAACTTTTCATTTGTTATGCATGATCCTAATAAGCATGTACTATATGCACTAACCGCATACTAGTAAGGAATGAGATGATCATGCACATTTCAATGATACCTTTGCTATGTTGAAGTAGAGGATAGTCATATAGATTCTAATTTATTACTCCAATAGCAATGTGAAGTCCAATTTATAAGCTTGGTGAAGACCAATTATTATAGATAAATCCATTCTTCACCCATATGAAATGAAAACCACTTATGATCAAGTGTACTTTCTTGTTGTGGTTGGCTTGCTTCATTATATCATCTTTGCTTGTATGAGAGAACTACTTAGAATATCACTTGAAATACATGACTAGCTCTCTTTTGGGTGTTGCTTGCTTTTCTTGATCAACCCTTTTGATTGCTTCAACTAAGCATCACAAGTTCCTCAGATCACCACTTCCATGTTAGCCTTCCAAGTCCCAAACTTGGTTTCACCTACACACGGTGGCAAGCCCCTCACTAGGGAGAAGTGACCTTTCTCCAAAGAACCACTCTTGATACTCACTTGAAATGATATAGTTTGATTGATCCAAATGATGAACTCAATCTTGATGAATAATCCTTGAATCTACATTTGAGTCCAACTCTTTCTACTTGTTTAAGTCCTTTTCTTTCTACCAAATGATCTCTAATCATCACTAGAACTTAAACTTCATCTTCATCTTAAGTTTGATCTTGATCTTCAAATTGAGTACCAAATAAGTACACCAAGTACATTCCATAATCAAATGTTCTTGTACTCATTGCTTTTCATGCTTCTAGATCAATCCAAAACCAAACTTAGGTACCTCGACCACTTATAAACAAGTTTCCAACTTGAGGACCTTTCAAATAAAGTGACTCTAGATTAATCCAATGATTGTCACTTTTCTGGCAGATTTTGTACCCTTCAAAGAATAATTCATATCTCACAATATACGGATCTAAATGCCATGAAATTTGGTGGAGATGTGCTTCACTAAGTCATCTAGAAACTGTAAAAATTCGAACTTCTTTTGATTCTAGATTGCTACTAGATTTCAAATCTTCCACAACTGCTACATGCTGAAAACTGTTGCACTATCGCTGACAAGATGCACTCCAAAACCGAAGCATCTCTTATCCACTTATCATGAAATTTCTATAGCATCTTCTTTCATAAGTGTAGAGCATGTATACCAAATTTCAAGCCAATCCAAATAGATTTGTTTACTCAAACATGGCTAAGATCACTGCTAGCTCAGATTTTAAATTTTGGACAGATTTCAATACATTGAGCAATACTTCATCAAATATGAATCAAACTTGAAACTAACTTGTTTGAATACTTTCACAAGACATATATCCATCCAATCCACTTACTAAATGTCATCTTATGAATTTATCCAACACAAACCAATCCAAACTTGATCACTAAGCTTTTAATCCATTCAATCATCTCATCGCAAGCAACATTGCACATTTATCCAATTCAATCAACTCATATGCACCCAAATGAAATAATCAACAAGAGATATACCTTGGTTAGCTCATGATTATTCATAGCAAGCTTTCAACTTGAACATTTGCAAGCCATCAAATAATTCTAATAAATCATCCACAACTTGATCATGACACTTGTATGTTGTAGTACTTTGGACTTCACTCATTTTGACTTGGCATTGGGATAGAATTGCAATAAGCTTCAATACTTGAGTCAACATATAATGATAAATATGAAATCAATTTGAGTCAAGCCTCCAATGCCATGGTACCTACACACATTCATCCACTTTTTGATGGTACCCAAACAAGTTTGGGTTCTCTCAAGTTAGGTGCAACATACTTAGGCATTGCCTTAGTATGAGTAGCGGGATGTTTTGTAATAGCAACCATAGAGGTACCATTTACATCCTTTCTAAGCACATTAGTATCATCAATTAAAATATGCTTAGAAGTGTTACCTAGGGGACATGAATGTGCCATGTGTCCCCTTTCCCGGCATGAGTAGCATCTTCTCTTTGATTGAGCCTTTTCTTCTTTGCTCATATGATGCTCTTCATTCCCTTGCCTCTCATGAGTTGCTTGAGCCTTCTTCTCAAGCTTGGTAGGACACCCCGAGGCGAAGTGTCCTATGTCTCCACATTTGAAGCACTTGATGTGAGCATGTACTTTCTTCTCATCTTGATTCTTGCTCATCATCTTGACATCTTGAATTTGCATTGGATGTCTTGCTCTTCCACCCCTTCTTGTTTTCTTCTTCTTCATCAAGTCACCATCATCTTCATGGTTGATCTTGATTTGCTCTTGGGGTGTCTTCTCTTGCTCAACTAGTGGCTTTGGTTGAGGCTTTACTTGTTGCTTCACCAATTGCTTGGTTGGGCACATTGAGGTGAGATGACCCCAAGTGTGGCACTTGAAGCACTTGACATGCTTGAGCCTCTCTTCTTCCTTCATCTTCTTGAGCTTCTCAATGTTTGGGCATCCATTAGCAAGATGTCCCGCTTCATGGCATCGATAGCACATGGAATGCGAGAGCTTCTTTTGGAGTAGCCTCTTCATCCTCTTTTCTTGCTTTCTTTCGCCCCTTGTCATTTTCTTCTTGAAGCCAAGGCCACTTTTGTCACCAACGTTTCTTTGAGTCTTCATCATGTGCTCAAAGGTGACTTTTGAGTTGTAGCACTTCTCTAACTTGTTGCTCAAATTCTTCACTTCACTTTTAAGCTCATTGTTCTCCTTCAAAAGGTTAGTCTCACAAGACATAGAAGTAAAACAAGCATTTAATTGTGAAGAACATGGCATATCTAATAAATCATCACAAAAGGTGGATATATGCTTCATGCCTACATCACAAGGGTTAGTAATATGCGATTGATCATTTGACCCAAATGATGAGCTCTCACTAGATTTGATTTCTTCATTAGAAGGCTTCTTAGTGAGTAAAGCATGTTCTTGTGCCAAGTTATCATGAGCAACACTAAGTTCCTCATAAGCCAATTTTAGCTCCTCATGTGAACAAGTAGCAACATAAAGTAGATGCTTTTGTTGTTCACATGTGGTTTTTAGAAATGAGTTTTCATTTTTCAATTTCCTTGTTTTTGCCATCTCATTTCTTAGGGCCTTTGAGAGTTTATATAGAAGCTCAAAATTTGGACCATCACAATCAACAACAAAACCACCAATAGATACCTTAGTGTCACCATGTGACATGGAACAATGTGGTGATGTTGAAGAGCTTGTTGAAGCATCACTCTCATAGCCATCATCTTCACCATCAAGTGTGCATGGAGTAGAATCATTGCTTGCATCACTTGTGGCATTATCATTCTTCTTGTCAAGTGATCTTGTGATATGATCATCTTTGTCATCACTTGACCGTGAGGTGGAGCAATCCTCCACAACCACGTTGTTGTGGTCATGCTCAACATCCTCATGCGCATCTTCCTTGGGCTCATCATCATTTGAAATCACCCCATATTTCTCATTTAGAAACACCCAAATTTCATGGGCGGACTTGAAGTCTATGATCTCACAAAGTATGCTACTATCCAAAGATCGATAGAAAACATTAGTAGCTTGGATATCGAGATGTAGGCATTTACTTTGCGCTTGAGTTGCATTCTTTTTATCAATTGCAAAGGAAAAGCCCACATCTACGATCCACCACAATTGAGGAGAAATAAACTTAAAATTGCATGTCATCCAATTTCTCCACCGTGCAAAGTGTGTGCCATCAAAAATATGTGGACACTCAACATCTAACCCATAAGCCGCCATCCTCTCGGGTCGGTGAAGACCACAAATAAGAGACCCGGCTTTGATACCACTTGTAGGGTCGAGATGATGGACTAGAGGGGGGGTGAATAGTCCTTTCTAAAACTTAAGCATGTTGGCTAACCAAAAACAAATGCGGAATTAAACTTATCGGTCTAGCCAAGACTTCACCCCTCTAACTAAGTTCACAAGCACCTCACAAAGATCCTAATTAAGCAACTAAGGTGCTTTCCTTAGCAAGAGCTCTCCTATTTAATTCTAGAGCAAGGTCACACAAACCTATGCACTAGTACTTTGCAAGCAAGAGGGAGCTCCTACACAATTCTAGTAAGCAAAGCGCACAAAGCCTAAGCTCACTAGCAATGCTCAATAACAAGGCAACTAATGCCAAATTAGAGAGCGCAAATCACTTAGCTACACAAACTAAGCAATGTGACTAACAAGGTTACACAAACCAAATTAGTCACGCAAAGGGGAAGCTTCTAGCTACACAAGCAAGAAGACGACTAGCAAGCTACACAAGCAAACTAGTTACGAGAGCAACTACACAAGCACAAGTATATATGAAAGTAAATACAAGCTTGTGTTGCATGAAGGCAAACCACCGAGAAGAGTAGACAAAGTTGACACGGTGATTTTCTCCTGAGGTTCACTTGGTTGCCACCAAGCTACGTCCCCGTTGTGTCGACCAACACTTAGATGGTTCCTCGGTGTGACCCTCAAGTCACTTGCCCCTCAAGGCACGCCCCGCAAGGCACCGCAAGACACCACTCTCAAGTGAGGTAACTCAATGACACGCTCAACTAGAGTTGCTCTTCGCGATCCCCGCGGGGTGAGCACAATCCCCCTCACAAAGCTTCTCCGGAGCCTCGCACAATCTTCTTGCGAGCTTCGACAGAGACACAAGCCACCAAGCCGTCTAGGAGGTGGCAACCTCCAAGAGTAACAAGCACTACCGGCTTGCAACACGATCACCTAGTGCCACTCGATGCAACCTCACGATGCAATCGCACTAGAATCGCTCTCTCACTCGATCCGATGAACACTATCAAGCATGAGTGAGTTAGAGGGCTCCCAAGCACAACCACACAAGCCACCAAGGCTAAAGTGTGCTCCGCTCCCGGCCACAGCCGGCCAAGGCATCTATTTATAACCCCACGGTCAAATAGAGCCGTTACCCCTTCACTGGGTCCTTTTTCGGGACGACCGGACGCGCCGGTCGAAACTGACCGGACGCGCTCAACCGCGTCCGGTCGCCCTGCGACGTCCACGTGTCCCTCAAATTTCAAATGCGACCGTTAGATCCTCCAACGGTCACTGCGCGCCAACGGTCAAACGCTATGACCGGACGCGCTGCTCAACCGACCGGACGCGCCGGTCGCAGAGCACCGCGCGCGCGAAGCAACGACCGGACGCGCTCCTCGCAACGACCGGACGCGCCGA
Source organism: Saccharum hybrid cultivar R570 (assembly GCA_038087645.1). Taxonomy (NCBI): domain Eukaryota; kingdom Viridiplantae; phylum Streptophyta; class Magnoliopsida; order Poales; family Poaceae; genus Saccharum; species Saccharum hybrid cultivar. Next base: position 2,642,666 of record JAQSUU010000088.1, read on the forward strand.
TCCGCACAGCACCCACGCCCGCGAAACAACGACCGGACGCGCTCCTCGCAACGACCAGACGCGACAGTGCCAGCGTTCGGTCGGAGTCCAGTAAGCTCCCTCGACGACCGGACGCGTCCGATCGCGTGTGACCGGACGCGCCCCGCGTCCGATCGTCCTTGCGAACCGCAGTTCCTTCTGGGCACTTGACCGGACGCACCGGTCCCGCGAGTGACCGGACGCGCCGGTTACAAACCCTAACACCTGTGTCTGCGCAGTACTGATCGAACGCGTCCGGTCATACCATGACCGCGTCCGGTGCAGCGTCCGGTCACCTCTGTGACCTCTGTTCGCCTCCGTTTCTTTTCTGACTTCCGGCGTAGTGGAAAATAGGCTTTTCAACTCCTCGAAAACGCCTGAATCCCGCGCTCGCAAGCTCGGCGGGAGGGAGAGAGAGACCCAAACCCTCTCTACCGCTCAAACTTCATCGCCTTCACAAATGTGCCAACACCAACAAGTGATCACCACCTTGTGCACGTGTGTTAGCATTTTCATAAACATTTTCGAAGGAATTAGGCACTCAACTTGCCTCGCCACTCGATCCTAACACAATTGCACAGTTAGATCGCTCAAGTGGCACTAGATGACCGATATGCAAACAAGTTTGCCCCTCTTGATAGTACGGCCATCTATCCTAAACCCGGTCATAAACTTCTCTACACACCTATGACCGGTGAAATGGAAATGCCCTAGGTTATACCTTAGCCTTGCGCATTCCACTCCATCTCCTTCGACATTGATGCAACACATGTACCAACCAATCACCAAATGATATGATTCACTTCATATCATCACGTGACCGTATTGGTTCATCGATCTTGACCTCACTTGCTCTTCACCGTTGCATTGGTCCGTCGGCGCCAAGTCTTGCCCAAGCTTCACCATCGCATGGTCCTTCGCTTCGAAGCCTCAACTTGCCCTTCACCTTCACAACCGGTCCTTCGAGCCAAGCCTCATCTTGATCTTCTCCATCTTGGTCACATGACTCCATGTCATGTCTCATATGCAATGAGCTCCTTCATGACACCATCACATGTGGACTAATCTCCTATGTATCTCACATAACCACATATTAGTCCACCTAAGTTGTCACTCAATTACCAAAACCAAACAAGGACCTTTCAACAAGTTCAAAAACAATCGCCGAAACGATCAAATTCTCAAACTTGAGCCCATATAACTCCGGTAGTCCACGAAATCACGAGGGATTTCAAACCAAACCGAGAGCAACCAAGATCGTAGTGATTCAACATAACACAGCACTTGTTACAACAGTTCAAAAGTAAACTCATACATCGGAGTACAAATAATTTATTACAAAACCAAAGTAAAGATTAGCGAAAGCAACATAATTTCTGAAACCATTTAAATTCAAATACTGCCAGTACATAGTCACATCCTGCAAAAGCATACCAGAAGAGATACTACAGAGACCATGCCCATATGGTCTAGTCTTCACACCCACATGGCGAAGACAATACTTGTAGCAACAAGTATGAATCTGCTACCTGCAACAGGGGGAATAAACCCTGAGTACGAGAAGGTACTCAGCTAGACTTACCCGACAAAAACCAGAAACAACGGTGACACCAAGGAGTATGCAAGGCTTTATAAGGTGGGCTAGCTTGACTCATTTGCAGAAAAGCTTATTACAGATAAGTAATCATTAATGCTTAAGCATCGAGTTAATAATCATTAACCTGTCATCTAGATTAGCACCTGTACTAGAGCAATCACTTCATTAGGAGCAAACAATATTAACCATAGCAGGTATAATAAGGCCATCATCATCATTATCATCAATTCCGAACCATCATTAATAATTAGTGTATCTACGCTGGAGATAACCAGTTAAGTTTCTCACTATCCGGGAGAGACGGCGACTCGAATCGATTCCAACTCAGCTGAGGGGGGTGTTCCTGATACTCACCCGGCAAACCCCGCTAAAGACAGCCGTAGATAACCTTTGGTACAACTCAGGGTGGGCCCGAACAGCGCCGCGTTCTTGGGGATACCAGTGGCCAGGATGCTCAAGACTTTTAACTCACCTGCCCTTGGACTCTCTGGCTCCCTTCCGAGGCGACTTTCACTTTTTGACTTCGCAGCCTGAGTTGAGCTACTAGGCTTCGCGGTCGGCAACCTTAGGTCAGCCAACTAAATGTCAGGCGTGTGTTCAAAATGACATAGAAGGCTCCAGGTCTCGGTCCTTAATCGATACAGACGGGGATAGATCCACACCCAAGACCTCCATGCCTTGCTATTTCACTATCATCATCCCGCCCGGTCTCATTTCATTTTATTACACATGGTTCACTTCCACGATAGCAAATATAGCCAACCGTGACCTGACAAAGCCCTATATCTCGCAGGTGACAGGAAATCACTCGACTTCTACCGGTCTAATTTAGCAGGGCTAAGCATAGATATGATCATGTCTACATAGGATTCAAGGTTCGAATTGCTAGACAAGGAGTGTTATCAGTGCAGCAAGGGTTTCCAACCAACTTCTATCACGTAATGCAACAATACATATAACATATATATGCATCTTTTCCGGCTTTGAAAGTAGGAGGCTTATAATGCTTCGGGGCTTGCCTTAACCGAAAGAAGATAGACCAAGGTTCGGCTTCAAGAACGGTTCCCACGTCTTTTCCGGCTTCGCCGGACTGGACCTCCGGCTCCCGAACGGACTTCAACTTCGGGTTCCACGCCTAGCGAGACTTCGCTCGAGACACGATTCTCGGCACACCTATTGCATGTATATGCATCCAATGAATTTCATATATGCACCAAGGATGACATGATGATTTACGAACATGCATGAATGATGTGAAGATGGGTGTAATGGCATTGCAACAACATGAGCACAAACCAAGTCATGTGGTACTCTATTCAAATCACTTCAAGCTTATGAAATTGTCTATATTTCATTTATAAACCTCTAAGCATGATTTTATCATCTATTAGGTCGACATAGTACATATACAGCATCTGTTCTAAAGGACAGAGAGCACTTCCAAAACTGAGCCCCGCTTGGAACAGCTGCCATTTCTAAACTATAAGTCCAAAAGCTACCAAAATTTACCAGCAACTAGTTCATGAAATCCTCAACAACTTTGCTATAGATCACCAAGCATGAAAACCTCATTAACATAGCCTAACTTACTTAACCACCAAATCTGTCCAGAAAAGATATATTTGTACAATTAAATATTAAGTGATGTTGGGAACATCACAAATGACTTATCCAACTTTACTAATAGTTAGATCATGTTTAAGTAACACCAAATCAAGTTATGGCACTAGCATAATTATTTATCTAATCCCCTTTTCTATTTATTTAAAGTGCATGAGTATAAATGGCATCACATATAAAATGTAACTAGAAAATTCTAATAAAATTACAGAGGCAAATACATGCTAACAAGAGGCTACCATAAAAATTTCACCTCAATTTGACAAGTAGAATTGGAGATATCAAAATAATAAAAAGATAAGTGCTAATAAAACCTATAACAAAGGAATTTTATAATTGGAGCAATTGACCTTTAATAAGGCTAAAAATTTAACTAGAGCATATTTATATCATGATTAGCTCCCCACAAAATTTTCATAGCAAAATAATCAATGTACAGTGAGATATCGAATTACCAAAATCACACAATTAAATAAAGCACTTAGTAAAAGTAATTATTAACTTCAGAAAACATTAATAAACATTACACATATTATATTTTCTAAATAAACTAGAGGTCACACAGAGCCCTACACCTTTTGAACCATATCATTTGGACTTACCAATCAAGAGATATGAATTTTTGAATCTAGCATCAATTCTGTAAAATAAATAAAAACAAAAACCACTTCCTATACCTAATTGGGCCAGCCCACAGCCCCTGTGGCCCGCGACGCGCGCGCTCGCACACGAGCTAGCGCGGCCTAGCAATGCGGCTCGGCCCGCCTAAGCCACGCGCGGCCTACGGCCTTCTCCCGCCCGCCGGTGCTGACTGCGGGACCCGCCAGACAGCCTCACTGAGGCAGAGGGGGAAGAAGGCGGCAGCGGAACCCGTCACCGGTGGACCGACGGCCGACGGCGAGGTCATCAACGTACCCAGCTCCCCAAGCCGCACCGATTGAAACCACAAACATGACCTATTTCTACCCCTAACCATGCCGGCGGCGAGAGCAGCGGCGGTGCGCAAGGCACGGCGGCGCTCCGGCGACCGCGAACCCGCCATTGTCCCGCTTGAGCTCGGTACGAGCTCCATGAGACCACGGCGAAGCTCCCTAGGAAGAATAGAAGAACGGAAAGAGGCCCTAGCTAGGCTGACCACGGTGAGGCCGAGCTCCGGCGAGTTGGCCTCCAAGGCGGTGACGGCGGAAACGCCCAATGCGGCCTTACCACAGCTCGCTCGACTCCGCAAGAGGGTGGAGGCGATAGAGGAGGGTGCTGCGGTGCACTAGGGAGGACGAATCAAGCAGTAGCTCGACGATGGCGGTACACTAGCTCACCGAGCTCGCGGCGGTGGCGCCTCGGTGCTCTGCCTTGGCGAGCGCGGCAAGGGCGAGGGAGGGAAATGGATGGAAGCTGAGGGTCTCCAGGCGCGTGTGGCGACCTGGCGTGTGCATCCTGGCCGCGGCATCGACGCGTGTTGGCCACGCGGCGCGCGCCTCCTGTGCCCGGTCGGCCACTGTCGAGGCCGAGATCAAAATTCTAAACTCTGAAACGAAGCTCGAGAGGAGTGGCTGACAGGGAAATTTCGACATCCGATTACTCCTAATCCAGGCCGATCTGGTGTGAGCCATAGTTAGAAAAATTGGAGAGGGACATGAGATCTACCAGTTTGTCAATATGGTCATGGGCTAACTCAGTTTGGTTAGTGAGATATATCGCCCCAAAGTAGGTCACCTAGAAACTGCGTAGTCAAACCACGACTGACAGCCAGTTTTCCAAGAGCTATAACTCTAAAACTAGCTAGAGTTAGCAGGACCTGTTAGAAGGTCCTAGAAAGGTCTAAGTGAGCTCTAGGTAAAAGTCAACTATCACAAGAGCTAGTTCAGCGCGGTTAGGAAGATACAGGGTCCTAAACAAGGGTACTTGGAACTGATAGTCAGTTATGACTTAGCCAAAAAGGCTAAGTGCTGAAATCAGCACTCCAAGCTGCCTTGTGGGCCATGTTTGAGTAGGTTCTAGGCATTTTCATGAGATGACACCAAAACAACTTTTGTTCCTCATGAAATTTGGCACAAACTTTGTTAAGGTGTCACAGCCATGCAAAAACTCTAGGCCACACTTTTTGTTAGGTCAAACAAGGAAGGTCCTATAGGTCAACTAGTCAAAGCATGAGTCAACACGGAATTAGGGCATGGCATAAACATAAACCCTAGGTCATTTTGCACCACTAACAAGATACACCCATTACCAAGGCCTTAAACACACATTAGCATCACCTTATGCATAAGAGTTACTCATGTAGGCATTGAAACACTATTGCTATAACTAATGAAACATCACTAACATAATTATTGAAACCTAATGTTGCATATGTTTCAGGAGCATGTTTCACATGTTTTCAAGCATAACAACTGACACATGTTCTAGCTTGGTCCAGATACAAGATATTATCACTACCACCCATAACATACATATGTTGCAATGTGGCAAGGTCATGTTTCAAGCAAGGATGCACATGAAATGATGATGCTTATGGTAATGCCATGCTATGACCATGCTCAAATGATGCTAAAATGCAAGGCAAACACCTGGGGTGTTACACTTACTAGAGGAAGAAAGAATAAAACGATCTAGAATCTTGAGAAATATCAGAAGGAAATAGAAAGTTGGTAGAATAAGAAAGTAAAACTAAGACAATTATCACCAGGAGACTTCGTCTTGAAAAGAAAAAGAAATGAAGACACAGTCAGAAAGTTTCAGCAAAAATAGGAAGGACCATATCTCATCATAAGAACTAACAAGACAGGAGCATTTCACCTAGCAGATATGAGCGGGAAGGAAATTAATCACACATTCAACATTCAAGAATTACGAAGATACTACCCCTAGAATTTATTTCCAACTTTGTACATAATAGATTAGCTTTTACATTCTGAAAAGTTTCAACTCAAATGTAAATGAGCTGCACTCTTTTTCACTCAGGGGAAGCCCTTCGCAGGGTGAGTGGTTTTTTAACGAGGCAGTCTCTATTGTAAATTCTCATAAAAGTATAAATAAAAAAACTAGTTCCTCTAAAAATAATCATATTAAAGGCCGAAGAGTATATTTCAAATATACTCATACTTCGGCAAAACAACCAAAAGTAGGTAGCATCATTATTCGAACAAGCAAAAAACGATGCTAACCTATTAAAAAATATATACATTTAATTCACTAAGGTAAAATTTTGACTTCAAAAACGAAGTCTACATATTACCTTCGCCAAAAAAAGCGAATAACATTTTCAAATTCACTAAGGTGAATTTTTTACTTAAAAAACGAAGTCTACATATTACCTTCGCCAAAAAGAGCGAATAGCATTTTCAAATTCACTAAGGTGATTTTTTGACTTCAAAAACAAAGTCTACATATTACCTTCACCAAAAAGAGCGAATAGCATTTTCAAATTCACTAAGGTGAATTTTTAACTTCAAAAACGAAGTCTACATATTACCTTCGCCAAAAAGAGCGAATAACGTTTTCAAATTCACTAAGGTGAATTTTTGACTTCAAAAACAAAGTCTACATATTACCTTCACAAAAAAGAGCAAATAGCATTTTCAAATTCACTAAGGTGAATTTTTGACTTCAAAAATGAAGTCTAGATATTACCTTCGCCAAAAAGAGCGAATAACGTTTTCAAATTCATTAAGGCGAATTTTTTACTTCAAAAAGGAAGTCTACATATTACCTTCGCCAAAAAGAGCGAATAACATTTTCAAATTCACTAAGGTGAATTTTTTACTTCAAAAATGAAGTCTACAAATTACCTTCGCCAAAAAGAACGAATAACTTTTTCAAATTCACTAAGGTGAAATTTGACTTCACAAAATACGAAGTCTACGCGTTGCCTTCGTTTAAAAAGTGAGGGGATGGTGTTTTCAAATTCACTAAGGTGAAATTTGACTTCACAAAATACAAAGTCTACGCGTTGCCTTCGCTTAAAAAATGAGGGGACAGCGTTTTTAAATTCACTAAGGTGAAATTTGACTTCACAAAATACGAAGTCTACGCGTTGCCTTCGCTTAAAAAGTGAGGGGACGGCATTTTCAAATTCACTAAGGTGAAATTTGACATCACAAAATACGAAGTCTACGTGTTGTCTTCGCTTAAAAAGTGAGGGGACGGTGTTTTCAAATTCACTAAGGTGAAATTTGACTTCACAAAATACGAAGTCTACGCGTTGTCTTCGCTTAAAAAGTGAGGGGACGGTGTTTTCAAATTCACTAAAGTGAAATTTGACTTCACAAAATACGAAGTCTACGCGTTGTCTTCGCTTAAAAAGTGAGGCGACGGTGTTTTTAAATTCACTAAGGTGAAATTTGACTTCACAAAATACGAAGTTTACGCGTTGTCTTCGCTTAAAAAGTGAGGGGACGGTGTTTTCAAATTCACTAAGATGAAATTTGACTTCACAAAATATGAAGTCCATGTGTTGTCTTCGCTTAAAAAATAAAAAAATATGTGCTTCGCTTTCGCTAAAAAAAGTAAGGGGACATCGTTCTTTTCACATAATAAATTATATCGCATAAAAAATGGTTATAGAAATATACACACAAAAAATGCTTTATTATGTCAACAAATGTACATATCAAATATTTTCTAAAGCAACAATAGCTGCTGCTTTATCAATCAAATCTTCAACAACTCCATCTAAATTATGATCCACCTCCGAACTAAGATAGTCTATGAAAATATAACTCAGCGAAGCACTTGAACTCGAAAACTGAAAACACACAAAGAAAATACCATTAAAATTTGCTATACATATGTCTCCACATCACAACAAAAATACAAATACCTTAGAAAATTTGCTGCAATCAATAACACGAGGCAAACATCTCTCATTTTCAGCAATAGAGAATTCAGTTTCAAATTCTAGAAACAAGCATATCCCATCAGAAAAAAAATATATAAAAAAAAAACACATACAACAAAATTTATGTTTGCTTACGTTTGACAAATACATCAAAAGAAGATTTTGCCTCTTCAGTAACATACTCCAACCATAAGGTAGGCTCAGCAACAAAGTTACTTTTACACATTAACAAATGCATAACCACAACTTCATCCTGTCCAAAGTTCAACATTTACAAAAACGTTAAAAGTTTTCAAAACCTCACCCCTCGAATCTAAAATCTAAACTACGACAAACTAAAGTACATGATCACGAGCATCATCATCCCTCACCCTCTCTTGTTCAAGTCTTTCTTGTCTCCTCTCAGCCTCCACATCAGAAGCAAAGTCTCCTTTCGAGCTGCTACAACAAAGCAAAATAAAACAATAGATAAGAAAAAACACAAGGGAAAAACAACGAATCAAAATCATATATAGATAACATACTTTTTCCATCTTTTGCTTAGCTTTCATAAAGGCATGCTCCCTTCCACCTTGATTCCATAAAAATACTTCTTGCAAAGCATTTGAGTACGAGAAGAAATTGGGTTAAGAGATTCCACTGACAGAAACCTGTAACTTTGATCGTACAATTTCTCATACAAAGGATCATTAGCCTCCTTCATCAAATAAAAAAGTGCATGACTTGAATACATGTAACTCAAATCAGTAGAAGTCTGTAAAACAGTGGGCAGATCTTCATATTGGCGGCAAAGCCAAGCAAAGAACGGATCGAATTCTCCGAGCTCCCAACAAGGATCTTCTGGCTTCGCACCAAATTTATCATAGCAATTTTTGCAAAGTTCACACAAGCGATTGCACTTATTATGAAAATTCTGATCATTTTCAAGAGATTTTTTCTCAAGATAATTCTTTTCTCTCAAAACTTTTTCAAGATCTTTCCTCAAATTATCGCAATCTTCAATCTTCGCTTCAAGTTTAGCTCCCATAAAAATACATTTAGACTCCATATCATGCAGAGCTTCAACCGTTTATATCCTCTCTTTTTCCTTAGCAGCAAGTTAAGACTTCAAAGTTTTAATCCCTTCAACCAAACTTTTTTCACGAAGTGCTGCATTTTTTGCATCTTCCTCAATCGATTTATGCAAACTCCTTTGCAAAAGTGCATTCTACAAAAAAACAAAAACATTTGCATACGAACTCAAAAATATATTACAAATCGAAATGACAAATCTAAATCAAATTTACCAACAAGCATAATATGAAGCGAAGATTTACCAACTCAAGCATATAAATCAAGCGAACCTTATAAATCATGGAAACACTAGCATCTGTCAACTCAAGCGAAGATTTACCAATAAGTTCGGCCTCTGCATCAGGAACTGCGAAGGCATCATCAATGCACTTTGACAACTTTAATTCTGGTTTATTCGGCATAATACGAAGTTTGTCCAAATCAATCCCAACAAATTTGAAAGTATCTAAGTTCACACCTTGAGCCTGGCAGTATTCCATACAACGTTTGTAAGCTTCAAGATCTACCCCATCAGAAACAGTTTCCAAAGCTTCAGCCGGAGTCGCAGGTTCCTGGACAACTTCTTTCATCTTTCCAACATCAACAGTCGTCTTCCTTTGAGAAGAAGAATCAGAAAAAAAATCTCTGCGAAGGCAAAAAAAATAAATTAATTAAAAGATAAAATAAAACAAAAATACGTGAAGTAATAAAATAAAATCACCTATAGAAATACCCTTTTCCAACTGGTAAGACATTCTCTCACCAGTATTCACATTAATGGTAGACTCAGAAAGACGAGAAGCGCGGTCATGTTCAGCCTCCTCGTCATGGACTTCATCATTAAATTCATTAAAATCAAGGGCAAAAGTTGTAGTACCCTTAATTTTTTGTGACTTCACTCTAGGCACAGCAACTTCAGAAGCACCAACTGCAGCATCTTGCTCTACTCCCACAACATTTTCTAACACAACTTGGGATGCATTTTCTGTAACTTCACCACCTAAGTTAACACCTCCTCCAGACGAAGTCACAACACCTATCCCATCACCAAATTTTTCCGCACTATTCCGAGGAGTTTCAACAGAAAACCTTTGAGAGGATGGCCCAACAGTTTCCTACGAAGTCAACACCTCACATTCTTCTTGTGACCCAACAACAGTGGCAACCACAGTCACCGAAGAAGCAGACGGATTAATAGGATCAAGAAAAGTATCTTCGCCAACATTTAGTTGTGACGAAGTCAAAATAGCTTCATCAACACCACCATGGGAAATGTTGGCCATCAAATTCTGAAAATAGTCATCAAGTGGAGTCAACATACGAGGAGTCAACCCACTAGAATAAAAAACTAAACTAAATATTCTCACCTCATCATCACAAGACATTTTCTTTAAAGTTTCATCAACAAAATTTTGTGACACATCAGAATCAAAAAATCCAGCAGTCTTCGCTTTTTTCTTTGAACCTTTTTTTAGTAAGCGGAGCCCCACCTCTCTTTTTTCTAGTAACATTATCGATACTAGGCTTCGCACTTCTAGCATAGGCCGGAGCTGACCTTTCACCATATTCTATCTGAGCAATATCAAAAACTCTATTCAATCTTTTATAATCTGAGCCAAGGATTTTATCCATCAGATCTTTCTTTTTTTTTCAAAAATTTCCCAAGAATCTCAACAACTTTAGTTTCAACAGCAGAAACAAATTCTTTGTCTTCAGTATACTTCTTTAGACGAAAAACTTTATTATATGGAAAGATATAAGTTTTTCCTCTGACTACCTTTTCATGAAATCGAACAAAGCTCCAACCTTTCTTCAAAGGTCAAATTAGAGCAGCAATATACTCTTCGCAAAAATCTCGGACACTTTGCATACTTACAGCAAGCTTATAAAACTTCTCATAAGATTTAGAATTTCTCGAACTTTAAAATTCAGGTTTACAATCAAAATTATTCGTGTGCATTCTTGCAGCCAAAGGATATCTTTTAACAACTCTGTTAGCCTGATTCTTCTCCTCGACCAAAGGAACTTTATGGTAAAACCAATAGCGGTACCAATTTTCAACCCACATATTTTTCGAAGCAGAAGCTATCTGTTTAGCACCGCGAGCTTGCTTAAAACTACAACATCCAAAATATTTGATGACACTTTTTCCATCAACCATTTTACTCCGAAATTGAGTATGCATCTCATGAATAGAACAAAAAGCTCCAATATCCATATTTCCTCTGAGATTTCACTGCCCAAATAAAAAGAGCGATTTTTGCCATACCATTTAGAGTCAAGTGATGCGTCTCAATGTTATAAGCTTTCAGAATTTCTTTAATAAAATCTTGGCATGACATACGAAGACCAGATGTAAAATGATCACGAAACACAACACATTCATCAGGTTCTGGCCTAGGAACTGTCTCATTTTGCGGAGGCAAATTAACATCCGCTTTTTCAAGCATTCTATTTTTAACCATTCACTACAATTCAGACTCATCAAACAAGGATTTGCCAAAGTTTAGAGACTTCGTATCATCACCAACAAGTTCTGACTCCGATGCAGAAACATTAGATAAATCCTCATCAGAAACAGATTGCTCAGATTCAGCTGACGAATTCTCAGAAGCATTCTTCTCTCTGTCTGACATCTAAATACAAAATTATAAAAATATATAAATAAAAATAAGCATACGAAAGTACAAAACATAACAAAACTAAAAAACATCAACCTCAGAAAAATTACCTTCGCAACAAAAAAAAGAAACAAAGGAATAAAGTGGCTTTGAAGAAAATCGACTTCGCGGCAACTAAAATTTCAGCAGCACCTCCCCGTCTTCGATCACGCACCCAAAAGGGAGGAACACAGCGTAGTATATATAGGCGGCTTCGGAAATTAACCGTTAAAAACACTGTTCATAGCATAACGGTCATAAACGGCCAACTCTAAAGTTTGGAACGGTGTTTTTTGTGACTTCGCTTTAAAAAATTCAAAATTCACGAATTTCAGACCTTTGAAGTAGGCCTTTATTCGCGAGGGGCTACTGTTGGGAGAATTAACTTCGTCCAAAAAACTCAAGCCCAAACTTTGGAGTGTGAAAAATATAAAAGTATCCTAATGAAATTCACTTACAGGGAAAAGTATAGCGAAGGATGTATTTCGATTTCGTCGTCAAGAATTCAACTTCGCCTATCGACTTCGTCGTTAAGAATTCAACTTCGCCTATCGACTTCGTCGTTAAGAATTCAACTTCGCCTATCGACTTCGTCGTCAAGAATTCAACTTCGCCTATCGACTTCGTCGTCAAGAATTCAACTTCGCCTATTGACTTCGTCGGCAAGAAATCAACTTCGCTGGACAGAGAAGTAGACGAAGAGCAAGAAATAATTTGAAGAGAACAAGTTCATTGAAGGAAAGAAGATTGAATGTGAAAAAGAAGACTGAATTAGGAAGAAATGACTACTTCGCCCTTACATAGATGAAGGGTTGTAAATATTTAGATCAGGGGTAAAATAGTCATTTTATGTAAAATACGAAGACTAGGGCCCTATAAATATCCCCTCTGACATGTGTGGTACGATCATGAAATGAATACAACTTTGCACGTAACTTTGTCTTGTCTGAAATATTTCTGATGATTGTGTGAATTGTGTCATCCAACCTGAACTTTCACTCAACAGGTGCCTTGGCGAACCCTAGGCTTCTGCTCGGGCTGCTGATGGCGGTGGTGGACTTGCTCGGGAGCCCCCCAGCGATGCGGATCGGGCCGTGCCTTGGCGCCCCACTCGGCCGGGCGCCATAGCATGCGGTCCTCGACCGCCAACACCTCCGCACGACGACCACAGAAGAGGGCGCGGCTACAGATCCACCACGTCGACGGTGCGAGTCCTCGGTTGTGCTTGGGGAGGGGCCCACCCATCTGTGTTGTGGGGCCCATCTTCTGTGCGCTCTGTGCGCTGGAACTCATCTGGCTTCGGTCACGCTCTCTGCTCCAACTTCAACTGGGGTCTTAAAAAAACTTCAACTGGGTGACGCTTTCCCACTCGGTGACATGAGCTCATCTAGACAGAGGCGCCCGGTTTCTCTGTCTCTCCTCGTTTTGCTGCCGTGTTGAACAGAGAGTATTTTTCTGTTGCTTTTCGGTCGTTCTGCAGGTATGGAAGTGGTAATACAATCATCGGTGTTCGGGATGACCGCCAACGTTAGGTGAAGCAAGTCCTCGGATTTAGCATTGATGGCTGTGGATCTAACTTCTTGAGCCCGGTGAAGCCTCCATCCTATCTACGGCTCAAGATTACTTATCCTCGAAGACACAGATCGATCACTTGCCGAGCGGAGCGCCGGCTAAGTGCGAGAACGAGGACCCTCGATGCTTCTGTCGCGGCCACTTCTCGTGGGTCCTGTGGCCCCGATGGGCATACACCCGACGAAAGCACCACTTATGTCCAATGTTTTTCTAAACGTTAAACGGTAAACAGTCGGTCATCTACCGTTTAGCCATTATTCGGACTAAACAGTCCATTAAACGGGCTAAACGGACAATTAAACGGTGTAAACGGACGATTAAACAGAAACGGAGCACCACTGTGTAGCGTTTACACGGTGTTTAAACAGGCTAAACGGCCGTTTAGGCGAACAGTGCTTATGTCTGCAGAAGCTGTTTAGCAGTTGCTTTTACACGTATGAGCTCTGTTTTATGGGAATTCATTTCCCACAATGTTGTAACGTGCTTTAACGCACTGTAATAAAAGCTGTAGTAAAAAAAAGTACAGTACGTTACCATCATGGCGCGGTGCTCGAGAAGAACCGGCCGGGCCGACCGTGCGTGCTGTACAGCAAGTTGCGGCGGGATTCATGCATGCATGCCCGAACTGGCAGCGTGCATTCAGGTGCATCAGCATGCCGCGGCGGCGCCGGTGGTGCATGCACCTGGCCGGGCCGGTACGGTGGTGGTGCATTGTGAACTGCGGTGCCGGGCTGCCGGCGGCACATGGAATCGGGACGGACGACGCATGGTTTTTTGGACCCAGGTGACGGTGCAATGCAAGTGTCTCCGTATCATGGATTTGAACTTTAAAAAAACATATTACTCTGTATTAATATTGGCCCCGTTTCCTTGAACTACTTCGGCAGTATTTTTCAACGAGTTTTTCTTAAATTAGTATAAGCATCAGCATAAGCTAAATTTCAGCGAAACGAACCGGGCCATTTATGATTCATGATAACTAAGTTGGAAAAATACATTTCATGATTTATCTAACATTAGTATGTTTCTATATAAATCAATTAAACTTGTATTAATAAACATGTTTGACTTAAAAAACGAGAATTGCGTATATATATTTTTTTACATGGAGATGGGTTCAAGTACACTACTCGTCATCACTACATAAGTGCACAACTGAATCTGACAGATAATGAAAGGGAAAATAACATACTTCTAAGTTCGGTCCGAGGAGCCACGCATCATGTCTCATGTGATTCCAACAATGCGAGAGGCCCCGGGCGGAAAAATGCATGCCACCACACCACAGAGGCCGAGCGAGCTCACGGCCTCCTCCATCGTATTCGCCGCATGAAAGGAAAGGAAAGGAAATGCTAGTACTCCGTGCGTGTATCGCTGTATCAGGCTGTCCGCACCGCTTAGCGCCAAAGCTGCCGGTACGCTATTGGTTGCGTGCGCGGGGTGCGCACCGCGCCCCTGTAAACGGCCCGGTAGCGTACCGGCTGCACAGTAGACCACCACAGACCGCGTGCCGGAGAGCATCCCGCTAAAACACTGTAGCACCACTGTAGTAACGAGAGAGAGTTGTGGAGAGAGAAAGAGAGGGAGGGGAATAAACTATAGAATAGTTGGTATAGAGTATGTGATAGAGATAACACGAGTGTGGAAGAAATAAGTATAGAGTAAAGAATCTTGATGACTAAGATAGAATATTCCTTTTTAGAGATGAAAATAGAGATCCACGAGTGCGGATAGCCTCACATACCACGTACGCAGGCCGCGTGCCGGCGCGCCATTGCACTGCCTGCCTGTGCGTGCCTGAGCAGAGACCCGGCAGAGGACGAGGAGGAGACAGGGCAGCCAAGGACCGAGAAGCTAGCTACGGCAACGAGCAGAGGCCCGGCACTTGCGCTCCGCTTCCCCTTCCCTCCACCTCTCCTGCTCTCCACGCTGACAGCCCACACGCCACCACCCGTTGCCTGCCGCCGACCACGCTACGCCTCGCGCGAGCTCATTCTTCTCTTCCATCCTCTCCCTCCATGCCCCGCCCCGGCCGGACCTCTTAATTTCCGTCGCGCCGCCGCCGTCGTTGGATCGTATCGTGTCGATCGCCGTCGCCGGCCGGAGAGCAGCCCGCCCGCCTGCCAGACCGCCATGGAGGGGAAGAGCGTGGTGATGTCGGCGCTCGGGATCGGGATCGGGGTCGGCGTCGGCCTGGGCCTCGCGTCCGCTCCCTGGGCAGGCGGCGCCTCCGCCTCCGCCAGGGCCGCGGGGGTCACCGTCGAGAGGGTGGAGCAGGACCTCCGCCGCCTCCTCGTCGACGGCGCCAACAGCAAGGTCACCTTCGACGAGTTCCCGTACTACCTCAGGTCTAGTTTCCTCCTCTGTCCTTCCTTCTGTACGTACGTGCTCCACTGCTCCTCCCATCGATTCTGCTTTCTGCTCCGAGGAAACAACAGCGACATGCACGTCAGTTCAGAGTTCCTTTCATGAGATGAGACTCTGCTCCAGCTGCTGCGTCGTCGCCTTGCCTGCTTCGGATCTGTCTGTTGATGCGTTTCTCTTCCCTTCTTTTACCCTGTGATGTGATGTGATGTGATGTGATGCGCATGCTACATGAGACGAGTAGACGAGCTGCGTGTTCTCTGAATCTGAGAAAAAAAACAACTTGGGATAAATAAAAAGTAGGAAAGGTGTGTGTGATCTTCAGGCTCAGGGGTCAGCAAAGGAACTCTGCCTCCGTCGCTGTCGATGAACAAAACGATCAGTATATCTTGTTTCATGTTTCTGCAATTATAGGACAAGACAAAGCGATAGATTTTTTTGAGGAAAAACAAGCAGATCTCGCAGGTGCCTTGGTGCAATCAAATGGCTGCAACGAAAGGTGGCGACAGAAATCGTTCTGGAGAAAAAAAGATGAACGCTCGCCAAAAAAAAAAAAAGGGAACAGTTTTGCTGTGTTTCAATCTTTTCCTACTTTATTCAGGGTATAAGTCGTTTTTGGATGAGAAACAAATTCATTTTCTATGGTATCAATTTACTGATGATTAAAAAACACAATTGATTGCGTCTGATCTGATCATGTATGAATGATGGGCTGTACTGCATGCACACAATCGAGCTCTGTTTTTTGCCCTCCTCCCTTTGATGTGCACCGCACTTGCCCTTTTATACTCATCTTCTTCTCCGATTCCAATTCACAGTGAGCAAACACGTGTTGTGCTGACAAGCGCTGCGTACGTTCACTTGAAGCAAGCAGAGATTTCTAAGTACACCAGGAATCTTGCTCCAGCCAGCCGTGCAATCCTGCTGTCAGGTCCTGCAGGTACAGTATCATCTTCGATTGGAACTCGCTCAGACAGTTTATTTATGCATTACTGAACTAAGACCCAAGGTCCTGTCTTGAAGAGCTCTACCAGCAGATGCTTGCCAGGGCGCTTGCCCACTATTTTCAAGCAAAGTTGCTGTTGCTAGATCCTACTGATTTTCTTATAAAGGTCAGTTTGGCCGAAAGTTCTCTTCATTAACAAATTTAACAAATTATGTTGATTTTGTAACCAAATAGTGTCCTTCCTTACAGATCCATAGCAAATATGGCACTGGTGGCAGCACAGAGAAGGTAAGGCCTTTAAACATTCTGACTTTCTGAGGTTACCTTATCTTGTGACTCATTGCCCATAGCGTCATTCAGGTATAGTTACTATTAATAGAAATTACTGGTGCGTTCAGTTTGCTTGTGGTCGATATGATGGCGGAATATGTCTGCGTATTGCTGCCAGATCCTTTTGCTGCTTCACAGATTCTCATGCCTCGATTAATTGCTAACAGAAGAGCATTTTTTTCTTCTTGTCAGACGTTTAAAAGATCAATCTCTGAGACGACGCTTGAACGTGTGTCGGGATTGCTTGGATCTCTTTCAATTCTTTCACAAAAGGAACAGCCCAAAGGTGACACCTGGACATTTAGTAAATACTGTTCAGCTCTTCATTGTACTGCAGTATTTGGCTTGGTCCTTGTAGTCTACTTCAGGTGTTGAACTGAATATGTGGTACAGCATCAGTGTTCGACAGTTCACGTAGACCTCTAGACGCCATCTCCTTGGACAAGATGAAACATCTATGCTGGCGTGGATATTGCTCTGACTTCACAAATTTCATAGCTGAAATAAATGGAATCATTCCATTCCTGTCGTTGTTCTTAGTTATCTGAGAACCTGATTTTTTAGAGAGAGAAAAGGACGTACATGTTTCTCCTCCTTTGATATAATCTGTACCTGTGTGTCGATTTGAAATTCGGTTTGACTTGAAGTCTGTTAGCTGCCATTTATTCTTAATGCTACAGGAAAAAGATCCTCTTTCAGTGTAAAACTGAATTCACTTGCATGTGTAGTACTGAAGAATACAATAACTGGATGACTTTTAGTTTATTTTAGTTTATAAATGCAGCTGCATATTTGTTAACTTACTTGGTTTTTATCTCAGGAACTATACGTAGACAAAGCAGCATGACGGATGTCAAATTAAGGTGGGAGAATCACAGACCTTGGTGTATTCTTGAAAAAAAACTAGGCTTTAGTGAGCTTATTACAGAAACTACAATGCATTTACTGTTTCTTGTATGCACTTCTCTATGCATTCCCAGGAGCTCTGAAAGTATGACCAACTTACCAAAGCTCAGAAGAAATGCATCTACTTCCTCTGATATGAGTAGCATGGCTTCGCAAGGACCTTCAACTAATACAGGTCATAAGATGTTCTTTTGAAACACTTATAGTGGCACATGATTAAGAATTCATGTCACTGGGTAATATTCTTAGCTATCCTGTTTGCTATTTATGAGCAAACTGCAAGAATCAGAAGTATTAGCATTAGATTGGGCCTTTTTTTAAAGAAAAATACCTCTTTAATATTGTGGTCCACGCACGTTGTAAAGATTTTGTTCACATTATGGTTTTTTTTTTCTGGAGATAACACTGTGTATGCAAACAGTTGAAAATAATTAAACAAGAATATCTGAAAGTGAATAAGCTTGGAGGAAACATACAACTTGTCGCAGCTGTTACCTTCGTAATTCTTGCTGCAATGTCGATTTGATTGATAAATCTTTTCTGTTCTCACGTGTCATGTTTGATAATCAATGCAGCTCCTCTTAGACGCACAAGCAGTTGGACTTTTGATGAGAAAATTTTAGTACAAGCGTTGTACAAGGTTCTCCATTCGGTGTCAAAGAAGTACCCAATTGTACTCTATATAAGAGATGTTGAGAAGTTTCTTCACAAGTCCCCAAAAATGTATCTCCTGTTTGAAAAACTACTAAACAAGCTTGAAGGGCCGGTGTTAGTCCTCGGATCAAGGATTGTAGATATGGACAGTGATGAGGAGTTGGACGACAGATTAACTGTTCTGTTCCCATATAATATAGAAATCAAGCCCCCTGAAAATGAAAACCACCTTGTAAGTTGGAACTCCCAAATAGAAGAAGACATGAAGATGATTCAGTTTCAAGATAACCGAAATCATATTATGGAAGTCCTTGCAGAAAATGATCTTGAATGTGATGATTTAGGCTCGATTTGTCTATCTGATACTATGTGCCTTAGTAAGTATATAGAAGAGGTTGTCGTGTCTGCGGTTTCATATCACTTGATGAATAACAAAGATCCAGAGTACCGAAATGGGAAATTAGTTCTATCCACAAAGAGGTTAGGAGATTAATATAGTTCTCTGTAGATCTTTTATTTCTTGATTTATGACTCTTTCATGGCACAGCTTGTCCCATGCATTGGAAATTTTTCAAGGCAACAAGATGAGCGATAAGGACAGCATGAAATTGGAAGTGACGGATGGCGCCTTAAAGGTTTGTTCAATTTATGTTCCTTATTGTCGATAGTAATTTATTCTAATTAATCAAGATATACACTACTAGGTACACTTAAATTTATGAAAAGTACTATCATTTACTCTTTATACTACATATATACACTACTAAGTATACACATGATGCTAAAAAGTGTTGCTCTTAATGCTACATCTGAGGTTTGGTTATCTGGTTTCCCTATGCGTCGAAGAAGGCTACTAGATTCTCAATGACGTTATAACAAATTTTTCTAAGTAACTTACATGGAAAGATGACCACTGGTTACAAGTAAACAGTGACATTCAGATTGATACCAAGAAAGTGAGAATAATGCAACCGATGTTTGGATTGATATGGCACAGATGATTTAAAATATTTTACCATTTAAAACTTAGGAAATTAGCGAAGTTTGAGTCCTATTGGCTCACCTTATCTTCTTAATATGAAGATGCTTAATTCCCCTAGGTATTCTTGTTTCACTTGTCTCGAAAGCATTTAAAAATGTATGTATTCACATACCATACATCAAATATATAGGCTGCTGAAAAGGCAATTGCTCCAACCACTGCAAAATCAGAAACAAAACCTGCAACATCACTGCCACCTGTTCGACCTCCGGCTGCTGCTACTGCTGCTGCTGCTCCAGCTCCAGCTGGTGCCCCTGCTCCTAGAGTTGAGAGCAAAACAGAACTGGTGAAGAAGGATAATCCACATCCAGCTGCAAAATCACTGGTACCATTATTCTGGTTGCATCTTTGAGAAAATATTTTTCTATGCGTACCCTAGAGGAACTAATTTACCAATTGCTAGTCTGTAACTTGCAATTTCATTTTTTTGCTCTATTAGGAAGCGCCACCAGATAATGAGTTCGAAAAGCGTATTAGACCAGAAGTGATACCTGCTAATGAAATTGGAGTTTCATTTGATGATATTGGTGCCTTGGATGATATCAAAGAATCCCTTCATGAGCTTGTCATGCTGCCTCTTAGACGACCTGACCTCTTCAAAGGTGGTCTTCTTAAGCCCTGCAGAGGTATATTACTTTTTGGTCCTCCAGGAACCGGCAAGACTATGCTTGCCAAGGCTATAGCAAATGAAGCTCAAGCAAGTTTTATAAACGTCTCTATGTCGACTATCACATCAAAGTGGTTTGGTGAAGACGAAAAGAATGTTCGAGCATTGTTCACGTTAGCTGCTAAAGTAGCACCAACCATCATTTTCGTCGATGAAGTTGATAGCATGCTTGGGCAGCGGAACAGAGCTGGAGAGCACGAGGCTATGAGGAAGATCAAGAATGAATTTATGACACACTGGGATGGCCTGTTGTCAAGACCAGATCAGAGAATTCTTGTTCTTGCTGCGACCAACCGGCCTTTTGATCTTGATGAGGCTATCATCCGTAGGTTCGAGCGAAGGTTTGTATATTTTCCCCCAAGATGCTAGTAACATTTATGCATCCCTCAGTTTGTTCCCTGAGCTGTGTTCTCTTTCTTTAACAGAATCATGGTAGGTCTGCCATCAACGGAAAGTCGGGAACTCATAATGCGGCGACTTCTGTCAAAGGAGAAAGTTGATGAAGGGCTGGACTATAAGGAGCTAGCAACCATGACAGAAGGATATAGTGGAAGTGATCTCAAGGTCAGTAGCATGAAACATGAATGCACACATGCCCCCCTGACCCCTGCACATCCAAAATGAAAAACAAAGGCACCATGCTCAACTCCGATTTATTTTTCTGAGAATACGCAAGAGAGCTGTGTATTTTTGTATTAAGAACTAAAGTTGAGATCAATTCTGCTCAACCCTGAATTCTTCTTTAACAGAACCTGTGCACGACGGCAGCATATCGCCCTGTGAGGGAGCTAATCCAGAGGGAAAGAAAGAAGGAGCTGGTAATCAAACCAAACCACCAGCATCTTAAGAATTTAATTCATGATGAATTTTGTGAATGAATTCACTATGTAAGCTTTATCTTCAATGTCTTCAGGAGAAGCTGAAGCGTGAAAAAGGAGAAACTCAGTCGGATGTTCCAAAGAAGAAAGAAAAGGAGGAGACCATCATTCTAAGGGCGCTGAACATGACGGATCTGAAGGAAGCAAAGAACCAGGTGAATCCATCCTCTAATCATATCAAGTGGAATTTGAAACGATGTGGAAGCAGATTAACACTTGTCAACTTGAAAAATAAACTAATGGCAGTTCAAAGTTGTTAATACTCTGTAAACTCTCAAATTCAGGTGGCTGCAAGTTTCGCTGCTGAAGGTGCCATAATGAGTGAGCTGAGGCAATGGAACGAGTTGTATGGTGAAGGAGGCTCCAGAAAGAAGCAGCAATTGACATACTTCCTCTGAGCAATATGTGAACATCACACGCAAAAAAATGTATGGACATAATTTTAAAGTAGAGTAGAGCACAAAACAGCCATGAGGAAATAGGCCGAAATGTATAAGAACTTGAGAAACGGGGGAGTGTTAGGGGGACGAGAGATCAGGCCGTAAAAGCCAGTTTCTGGTGTAGGACAAGGAAGAACAATTTTATCTCCACCTAAATTCCAGTTTGCCTGTGCTGGTTGTTGTATCACACACTAATAATGAATCTGCGGTGCAGTTTGCCCCTTTTCTCTCTCTCTCTCTCTGCCTGGTCCCGTCATCCTTCTGTATAGGTATAAACTGGTAAGTTGTGGCTAACAGCGAGAGGTTTAGGTAGCAGGAGTATAATATAAGCAACTTCTTTTTTTTTTGAAGAAAATAAGCAACTTCTTGTGTATGTGGATCTTTAGTAGAGCTCAAACGAAACCTAGAGCTGAACTGAGCCCTAGAGTCCTCTGTTTGTTTTACACAGGTACAGTACAGATGCGTTAGGTCTCTTTGCTCTCTCTGATTTTCTAAAGTTTAGGGTCGATGCTACAAAAGGATGGAGACATTGATGAAGATGTTAGGCATAAAATTTCAGCCGGCTGGCTGAAATGGCGTCAAGCTTCTGGCGTTCTCTGTGACAAAAGGGTCCCTCAGAAGCTGAAAGGTAAGTTCTATAGGACGGCGATTCGTCCGGCGATGTTATACGGTGCTGAGTGTTGGCCTACAAAAAGGCGACATGTCCAGCAATTGAGTGTAGCAGAGATGCGTATGTTGCGTTGGTGTTGTGGGCACACAAGGAGGGATAGAGTCCGGAACGATGATATTCGGGATAGGGTTGGGGTGGCACCAATTGAGGAGAAATTGATTCAACATCGGTTGAGATGGTTTGGACATGTCCAACGGAGGCCCCCTGAGGCGCCGGTGCGTAGTGGAGTTCTAAAGCGGGCCGATAATGTAAAAAGCGGTAGAGGTCGACCTAAACTAACTTGGGACGAGTCCGTTAAGAGAGATCTTAAGGAGTGGAATATCTCCAAGGATTTAGCTATGGACAGGAGTGCTTGGAGATTGGCAATCAACGTGCCTGAACCGTAACATCTTTTTGTCTTGTGCATTTATGTCCCTTTATGTGTCTCCCTGTTTCTCGTCTCTTTTGGGTTTCATCTCTAGCCTACCCCAACTTGTTTGGGACAAAAGGCTATGTTGTTGTTGTTGTACTCTATGGCTTGCTGTGCTGTGCCACCAAAGGCTAATAGCACGCATATATGCGACTATAAGCAAACGGACACCATTAATACTTCAAGCATACCTTCACCAAAGAGCTCAAGTGACTTTAATGTTGCAATACTGTTTCCCTGAATAGCCAAGAATAACTGAAAGAGCTTCCCAAGATGCATGTTTCTGCCATTTTCATGTTGGTATACCATTCCCCAAATAGGAAAGAGCTTCTCAAGAAGCATGTTTCTGCTGCTTGACTATGCAAGTTAGAATAGAGCAAACAGACTTCATCTGAAGCAAGCATGTTTCTCGACATGCTAACCAGTCCTCTACCCATCAAAACCACCCAACCGACTATGTGTTACCTAATCACCGAAAAAGACTATAAATATCATCAAAATCCAAACTGCATTAATAAGTAGCAAAAACAGTGTCGCAGGTACAGTCTGCGCTCGACATCTTACAACACAGATCAAAATCAAACAGCACCACCGAAAATTTAATGCTGCGTTTGCATCACCAATGAAGGGCAAAGCTAGCAATTCGGCTACACCCATCAAAACCAAACAACTAAGCAGCCATACACAACATAATGCATAGGTGGCAAATTGGTGCTCGTACCCATAAGCGCTGCCTCCTGAGAAACTCGGAACCGATTGCTAGCATTCCCTACTAAGAGCAACCTTGGATCACTTGCTTCTAGTGCTTCTTGTCTTTCGCGGGACCCCTTGGTACTTTGCTCAGAACCTTCTCATCAAACACGGCGTACTGCTTCTTAATTTCAATCCACCCTTTCTCGCCATACGAGTCAATCTGATCCTCGTACTTCTCATACAGGACAGGTACTGTGTGCAGCACCACAAAGACTGTTTTGCAGAAGAGAAGATGACCCAGTGTCAGTCAATCAGATACATAGAAGAGGGGTTAAAAACAAGGTTCTCTCTAAGTTGCTTGGATCCCTTACCAATGTAAACCAAGGACAAGAAGTTGCAGCAGCTTCCAAGAACAGAAAGCAACCAAAACCCAGCAATAACCTAAATTTTCCAATAGAGAAAAAATGAGACAAGTGTAGCTTGCTGTATGATCAATTGTTCATCATAGGCAATGACATAGTAGACATACCATTAGGAACTTCTTTATATCCCGGCCAAGAGCAATCTGGCGGAGATTGGCAAAGGCCCTGTTGATCTCATAACGAGTGGATAGCGCAATGTTGACAACTAAATCTTCAGGAATGACCACCTCTGGGATCTTTGGGGGAGCCCTGAATTAATGGGCAGAATCTCACATCATGAAGTTAGTCTATATGCCCACATAACTAGCAAAGAACAAACTTGCATCCTTTATAAGTTTGAGCAATTTATGATACTGAGGTGAAATCTTACTTGTGGATAAACGATGAAGCGTTAGACCAGAGAAAGAGAACACCCAGAGAGAATATGAGACCATGGCAAACGAAAGTAAGAAGATGGTAGCCAAGCAATTCAAATAGGATCCAGATGGCTGTGGCCCCACCAAGTACTCCAGCAGAGATGTTCCTGTTCCTCCACAGGAACACATCAGCAGCTGCAAAATAGAGAACAGTAATGAGGTCGGTAGGTACAACAATGACAGACGATCAGGTATTTAGGTCTCACAATTCCCATTACACCAATCAAGTGTAAGACAGGAGAGTATCAGCTGTAGACACAGACAGACGCTTGTTTCCATTTGTTTAGAATAAAGATGTAATCAGGCACAACAACACAGCACAAGCATCACAATCTCTCTAAAGGAAGACCTTCCATTTCAGAGTAGACAAGGTAGTATCAAACAGCTCCAGCGAAATGCCATTTGTTGAGATAAACATAAGGTAAAGGCTACCAGATGTTTCTATTGCAAACAAATTTAAAAACTTAATACTTTCAGAATCTTAATTCAAAGCAACCAAAAGGGCCCTTCAGCGTTGATTGATCCTCATGTAAAAACACATAACCTCTGAAATGTGCTTGAAGACACAACAAAGCATACCTAAGCAGGTAAGCAATTGGTTCCCACCATGTTAAACACGAGAGACCACACGAATTCAAGCGGTTGGCAATATTGTTCACAGGTCATCCAAGTAGTTTATAATGCAATAGCAGTAGACACTGCAAAAATACTGTATGCCACAGTACAGACAAGCTTAGCAGTGAAAAGTATTCACAACATACAGTGATACAGATCATATAAGTACGGACGTGCAACGACTTGCATTGATCAAATTTGAAGCAAGCATAGAGTAACCAAGCATGCTAGTCGCCTCCACTTGTCAAGGACAGGTAAGATCCCAATCTGCGGGACTGCGCTGGCCGATCTAAACGACCAATTCCTAAAACCTTAGCTAGCCCCATTCCATCAAACCTTAGCAATCAGATCTACTAGTCCGCAACCCAAGCACCTCAGCCCACACAGATCCCCCGCGAGCTCAGATCCGATCTAACGATTTCAAGCCAAAAGGCGAGCAACACTCAGAGCGTGAGAAACAGAGCCATACGTTTGCCTCCACCGAGGGCCTTGTGGATGGGCTGCTCGCGGCCGAAGAGGCGGAACACCTTGGCCTTGGCCTCGGCGGCCGCCGTGGCGGCAGAGTCGGAGAAGGAGGGCTGCTTGACCTCGTCGGCGGGCGGCGCGGGCGGCGCAGATGGGCGGGGCCGCTCGTCGTTGTCGGAGTCCGAGGACGACGAGGAGTCGCTCTTGCCGCCGCCGACGTGGAGCTTGTCGGCGAGCTTCTCCATCAGTGACTCGTGCTTCGGGCTCGCGCCGCCTTCCTCGTGCGGCTGCGGCTGCTCCGCCATGCTGGAAACCCTCGCGCTGCGGGGGCCACGGGAAAGGCGGAGGAGGCGTGGAAGAGAAATGGGGGAGATCTGGTCTCCCTTCGTGCGCTGGGATTTTATAGGCGCAGAAGGGGTTTAGGGCTGATGGGGAAATCGGAGACGTCAGATTTGGATTGGACGGTGGAAATGGAGCGATTGGGGTTTGGTTGGGGCTGGAGGACTGGACGGCAAAATGCTTTCGGTGCTCGAATCTCAGAGAGAGTAACGCTTGGTGTACACGGATTTGTTCGATCTTGGATGGAGGGGGAAACATATCAGGCCCCATGTGTCTCATTTTCGCGAGCCATGTGTCGGAGCTAAAAATAGATCTAATGTTTTATTTTCGTATATAATCTAGAAAATTTAAATGGACGGAAGGGTACTAACTAATTATTTGTTGGTCTGGGTACCACCACTGTTCGAATGGAATGTGCTGCGCAATTATTTGCACACCATAGTTGGCATTTTGAGAAATGTTGCAAGGTATAAAAAGATGAGTGATTATATGCTGAAGAAGACAAGAAGACGTTGGAAGACAGGGTCAACACCATGCTCCAGATCGTTGTCAAGCTCTCAAGCAAGAAGACGTCGAATAGTCAGCTACTGCAGAATGGGGATGAAGAGAAGAATTAGGCCATGTTTGGTTTGGGGACTAAAATTTAGTCTCCATCACATCGAATGTGTCGGTGTTCGGACCAAGGGGGTCCTAAACCAACGAGTAAATGCTGCGTGACTCTTTCCTGGATGGTGATGCAAGGAGAACACACGGGGGTTTATCCTGGTTCGGGCAAAAGAAGGCCCTACGTCCAGCGGGGAAGAGAGGTTTGTATTTCCTTGCACCGAGGTGCTCGTGTAGGGGTTACAAGCAAGCGAGAGAGGGTGTCGAGCCCAAGTCTCAAAGAGAAAAAGGAGAAAGGAGGTTGCTTGAGATGTTGATCTCTTGCTTTTCGTTGTCCGGTCGGGTGGTTGGTTGTTCGTCTGTTCGTTGGTTGGTTTTTCCGTCCCCCCCCCTCCCTGTCGAACCCTGGCCTACTCTTTTATAAGGCGAGAGGGGGCCAAGCCGGGGGGAGCCCTGAGGTGATGCTTTGTCGATTCCTGTGGAGTTGACTGTAGCGACGTGCCTTCGGAATGGCCGGTCATCCCTGGGTGCCCTGACGTGGTGGGAGACAAGATGGCGAAATGACCCAGAGCGCCAGGCCATACCGTCCTTCGAGCTAAGTCGAGCGTTGGGGCCGGGTCGAGGCTGGGTCGAGGTCGGATGGATAAGGCCGAATCCCCGGTATCGCGGGGGACGGACCTTGTCCTATCCTCCCTCGAGGGTGACTGATGGTGAATAGTGCGCGGTATGGTGGATACAGTGACGGCTTTCACCTCCCATCACGGGATGGGCGGTAAAACAGTGAGACTTGACGTGGGTATTGTTCCTGCGTTGACCCATGCCGTAGCCATGTCGGTCGGTGGTAGTAGGTAACCGCATTGAATGCTATGGCTTTTGTCCCGGGTAGGTAAAGAAAGGGCATCGAGGGGCCGGGGCGCGGTCGAGGCGCCCCGTCGAGCGGGCCTCGTACGAGTCGGAGCCGGAGCGCGGTCGAGGCGCCCCGTCGAGCGGGCCTCGTACGAGTCGGAGCCGGAGCGTGGTCGAGGCGCCCCGTCGAGCGGGCCTCGTACGAGTCGGAGCCGGAGCGCGGTCGAGGCGCCCCGTCGAGCGGGCCTCGTACGAGTCGGAGCCGAGGCGCGGTCGAGGCACCCCGTCGAGCGGGCCTCGTACGAGTCGGAGCCGGGACGCGGTCGAGGCGCCCCGTCGAGCGGGCTATCTTTTCTACTGGTTTCGGTTTTTGTTAGTGTTTTGGCGATAGCTGTGGTACCCCCGTACTGTTGGTACCGACAGTAGCCCCCGAGCCTTTGGGTGAGTGTGTGATCACTCTCCCAGAGGTTAGTCAGAACTGGAGTCGTAGCGTCGTGATTCTTCCGGTGGGGGCGCGCGAGCGCACCCGCCGGGTGTAGCCCCCGAGGCCTCGGTGAAGTATGGAGACTCCTCCGAGGTCTTGTTTGCGTTCGATTGGGGGACATTTTGTTGCGGTCAAGCCCCCGAGCCTCGTGTGCGCGAGGTCGATTAGGGTCCCGGCCGTCTTTTGCTGTGCGACCCTCGCGCTCCTTTTTCGAAAAAAGGAGGAGGAGTGTAGAATGTCGTACTACCCTCGTTTGGGCCCGAGTTACGACGATCTCTGGTGAGCTGCTAGTGGGGGAATTCGAGTGAGAACCCATGCCCCGTTCGTTAGGGGTCGGCTAGTGGCCCGGAGGCGCCCTCAAAAACGCCAAGAAGTGGTCGTGTGGATCTCGATTCCCTTCGACAGGATTCGAGGGCTCGATGCCTCCCCCGGAGGGATTCCTACCACAACCTTCTCCTTCGGCCTCGAATACGTCCTGGGGTGCCTCGAGAGCGTGGCTCGAGCCCTTGGCCATGTACGGGCGCACCCTGGGTCGTCCCTAACTCTGTTGCTCGAGGGCAGCTGTCGAACCCCGTTCGAGGGCCAGCTTTCGCTCCCTCGAGGCTTATTGCGGGCTTCGCACCCATTTTTGCGGTCAGGACCCCGAGCCTCGCACGCACGAGGTCGATCAGAGTCCCGGCCGTCTTTCGCGACCCTCACGCTCCTTTTTCGAAAAAAGGAGGAGGGGTGGAGAATGTCGCACTACCCTCGTTTGGGCCCGAGTTACGACGATCTCCGGTGAGCTGCTAGCGGGGGAATTCGAGTGAGAGCCCGTGCCCCGTTCGTTAGGGGTCGGCTAGTGGCCCGGAGGCGCCCTCAAAAATGCCAAGAAGTGGTCGTGTGGATCTCGATTCCCTTCGACAGGATTCGAGGGCTCGATGCCTCCCCCGGAGGGATTCCTACCACAACCTTCTCCTTCGGCCTCGAATACGTCCTGGGGTGCCTCGAGAGCGTGGCTCGAGCCCTTGGCCATGTACGGGCGCACCCTGGGTCGTCCCTAACTCTGTTGCTCGAGGGCAGCTGTCGAACCCCGTTCGAGGGCCAGCTTTCGCTCCCTCGAGGCTTATTGCAGGCTTCGCACCCATTTTTGCGGTCGGGACCCCGAGCCTCGCACGCACGAGGTCGATCAGAGTCCCGGCCGTCTTTCGCGACCCTCACGCTCCTTTTTCGAAAAAAGGAGGAGGGGTGGAGAATGTCGCACTACCCTCGTTTGGGCCCGAGTTACGACGATCTCCGGTGAGCTGCTAGCGGGGGAATTCGAGTGAGAGCCCGTGC
This sequence comes from Saccharum hybrid cultivar R570, assembly GCA_038087645.1. NCBI lineage: Eukaryota > Viridiplantae > Streptophyta > Magnoliopsida > Poales > Poaceae > Saccharum > Saccharum hybrid cultivar. The sequence continues at coordinate 2,671,526 of JAQSUU010000088.1, forward strand.
CCCGTTCGTTAGGGGTCGGCTAGTGGCCCGGAGGCGCCCTCAAAAATGCCAAGAAGTGGTCGTGTGGATCTCGATTCCCTTCGACAGGATTCGAGGGCTCGATGCCTCCCCCGGAGGGATTCCTACCACAACCTTCTCCTTCGGCCTCGAATACGTCCTGGGGTGCCTCGAGAGCGTGGCTCGAGCCCTTGGCCATGTACGGGCGCACCCTGGGTCGTCCCTAACTCTGTTGCTCGAGGGCAGCTGTCGAACCCCGTTCGAGGGCCAGCTTTCGCTCCCTCGAGGCTTATTGCGGGCTTCGCACCCATTTTTGCGGTCGGGACCCCGAGCCTCGCACACACGAGGTCGATCAGAGTCCCGGCCGTCTTTCGCGACCCTCACGCTCCTTTTTCGAAAAAAGGAGGAGGGGTGGAGAATGTCGCACTACCCTCGTTTGGGCCCGAGTTACGACGATCTCCGGTGAGCTGCTAGCGGGGGAATTCGAGTGAGAGCCCGTGCCCCGTTCGTTAGGGGTCGGCTAGTGGCTCGGAGGCGCCCTCAAAAATGCCAAGAAGTGGTCGTGTGGATCTCGATTCCCTTCGACAGGATTCGAGGGCTCGATGCCTCCCCCAGAGGGATTCCTACCACAACCTTCTCCTTCGGCCTCGAATACGTCCCGGGGTGCCTCGAGAGCGTGGCTCGAGCCCTTGGCCATGTACGGGCGCACCCTGGGTCGTCCCTAACTCTGTTGCTCGAGGGCAGCTGTCGAACCCCGTTCGAGGGCCAGCTTTCGCTCCCTCGAGACTTATTGCGGGCTTCGCACCCATTTTTGACATACCTGGAGATATTTCGTTGTCCGGGCGCGTTTTTTCGGGAGGCGAGATCGGCGCGTTATCGGCGTATGGTTACGACGTGGGGAGCGGCCACGTGCTCAGTTCCTGCGAGATATAAGGAAACGGTTAGGCGAGCGGTTTTATCGCGAGAAACTGCTCCTTACTTTTCGCGCGGCCGTTGGGCTTCCGTCCGAGCATATAAAGCTAAGGCCTTGGGGTCTCCGTTCCCCACCGATTACTTGCATCCCTGTAATCCTTTGCCCTAGACATCCCCTGCCACATCGCGTTCTCCGCCCGTCTTGCCGCAGCCACCACATCCTTTTCTCCCATCCCCTTCCGACGACATCGATGGCAGGAAAGAGCTAGATTCTTCCCGCCGACGACTGGGCCGCCTCCTCGGTGACGGAGAGGAGGTTGGAGGAGTTGGTCGAGGACGGGCTGTTGCGGCCGAGGACGAACTCGGCGCGGCCGGAGTGGGTGGCACCGCCCCCCGCCCACCAGGAGCCAGTGCCCCCCGAAGGGTACGTGGTGAGCTTCGTCAGCTTTCATGAGCGGGGGTTCGGCGTGCCGGCATCGGTCTTCATGCGTGCGCTCCTCCACTATTACCGGGTGGAGCTCCACCACCTTTCCCCCAACGCTGTAGCGCAGGCCGCCATCTTTGCGGCGGTCTACGAGGGCTACCTTGGGGTGGAGCCACAGTGGAACTTGTGGCTTCACCTTTTCAAGGCCGAGCTCTTCGCCAAGAGGGCAGGGGAGAAAGGCGTCCTGTCCGCGGCCCGAGTGGGGAGCTGCGTGCTGCAAGTGAGATCGGGTCGGACGGATCTATACATCCCGGCCCGACTCATCTCCTCGAACAGTGGGTGGCACGAGGGTTGGTTCTATCTCCGCAATGATGAAAATCAGTTGCCGAGGTACACCGGCCGCGTGCTGACTGCTCGAGAAGAGCACTGGTCGTACGGAGTGCCCGAGGCCGAGAAGACGCGCTTGGATCCGCTGCTGGCGGCGCTGCAGCAGCTTCGCCTTCGGGGCCTGACGGCTGCGGCGGTGGCGGCGGGCTTCCATCGCCGTAGAGTGATGCCGTTGTGCCAGTGTCGTCTCCGCCTGGACCAGATGACTCCGGAGGCGAACCTGGAGGGCACCCGGATGTCCCACGAATCCCTCACCCTTGAGGAGGTTCTCCGGCGGGCTCGCCGGATGGTCGGGAACTTCAAGGTGGAGGAAGCCAATCAGGTTCCCATGAGGCCTACCGAAGGGTGCGAATCCGTGGTACGTATCCCGGGGCTGAGGTATTGCTATTTTCGTTTATCTGTGGATTTCGCTGATGTGGTCGAGGCCGGCGTGTAGGATTTGTCGGCGTTGCAGGAAACGCGCCCACCAGTCCCGGAGGACCGGCCCGCCCAGGAGGCTCGACGCCTGCATGCCTCCCAGAAGAAGCAGGTCAAGGAGACGGCCAAGAAGCGGGCGATCCGCAAGGCCAAAGAGGCGGAGGCGTTGAAGAGGCGCCGGCGCCAGCAGACCATCGACGGAGTGCCCCTGTCGCCGTCGCCTTCCGAGACAGTCTCGGGGGAGGACGACGGCAGCAGCGGCGAAGATGATGATGCCCTGTCGCGGTATGAGGTTGCAACCAGGCTTGGGGACCTTCCCGACATTCGCCCCCTGCTGGAGCCCATCGGGGGGGCATCCTCCTCGGTCGTCGTGGTCGAGGAGGTCGAGGGGAAGAAGGTGGAGAAGGAAGCGGGCCCCTCGAGGGGAGGGGCCGTTTTACCCCGGACCCGGCGAGAGGGGTCGACGGGGACGTCCGCTCCAGCCGGGGCCTCGCAAGCTCCGGCAGGGGCGGAGACGGCGGTACCGGCGTCGCCATCGGCGGTGGCGCCGGCGGGAGTAAGGACCCGAGGCCAGCTGGCCTCGGAAGCACAAAGGGCGCAGGGCAGTGCGTCGGCCGGGGCCCCCAGGAGCGCTCGGCCCGCTGGTGAGGCCGCCGCGAGGCCACCAGCGGCCGTCCCGGGAGGCTCGAGCCACGCGGGGTCGAGGTACTTTGTGCCGATTTCCGGGTAAGTATCTCAGCTTGGTTGTCCTGCCTTTCCCAAAGTCCGTCGGCTGACAATTCTTCTCACTTCGCAGGCTGAAGCGGAAGGCGGAGCCAATGGGGCCTACCCCTGTGAAGTCGCTGCGAGCCAGCGCCGTTGTCCTCAACCGGACGGCGGAGCAGGACGCGGCCTGGGTCCGTCAGGTCGAGGCAGCGAAAGGGCGCCTGTGACATCAGCAAGGGTTGGCCGACGCCGCGGCGGTTGCCGGGCCGGAGCCCGCCGTCGAGGGGGCCGAACCGGCAAAGGCGGCGGCTCTTGACGTGGTCGAGGCGGGGCCCCGGCCGTCGGGGACGGCCGAGGCTGCCGTTGCGGTCGCGACGAGCGAGGCATCCGTCCGTGACGCGGAGCGGGCGGGTGCTGACGTGACCGAGGAGGAGGTCGCGTCGGTGTCGGGGCAAGAGACGTTCCTGGCGAAGGGGTCGCAGCCGCGACAAGGCCCGTCGGCAGATCCAGCGGGCGTGGTGGAGATCGGGGCGGTCGAGCCCCCATCCGGAGCACCCGAAGAAGAGACGCCGGCTCCGGCGGTGCCGACGGTCGAGGCGAGGGTACTGGAGCCGTCGTCGGTCGAGGTGCCGGCCCCGGTGGTGCCGGCGGTCGTAAGTGCCCGCCCTCACGCTCCCCTCGACAACATCTCCCTGGACAAGGGAAAACAAACGATAGGGGTCGAGGGGGGTGAGGTCGCGGACCAGGCCGGTGTCTCGACGGCCGTTGGAGAGGCGGATACCGCGGGCGAGGCCGGTCCTTCCGCGGGACCGGGAGACGCCCCGGCCGGGTCGTCCTCCTCGTGGCCCGACATCACCGCGCTGGCGATAGCGCGGGTCGAGGCGGAGCTGCCGAAGTGGGGGGGCCGTCCCTTGAGTTCAGGGACGCCACGAACCCCAACGCCGAGCCCGTCTTTGTCCTTAGCGACAAAGACGAAGTGCACCGATGGGAGTACCTCGAGGGCGTCCGCCAGCATCTCGACCGGCTGCTTCGAGTGGCGTCCGGCGCCGTGCGGAGTATGGGGGATGCCACCGAGGTATGATCGACCCGTCGGCTCGCTTGATAGGCTGTTTTTTCTTCGGATTTGTGACCTTTTCGAATTGCGTTCAGGAGCTGAAGGAGTACTCCCGCCGCAAGTCACTCTTCATCCGGGACGAGAGTGGCGTGTGGGGCGCGCTGTCCCAGCAACGGGTTCTGGTCGAGGAGGCCCAGAAACGGTTATCCGATCGGAACGCCGAGATGGCTGAACTGCGCGTCGCATACGCCACATTGAAGGAAGAGGCGGCGCAGGCATGGGCGGCCGAGGCCGTGATGCGCACAAGCCTGGACAAGGCTCGGGAGGAGGCTACCCAGGCGCGCAGGGACCTCGAGCCTTTGTCTGCGCGGGTGAAGGAGCTTGAGGAGGATGTCTCCCAGGTCAGTCTTCAGCGCGACGCCTTCCATGCCGAGGTCACGACGCTGCAGGGAGCCGTCCAAAAGAAGGACGCAGCTCTCGAGTCTGCTCGGCAGGAGGTCGAGGCGCTAAAGGCGGCCATCCGTGACAAGGACAACGCCTTCCTGGGGCTCGAGCGAACATGTGGGGGGCTCCGCGACGAGGTCGTGGGCCTGCAGACCCACGTCGAGGGTAAGTGTGGTTGTTATAGTCACGACGTTGAAGGCCCCGCGTTGGGCACTAATTTGTTTGTCGTGTTTCAGAGCTGGAGAGAGAGAACCGAGAGGCCCAATCGTGCGCCAACTCCTTCCAGAGCCTCTTCGAAGCCGAGGTCCGGAGGACCCAACTTCTCCAGGGCGTGATAACCACTGTGTGTGATGGCCTAGGGGTCGAGCCCGACACCGACACCGGGGAAGATGTTCCGGGGAACTCCTTCGTCCGACGGATGGTGGCGCTGGGCCGCCTTGCCCGGGAGAAGATACGGAACGGCCTCCATCACGGCGTGAAGAGGGCGCTGGCCGTCGTCCGTTCGGGGTTTGTGTTTGATATGAGGCTCGTTGCCGAGGGCTTTATCACAGACCCCGATCGGACGGACGAGGAGAACGAGGACGCCTGCGTGGAGCTGATCGAAGCCGCCGAAGAGCCTGGGAGTCGTCTGGCCTCGCTTTTTGAAGCCGAGGTGGTCCCTCCTGCCGACGACGAAGGCCTGTGAGCCAAATCTGGGCATGAAGGCCCATGTAATAAGTTAGTATTTCGAATTTTGATCGCGATGGCCGCGGAGGCCTAAAAGACTCGAAACATAAACCGGTTCGCGGTTGATTTAGTTTTACTCGAGCTTTTCTTCCCTTTATCGCACGGATCGTGTTCTCGCGTGATTTACCTAGCGCGCAGCTACATCCTTTGGCGTAAGGGAGCGAGTGGAGGTACCGTAGCCTCAGGGGCGTAAGTGATCTCGCGGCTCGACTGCCCTCGAGCTTCAGGGTGATGTTGCGGCCTAGTAAATCGTGTGAGAGCCTGATCTAAGCGACAGGGGGTATGTTCTTTTTTAATTTTAGGAACCGTTGTTTAGATCTTCTCAGCGTGAAGGCGTACCTCTAAAAGGCGGAAGGGTCGAGTGGAGGTACCGTAGCCTCGGAGGCGTAGGTGATGCTCCAGGCTCGAGAGCCCTTTCGAACCTTAGGGTGCTCTTTCAGCGAAGTCGATCTAAGAAACGGTTCTTAAATTTAAAAAAGAGCGCAAGTTTTTTCGGTTTTTCGGGGACCGGGGGTTCCCCCCTTGCCAGCCCCCGAGGGAGGGTCGACTCTGGGAGTGCAGGGTCGATCCTTCCTTATTACGAAACGAGAAATTTTAAACATCGCTGTATTCTTTATTGACGAAAAAGGAAATACAGAGCCTCGAGGCTTTTTAAGGAAAGAAGCGACGTAGCTGTTCGATGTTCCAAGCGTTGGTGAGGATTTCGCCCTTCTCGTTGGATAGCTTGTAGGTGCCCGGCTTTAGTACTTCTGCGATGATGTACGGCCCTTCCCATGGTGGTGTGAGCTTGTGCCGTCCCTTGGTGTTCTGGTTCCGCCGTAGCACCAAGTCACCAACGTTGAGGTTGCGCTTGCGGACGTATCTGTCGTGGTAGCGTCGGAGACCCTGCTGGTACCTGGCAGAATGCAACAGAGCCACATCTCGGGCTTCCTCGAGCTGGTCGAGGGCGTCCTGTCTTGTGGCGTCGTTGTGTACTTCGTTGTATGCCTTCAATCTTGGGGACCCGTATTCTATATCGGTTGGTAGCATAGCCTCAGACCCGTAGACTAAGAAGAACGGAGTGAACCCCGTGGCTCGACTCGGCGTTGTTCTTAGGCTCCACAGGACCGAGGGTAGCTCGGCAGCCCATTTTTTGCCATGTTTGTTTAGTTTGTCAAAGATTCTGGGCTTAAGGCCTTGTAGAACCATGCCGTTGGCACGTTCCACTTGCCCGTTTGTTTTTGGATGAGCCACGGCCGACCAGAGCACACGGATGTGGTGGTTGTCGCAGAAATCCAAAAACCTCTTGCCAGTGAACTGGGTGTCGTTGTCCGTGATGATACAGTTGGGGACCCCGAAGCGATGAACAATGTTAGTGAAGAAGAGTACAGCTTGCTCGGACCTGATGCTGGTGATAGGGCGGGCCTCGATCCACTTGGAGAATTTGTCGATTGCGACGAGCAAGTGGGTGAAGCCGCCGGTTGTCCTTTTCAGTGGTCCGACAAGGTCGAGCCCCCAAACGGCGAACGGCCATGTGATGGGGATAGTCTGTAGGGCATGTGCCGGAAGATGAGTCTGTCTCGCATAGTACTGACAACCCTCGCAGGAGCGTACTAGCTTGACAGCGTCGGAGACCGCGGTCGGCCAATAGAATCCTTGTCGAAAGGCGTTTCCGACAAGGGTTCGAGGCGCAGCGTGGTGACCGCAAGCCCCCGAGTGAAGATCGCCGAGCAGATTTCTGCCTTGCTCTTTCGTGATGCAACGTTGGAGGATACCGGTAGGGCTACGACGGTAGAGCTCCCTGCTGTCGCTCATGATCACAAAAGTTTTGGCCCGACGTGCGATCCGTCGAGCCTCAGTCCTATCCGAGGGGAGGTCCCCATGGATGAGGTAGTCGAGATACGGGACGCGCCAATCAGGCTCGAGGTCAGGCGGTGACGTCGAGTCTTCCACCTGCATGGCTTCAGCCCCGGTCGAGGGGGCTTCTGCCTTAGGTGGAAGGTCGATCGACTCCTCGTCGACCTCCCCGTCTGGCCTGAGGTCGACGGATGGGCGCTGAAGGTCTTTCGCGAAGACGTCCGGTGGAACCGTGGCTCGACCGGACGCGATTTTTGCCAATTCATCAGCGGCCTCATTATACCTGCGTGCGATGTGGTTGAGCTCGAGGCCGTGAAACTTGTCCTCGAGGCGCCGTACTTCCTGGCAGTAGGCCTCCATCTTGGGGTCGCGGCAGCTCGAGTTCTTCATCACCTGATCAATCACGAGTTGAGAGTCGCCTCGGACGTCGAGGTGTCGGACTCCGAGCTCGATGGCGATTCTCAACCCCGTGACGAGTGCCTCGTATTCGGCGACGTTGTTAGACGCAGGGAAATGAAGCCGGATGACGTAGCGCATGTGAACCCCGAGGGGTGAGATGAAGAGCAAGCCCGCGCCTGCTCCCATTTTCGTTAATGACCCATCGAAGTACATGGTCCACAGCTCCGCTTGGAGCTGTGCAGGAGGGAGTTGTGTGTCAGTCCACTCGGCCAGAAAATCTGCTAACGCCTGTGACTTGATAGCTTTCCGCGGCGCATAGGACAATGCCTCGCCCATAAGCTCGACCGCCCATTTGGCAATCCTACCCGAGGCTTCCCGGTTCTGGGCTATCTCTCCCAAGGGGAAAGAAGAAACCACAGTAACCGGGTGACCCTCGAAGTAGTGTCGGAGCTTGCGCCATGTCAAGATGATAGCATACAGCAGTTTCTGGATCTGTGGGTACCGACACTTTGTTTCTGAGAGCACCTCGCTAACGAAATAGACCGGCCTCTGGACGAGCAAGGTGTGTGCCTCCTCGGCCCGTTCGACAACCAGGGCAGCACTGACAACCTGTGATGTCGCTGCGACATAGAGCAGGAGTGGTTCCCCCGGGGTCGGAGGGACGAGGATCGGTGAGCTAGAGAGGGTGGCTTTCAGTTTTGTGAGAGCCTCCTCAGCCTCGAGGTTCCAGGAAAAATGGTCCGATTTCCTCAAGAGACGGTACAGAGGGAGTGCTTTTTCGCCGAGGCGCGAAATGAAACGGCTGAGTGCCGCCAAGCAACCTGTGATTCTCTGTACGCCCTTGAGATCTCGGATGGGGCCCATTTTGGTGATTGCAGAGATTTTTTCAGGGTTGGCCTCGATGCCACGTTTAGATACGATAAACCCTAAAAGCATACCTCGTGGGACGCCGAAGACACATTTCTCTGGATTGAGTTTGATGTTTTTTGCTCTGAGGCACTTGAATGCAACGTCGAGGTCGCTGACCAGGTCGCCGGCACGTTGGGTCTTGACCACGATGTCGTCGACGTAAGCCTCGACGGTCGACCCAATGTGCCCCCCAAAAACATGTTGCATGCATCGCTGGTACGTTGCCCCCGCGTTCCGGAGACCGAAAGGCATCGTAACGTAGCAATACATGCCGAATGGGGTGACGAACGAAGTCGCGAGCTGGTCGGACTCCTTCATTTTGATTTGGTGGTAACCGGAATATGCATCTAAGAATGAGAGAGTTTCACATCCCGCGGTGGAATCAACGATTTGATCAATGCGTGGCAAAGGAAAGGGAACTTTCGGACATGCTTTATTTAAACCAGTATAGTCTACGCACATCCTCCATTTCCCACTCTTTTTTCTAACTAAGACAGGATTAGCTAGCCACTCGGGATGATGAACCTCCTTGATGAACCCGGCCTCCAGCAGTTTGTGCATCTCCTCGCCGATGATCCTGCGCTTCTCCTCGTCGAAGCGGCGCAGGCGTTGCTTCACCGGTTTGGCTCCGGCCCGGATCTCCAAGGCGTGCTCGGCGACTTCCCTGGGTATGCCCGGCATATCCGAGGGACTCCACGCAAAGATGTCGACGTTTGCGCGGAGAAAGTCGACGAGCACTGCTTCCTATTTAGGATCGAGGGTGGCGCTGACGCTCAGCGCCTTCCCCTTGGGATCAGCGGGGTCGAGGGGTACGAGCTTGACGTCTTCGGCGGACTCGAAGCTGCCGGCATGGCGTTTTGGATCGGGGATCGCATTGGCTAGACCGTCGAGGTCTGCGGCCAAGATCGCTGACCCAAAAACAGCCTCGCCGTGCTCGACGCACTCGACGTCGCACTCGTAGGCATGTTCAAACGAGGGCCCTACAGTGATGACACCGTTTGGGCCAGGCATTTTGAGCTTGAGGTAGGTGTAGTTCGGGATCGCCATGAACTTGGCGTAGCATGGGCGTCCCAGGATAGCGTGGTACGTTCCACGGAATCCGACCACTTCGAAAGTGAGAGTTTCCTTTCGGAAGTTCGCCGGCGTGCCAAAGCAAACAGGCAGATCGACCCGCCCGAGGGGTTCCGCCCGTTTCCCTGGCACGACTCCGTGGAAGCCCCCGACGCTAGGCTGGAGGCGCGCTCTGTCGACCCCCAAGAGGTCGAGGGTCTGAGAATAGATAATGTTGAGGCTGCTTCCGCCGTCCATGAGCACTTTGGTGAGGCGTGTGTTGGCGATGACGGGGTCAACGACGAGTGGATAGACCCCCGGGTTGGGGACGTAGTCTGGGTGGTCATCACGGTCGAAAGTGATGGCCACCGCAGACCAATCAAGGAAGCGGGGTACTGCCGACTGTACGGAGAAGACCTCGCGCCGTTCTCGCTTGCGCTGACGCGCGGAGAGGCGGGTCGAGGGTCCCCCGTAGATCATATAGCAGTCGCGGATCTCGGGAAATTCCCCGTCCTTGTCGTCACCCTTAGGGTCCTCCCCCTTGTCGTCCTTCTTAGCGCCGGCACCCTCGAAGTACCTGCGCAGCATGTGACAATCCTCGAGGTTATGGTTAGTGAGTCCTTTGTGGTAGGGACACGGCTCTTTGAGCATTTTGTCGAAGACGCCCCCGCCGGGGGGGCCTCGAGGTTTTTTGTGCTCGGTAGCAGCGACGAGCTCGTCGGCCGGGGCCTCGAGCTTGCCCTGCTGGCCCTTCTTCTTCTTGCGGTTGTTTCTCTTGGGGCCTCGGGTGGAACTTGCGGTGTCGTCGACCTTCTGCTCCTCCCTTGCCGGCTCGCCGCCAAAGATCGCACCAATCGCCTCCTCGCCGGAGGCGAAGTTGGTGACGATGTCCATCAATCCGTTGGCAGTGAGCGGGGTGTTACGGCCCAACTCCCGGACCAACTCCTTACAGGTGGTACCGGAGAGGAAGGCCGTAATCACGTCGGAGTCGGTGATGTTGGGGAGCTCGGTGCGCTGCCGGGAGAAGCGCCGGATGTAGTCCCGGAGGGACTCATCTGGTTTCTGCTTGCAGCTCCGGAGGTCCCACGAGTTGCCGGGGCGCATGTAGGTTCCCTTGAAATTTCCCTCGAACACCCTCACGAGATCGTCCCAGTCGTGGATCTGCCAAGGTGGGAGATCCTCGAGCCAGGCTCGGGCGGTGTCGGAGAGGAACAGGGGGAGTTGCCGAATGATGGCCCGGTCATCGGTGGCCCCGCCCAACTGACACGCCAAGCGGAAATCGGCGAGCCAAAGTTCGGGTTTGGTCTCGCCGTTATACTTGGTGAGAGTCGTGGGGGGACGGAACCGAGCCGGGGGCACCGTCTCACGGATAGCCCTACTGAACACCCGAGGGCCTGGAGGTTCGGGTGAAGGGCTACGGTCTTCCGAGCTGTCGTAGCGTCCGCCCCTGTGGACGTGGTAGCCTCGAGCTACACCGTCACCGTGTTTGCGTGTGCGACGCTCGACGATGTTGCCACGCGTGTCTCGAGGCTCGCGGTCGTTGGCGATGGGCTCAGGGGCAGGTGCTACCCGGTTCCGCCGGGCAGGCTCGGGATGAACCGAGGCTTCTCTCTCCTGTCGGGAAGGCTCGAGGGTCCGCTCCGAGGCTGCTTCGCGCCGCCTCGAGGCAGAGCTCTCGGCCTGCTGCATGGTGGCAGTCTCGAGGAGCCCTCGGATTTTGTCTCGAGCCCGACGGGCGTCAGGGTTTGACGGCTCGGGCATGTTGCGCAGGAGCATGGCAGCGGCGACAACGTTTTGGCTGGCTCGAGCGAAAACCGGGGGGTCGACCGCCCGGTCCTCGTTGATGCGACGGTTGACGTCGCGAGCCCTCTCACGAGCTCTCCCGCCAAATGCGTGTTCCGCACGCTCACGCTCGAGGGTTTGCTGGAGGAGATCCAGGTTTTCGCGTTCCTGGTCAAGCTGGTCCTGCAACTCGCGAATCTGTCCGAGCTGCGCTCCTTGATCCACAAGGAACTGGGGCTCGTTTCGCTCGGCAGGAAGCTCGACATGAGGGGGCGTGTGCCTTTCCTCGACCGGCTCTTCGTCCTCTGATTCCGAGGTGCTTTCAACGTCGATGTTGAAGCACTCACGAGTCGGATCATAGGTGTCGTCGGCCGAGTCGGAGTCAGGTGCGCCAAAGTAGTAATATGATGGGGGAATGTGTGGCCGATGCCAACCATCACCGAGGTGGTGACGTGGAGAAGCAGTCACACGGGGTTCTGTTTCCGGTGTCTCCGTAGAGTCCCGATAATCAGAGACCGGCGTGGACGCAACGAGGTCCAGAGTGGAGCGTAGATGGTGTCCGGGGAGTTCCTCATAAGCGCTCATGCGAGTGCTCACGGAGGATGCATACACCCGGGCGACCGAGTCTAGTCCAAACGGGAATGGTGATGAGGACGTCACTGTTCGTGGCGAAATAGATGCTATGGACAGTGGTGTCCCACCGGACGGGGGAGCGGCGGGATTCCTCGTTGGCACGCGACCCTCGACCAGGCTCATCCTTCCCAAATCTTCCAAAAGGAGATCTGGGCTAGCGCCTGTCTGGGGGGTGCCGGACCGGGGGATCCCATCGCCCTCCGTCAGGTAGAGACGGTAGTTGTGCTGGGCTCGCCGTCGCCGGGCGGCCCGCGACCGCCTGGAGCGGCGGTGCCGGTTGACTGCTCCCCCGGGCTGGGAGAGCTCGTAATCTTCGTCGGTCGGGTGCCTGGGTGGGAGTAGGACCATGTCGTAGCTAGAGCCGAGCGACATGAACTCCAAACTCCCAAACCAGATCACCGTACCCAACGGGATTGGGCATTCAGGGTTAGCCATCCAGGAAGAACGGCGAGAAAGCGACGTTTGCACGCAGCGCTCCCCTACCTGGCGCGCCAACTGTCGGTGTTCGGACCAAGGGGGTCCTAAACCAACGAGTAAATGCTACGTGACTCTTTCCTGGATGGTGATGCAAGGAGAACACACGGGGGTTTATCCTGGTTCGGGCAAAAGAAGGCCCTACGTCCAGCGGGGAAGAGAGGTTTGTATTTCCTTGCACCGAGGTGCTCGTGTAGGGGTTACAAGCAAGCGAGAGAGGGTGTCGAGCCCAAGTCTCAAAGAGAAAAAGGAGAAAGGAGGTTGCTTGAGATGTTGATCTCTTGCTTTTCGTTGTCCGGTCGGGTGGTTGGTTGTTCGTCTGTTCGTTGGTTGGTTTTTCCGTCCCCCCCCCTCCCTGTCGAACCCTGGCCTACTCTTTTATAAGGCGAGAGGGGGCCAAGCCGGGGGGAGCCCTGAGGTGATGCTTTGTCGATTCCTGTGGAGTTGACTGTAGCGACGTGCCTTCGGAATGGCCGGTCATCCCTGGGTGCCCTGACGTGGTGGGAGACAAGATGGCGAAATGACCCAGAGCGCCAGGCCATACCGTCCTTCGAGCTAAGTCGAGCGTTGGGGCCGGGTCGAGGCTGGGTCGAGGTCGGATGGATAAGGCCGAATCCCCGGTATCGCGGGGGACGGACCTTGTCCTATCCTCCCTCGAGGGTGACTGATGGTGAATAGTGCGCGGTATGGTGGATACAGTGACGGCTTTCACCTCCCATCACGGGATGGGCGGTAAAACAGTGAGACTTGACGTGGGTATTGTTCCTGCGTTGACCCATGCCGTAGCCATGTCGGTCGGTGGTAGTAGGTAACCGCATTGAATGCTATGGCTTTTGTCCCGGGTAGGTAAAGAAAGGGCATCGAGGGGCCGGGGCGCGGTCGAGGCGCCCCGTCGAGCGGGCCTCGTACGAGTCGGAGCCGGAGCGCGGTCGAGGCGCCCCGTCGAGCGGGCCTCGTACGAGTCGGAGCCGGAGCGCGGTCGAGGCGCCCCGTCGAGCGGGCCTCGTACGAGTCGGAGCCGGAGCGCGGTCGAGGCGCCCCGTCGAGCGGGCCTCGTACGAGTCGGAGCCGAGGCGCGGTCGAGGCACCCCGTCGAGCGGGCCTCGTACGAGTCGGAGCCGGGACGCGGTCGAGGCGCCCCGTCGAGCGGGCTATCTTTTCTACTGGTTTCGGTTTTTGTTAGTGTTTTGGCGATAGCTGTGGTACCCCCGTACTGTTGGTACCGACAGAATGTTTGAACACATGCATGGAGTACTAAATATAAACTATTTGTGAAACTAAAAATATAGGGTGAGGATAATTTGCGAGCCGATTTTTTAAGCCTAATTAGTCTATGATTAGCACTAATTGCTACAGTAAAAATATGTTAATGATGGATTAATTATGCTTAATAAATTCGTCTCATGGTTTACTCATGGAATATGTAATTTGTTTTTTTATTAGTATCCGAACACCCCATGGTCAACCCCAGTCAACATCTGATGTGACACGGACTAAAATTTAGCTCTCCGAACCAAACACCCCCTTAAAATCGAAGATGTTGTTGTCTCAGATGTTCTACAAGCTGACTGTGTCACTTGAAGACTGAATTCATCTCTCTGTTGTTCTCTTTTGTTTGTTCGATCAGCATGTTCTATGTGGTCCCTTGATACTTCTAAGTTGATCTAGTTTAAAGTCTCAGGTTCTAGATCACTGGTTTTGGGGATGATGCTTAGTCGCTTTCTAACCTTCTTTTTCTATCTTTGTCTTTTGCTTTCTGAAAACAGTCTCAGATGCTGATGTATTCCGTTACGAGAGTAATGGAAATGAGGGATCACCCTCGCTTAAAAAAAAGATGAGCAGTTTTGTCAACATGCCTTGGATCCCTAACAAAATGATTTCGCGTATGTTAAATGGAACCATAATGAGTCATCCCTTTTCAATTGGACAACGGAACTCGATTAGTTTTCTCAATGTAGTACTAGGTAAATAAGCACAGTAAATTATTAGAGGATAATAATTTTACTTACTATAGGTTTTGTATTTCCTTTTGGTAGCTAGCTTCGTGCAGAAGCGGAATAGCCGACAAGTGACTTCATCCCGTAATAATGCATATTGCAACAAACACTACACATCCTACAAGTCGTAGCGAAAAACCAAACCCCTTCTAGTCTAGTTCAAAAAGTGTTAAAGTCCCATGTTAAAGCACACAAGTACCTTCTTTTATGAACATGCATTTGAACGCCATATTGAAACCCTGAACACTTTCTCTTTTTTTGTTTAGCTGAGCATTATGCCTGCCGTGTTGCTTTAGAGCTTGGGATAAATCATGAGCATCATTGCATTGCATCGAATCTTACATTTGTCTTAAAAAAATAAAACAGCAAGCGCTGGGGTGCACAAGGAATGGTACGTGTAGCAGAAACGCGAAGGTGGCGTTAACCATGGAAAGGTAGGCGGAATCAACGTGGAGGGCACCCCAATCACACCTGCACCACTCACCTTTTCTGCTGAACTGGCCCCGTAAATACAGTAATACTCGGAATCTCTTTACAGTTACGAGGCCGGTCTCCGCGGGGATTTTATGTTACCGTTTCTAATTCATTTAGATTTTAAAAATAGTGTAGAAGAGTTTTATCTCTATGAAACTCACTCTACTTTTATAAAACTCTTATCATCTTTTTTTATTAATATGGTGTCACATCAACATAATTAATGTCCATGAAACTCTGATGAAACTGCATTGAGACTGGCCTGAATCAGCGAACGCCGAGACAATTCCCGGTGGGCCCCGCGGGGTAAAAATCTGTATATCTGTGTACTCTTATGATTTCAGCCATCGTCCTTTTTCTTTTTTTCCTCTTTTTTTGCCACTATAAATAGTACGCTTGCTTGTTTGGATCGAGCAATCGCAGAAAAGGCGGGAAATATGAACAAACCGATGCCAATTTGCTGTGAATTCATTGTGATGCACTTGCATTTTCTTGGACCAACTATTGTCTATTGGGCATTTGGAATTATTGTTTGGCTGCTTGATTGATTGTGGTCACCTACATTTACATCTACGCATAAACGTTTTGTTTGGAAATTCCGATGCAAGCTATCAACTACTCTTCTCGGTTACCAAGAGCTCTTACTCAAGTAGTTTTACTTGTACTATACTATTGTGGAGCGTAAATGTATTTTAGAATATAAATTACCCTCTCATATACACTGACCCCTTCACACAAAAGAACTGTGTTGAGTTATGGTCTAGCTATGTAGCAACCTTTAATGATTATTATGGTACGATCTATTTTCATTAGAAGATGTTTGAAACCGAAAACCCTCTATTGTCATGAAAAGCTATTTCACCCGTCCGAAAGGAAATCTAAATCACACTTCTCGGGATTCAGGAGTTAAAAAAATCAAGAAAATTTTACTCCCTCCAATTTTAAAAAATAAGATTTCTTTATGGGAAAAAATAAGATTTTTAAATAGCCACCTCTCGAGAATGGCCCGGTCTGAGAAAAGGACGCCAAATTTCAAAACATATAATATTAATGGGCCCATCCTTTTCCATCATTTGCGGCCCGTTTCTCTACACAGAAAGCTCACTTGAGCTCCTCCAATATTTCAGTATTTTGTGTTTCAAAAAATATTTCAATATTTGTTCATTTTCTCGTGTGTGAAAATACCATCTCGTGTGCGAATTAAGAAAACTCAAATGAAAATAGCATCTCGTGTGTGCATTAAGCAAAACTCACAATGAATATTCAAAGCCACGTGCAGATGGAAACAAAGTGAAAATAGCATCTCGTGTGTGCACTAAGAAAACTCAAAATGAATATTCAAATCCACGTGCAGATGGAAACAAAGTGATAGTGCGATACCGTGGAACAATTTTTTTTAAAAAAAATCAGCAAACCACGTTATGTTTGACGTGAAATCATTTGAAAAGTACAGCTGGACATTTTTCCCAAATAAATGAACAATGCACATATACTACTAAAATGCTAACTTTTAGGTGTATACATGTTACTCCCTCCTGTTCAAATTTTAACTTGTTCTAGCTTTCTTAGATACATAATTTTTACTAAGCATTAAGATATACACCGTGCCTAGATATATACCATACTACACACTATGTACATAGAAAATGAGAACAAACTATAGTCTAGAACGAAGAGAGTACAGAACAAGCTCCTACCCCACCTAACCTCCAACCATTTTTCTCACCACACTTTGATGTTGTTAGTTGTTGTAAAGTATGGCTACTAATAACTGACCAAAATGGCAAAATCCAAACTTCAAATGTGGTAAACAGAGTGCCACATAGGTCGGACAATCGACCTCACGAGCAGAGCATATCATGTTCTCGTCAGAAACTCAAGACGGTATGGTGGTTCTCATGTGGCTGTAATCGCGCAGCGCCTCACCATGCCGGAACAGGCAAAGGCAGAAATGCTTGTGATTCGTCATCCGTGGAGGCCCGTGGGCCGTGGGTCTGCTGCCCTTGACTGACTGACCGCAGGCCATGATCGTTGGTCTACTGCTAAGCTTCAACAATGGCAATGGCACGGCTTCAGCTCGCGAGTCGCGACGTGCCACGTAAGACTACCCGTACTCATAGATCTCTATATTCATTCTCTATACGTCCTAGTTAGCAATATTCTCTCCTATATACTTAATTCTCCCGCACCTATCCATCATCTATATCATCCTCTATCCACTCTATCCACTGTGGGACCCACTTGTCACTTTATCTAAATATATCCATGTGTGATCTAGTTTTGAAGGATTTATTGAGACGAATTTAATGATGAAATCGAAATTTAATTTGGATTTTTGGTTTGTGAGTTATAATATTTTTTTCCTTTGTTTAGCTAGTGGGGCCCGCCACTATAGAGTATAGAGTAAGCACAATACCACTCTAAATATAGAGTGAGAGAAATAATAGAGTATCATTTTAGAGAACCCAGTGCAGCAGTTTTTACTCTATATTCGTACTCTAAAACTTTAGAGTATCGTTTTAAGCACCCACTGCCGTCTAACCCCGTCGCCCCGGCCATGGACGCCAGCTGTCAGTTCGGTTTACTACGTAGTACTCGAGTACTCGACCACACGCATTCCGAGACAATTCCTCTCGTTTGCATGTCCACAACAAAATCTCTCCCAGTTTTAAACTGCTTCTTTTACTAGTATAGTACGTGTTTAATTTACCACACCAGAACTGACGGTGGTCCTCTGCTTAGTTGCTGCCTACGTACAGGCAATAACCAGAACAGGCAGGAGTGAACAAAATATCACTAGAACCGATTTAACCGAAGAATTAGGTTAATCAAAAAAATTTTAATCTACTGCACATAGTGAAGATGTTTGGTCGCTATTCGACAATTGGCCATTGATTCGCTTTTGTAGATGACGTGAAGGGTATGTACAACCCACAGACAAGAGTTGTCTGCAAGTGTCTCGAACCTGGCACACAGACAGCTCAAAAGACAGGTAGTACAACCCACAGACAGGAGTCGTCTTCAAGCTGTTTAATGCTTTGCATGAATATCATTTTTGTATACCATTGTATTGCTATTTGATAGATAATGAATCAGCACATCATCAGTTTGTCAAGGCACCGTACCTATGGATTTAGTGACAAGATCATGCAATATTTACTAGATCAACTTAATATATCCGCCTATAAGTGCAGGCCCTCTCCAAAAATAAAAGGTCTCATCATATACCTAGCATCAACGTGATGATGACTGATATTACTCTGAAGAACATAAACCCTTTGCCATTGCTAGATAATCTTTACTCAGTTGCAATCAGAAAGTCTCACCACAATAACATAAAGTAAGGGAAATTGCGTAGGGAAAAAGGATTAATGATGCATCATCACAACCCCAGCAATACAGCAAGCTAACTTAGCTTAGTTGCAGAGAAACTTGGAAGCTTCAAAGTGTTGGAGAGATACAACAGTAAAGACATTCATTCTGGACAACTCCAAAGCCAACCTATGTGTGACATGCTATTGCACAACAATGACAGAAACCATTACTTTTGATTTGTTGTCCAGAAACTCACCATGGCTTCCATCCAAAAAATCTATATCTGCCAACAGCTCAAGCACCACGTTCCCACATCTCTGTCTTCTCGAATCTTCTCATTTCTCATGACATTACTCTGTAATCTGCAGAAATGAAGCTATACACCCACAACTGCAAATCAGAACAACTGAACAACCAAGTAAGTTATGCACATAATTTCAGCACGGATTCTCCTCCCTTGCTTGCGTTCTCCATTCCCTACCTAGTCATGCTGCCACTGGAATCGATCCAAGAGAGCAAGGTGGTTGCACGAAGCCACTAGAGATGAGGAGAAATCAGGCTGCTTACCAGTGCATTCCTCGATTGTTGTCGGATGGGAATAAATCAATGGCGGCAGATGGGCGTGGGGGAATCCGCCGCCACCAAGCCATTGCCACCACCTATGAAGGTTGGGACCCCGTCGCCATGACTACGTCCTTGCTCTTCCTTGCCGCCGCCACGCCCTTGCACTCTTCCATCATCGTGCGCTCGACTCGCCGGTGAAGAACAGACACAGATGGAGATGTAGTGGAATATATGGTGGCGAGGAAGGATTTTGGCACCATGGATCGCCCACTAGGCGCGCCCGCAGCAGGATCCCGAGCGCAAGTCCCCTAAAGATGACGCTCGTACAATACTGCCTCTGCTGTCACGTGAGCCTGGGAGCACGAGCCGCAGCCATTGCCTCGCCAAACGACAACCCCAACCGTCTCCGAGCTTGCGAGGGATGTTTTTTTTGCAAAATATACGATATAAAGACGGCTGGAAAGGCCGCGTTGTACGTGCCCTAACTAAATTATCTGATTTAACAAGATATCTCTACATTTGCGACCACTAATATGTGTTTCATTTTAGCAACAAATTTAGATAATATTTTGTCAAAACCAAAATTCTTAAACCGAATGCCCAACGCCTACGCACCGGGCACGCCGCACAGCCACTCACCACCCACCACCCACCGGTTCATGCCAAACGTGTGCGGATTTGTCATGCCATGGCAAGCCGTGCGCTGACCACACTACACACTACACATCATCAAGTGTTAACAGACTTTTGGGATTTGTTCTGCAAAAAAAAAAACAGATTTTGAATTCACACATCTTCTTTGGCTGGCTATTTGCCCGTTACACGTGCGTCGCCAACAGATTTTGGACTTTCTGTTTACCACTTTACCAGAAGGAAAACAGATACAGTTGGATTGAAATTGAAATCCCCACGTCATCTGTGCGGTGCCCTGAGCATGTGGATGGTTGTGCATTCGCTAAGCCATGGATCATATCAGACTCATTCTGATTTGAACTGCATGGAAATGTTTGACTTCATGGAAACACATAAAGAAATTGTATAGCAGCCAATAAAAGAAATTATCATACTGGGCATATCTACAGCGCATCTATTCTTATACATGTCGCAAAACTTAAGACGCAAACTCGTGTTTGAAAAACAAAATCATACTTGGGTTATCTACAGCATGGAAACGCTAATTTTTGAAGTCTTGTATTTGAAATTGGTTTGGTGTGGTGTTTCCACCGAAGACACAGGAGGATCGATCCGTGCCCACCATTCGAACTCCCTTCATCCAATAGGAATACTGGGCCGTCAGCCCAAACAAGCTCCGGCCTTCACGTCCTCTGCGGTCCGTTTCTTCACAGAGCGAGCCCACTTGCCCCAGCTGTTACCACCAAAAAAAAATGCTCGCATCATTTGCACATATTGACATAGTACTCCTCTGTCCCTTATTATTTATCGTTTTAGGTTTCCGTGTTATAACTTTGACTAGATTTATAGAAAATACGTGCAACATTTGTATCTCTAAATAAATTTATTAAAAAACTAGATTCAAAGATATATCTAATGATATCAACTATGCATCATAAATATAAATATTTTTTAATATAAAATTAATCAAAGTTATTTCTCGGGAAACGAGAAAGACAGATATTTAGGAACGAAGGGAGTCTACCACTGTATGTATATTTGATTTGAGTCTCTTTATTATGTTGGTTTCCTTCTGTTGACCCGGCATGGTTAGTCACGGGCACCGGGCACGGGCACGGGCACGGGCACGGGGGCACGACTGAATAAACAGCTCTGCTTTGGAAATCACGAAGTCAACTTTCAATAGCTCCAAGGTCAGAAATAATTCTGTATCCGACACAGACTTGCCATGGTTCTCAGAAGCCATCGAACCAGTGAGTTAAAAAAGAAGAAGACTACAACAAGAGAAGATGAAGGCCCTGTTCGCTGGGCTGAAAAGCCATGGTTGAAAGTATTGTTCGTTAATTTATTATAAGAGAAAAATATTCTACCGTGACTGATAAATTCAAGGGAACAGGAACTACAGTAAAATCACATTCCAGATGATGGCACTCCCCAATCCGTTCCGGTTCACGTCAAATGATTATGTGATCAAGTGTTGAGTCTCTCACGGGCACAGGTGACAGGTCCCACGTCCCAGCGCCGGCTGCCTTCTCTCCTCGTGTGGGCATTGTGGCTTGTTTAGATGCACTCTAAAAGTTGAAATTTTTTCACTCTCTCCATCACATCAATCTGTAGATCCATGCATAAAGTAGTAAATGTAGGTAAAAAAATAACTAATTACACAGTTTAGTTGAAAATCACGAGATGAATCTTTTGAGCCTAATTAGTCCATGATTGGACAATATTTGCTAAATAAGACGAAAGTAGTACTATTCATCGGTTTGAAATTTTTTCACAATCTAAACGTGGCCTTGGTTGCCCGTGAAGGCTGCTGGACGCTACGATCCTCGGTGGCTCGGTCTACTATTGCTCAGCTGCAGTGCCACGCCGTGACTGTGTGAGCTTGTCTGTCACCCAGGTCCAAAAGCAACGCTACATGTGAGCCGGAATTGCCATGCAGATGAGCTGCAGGGATGGCCGGGACCCGGGGCGATGATGGATGGACATGGGCAGCGTTTAGATGCCAAAAATTTTACCAAAATTTTCAGATTTCCCGTCACATCGAATCTTTAAACATATACATGAAGCATTAAATATATATAAAAAATAAAACTAATTACACAGTTTAGACGAAATGGACGAGACAAATCTTTTAAGGATAATTAGACCATGATTGAACAATATTTACCAAATAACAACGAAACTGTTACATTAGCATTTCGCCAAAAATTTTGCCAACTAAACAGCCCCATGGACGCGCAGCCGTCAGTTCAGTTTACTAGTACTCGAGCACTCGACCAAACGCATTCCGAGGCAAATCCTCACGGTCGCATGTGCAGAACAAAATCCCATTAAATACTGCTTCCGCTTCTTTTTTTTAACTAGCAGTATTCCCTGATTTAAAAGTCGTTTAGGACAGCGACACGGTCTTCAAAACATAACTTTGACCTCTTGTTTTTATAAAAAATATTTATGAAAAATGATATATATATACTTTTATGAAAGTATTTTTCAAGACAAATCTATTCATATATTTTTTACATTTGCAAACTCAACAACTTAAAAGTTATTGATGATTTATATTCCCACTGTTTGACTCAAATCTTGTTCAAAACAACTTCTAAATCCGATACGGAGGGAGTACGTGTTTTAGGCATTGTTTAATTTCTCCTCTAAAGTTCAGTCGTGTCATATCGGATATTGGATGCTATACATATGCATGAAGTATTAAATATAGACTAGAAAGGGTTAGAAAACAAACACGAAGAGGAGGGCACCGAAGAACATGCATGAGTGGACAACTTTAACGGTACTTTTCAGCGAACAAATAATGTTTTCTTCTTAAAAAAATCAGTACGAGCATCCGCATAAAGCCAAATTTCAATGAAACCAACAGGCCAAAACATCGTTAAACCCAAATTAAACGAAAGAAAGTCGGTCAATCAATTTTTTAAATATAGTATTCAGTCAAAATTTTGGCGCTATTCTCAATTTGTAGATGGCTTCGAATTAACCTATGGCACCGTTTAGATGCCAAAAATTTTGCCAAAATTTTCAGATTCCCCGTCACATCGAATCTTTAAACGCATGCATGAAGCATTAAATATAGATAAAAAATAAAACTAATTACACAGTTTAGACGAAATGGACGAGACAAATCTTTTAAGCCTAATTAGACTATGATTGGACAATATTTGCCAAATAACAACGAAACTGCTACAGTAGCGTTTCGCCAAAAATTTTGACAACTAAACAGCCCCTATATCTAAAGAGATACGTTTGTGACTATTATATTAAACACCGAACCATGTCCATCTTGGACAGCAAGTTCAGTGAATCAAACTGACTATTATGTGTTTATCAAAACATAATTTTTTAAATAATCATCAAACTGACCGAACGCCCTAGGCCTACGCACCGCGCAGCCACTCTCCCACCGATTCATGTCAAACGTGTGCAGATTTGTCAAGTCGTGTGCTGACCACACTGCACACCTAGCGCTAACAGACCTTGGGGATTTGTTAAAAAATTTGTAGCCAGATTTGAACAGATTTGGCTGGCCGTTTGCGTCACACGTGCAGCGCCAACAGATTTGGAAAACAGAATTTGGAATTCTCGATGGTAGAGAATAGAGATATGGTTATGGTTTGGATTAAATTGAAATCGAGGGCTGGAGGAAGGAGATCACGGGAGCCCCACCGCCCCCCACGGTTCCGCCTGAGCAGTGCACGGGCGGACGGGCCCCTCTCCGCCCCCGTCGAAAGCCGGAAGCCGCCCTCCCCGTCCAACCCCACTCCCCACCCCGCTGCTCAGCCTCCTCATCTATTTGGCATTGATGCTGCAACTGCAACGCCGCCACCACCACCACCTTCTCCTCCTCCTCCTCCATCCGCAGGCGGTCCTCCCTCCTCTGTCCTCCTCAAAAGGCTCCCTCAAAAAAGAGTCTTTTTTCGGCCGCTGGGAGTCAAGAAGGGAGTAGTTGGCCTTGGAACCGAGCGAGGAGCAAAGATTTGACTGCCGAGAAGTGAGCGAGTGAGTGAGGGGAGCTCCAGCCTCCCACTCCCAGCAAAGCTCCGTGCCGCTGTTCCGCGCGTCATGGAGTCCTTCAGCTTCCTCAAGTACCTGCGCGGCGGCGTGGTGGCCGGCGCCCAGCGCGCGCCCGCGGCCGCAGCCGCCACCACGACCATCGCCGCGTCGGCGTCGGCGTGCGAGGACGGCGGGGGCGGGGACGGCAACGACGACGACGCCTCCTTCTTCGACCTCGAGTTCGCGGAGCCCGGCGACGAGAGCGCCGCGTCCGACGCCGAGGAGGAGCGGGTCGAGTTCAACTTCGCCGTCGCCGGCGCGGGCGGCGAAGACGTCGTGGCGCCCGGGGCCGCCGAGGCGGTCGCCGTCGACGCGCCGCCGGCGGACGCGGAGGCGGAGACCGAGGCCGAGGCCGCGGTGGTCCCACCGCCGGCGACGCTGCTCCGTCCGGCAACCAGGTTCCGCGTGCTGCTACTGAAGCTGAGGAAGCCGAAGGCCCCGGCGACGGCGGACGCGACCGGTGCCAGCGCCGCGTTGGCGCCGAGGCAGCAGGCGGCAAGCCGGTTCCTGATAAAGTTCCGGGTGGAGGACGCGCCGCTGGCGTCGCTCTTCACGCGCGACACCAGCTCGCGCACCTCGGACGCCGGCGTCGACCGCCCGGCTACGGCGGCGGCGGCGGAGCCCCAGCAGGAGGTGGCAGCGTCGGCGTCGATCACGGCGGAGGAGCGGCGGTTCGCGAAGGAGGTCGTCCTCCGGTACCTGAGCAAGTTCAAGCCGCTGTACGTGAAGGTGTCCCGGCGGTACGGCGAGCGCCTCCGGTTCGGCGGTACGGCGAGCGAGGGCGAGGAGACGGACGTGGAGCCCGACCCATCCCCGGCGCCATCGCCATCCCCATCCCCGTCGCCGTCCCAGGCTCCTTCGTCGTCGTCGCCAGATTTGGCGACGACCCCGGCCCCGGCCCCGGCGCCGCAGCCGGTGGTGGTGGCCTGCGGCGTGCGCGCGCCCCGCGCCAGCGTGCCCGCGGGGCTGAAGCAGGCGTGCAAGCGCCTCGGGAAGAGCCGGTCGGCGTCTTCCGCGGTGGCTGCTGCGCCCTCGCCGGGCGCCCATGCCGCCGCGGCGGCGGGGACGGGGACCGGCCCGCAGCCGCAGCGGCGGGACGACTCGCTGCTGCAGGTGCAGGACGGCATCCAGAGCGCCATCGCGCACTGCAAGCGCTCCTTCAACGCGTCCAAAGGTACGGATACGGGCCTCGGGCCCACTTCATGCACGGCTGGGCCCACCTCCCAGCGACACAACAGCAGCCTAGCTTAAAGCTACGGTGCTACTCGTAGTAATGGCTAACCGCATCTCTGCGTGTGTACTTGTTGGTTTGTGTTGCTGTGCCGTAGGGTCGGAGTCGCCGCTGCTGCGGTCCATGACCATGACGACGACGACGGGCGGCGAGGCGAGGGCAGCCGGCGCCGGGGAAGGCGCGTGAGCCGGTCCGGTGGCGCGAAGTCTGACGGGCGGCGTGACGGACCTGACGGTGATCGCCGTAATACCCGTACCTCTGTCTCTAGTGATGCGGACTGTGGTGGTGTCAGCGTAGTAGATGGTAGTACTCCTAGTAGTAGATGGTGTTTGGATTAGGCTGGTGACGGCGTGTTATGTTAAAAAAACAGTAGTATTTGGCATGCATGCAGGTTTGGTTTGGACCAACGTGGCCGGAGGGGAGGTTTGTCTTTAGCGCCGCGCCGAGCTGAGCTGCCTTGCAATGCATGATCTCGCCGTCTGTCTAGTTCGATGATGATAGTTTGTCTGTGTGTCTGTCTGGAGGCTGGTGGTGGTTGCACCGTGCGTGTAGTGTACTCACCTACTAGTGGGGTATGCGACGCATGTACGTTCTCCTCGTACATTATGTAAAATATTGCCAATCCGGCCATGTGAAGTCGCTTTCAGCTCCTAGTAAATTGCTCATCCTGTTAATTTGTGTCCTTTGCTAGATACAGTAGAGTACTAATCCTAGTACGAGCAGTCGTGGAAGGTGTAGGACTTTGCTCTTCACTCTTTGGGCTCGTCCGTTCATGACGGTGTGTTGCAAGAAACGGCGGTTAGGGACAGCCAGCCATCTCTGTTGAACCTGTGACACGGGTGGGTACGTACGCGTAGCTGCAGCGAGAGAAAAGACGGCGGCGGCGTGTCGGGGCCTTTATCGGCAGAACCACGCACGCCACGGCAGCGTCTGAGTGAGCAAAGTCATCAAGGAAAAGGGTGCTTTCCCCTTCCCGGTCCCGGCGATTTGCGTTGCGTTGCAGGTGCACGCTGGATTGGAATTTGTGTCTGTTTTCCCGGGGGGGCGAGGGGCGACGAAGAAGGCCGTGTTTCTACCCCCAATTTCACTATGTGCACTGTAGCAATCCGGGAGCCCGAATCGGGATCTAAGGCCTTGTTTAGATTATAGAATTTACTCCCAAATTCCACTATAAAAAAAAGATTATCCATCGCATTAAAATGCCGGCACATATATGGAGTATTAAATGTAGATGAAATAAAAAACTAATTGTACAGTTTTGTTGTACTTTACGAGACGAACATTTAGAGTCTAATTAATTAAGATTTAGACAATTATTAAAAAAAAGTGTTACAGTGCTCGGGATGGTACTGTGCCGAATCGGTCAACCCGAGTGTAACTAAACGAGGCCTAAACCAGGCCGAAGGCGGAAAGGAAAAGGCCGCGAGGCGTGTGACAGCGAGCGTCTCGCCGTGTCTCCAGTGTTCTGCCATCGCGGTCGACCACCGGGCACCGGCAGCGCGAGGCTTTCCATCCCTTCCGACGTCCATCATCGGTCTGCCTCGCCCTTGTCGCGCATTGTCTTGCCCCGCCACGGCGCGTCCGGCCGGCCGTGGCGACCGAGCGCAGCCTCGGTCGCCGCGAAAGGCTAGAGGCTAGCACGGAGCGATCGAGGCACCGGGCGCGACGACTCGTCCTCTCGTGGAGGTGGAGACGTGGACGTAACGCCGTGGGCCCGACGTGCGGCGCGGTGGTGTGGCCATTCACGCACTGCACGTCGCCTGGCTTGGCCCGGTGCGCGACGGCTGGCCGGCTGCTGACGGCCGTGGCCGCTTTGCACGCCTGCACGCTTGGGGTGTACACTACTCTACTCTACGTGCGCAATACCACCGATGCCGCTACAGTACATCGCAAAGGCGACATAGTATGGGCACTGTACATACACGCGGCGTACGTGCCGTCGTCGGTCACGCGTCGACGCGCGCGCGGCGTAGTAGTTACCCTCGCTTCGCTCGGCCGGTGCCCGGCGAGTCAGCGATGCAGGAGTGACGTACACCGGATTTCAAGGAAGTAGGGACGGTGCGTGGCAGCGTAATGGCGCCAGGTTCGTATCGTGAAGTCATCCGGCAAGATTGCCAGAGGCGCATTGACTTTGTTAGAGCTAGGCCCCGTTCACTTCCCAAAATATTTCCTCTGCCACCCGTCACATCGAATATTTAGACACATGCATAGAGCATTAAATGTATGTAAAAAAATAACTAATTGTACAGTTTGTCTTTAAAGGTCGAGACGAATCTTTTGATCCTAATTAAATCATGGTTGGATAAATTTTGTCAAATAACAACGAAAGTGCTACAGAAATATTTCCTCCAAATATTTCGGATCAAACACAGCCCTAGTACATCTACAGCGACTCCCGGCAGCCGAAAGCACGAGAGGATTTGATTCTGCTCCATTAAAACATGCATCCATGGGACGAGCCAGAAAAATTAGCTCACATTTGAATATTATTTATATTTATGGTTTCAAATTAATTTATTTTAAAAATACATTTCATACTTAATCTAGTGATATTTATTTGATACCGTAAATATTGATACTTTTTATCTATAATTGATAGATATTAAAACGTGATACTGTGCTAGACTTGCATGTTTTTTTTTACGAAGGGAGTATTAAATCTGACTAAAGCTAAAATGTTTTAAATTTGGCTACATTTATATGTAATACCATCGACGTGCATGGCTTTAAATAAAAATATACATATAATATCATAACAATATATTTTTATTACGAATTTGATGTGATTTGTTTATAGTATATAATAAACAGTTGTACGTAGTACATTATTACATAACTGTAGTTATTACATTTTAAATCAGGGCCGGTTTAGTTGCCAAAAACTTGACAAAATGACACTGTAGCAAATTTCGTTGTTATTTGGTAATTAGTGTCCAATCATAGTCTAATTAGGCTTAAAAGATTCGTCTTGTCCATTTCGTCTAAACTGTGTAATTAGTTTTATTTTTTTATCTATATTTAATGCTTCATGCATGCGTCCAAATATTCGATGTGTCGGAGAATGTTGAAAAATTTTGCAAAATTTTTTGTAACTAAACAGGGCCTCAGTTGGCTTGGCACTGCTGTAGAGTTATTTCGTTTTGGACGGAATGAGTACCACAGTGTAGCAGGAGTAGCCTACGGACAAGATGACATGAAGACGTACAGGACACATGAAGGAAAGGATCCAATGCCGGGGCGGCGTTGTTTGGCGTGGAAACGGATTTAGGGGCATGCCCTACAGTGTAGTAGGACATGTCCAGATTGAAATTGAAACTGAAAGCAGCTGCGCGCGTGACAAGTTGGGTACGCACGCATCGCGGGCTCCACGCGTCCGTGCCACCGTGTCCCATCCCGTCGGCCGTACCTGTTGATTGCTGATTAGCACCCGACTGGACTGCCCGCTTCACTCTCTTTGCTCCACAGCTACGGTGTACTAGTAGTGTAGTAGATTTAGATTGTAGATAACCACACCAGGGGCTGGTCCACGACAGCAGCGGGTGCCGGCAGGAGCGGCCGGGATATTGGTGCTACGCGACTGCAGTCTTGAGGTCCAGCGGCGGAGTGATGACAAGAACATGCGGTCTTGCAAATGATGCTAATGCTCGTGCCGACGACGCCGGCCCCGGATCAGCTGGACCAGACAGCGCCTCGCCGTCCAACGCTTGCCTCCGTTCCGTGAACGCGCCATGGCTTCTATGGCGTATTCCGTTCTGGTCTATGCTGCGGCGGCCCAGCGCCTGCACTACCACGTCAACAATTCATCTACCCTCCCTACGTGCCACTGCATCCTGCTACGACATGTAATAAGTATCTTCTCCAGGAACGGGAAACTAATAGAATTAGTTTACACCTCTGTCCTAAAAGAATGCAACTATAGGTTGCATGTCGGTTAAAGCGCTTTCACATTTGGCCAGTTTCTAGTAAATAATATTTACATATATGACTCTAAATCAATTTATTATAAAAATACATTTTGTAATTAATGTAATGACTCTCCTACTAGTATGTGTGATTGAGGGTGATTTGATTTTGATGGTGACGTTTTGGTAGCTCCAATAATCCCAAATGTGGAGAGGGTCCCAGGGTGCAGGGTGCTGGATTTGTCTCTAGGTGTGTTCACTTCGCGAAAAATAGGTGAAAAGTTATTGTAGCATCTTTCGTTGTTATTTGGCAAAATTTGTCCAATCATGGACTAAGGCCCTGTTCACCTGCCTTATAATCCGTCTTATTCAGCTTATTTTTTTCAGCCGGAACAGTATTTTTCTCTCATAAAAAATCAGCCAACAGTGTTTTTCAGCCGGCTTATAATTCCAGCCGAACGGGTCCTAACTAGGCTCAAAAGATTCGTCCCGACATTTACAGACAAACTATGCAATTAGTTATCTTTTTTTACCTATATTTAATGCTTCATGTATGCGTCAAAAGATTCGATGTGACGGATAGAAGAGGAAATATTTTGGGTTGACATGGAAAGTGAACACACCCCTGGAGACTAGAGAGAGCGCAGACAAAGGCCTCTCCTATCTCCTCCATCTCATCCACATGCATGCATGATGATCTGTACCGATCGATCGGGTCACCACTCACTCTGTCACGACTCGGGCCAACACCGCCCAGTCGTCCAAGCGAGGAGGCTGAGGCGGGAAGCGAGTCAGGAAGCCCAACAAGCATGTTCAAGGCCCGGAATGGCGCAACTGATCTTGATCCAAGCCCAGCCGTGTCTGGTGAATCACGGCTCAGCCGTTGTGACAGGAGGACTCCTGACTCCTCTTGGTTGTTTGCCGGAGCAGTTGGCGGCGGGCTGCGGCTCGAGTTGGCCGGCGGCGACCTTGCCCACCGGAGCTTGTAAACTACATACTATCCGGTCCTACATCAGATTCATACATACAGTACCGTCACGCGTACTCGGAAGTCGGAGCCACCAAATGAATGGCATTTCTCTATCAGCAGGAAGGAACATGAAAATGAAACCGCACAGGCACAGCAAGAGAACATCGCCAAGCTGTTGACGCGTCATCCATCGTCGTCTGTGTGGATGGAAGCAGGTGCATACAGTACAGTGCAGCCAGTCCTTGTGCGCCCCTGCAGCTTTTCGTGCCGCACTACAGTAGTATCGTTCGTATCGCCATGTGCGAGACGCAGAGCTGCTTGCTGCCTTGTCCCTCTGACGGGCTGGTTCGGCCGGTGGAAAAGCCGGTTTCAGCTGATTCAATAGTGTTTTACGAGAGAGAATAAGCTAAAAAAAGCTGAAACAAACCGAAACATGACTTGCAGAACAGGGCAGTCGTCTAATCCTCTCTGTGCTGTGCACGACTGCACGCTGCAATTGCAGTCCATTTGCGCATCTCTCGTCCTTGTCTTCTCTCAACGACTGACCGAACCTGATACTCGACTGCTCATCAACTTTGACCCATACACTTCTCCTGCTGCAGTCCATGGCCGGCTGGGTTGCTGTAGTGCAGATTGGCCGACGCCCCAACGGAGGAAGAATTATACGTGTTTGATTGATGCAGGGAAAGTTTAGCTCACGTCGTATCGGACGTTCGGATACTAATAAAAAATTATAGATTCCATCAGTAAAACACGAGACAAATTTATTAAGACTAATTAATCCATCATTATCATATGTTTACTGTAGCACAACATTGTCAAATCATGAACTAATTAGGCTTAAAAAATTTGTCTCGCAAATTAGTCACAATCTGTGTAATTAGTTATTTTTTAATCTATATTAATACTTCGTACATGTGTTAAACATCCGACGTGATAGGTTGCTAACCTGATCTCCTTAGCCAAACACCTCGGGAGTAGTAACAATGAAAGGGAGAGCTGTTGGCTGTTGCCAGCTTAAAAACCACACAGTTGAGTTGAGGAGACACTACTACTGTACTAGCTGATGATGTCGATGGCCAATCTGCGTGCTTGGCTCTCGGGTCTCGGCTGAATAATGTGAAACAGTAATGGTCTTGTTTAGTTCCAGCTGTAAAGTCTCGGAGTGTCACGTCGGATGTTATATGAGAGTGTCGCATGGGTATTCAGATACTAATAAAAAAACAAATTATAGAATCCGTCAGTAAACCATGAGACGAATTTATTAAGCCTAATTAATCCGTCATTAGCACATGTGTGTACTGCAGCATCTTATTGTCAAATCATGGACTAATTAGGCTTAAAAAATTCGTCTTACAAATTACACGCAATCTGTATAATAGTCTATATTTAATACTTTATGTATGTGTCTAGATATCCGATGTGATAAGGTGTACTCTCTCTGTTCCAATTTATTTGTTGTTTTTGGTTTTTGTGCCATAAGTTTGACTTGATTTATAGAAAATACGTACAACATTTGTATCTCTAAATAAATTTATTAAAAAATTAAATTCGAAGATCTTTCCAATGATAATATTTTTTAATATATATTTTGTTAAAGTTGTTTATCGGGAAGCGAAAGCGACAGATATTTTGGGACGGACCCTCTGTCCCTAGTTAAATGTCGTTTCCGGTTTTCGTACCATAAGTTTGATTCAATTTGTAGAAAATACGTGCAATATTTTCATCTTCAAATAAATTTATCAAAAAATTAGATTCAAAGATCTATCCAATGATATCAATTATGTACTATAAATATTAATATTTTTAATATATATTTTATTAAAGTTGTTTCTCGGAAAACGAAAGCGACAAATATTTAGGGACGGAGGGAGCAGGTGGGAACTAGATCCGTGTGTTTGGTTGGAGAGCGGAGCGAGCCGGAGCGGGTTCGACCCACTTTTTGGCTGTTTGGATGGAGTTTCGGGGTGGGTTGGGTTGGCTCCCAGGGGAATATTCCTTAAAGATGTGGGTTCGTTTGGACCGCCGAAAAACGACGGACGGAGCCGCTCCGCTCGGGTTGGCCTGTCTCACGTGTGATACGGTCACCAGAGAACCTTATCCTTCACTTCCGCCCCATCCACTCCCGTTCGTAGCACCCTCGTCACCTGCGCCGGCGCCCCGACCTGGACCGCCGACGGCGCCCCATCCACTCCCGTCTGTCCGCCCCGGCCTCGCCCAGCGCCGGCCCCGCCGGTCCGCCGCCACGCCGGCAGGCCTGAAGGTCGGCCGCGCCGGCGCTCGGCCCCAGGTGGCCGCGCGGTCCCTCGGCCTAATCCGCCTCCAGATCCGCCGGAGCAGCCGCACCGCCTGCCCCCAGGTTCGCCCGAGGAGGAGCCCCGCCCGTCGCCTAGCCCGCCCAAGGAGCCGCCCCAACCGGCCCAAGGTACCGATCTCCCTCCAGTTTACACAAATTCTGGCAATGAAAAGTCCCTAAAAAATATCGAGAGTTCAACAACTTTATATTATTAGTGTGTAATGTGCCTATAGATATGGCCTAAGACTTTTATTTGTAATATGGCCATGACTTTTATATGTGGCTGTTATATTATTTTGTGTTGAAATGGTGCATGGTGCTATGGTGTTCAAATGTTTGGAGTTGCTGAAGAAATTATATTGTGCTGATGAAATTATATGTTGTGCTATGGTGTTTATAAATTGAGGAGGGTAACCTCACCAGAGGTGACCATATTCAGGTTTGGTTCGAATCCATCCAACCAACCAAATAGAAAATAGGATGGATCCAACCCTCATCTGAATTCTCCAACCAAACAGACAACAAACGAACCCACTCTCACAGCCAAATAAAGAAAGGGTTGGAGCCGTCCAAAAAAAAACACGGGTGGGAGGCGTTCCAACCCACTGATCCCGCAACCAAACACACGGGATAAGGCCGGGCCAAGAGGGTGTCTTCGGAATTCGGGAGACCGGATCGTGTAGTACTACTCGTGGAGTCTCGGCATACTCCAGCAGTGACAGCACATGGAAGGACATGTAGGATGATATACTACTAAAAATGGTCTGGTGTCTGGTGTGGTCACCTCAGCTGCGTGCTGCTCCGTCTGATCTATCTTTTCACGAATCACATTGCCGGGATGCATCATGCAGCATGGGCACAGGCGTACAGTAGAGCACGAAATGCGGCACGATTGGTGAACACCGCATGCACATGCACGTCCGTCCGGCCCTGAAACTGAAACCCTGCCTGCACACAGAGCAGAGGACTGACTAGAGGCAACGCAGACACGCAGAAGCAGCGATTGTGAATTCGAATGCGTGGCACACCATCCATCCTTTTTTGCCTATCGGGGGGGTTCAGTTCAGAGATGTCGCAAACGTGCAACGCCCCTCGCTCGGATCCTTCTTCTTAAAACACCAACTCACAATGCGTTGGCAACTTTAACTACCACCATGCATACGCATACGCATATGCACGTGCACACCCATCCAAGCAACAAACAACCGGTAGTAGCTAGAGCAGTGAGCAGATGAAGACAATCCATATATAAAACTGCTTGACCCAAGCTAGACAAGGATGGCATACAACTGCTACACAACCTTGGCGTGTCTGGCACTACATACTAGTAACTTAACCTTGGCGTGCACAACTGGCTGCTGAATAATCTCATTCTCATCTTCATCCGGAGGACCACAAGTAGAGGCCAGGACGTACGGCAGACGCTCGCTGTATTCACAGCTACAGTATCATCCATGCCCATGTCCATGTGCGCTCGGCCCCGGGCTATCCTTTCCGTGCGCTTGTCGTCGTCGTCTGCCGTCTCCGTCTGCAGTGCAACGCAGAGGCTGTCTCTGCCTCTCTCGGGGATTGTTTGGTGCACCAACTTTACACAGTAACACACTGTGCAACGCTGTAGTAATTTTGTTTTTATTCGATAATAATTGTCTAAATATTGATTAATTAGGTTTAAAATGTTCGTCTCGCAAAGTATAACAAAATTATGTAATTAGTTTTTTATTTCATCTATATTTAGTACTCTAAATATGTGTCGATATTTTGACGTGACAAAGAATGGAATTCGTGGGTGAAATCTGTATCTAAACGAGGCCTCGGTCTCGGTCGATGCGTCCGTCCTTCCGAGCCCAGATCGCTGCAGCAGCGTGCAGAAAAAACACATGCATGTCGTGTGGGTCCGGGGTCACTAGCACTAGCAGCAACAGCTGCTGCTGCTGCATTGCGGACGGACGGCGGACCCAGCTGCTAGATCGGCCACAGGACAAATGCCATTGCATTGACGCATCGATCGATCTCCAGACACGAACGAACGGGCCGGGGGCTCATGACATGCATGCAGTGCAGGGTACTATCTATACTTTAATTTAGACTGCCTGTAGAAG
This sequence comes from Saccharum hybrid cultivar R570, assembly GCA_038087645.1. Classification (NCBI taxonomy): domain Eukaryota; kingdom Viridiplantae; phylum Streptophyta; class Magnoliopsida; order Poales; family Poaceae; genus Saccharum; species Saccharum hybrid cultivar. Next base: position 2,705,224 of record JAQSUU010000088.1, read on the forward strand.
CGATGTACGCGTACGTAGAGCAGACGACCGGCGGCGTACGTACGTTTCTTTCACAGACAGATTGAACGGCCAGCAGTAGATGCATTTAGCATCTTCAAGTGGAGTGTGAGAAGATACGGTAGATTTGGGCTATCTTGGACGGGGCAGCAGTCTTGCATTCTACGCTTGATCGACAACAGGTACAGCGAGTGAAGTGTACAGGCACAAGCTGCGGGCTCTTGAATATAAAAACCTCTAGTATACGATACGACGTGATCTGCTCTCGGTTCAAGAAGAACAAGACTAGACGACGTGATTTGTACATGCATGTACAAAATCAGCATATGCAATGCAACATGTCCGTGGATCGATCGGAGTCGATCAGTGCGGGCAGCCAGTTCCAAAACAGCAGTGTGTGTGTGCATACAGTATCATGAAGGACATCTAGTGTCCACGTCTTGTTCCTGCGGCCCACAGAACATGCATCAGGCATTCAAGCATGCATGCAGCTACTACCACTCCGACCAAACTAATTAGGCTCAAAACGTTCGTCTCGCAAAGTACAACCAAACTGTACAATTAGTTTTTGATTTTATCCATATTTAGTACACCATGCATGTATCGTAAGTTTGATATGACGGAGAATCTTTTTTACATAGTACATTTTTCAATGCAACTAAACACAGCCTACTGCACAGTACTCCTACTACGCCTTAGGAGTATAGTAGGTCCCAATGGAGCATCGGCATGCACAGACCATATCTTTCTGGTATCTGTTGCAGTACAGTATGTATATGGAACAGTAGTATTCTGGTTCTGAGTTTTGTCTGAACCTGACAATGCGTAGCATGGACCCAAGTGTATTGTTTAGATGTAAAAACTTTTAGAATTTAGTAGTGCTTTCATTTGTATTTAACATGTTTGAGATTGATAAATTAAAAGTTTTTAATTCAAAAAAAAGTCGTATAGTAGCAGCTGCCCTTGAGAGTTTGGCATCCTTGTATGATGGCATCCCTGTGAGGCTTACTTTCCTCACGAAAAGATCTTTTTTAACTCCCTTCAACTTTTGTTATAGTCTGATCCCCAACTCATTTATAAAACCAGATTTTGATCTCGTTCAACTTTTAAAACGGTTTGTTATCGGCAATGCTCATCGTCGGGCGTCCATCTGATGGAACGCTGCTTCCCGAGCCTGCGCACGCTACCGCCCAACAAGCCTGCCTCATTTGTATGTCTCCTCCATCTCTCTCAAAAATATATTCCTACTCGCTCGCCCATCGTACACTTCATAGCGCCATGTGGTCGTCAGCCCGCCACACCCTGCATTCGCAGCGGCCATCCCCCCGTCCCCCACAGCCTCATCCCGCGCTGCTCGCTCCTCGCTCCTGCCCGTCGCGCACCCCACCCTCTCCTCTTGCTCCTTGCTCCCGCAGTCCTAACCGGCGCGTGCCTGCCTGCGCCGTCGGGAACGCTGCCCGCCTCTGCAGGTACTGGTGGTGCTGTCGCATGCCTCGATCCTCACCGAGCCAAGGGCAACCACGAGCGCAGCCTGTGCTGGTGGTGCTTGTGCGCCACCGCTCAGCGTTGGCACCCACTCCGAGGCCAGATTCAACCAGGTCCTAGCCTCTCCCCTTATGTTGCAAACATATGTTTAAAGTGTTTCAGATTTTATCAGAGGTATGTTGCAAGTGTTTCATATGGATGTTGCAGAAGTAGATCAGGATGTTGCAAGTATTTTAGAATCATGTTGCAAGCGTTTGTTCAAAATGTTTCAACTGTTTCAGACATATGTTGCAAGCATTTTTTATCTGAATGTTGCACATGTTTCACACATATGTTGCAAACATATGTTCGAAATATATCAACTGTTTCAGTCTTATGCTGCAAGTGTTTTTTATCTGAATGTTACATATGTTTCACACACATGTTGCTAGTGTAAGTTCCAAATGTTTTATTTTGCTTTAGACATATGTTACATTTAAGTGTTTCGTGTTTTATAGGTATGTTCAGAGAGTCATAGAGAACGGTCCAGGTGTCGAGGGAAGGGGCACGACGAGTCAGGGCCGGCGGATGGGACGCACGACGTGCCTAGGGTCTGCGGATGAGGCGTGCTCGTCCCCATCCTGGCTCTTGGGTCCTGCCCGCGCGAAGAGAGAGGAGAGGGTCAAGGGGAAGGAGCGGCGGGGCGAGGTGGACGGGGGCGGGGTACACGTGTGGGGCGGGACAAGGCGGACGGGGATAGACGCACGTGCAGCAGCGAACGGTGCAGCGACATTCGTGGGCAGGTGGGTTGGCGACCGAAGCCGGGGTCACACGATAGCATTTTGTGATGGGCCATGCTGCTAGGTTGTTCGGTGGGAGTGTGCCTGAGTTACAGTCTAACGGAATCCTATCATCGGACGTCTGGGCACCAGCAATTCCTGTTTATTGTTATATTGCATGCATCCTGGACGATTTTATTATGGCGGTGTTGTTTAACGTGGCGCCACGTCAACCTCAAGGGTACGTCTTGCCTTCTGGTTAGAGGTTCTCATCATCGGAGCATGAGGTTAGGTTCATGTCGTCCTCAAAGTGTATATTGGAGTTTTTAAAACTCCAAAAGACTACTTTTAGCAATACTACGGTTTTCAAAAGCTATAAGTATGTTGTCCAAACACTTCACGGAATCATGGCACTTCAAAACCCAAGTATTCCACAAAACCATGCTATTTATATAAACTTTAAAAATACTTTAGTATCGAAAGGGCATAGTTCCGTTAGATGCTGTCCATTTTCTGGTATATGATTGGCAGCTCTGTAATTTAGTAGCATATTTCAAGTTCTACGTTGCAAATTTGCATAGAATTAAACACCACCACAACCCGCCGCCAACCCCCCCCCCCCCCCCCCCCCCCCCCCCCCCCGCCCCCAAAAAAATCGCTTCTTCACGAATATAAAGCAGCAGTTATGAACGCAAAATCTTCCCAAAAGTAGAGCATCACACGAAGCTTTAGTACCCCAGAATCACCAAAATATAAAGCTCTTGATCGTCAATAACAAGGGTATATAGCAGAATTCCAAGTGAACTCATTACAAACTCAACAGCTTCACAAGATGATGTATCCAGTTACGAATATAACAGGAAAAAACAGCAATCTTCAAATGGCTACAGAACCAAAGACCAACTTCCAAGCATTTGCTAGTTTACATGAGTTCCCACATCTTTTTGGCACCCTTCTGCATGGCCACGGAGAACCTCCAGTAAATTCCAGAGTGAAATAAGAATCTTGGATGCCTTGACACCACTACAAATATTGCAAACGGAAACCCCTACAGCTTGAAATATTTTCTTGGAATGTTGGACATTGCCTTTAAGGAACGTGCTGTACAGGCATTACAGCCACTAATCTGCCTCTGGAAATAGCGGGGTTCAGTTCCCTCCCAGAGCCAACAAAACACAGCCCTGCAAAAGGAAACTATCCTCCTAGTCTTATCTAGTGGTGTGATGCAACAATGCAGAGAATACTGTAGCCTAACAAAGGGAGTCTATGATCCAAACCTGGGAGATACATCCACTTAACACCAGTACGCCCATACTGTACCCAACTTAATTGTAGCTCATGCTCCTTAGAGGGTCATATCTCTAAGGACATCTAGTGCACTCATATTTGCTGACCACCTTAACTTGGTATTGTTTCAGATGCCATGTTTCCACCCAGCTGCCCCATCAACTGTCAGAACTATGGCCAGCGACAGGCACAGTCCGCTGGGCGAACTCAAGCAATAGTCTGCGCTGTTGCTCATCTGTGTGAGGAAGACTGGCACGCAGAAGCTCAACTGGAAGTTCCTTGTGTATCGCTGTTGCAGCAGCAGGGTGCTTGTGCATAGTATGAACCATGCTGTCAAATTTACTCACACAATACTTAGTAAGCAGCCCAAAGAAAGCATTAAACGATGCTTGCCATAGGGCTCGGTTTGGAGCGCTATAGTCTGGTGCAGCAGGCTGCTCAGTGAGAAGCTCTGTTGCTCTATCCAGGACAGACATTATGATGACAGTGGCACCATCACCAGCAGCATATCCAAGGGGTCGAAGAGGTGGATGCTCAGACGAGCACACAATTGCTGCAAGACAAGCACTGAGCCCACTTAAGTCCATCCCACGCATGCATGCAGCTACAGCACTAGCTAGTTTAGTTACTGTCTCAGCTGAACCATCATCAGATGGCAAATTTCCAAACACAAACCTCAGATGCCGGAATACTGCCATGCAAACTATCCTTGCAAGATCGCTACCAGGTACCATGAGGTTGATATAGCGTGAAAGTAGTTTCCGGCCCTTGGGTAGAGAAACAATGCGAAGAAATACCAAATCATCATTTGCAGACAAATGTGTGTTTTTATTTGGACCTAGTGGATCAACCAACTGCAGTGATTCGGCCAGCTGACCAAGGAGAGATTGCCTTCTGTTTTTAAGTTGTAAACCACCATCTTGCTGCTGGCTAAATTGAAGCAAGCGATCAATATCATCTATATCAAGTAGTAGGTTGAGTCCATCCTCAATCGTGATCCTAGCAGCTAGCAGAGGTTCCTGATCAAGAGGCTTTGAAATAAGAGAGTTATCGTCAGTTGCAGAAGCTGGTTCAACATCAAGAAGTGGGCGTGGCCTCCGGATGGAAGAAAATGGCAGTCTCCCAAGGGCATCGACCTTAAGGTATGCATGTGGCTCATCCTTGCTCCGTGCACATGATGATGGATCCCGAATCAAGGTTGGGTAGAAGCGATGCTTCGACCTTCCATCCACATATCTGCTGGCCAGACAAGCTTGATGGTAATAATCATCGATGTATGGATCATTTATGTGAGTAGCGGCATGCTGTATCCTTAAAATGTTTTCAAGTTCTTCAGTGGACATATACTTGGATCTAAACCTTGACCTCCCATTACCCATCTTCATAATACCAAACTCAGAGCCTTGGAGAGGAAAATGGTGACCTTGCCTTCCATGGTACATTGATGATCTTGTTCTTGGATCACTGAACTCAGGCATCCCAAAATTATCAAACCTATTCATCATTTGTGGTGGATGCTGGGGGCCAAACATGTGTGCCTGTGTTCTTGATGACTGCTGTGAAGATTGCTGAATTGGGAGCATGCCCTGCTGTTGGCGTATTGTCAGCATTTGAGGGGGCATGAATGTATTCGGACGTTGTAGATGGTTTGGCAGCAAATCTGTCATGTTGCTGGCAGTTTCCCCATGAAACTGCCCATTATTCAGCAGATGACCTTGTTGTCCACTGCTGTTAGTTGAGAAGCCTGTTGAAATCATATGGCCCCGGTTTCCACCAAACAATGGCTCTGGAGGTGTCCCTCCACGAGAAAACTGGGAGAATGGGGCATCACTTTGTGCAGACATATGCATCTGAAATTCATTGAAAGATGGCATGTTCATCTGATGTGGTTGTCGAGGCACTGAATTGGGTGGACCACCAGGTAGATGGTTTGACATGTATGGTGCATTTGGAGCAGGATTGTACTGAGGCTCCTTTTGTGGGTATGAGGATGTACGGTGCAAAGGAGATGGCCTTGGTCCAAGAACGGGTTCGTTATGATTGTGTTGTTCCTGTTGCTGAGGGGATGAGGATGTTCTGTGCAATCTGGAATCAGCAAGGAGAGAAGAATGGTGCTGTGGAGGCCACCAGCCATTGCCATTTGGTCCTTGCTTAGCACCTTGCACGTACTGATCAGGCCAGAGTGGGGATTCAAATTCTGGAGCCCAGTCAGCAGCAGCAGAACCTACCAGTGGTAAAATATCACATTAGAACAAAGAAAATTGACATGCAGATGTAGCAGTTCAACTGCAACACATGACAACATTATTATATAAAAAAGAGCATATACGAATAATTTCTTCTTCTTTTCATGAAAATCTCTGTATAAACAGTCAAATAAAAGGAATGGCTAATTATGTCATCTGGCAATGGAAAAATCCATCAGGGCATCCCACAAAACAATTATCACAAATGTATTACCATGTTATGAAAATTCCTTAAGAGTTTACAAGGACATCTAGATCATAATAAACATATTCAAGAACTCTGATCTATCTAAACATTTAGTATTAGGTAAGATATTCAAATATTCTTCTTGGTAAGGCAAGTTGTTCCTGGTAGAAGTATTATTGAAAGCAAGCAAAGAAACCCATAAAATTCTTACACCAAAGAATTATATAGATTATTAACCAGAATGGCACAACTCACTTTCTCTTGAAAAAGAAGTCCCAAGGTTATTTACCCCAATATGCTTTGGTAGGTTAACATCTCTTCTTAGCTGAAAATGAAAGGAACACAAAATTTTCAAAAGGTATGGTATAGGTATATCTCAAGAATAATCTCTTACAATGAAAAGTTTATATGGAAGGATAACATATGCAGGCAATTTAACTCTAATAATCAAGCCCATCAGGTAAATCCAGAACATGCAGCCCATATGAGATGCATCAACAACAACAACAACATAGCCTTTTGTCCCAAGCAAGTTGGGGTAGGCTAGAGATGAAACCCAAAAGAGACGAGAAACAAGGAGACACATAAAGGGACATAAAGGGCACAAGACAAAAAAAGGTCACGGTTCAGGCACGTTGATTGCCAATCTCCAAGCGCTCCTGTCCATAGCTAAATCCTTGGAGATATTCCACTCCTTAAGATCTCTCTTAACGGACTCGTCCCAAGTTAGTTTAGGTCGACCTCTACCGCTCTTTACATTATCGGCCCGCTTTAGAACTCCACTACGCACTGGCGCCTCAGGAGGCCTCCGTTGGACATGTCCAAACCATCTCAATCGATGTTGAATCAATTTCTCCTCAATTGGTGCCACCCCAACCCTATCCCGAATATCGTCGTTCCGGACTCTATCCCTCCTTGTGTGCCCACAACACCAACGCAACATACGCATCTCTGCTACACTCAATTGCTGGACATGTCGCCTTTTTGATGCATATTCTGCAGTAATCTTATGATTCTTTTGTTTCTGTCATAATTATGTACATATGTAAGAAGAACCTGAAACAACAAGCATACAAGTCATGCTGGTATATTGCAAAATCTACAAGAAAGGTAGAAATCCCAATTCCCAAGTATAAAACATTGGAAGTATTTTTCCTTTTCAGTACAATTTCTTTGGAAGGGGCAATTGTACATCAGGTCAATCATAAAGGGGCACATTGGATGCTACATTTCAGATAACTTATAGCAAAACAATTTTCCTGTTTAAAGGCAGGTAAAGCAAATTTTCACATATTACATTTTTGCTTGAATTTGTAATCCATGCTTCAGTAATCACTAATCAGTATATAGAAGACATACTATACATCAAAGTTATGATTCATCGTCCAAAGAAAAAAGATTACAAATTGACACAACAAACTTCATACCATAATTTTTTTTTCGAAAAAACTTCGTACCTCAATTTCTGGGTGCAAATAAACCATTAGGATAGCTTTAGGGTTACAATGAGTACATCGACTCTTATTAAAAACATGTAAAGAATGTAATATGAATACAAGGATTTCCTTAAGAAAACAACAGATATAAAGAAAATAAGTTTGCGCTGAAAGTTACTGCAATGAAATTCTAGTTTTGGGGGAAAGATAACCTTTGAGAATGTATTTGCAAGATCATCAAGATCTGAGAATGAACTATCTTCAGCCTGAAAAACAAGTTGTAGACTAGGTGAGAAGCAAATACAAACTATACAAGCCATAGAGCTTTTTCTTAAAAGTTCAGTACAAACCCACCAAGCATCAGTCTGACTTTACATGGAAGAATTTGAGTCTATCTGTTAGACTAAAACTAAACTTTACAAGATTCATGTTCTGAACTAACAAACTTAACAGCACAACAAAAGAAGAATGAAAAAAAAGTCATAAAAGTGCATCTGCAATCTTCTGAGAATATTTGATACCCCCCCCCCCCACACACACATACACTTTGCTAAACAGTATCTTCACGGTGCTATAAGAAATTATTCATTTGCCATAGTTGTACAAAGATATAACAGATTAACAGTTATACTCGATACAGTACTTGTCCAGCTCCAGCTTGGAATAAATAGTTAAAGGTTGTATTAACAACTGACATTAAATTTCTTTTGTCCAGCATAGTCCCTACCTCTAGTGCAATCTCTTGAGAAGAAAGTGGGCGCTCTAAATCATCGAGTCCAGTGAAAGCAGCATTACTGTCGTTATCATCTTCGAATCCACCTAGTTCAAAGTCCTCCAGCACATTGTTGCCAAAAAAAGCATACTGTGATGCATCAAATCTAGTGTCACCTGCATAGGAAGATTTCAAAATTATGTCAACTAACATGAGGTGCTTAGGTACAAACCTAAAAACAGCAAATAATAGACACCAACTTTTGGTTCGAAGAAGCAGAACTCCAGTTGCATTTATGCACTAACACTAACAGTACAACATCAACTTTAGTAAATTGTTATCCACACTTCCACAGCATACCATATCTACCGACCAGTGTCCAAGTCTAATTGTCCATATTTTAGTTAAAAGAAACAGATCTCCATTTGCTATCGTCTATAAGCCCTAGCGCTGTTCAACAACCAATAATCATATGCCTTCAGGAATTAGCAAGAGGCAAAATTCATTTTCTGATTTCACCGCCGTGTCACGGGCAGTAAGAAAAAACGAGCTTGATTCGCATTCGCTAACTAGTGTGCAAGCCCAATCGCACTGTTCCATTCGGTATCGTTGACAGGCCCGTTGAAACACATTAATCATACATCTTCACGAATGAGCAAGAGTCAACGTGAAACCCATTTCATTTCCCGATTTCAAAGCCGTTGAAACAAAAATAATCATACTCCCTCCATATCGAATTTAGAAGTCTCCAAAACCCAACTTTGACCTCTTGTTTTTATAAAAAAATATTTATAGAAAAGTGATATATGTATATTTTTATGAAAGTATTTTTCAAGACAAATTTATTCATATAATTTTTACATTACAACTTAAAAGTTAGTGATGATTTATATTCCCAATGTTTGACCTAAACCTTGTCCAAAACGACTTCTAAATCTAATAGGAGGGAGTACATCTCCATTTGCCGCACTAACCGGACAAGACTCCGTCACAAGACGTACCTGTGTTAGAGGTATTAGCGTTGGCAGCAGGTACCGCCGCCGGCGGCGGCTCCGGCTCCAGGAGAAAGTGGCCCTCGCGCAAGGACATGGATCCAGAGGGAGGTTCCCCGGTAGGCAGCATCGTCGGCGTGTCCCCAGACGCGGGCCACACCAGGAGGCAGTTCAGCACCGACGGGATTCGGAGGTGGGGGCCGAGGCGCGGCGCCCTGGACCGGAGCAGGCGGGAAGACCGGGGTCCGGAGTCACAGACAGACCTGCGGACCGCTGCAGCCTACTGCCGTGCCCTAAGCGGACGGTGCGACGCCCGCGCGGATGCCGGGGCCGGAGCGGACGGCAGCAGCTTGTCCACGCGTGCGCCGAGCTGCTCGCCCGTGGACCGTGGCCACCGGCTCGAGGCTGGAGGAAGCGAGGCGGTGCGGCGTGCAGGGGACGGCGTGGGGTCGTGGGGAGGAGAGGAGAGGAGGACGATGACCCTAATCCCGCCGATGGGCTGGGCTTGGATGTTTTTGGGCTTTGGCTTTATTGTTGAAAAAAGGGTCGGGAAACCTCTGGATCCAATTTTCTAGTGTTCATAATTTTGACGTGGCATGAGAAGACACAAAAACAAACGGATTTACTTTGTGCAGTTTTATTTTCACCATGGTTATTACTGATTTGGACAAATTTTGGCAAAATATATATGAGGAGGAGTTGTTCTGAGCAAGCAGCTTGCAAGTGTAGGAGTATTTTTCTGGCTTATAATTCGTCTTATTCAGCTTGTTTTTTCAACCAGAACAGTATTTTTCTTTCACAAAAAATCAGTCAACAGTTTTTCAGCCGGCTTATAATTCCAGCCGAACGGCTCCTCAAAGTAAAGTGCCACTTGCCGTATTGTTCTCATCAGGTCGGTTTGGCTGGGATCGGAGCTGGATGGGATCGATGTTGGCTGATCAGTTGCGCCGGAGCCACTAGTTGCTGCGCTGCGATGCAGATCTACTCCACATGTTAATCAAATCAAACCCATTCCTTATTCTTTGTCAGCGTCGTCAAGGCCTAGTCATGTTCGACTTTCTTTTTTCCTTACAGGCATCTTTTCTGCGCCCGATGTTCTGGTGGTCACTTCTGCAGGTCGGCACGCTACTATCCGATCCGGTTAGAGCTTTTACTACGTACTGTGTACAGCTCCTGCTAATTAAGCAGCTTGCTGAACTTGTTAAGGATCTATTTGGGAGGACTCGCTCTGGCTTCGACTTTGCACTATAGTTATCGATCAGGAGAAACAGAGCTCAAGGAGCCACAACCACAAAGCATAGTTTTATTGGCTTCCTATTGTTTTGAGAATCGAAGCAGCCACAGTCCACAGAGCATAGTTTCATTGGCTTCCTATTGTTCTTAGAAGAACTGTGGTGTGCTCTGCAGCTGCAGATTCAGATCTTGCTTTCCAGATCTGTAGCTAGGAGAGTTGACCTTTGTTTTGATGGACACCAACGAGATTTGATTCACCTCGAGCAAAGCTTTAGCTGAAGCATTGTAAATACTCTCGCTGACTGTACATGTGCATGCTTACTTTTGTATAAGTAGAGATATATAGGAATTGAAGCTCACTTCTGTTACAGTTAAAAGAAGCCTTTCCAACAAGTTTGATCAATGAGTTCTAAGCTTTTCTTAGACTGGTCTACTTTTCTTATCTTGGGTGTGTTCACTTCCCGAAAAGCAGGTGAAAAGTTACTGTAGCATCTTTCGTTGTTATTTGACAAAATTTGTCCAATTATGGACTAACTAGGTTTAAAAGATTCATCCCGACATTTACAGACAAACTATGCAATTAGTTATCTTTTTTATCTACATTTAATGCTCCATGCATGCGTCGAAAGATTCGATGCGATAGGTGGAAGAGGAAATGTTTTGGGTTGACATGAGAAGTAAACAAGGCCCTTCTCTGTGTCCCCCACCCCCGCTCGTGTGTGGTGAGGGTAAATAACCTGTGCTGGCTTGTGTGACCTTTTTTTTATCTCTTGTAGGGGCTAAAACCCACTCCGGTTTTATTATATAAAAAAAGATAGACTGAAACATCTGTGCTACCTTAAGGTTTGGTTTGGATCTTGTTCTCATAGCCTAAGGAAATGTTTGGAGCTTATTATTCTCTATTGTTTATAGTGATGTACAATATGGATTCTAGATTAAAAATTGGAGACGTCTATCCCAAATTGTTTACCTAGTAAAAGTCTCAAAAAGATAGAATTTAGTTCTGAATTTTCTATATATATAATTTTTAAAATGTATTATGCATAATATATATCTAAGTGCATAGTAAAAACAATATACCTAAAAAAGAAAGAAAACTTACAATTTAGAATGGACGAATAGTTAACAAAAAATTTACGGATGCACTAGCGTCCGGACGTCTGGCCCCAGCAGCATGTCCGGATGCAGCACCCACACCCATGCCCGACGCACGCAACTCCATTCGCCCTGCGTCAAATTCCGCTCTGGAGGCAACGTCTACACGTGAATCACGACGGCGCCACCGACGCGTATTGCAACATGTGCAACATCCTGATATGCTTTTGAAACATAAAGATGAAACATTTGTAGCATACAACTGAAACAGATTAAATATTTGAAATATGCTCTTGAAACATGTGTGTATAGCCGTAGCAATATATGCAATATCCAAATTCACTTTTGCAATATAAGTCTGAAACATCTAAAACACATGAAAACAAACACTTGAAACATGCATGTGCAGCCATAGCAACAATTGCAACATCCAGATAAACGCTTGAAACATACGTCTGAAACAACTGAAACACTTTGAACATAGGCTTGAAACATGTGTATATTGTCATTGCAACATATGAAACATCCCAGATCTATCCAGATGAAACATTTGAAACATAAGTAAAAAAACATATAAAACACATGAAACACGACGTCGCTGGCGGCCATGCCCTACCTAGTGGGGAACTACCGTAGCCGGCAAGCTTAGGTTTTAGAGGATGTGAGAACAACGAACGGCAACCTCCTCCTGCTAGCGTCGGGGTGGTGGTGGCACTTTGCACGCCATGGCCGCGACGGTGGACGGGTCGAGGTGGTGGACACCCCGCGTGGCGCGGGATGGAGCGCGGTGGCGAGGCAAGGTAGGCTAGCGGACGGCGAATCGCGACTACAGCGGCGCAAATGGCATAGTGGACGAGGTTGCTGCGGACGGACGACGCGGTGGAAGCGGTAGCCTCGCGAGTGGGAAAATGTTCGGGAGTGGAAGAACGACATGTTGCCTGTTGGGCCCTGGGAACGAGGCCGTCCGACACGAAAGCATTATTGAAAAACTTAATATAAAATAAGTATTCGGATTCGTTTTTTTAACTTTATTTATTCTCGTTTTTTTTAAGATCCAAGCAGGGCCCCATAGGTTCAAATGACCTCATATGTCGTCACACCTTAAAATGGCAAGCTAGAATCGCCATGTACTACGGCAGTGGGTTCCAAAACGATTAACAGGACGCCACGAATCACGCCAAATTTATTTTCTAGTGTCCCGTCCTTAGCTGGAGACTCATCGCGTGGCGCCACGCACCCAACACGCAAACCCCTTACGTGTCATACGGCTATACCCCCGGCGCACCTATTTCAGCGGTCGCATCACGGCATCGTCCTCCACGCCGACCGATCACTTGCAAGGAACCAGTACACACACATCACCTAGCGAGAAGAAGAACCAGCGGGCGAACACGTCGCCGGCGCAAGGGCAGCGCGTCGTGCTACGGCGGCCGGCCGGCCGGCCGGTGGTGATCGACAAGTACGTACGTATACCTCCATATATACAGGGAACAATGGCGCAGCTGGTGGACAAGGCGAAGGGGTTCGTCGCCGACAAGCTGGCCAACATCCAGAAGCCGGAGGCGGAGCTGGCCGACGTGTCGGTGGGTCACGTGGGCCGGGACGGCGCCACGCTGGCGGGGCGCGTGGACGTGCGCAACCCATACTCGCACGCCATCCCGGTGTGCGAGGTGAGCTACACGCTGCGGAGCGGGGCGGGAGGTGGCGTCCGGGACGGTGCCCGACCCGGGGTCGCTCGCCGGCGGCGGCGCCACCACGCGCCTCGACGTGCCCGTCCGGGTGCCCTACGACTTCCTGGCCAGCCTCGTCAGGGACGCCGGCAGCGACTGGGACATCGACTACGAGATGCGCGTCGGGCTCACCGTCGACCTCCCCGTCGTCGGCAACCTCACGCTGCCGCTCACCAAGTCCGGCGAGCTCAAGCTCCCCACCCTCTCCACTCTCCAGCATCATCTTCTGATCGATCTGCTGCGCTCAGCGACTGCTCACGACTCATCTGCAATTCTGCGTGCTACTACGGCCTTGTTTAGATGACATGTTTTTTCACTCTCTCTCCGTCACATCAATTTTTAGCCGATTGCATGGAGTATTAAATGTAGGTAAAAAAAATAACTAATTACACCGTTTAGTTGGAAATCACGAGATGAATCTTTTGAGCCTAGTTGGTCACGATTAGACAATATTTGTCAAATAAGACGAAAGTGGTACTATTCATCAGTGTGAAATTTTTTTACATCTAAACGAGGCCTACATATGTAACCAACCGCTCTCTGAGCCTGTCACGAGTCAAGTTAATTGCTACTTTCTGCAGTGCTGCTGAGTAGCTAGACCTAAAATGATGTGTACGAGTACTACTATGGAAGTTTCAGACCAACAAATAAATAAATAAACAGTGTTCCTTTTTCCGTTTTATCCCTCGTCTGTGGTGTTTTTTTTTTTCATTTTTCTTGTCCTTTCCTGTCCGCCTTTTTCCGATTTGTCCCTTCAGCTCCTGCCGTTGCCTTTTTCAAAAAATAAAAAGCTCCTGCCGTTGCTGTGGTGTTTTTTTTCTTTTCTGTTTTTCTTTTCCTTTCTTGTCCGTGGTTTGTGCATCCTTGATTTTCTTTTTATTTTTAATTGTGTTTTTCTCTGTCCATGTGTTTTTGTTTTTTTTCAGTTTTTGTTTTTCCCCCTACTTCCTCGATCTAGGTCTTTCTTAAGTAATAAATATAATGTTACATGTCTTTGAATTAATGACTTTTGCCAAAAAAAAACTAAAGATTTTTACCATCAAATTGATCCAGTTGTGATTAGAAAAAAGAACTTTTAGAACTTGGATAGGCGGATGGTCTAGCTAATCAAACCATCAACTAAAATATTAAGCCCTTTGTTATTTAATCTAATCCAGTCTAAATAACTCTATTTTGCAACTTTGTGATGATTAACGAACAGACCAATACAATCTATAAATATCTTATTCTAATTCAGTATAGGTATAATAGGACATTTTGATATTATCGCCACTATTAACTTAGTATTATGTGTGTCCTGTCATCATAAAAAATTATAGAAAGGGTGAAATATAAATTAATATGTATTCATGTTTTTGTTCCCATAAATATTTTATGGTACTCCCGTTGCAACGCACGGGCACTTTTGCTAGTAAATAAATAAATAAATAAGAAAAAGGCACGTCCCACTGTCAACTACTCGTTCCGTTAGAAAAGAGATGTAATTCTTGTAAAAATGCTTTCTCACTTCCAGGAGTGTCAAATAAATTCAAACTAGCTAAATATATTAAAAATATTAACACTTCCAAATAAATATGGTTATATTACTTATGAAATATATTTTATAATAAATCTATTTGGAAACAAACTAGAATTCTCGCTTTCAAGCAAAGAGTTAAACAATTAAAAAAATTGACCAGATATATAAAATAATAACATTACCAAATAAATATGGCTATACTAATTAAAAATTCGGTGGGGGATAGCATACGCCTCCCGAACATTTCGCTTTAAGGTAGATGACTCCTAACTCGGTGGGGGATAACATGTGCCTCCTGAGCATTTCGCTTTAAAGTAGAAGATTTCTCACCAAGTCCGAAAAAAATCCGCGAACCTCATACCCCGCTCGCACACAGATCATGTTACACTGTGAAATCATTTTTATAATGAATAAATCTAAATCGATTTCTGCTCAAAGGTACAATGACCTAAGTGTCTAAATACACATTACAAGTTTACAACAGAGTTTTAGCGGAGATGTTTTCCGTCTTCCACAGGCACTCAACCGAAGAGTACAAGTACTAAACTAGCTTTAACATCGTCTAGAGTACATTAAAAAGATGAGTGGTGTATATAGCGAAGGGAACAAAGAGAAAAGATAAGTACATTGAAATGTATTGAAAATATAGGAAAGTATGGAATGAACCTTGAAACAGGAAAAGTCTTTTTTAGTTTAGCATGTGCTTAAACAACACAAATCAATTTATTATCCTTAGTGCTTATTTACTATGTGAAAATCATTTCTTCTTGTAGAACCATACCACATCAACACACACTTGGATTCTATCAAACTCCAACAGCAATCTAATCTTGAAAAAGTGCAGGCCGCTCTTGACGGGAACTTGGAACTCCCATGCAAATCATATCTAATGTGGAAGAAATGCAAGCCGCTCTTGACGTGAGAACAATTTATACTCGTGGTTGCACACGTTCACCAAGGATCATGATTTCACTCTACTATAGCCTTAATTACTCCCTTATCACTAGAAGGCCTTTCCAAAGAGTCGTTCCATTAGTTCATAGAGCACTTCATAGATGAAGCAAGCAGTGTACCATGCGAAAACGAACCTAGCTAGAAGCTCCTATGTTGGTCACGTGACCTGGCCCAGTAGCTTCCACGGCCCACTTCAATACTCTACGCAGGTTTGCACTCCTCTTTCCATTCTCCGCTGTATAAAAATTTGCTGCGAAAATTGATATTAATTGGTCAAACGGGACGAATAGCGTCCAGCCCGAGGCCAGCGTTTGGACATCCGTGCTGCAGTTTCCCGCACTAATACCAACAATTCACGTCCGCGCTTGAAAAAAAACAGCACGCCCCCTGTAGGTCGGGATGGCGGCCAGAGGAGGATGAACAGTGCTTTCTAAAATTAGACGTCTCAGCTAACTAAAATATATGTAAAATTAAAATCAACGGTCTAGCCAAGACTACATCCTCTATCTAAGTTCTCAAGCACCTTAAAAATATTAAACTAGCAACTAAGGTGTCGGACTAATTAGAGCTCACCTAATCAATTTTAGGAGCAAGGTCACACAAACCTATATCACTAGTACTTTAAGCAACGAGGAAGTTCCTACACATGCTAGTAAGCAAAGGCACAAAGCCACCTAAGCTCCTAGCAATGCTCAATAATAAGACTACACAAGTCAAATTAGAGAGCGCAAATTACTTAGTTACGCAAACTAAGCGACGTGACTAACATGGTTACTAAAACCAAATTAGCCACGCAATGGAGTTATTTGTACGCTACACAAGCAAGTAGGTAACTAGCAAGCTACATAAGCTAACTAATTACAAGAGCAACTACATAAGCATAATGTATATGAAAATAATTACAAGCTTGTGTAAAGGGGATGCAAACCAACAGGAAGATAAGGATGACACGACGATTTTTCTCCTGAGGTTCACGTGCTCGCCAACACGCTCATCTCCGTTGTGTCGACCGCTCACTTGGTGGTTCGACGGCTAATTGGCATCACCCGCCAAGCCCGCATGTCGGGCACCGCAAGAACCTATCCACAAGTGAGGGTAGCTCAATGACACGCTCTACTAGTGTTGCTCTTCGCAGCTCCCGCGGGGTGAGCACGGTGCCCCCTCACAAATCCTTCTTTGAAACACCGCATAATCTTCTTGCGTGCTTCAACGGAGACCACCACCAAGCCGTCTAGGAGGTGGCAACCTCCAAGAGTAACAAACACCACCGGCTTTGCAATATGATCACCTAATGCCACTCGATGCAACCTCACGATGCAATCACACTAGAATCACTCTCTCACACAACCGGATGAATACTATCAAGCATATGTGAGATGGAGAGCTCCCAAGCACACCTACAAAAAGCCACCAAGGCTTAAGGGTGCTCAACAACCGACCCAAGACTGGCCACCACTTCTATTTATAACCCCATGATTCAAAAGAGTCGTTACCCCTTCACTGGGCAAGTCTCGTAGCAACCGGACACACTTGTCGGGCTGACCAGACGCACGACACGTGGCGTCCGATCACCGGATGGCCGCCACGTGTCCCCACTTTTCAATGTCGCGTGTTCGATCTCAACTGCTAGCAACCGCGTTGTAACACCTCTGGTGTTATAGTGACTAAAATTTGCCATGTCATCATATTGCACTGCAAAGCATTCATGATTAAGTTAACCATGTTGTGCATCAACTCAAATAAGTTTATGTTTCCTAAGTTTATTGTGTTTCTGGGGTGTGTGACTCGAATCCGAAAACCCTAATTTCGAATGTCACCACAAATACTTAGTTTATGCCCTATGTAAGTTGAGGTGTACGACGGTGTTGTACATTAGTGTCACTTGTAGGGTATGAGCTCAAGTCCAACTCATAAAATAAAGCTTCAAGTTTGAGTTTGAATTTGGAATACAAAACTTGTTGCAAGTTTTCTGATTCGAATTCGAATTCAAATTTGGGGGAATTATTAAAAGGATTTCCAAAGTCAACCTGGTCAACCAAGAGAGGCATTTAGTCAAACATGTGATACTTGACTCAATGATGCCCTTGGGTGATGGTGTGATCACTAAATACTCACCAATTAAGTAGCAACAAGTTTCGATTTGAAATTCTTCCGAAAACCCTAAAATGCAAAACCCTAGTTTTACCCCTTTTTGATTAATTCAAAATCTAAGCAAAATTTGGGAAAAGTGTAAGACCAAGTTTGTAGATCTTTTCAAGGGCTATAAGTTTGGTGTTTTGAGTTTTCAAAGTTTCAGTGTAAAATTTGGAGTAATTTTGAAAAGATTCAAATCTCAAATTTGACCCCTTTTTTATCTCCCCAATACAATTTCAAAATGGAGGCATAATTTGAAAATGGTTTGAATAGAAAAGTTGTAGGTATTGGATAGATGTACAACTTTGGTATTTGGAGTTTTTGAAGTTTCAATATAAAATTTAAAGTAATTTTGAATTTACATATTTTCAAAAAATGTCCCTTTTTTATTTCAAATTCAAATTTCAAAATCTAGACAAAATTTGAAAATGTTGATATTGAGAAAGTTGTAGAAATTTAAAAATTGAGCAACTTTTGTATTTACAGATTTTCAACTTATATAGAAAATTTGGGAGTAATTTGCAAATTTTCACCAGTGGCATTTCTGTAAATATTTCGAAGTCGACCACCAACGGCAGGGCGCCACCTCCCGCCTGACGCCGGCGAGCTTCGAATCGCTTCCAAGCACGCCTTCGACCGCCATCTTCTGTTTTGGTGTGTTTGCGACGTGCCGCGTGTCGCCTTGAGGTCATGTTTGTCACCCTATAAAGGCCGAGCACCGTCGTCGTCGTGTTTTCCTTTTTCTCTGTTTCCGCCACCACCGTAGCTCCGCCGCTCGCCGTTGCCTTCGTCGAGCCACCTCTAGCCACGCAAACTGCTCCACCGCAATTGCCTCACTCCTGCGCACCTCCTCGGCCGCTCGCACCCACCTCTACCGCCCGGAACACCCGCGTAGCCGTCGTCTTCTCCGCGCACGGTCGGAGCGCCGCCACCACCACCCTCACGGTGCGGATTTCAATAGAATTTTTGTAGAGCTCCTAAAATAGTGAAAATTTTTGAGTAAGCTTTCTAAGGTGTAAACTATCTAGGAAAAATATTAAATGCAACTTCCAGGAATTTTAGTAATTAAAATATTAATCAAAAAATCATGAAATTTGTTTTGACACTATTTTAAACCATGACCAATCTATAGAAAAAGTTTGAGCTCAATTATATGAAGTTAATTGTATTCTTAATTTATGTTTTATTAATTAATTAGTTAATCTTGTAATTAGAACCTAATGACTCAGGGTTGTTTGACTTTGAGATTGAGTGTGGACTTTGGGTCATTAACACTTAATGACCTTTAGCACTCTTAATTGATTGTTTGAGCTCTCTTATCTATGTTGTTAAGACTTAATGGGTGTTATTTCATGTGATAAACGAAAATCCTTAATGAAGTAATAAACTTAATCAAACCCTAAATTAGAGTTAGGTTGAAATCGTTTGCTTTGCAACTATACCGCGAAGGAAAGTTGTAATCAAGTTATTAACCTTGTTATTCATCCATCAAGCATCATGGTTAATACTTCATCATTTTAAGCATGTCTTATCATCGCGTGTAGTCCCCGTGAACGAGGAGATTACCGAAGTTGAATCCGTCCCCGAAGAAGAGCTGACGTCCGTGGAGGTGGGATTTGATATTTGTGGTACTGACCCAGAACCTGAACTTTCCGTCGACCAAGGCAAGCCCCGGTTACATTTAACCCTTCCTTACGTTTTGAGAAGCTTACTTCGCTTAGGTTAATGCTTTATTGCACTAAGTGATAGGAGTAGAGTGATAACTTAATTACTGCATTACCATCCTTGATACTTTGATATCATCCTTGTTACTATTTTTATTTAAAAATGCTTAGTATGCTTAGCCATGCTTAATGAGAAAACTTTAAAAATGTTAAGCAAAGTTTGAAGGGTTGTTGGACAACCACTTGATGAATAATGATGATGATAATCTGGGACCGGTCGGTGGACTTGCATCGGAAAAGGAGTCCCCATATAGTGTCTCCGACTAAGTCAGTTAAGGACCGTACCGTTATTTGAATTGTGTGCGTCGAGAATTTGTAACTGACCACATACTCCGGTAAGCCTAAGACCTCGGTAATTCTAACATATGAACGGCCAACCGCGTACTGGGAGTGGAGAGATGGCGAGAGTAGTGTACTTCACTCAAGGGCTGGATTGGAGGTGTACTGTACTCTCGGGTGACGCTGGACCCGGTCATATTTTGGAGGATCCAAGTGAAGGTTGATATCTTTAGGTTAAAGTCCTACTTGTATCGTGTGGTTAGGAATCCCTAGTTGGGTATAATCGATTCAAATCGTTGCTGCTCCTCGGTTAAGGAGACTCGATTCTCTGTTCAACATCGTAGTTAAGAAATGGAACTTTGGTCGGAGAATAAGAAAGAAGTTGCGTGAGTTATATAATATAGATTAGAAGCACTTACATTCTGTTGATAATTAATATTGAGATAAAACATTGAACTTAAAGATTCACTATTAGTAGCTTTTATGCAAAAGAACTATGATGTAATTTATTATATAAGCTGTTGCAATACTGTAATGCCTCTGAAATATGATCCTTCTCAGAAGATCGTGGATGATTCGGGTTTTCTGAGAACACCCGACATACTTCTTAAGTTATGTGGTACAAACGTATGGTGGTTAGAGGTCTTTAAGACGATAATGAGTACATGTGGGTCATATTATTTAGGAGGTTCTGCCACATGCGCGCCAATAGTCAACTGATGACTGGACACGCCTAAGGATGATCGAACTCGCTGCCCCTGCAT
Source organism: Saccharum hybrid cultivar R570 (assembly GCA_038087645.1). Classification (NCBI taxonomy): domain Eukaryota; kingdom Viridiplantae; phylum Streptophyta; class Magnoliopsida; order Poales; family Poaceae; genus Saccharum; species Saccharum hybrid cultivar. The sequence goes on from JAQSUU010000088.1 coordinate 2,725,755, forward strand.
CCGATCTCGCGCCACCACGTACCAGCGAGCCAACGACCGGACCCATCGCTGAAACAACCGGACTCATCACAAGCCAGCGCCTAGTCAAGTCCAGAGACGATCTAGAGACGAAATTCTATGATCGGACGCATCAGATCGACAGCGACAGGACGCACGACAGCGTCCGATCCTCTCCGCGAGCCACGACTGCGTGCGTCATCGTACGTCACCGATGACCAGACTCAACTTCCGCGTGTCAGGTCAACCAGGCAACCAGCGTCCGGTCACAAGACCTAAGCCAGCGCAGTGCCCGGGTTACTGACCGGACACGTCCGGTCATGCCGAGACCAGCGTCCAGTCACACCCAGTGACCACCTACGCCTCCTTCTCTTCACCAAGTTGAACCACTTCAACTCCAAACACTTCACCTTTGTAAATATGCCAACACCTCCGAGTGAACAACATCTTGTGCACATGTGTTAGCTTTTCATAAATATTTTTCCAAAGGATTAGCCACTCAACTTGCCACGCCACTCGATCATAGCAACAATGCAAAGTTAGATTACTCAAGTGGCACTAGATGACCGATATGCAAATAAGTTTGCCCCTCTTGATAGTATGACCATCTATCATAAACCTGGTCATAAACTTCTCTACACACCTATGACCGGTGAAATGAAATGCCCTACAAATATATATTTGCCTTGCGCATTCCATTCCATCTCCTCCAATGTTGATGCAATACATACACCAACCAATCACAAATGATATGATCCACTTCATATCATCACGTGACCGTATTAATTCATCGATCTTGACTTCACTTGCTCTTCACCGTTACTTCGGTCCATCGGCGCCAAGTCATCACTCAACTTGCTAAGCCAAGTCTTGTCTTGATTTTCTCTACCTTGGTCACGTGACACAATGTCATGTCTCATATGCAATGAGCTCCTTTATCACATGTGTGAGCTTTGCAACATCTCCAAGCCATTTTCACCTCCATGGCATATGTTGCTCACACACATGTACCTATGGACTAATCACCTGTGTATTTCACATTAAACACAATTAGTCCACCTAGGTTGTTGAAAGCCCAAGTTTGGTTTTGGTAATTAATGACACCAAGTTGCTAATGCCATGTGTTAAGTGTTTTGAGTTAGGCACAAGCAACACATGAGATGAAGGTGTATGTGGCAAGGAGTGGTGGCCACAAGATCACAAAGAGATGGTGCATGGACATAAAATGATGATCATGGTGGAGATGCACATAAAATGAAGGACATGATGATCAAGTGAAAGAGAAGGATCTAAGAGCGCAAGGAAAATGTCACAGAACCTCCTAATTACGATGGCCCACAAGTACACTTCATTGTCATAATGACCTCTGACAGTCGTACTTATGTTCACCATAACTTAAAAGGCCTGCTTTCCTCCGAACAGGATCCAATCACAGGAGTATTGCAATATTACAACAGTTTATTCAAAATATTCAATAGAGTAAAGTAGCGGAAGTCTTACAATAACATAGATTACAAACCAGTTTTTCAAACTTCAAACCTTATGTAACATTATTACAAACCATTAGTAGAGAAGTATCGGTAGTAACTTTATTACATCACACAAGCGAGATGCCTTGCCCAAAGGCCACATAATCTACTCGTCGTCACTGTCTTCAACCACGACGGTCATGTAACAAGGCTCGAAGCAGACTTGTTCATGAACCACACCTGCAACAAGGGGTTAACAAACCCTGAGTACGAGAGTACTCAACAAGACTTACCCGACTAAGACAAAGACTCCAAGGGCATGCTAGCTTTAGGGAATCAAGGTACGGGTAATCAAGAATCAAATTTTCTTTTGCAGAAAAGCTTACTAAGGTAAGTCCTTATCTTCAATATTTTACTTTTACCATTGATGGTTCATTAACCAATTCTAGGTGATCCTAATCTAGATCAAAGTAATTATCATCAAAACCTTTCTCATTCTTTCTTTCAATTCCAGTTCTTAACTACGATGCAAGTCAGGCGATCGAGTCTCCATAACCGAGGAGCAGCGACGATTCGAACCGATTATACCCAGCTGGGGATCCCTAACATCACGACATATGTAGAACCGAATCTTGCATATATCAACCCTCATTTAGATCTCCCAAAACCAGAACGTGTCCATCGCCACCCGAGAGTACAGTACTCCTCGAACCCGACCAAATTCTAGCCCCGAGGGTACACGCTACTCTCGCCATCTCTCCACTCCCAGTGCGAGGTTAGACGTTCTCGTAATGGAATCACCAACATTTTGGGCTTACCCAAGGCATGAGGTTAGTTGCAAAGTCTCGAACACAACAGGCTTACAACGAACGGGCCTTAACTGACAAGGCGGAAATAATACATTGAGACTCCTTTCCCAATGCATGTTAGCAGTGGCCAAACCACCCGCCCGATCTTTCAAATTCATTCTCATATTTCAATATTCATTCAATATGCCGTCATGGCTATGTAAACATTTCATTTAAAAGCTTAACTTCTAAGCATAGCGAAGCATACTACGCATTTTCAGTAAAAACAGGTATCAAGGTTGATATCACAATAATCAAGGATGATAATGCAGCAATTAGGTTATCACTCAACTCCTAATTACCTAATGCAATAAACCACAATATAAAATAATAAAACATTTGTAAAATTCAAGGTAGGGTTTAAATGCACCGGGGCTTGCCTTGTTCGCACACGACGACTGACTCAGACCTGAGAGCTCCAACGTCAGGTCCGAAACCCACCGACGATCGCTCTTCTCCGGAAGCTTGATCGACGACTTCGGCTTCTTCGAAAGCGGAGACTACACGAATACATAACATGCTTTAACATGATGCTCGATGATTAACATGATGCTTGATGATAACATGCTACGAGTTACGACTTGAGTACAACTTACTTCTACGGTACAGTCGCAAACAGAAAACCTACTAACTAGAAGCGACGATTCCAGCGATACCAGCTTTTAACCTAACAAGTTACTAACGAGCTCAATCATGAAATTAAGGTGCCAAAGATCACCAAAGGGTAGTGACCTAAGGACATCACTCAATCAAAAGGCACACAACACTTAAAGTTCTCAAATTAACATTTATTTTCTATTTAGCTAATTAGGGCATAATTAGGAGTTGATCAAATTTTTACCTAATCAAGCTCAAACTTTTTCTATGGGTTAAGAATGAATTACAACAGCGTTATAATAAATTTCATAATTTTTGGATCAATAAATTAATTATTAAAATTCCAGAAAGTTGCATTTAATCTTTAATGAAACTAATTACTTCTACTGCACAAAGTATTCAAATTCGTGATTTAACATTTTTCCTAGATAGTTTATACATTGAGAAGCTTACACAAAAATTTTCATAAATTTTGGAACTCTACACAATTTTTAATGAAATAAACAAATAGCAACACTATTCATATATTTGAAAAAGAAAACAAAAACGAAAATCCGAACCGGGCCGATCTCCTCTTCCCTCCGGTCCGGCCCAGCCGAGCGGCCCGCTCGCGCGCGCCCGCGCTCGCGCTCGCGCTCGGCCCAGCGACGCGGCCTGCCCCGCGCGCTGGCTCTCTCTCTCTCTCTCGCTGACACCGCGTCCCCACATGTCATCCCTCACCTCCGCTCGCTCCCGCGTGCCCGCGCGCTCGCCCGCGGTGACCGGCCGATGACCGAAGCCTCGGTCGACCAACCGAGCGATCCGACAGCCTCTACGCGACCTAGCGAACCCGTTTTGCTAACTTGCAGCTCGTCTCGAGCTCCGGCGACAGCTCACCGACGACGGTGGCGGCTCGACAACCACGGTGACCGACGACTCGATGGTACAACACGGTAGCGGTTAAATTAGTGCGAGGAAAACGATCAGGAGCTCACAGCGGTGACGATGGCGGTCTCGGGGAGGACGGAGAGAAGCCGGAGTGGCCTGGCCACGGGAAGGCGACGATGGCGGTGCTCCGACCGGAGTTAGGCACGGGAGCGGGCGGCTGTGGTGATCTAGGCGGAGTTAAGCTCGCTCGGGTGGTTCACGAGGTGCGCGAGGATGAAGCGGAGCTAATGGTGCGGTTGGCGTGGCTGGAGGTGGCTCGACGGCGGCAGCGGCGAGCGGCGGAGCTGCGGTGGCGGCGGTGGCGAAAACAGGGAAAATGAAAATCGCCACTGTGAGCTCGACGTATATATAGGGAACGGTGGCGGTGACTGTGCTGGAAGACGCGCGACGTCGCGCTGGCGATCGAGGACTCGCCTGGAAGCCGGCCGAAGCCGCCCGGCGTCTCGCCGGCGCCCATACCGTGCGGTGGTCGGCGGTGATTGGCCCGACACTGTAGCTCCCCCCCAAACTTTGAATTTTCAAAGTGTTTTCTCAAATTACTCTCAAATTCATGTAACAACTTGAAAAACTTCCAATCTATGAAATCTTCAGAATTTCAAGCTCTACAAGTTTTGTATTGAACACTTTTTCAAATTATAACTGGATTTTGAAATTTGAATTTAAACTCAAAAGGGGACACATTTTCAGATTTGGTAATTTAGAAATTACTTTTGATTTTACATTGAAACTTCAAAATCTCCAAACATCAAAGTTGTATATCTTGACCAGACCTACAACTTTGCTGTTCAAAACTTTTTCAAATTCTGCCTCCATTTTGAAATCTTAGTTTGGGGACAAAAATGAATTAAATTTGAAATTTGTTTATTTTCAAAATTGCTCCACATTTTTCACTAAAACTTTGAAAACTCAAAACACCAAAGTTGTAGCCCTTGAAAAGTTCTACAAACTTGGTTTTGAACTTTTTCCCAAATTTTGCTTAGATTTTGAATTATTCAAAAGGGGGTAAAACAGGGTTTTGAAATTTAAGGTTTTCGGGGAAATTTTTAAATTGAAATTTGTTGCTACTTTGATTGGTGATTACTTAGCGATCAAAACCTCACCCAAGGGCATAATTTGGACCAACATGACATGTTTGACCAAATGCCACTCTTGGTTGACCAATTAGCTTTTGAAATTCTTTTACATTTCTTCCCAGATTTGAATTAAAATTTGAATCAGAAAACTCGTGACAAGTTTTGGGACTCCAATTCAAATTCAAATTTGGAGCTTCATTTTAGAGGTTGTACTTGAGCTCATACCCTACACTTGACACTAGTGTGCAACACAGTCGCACACCTCAAATTACGCAGGGCATGGACTAAGTATTTGCGTTGGCATTCGAAATTAGGGTTTTCGGGTTCGGAGCACACCACTGAGAAACACATTCAACCTAGATAAGTAAACTCGTTTTAGTTGATGCATAACAAGTTTAACCTAACAGAGATGCTTTGCAATGCATTATGATGACATGGCAGATTAATTAGCACTATAACACCCGGGGTGTTACAGCCCTTCCCCCTTAAAGAAATCTCGTCCCGAGATTTAAAGCCTTGAGTTAAGTAATAGAAAAGGAAACGTGTCAAGCAAACACGTCCAAGACTTGTCTACAAAACAGGTAGGGGTTTTCTGCATTACAACGATTTTAAAAGGATAGGTTACAGTTTAAAGAGGAAATTGCAACCTAGATAGAAGCAAAGAACTCCGGGAAATTCTCCAACAGGTAATCCTCCGATTCCCAGGTGGCTTCCTCTTCTGAATGTTGATTCCACTGTATTCTGTACCATTTAGTTGTTCTACTGCGGGTAACACGATCTTTTTGATCCAAAACTCGGACAGGATATTCAGAATATGTCAAATCCGGTTCAAGTTCAACTCCCTCAACATCAACCACTTGATCATGTACTTGTAGACACTTCTTCATTTGCGATACATGAAATACATTGTGCACTGCTGACAGTTGTTCAGGCAACTTTAACTTATATGCCACCTTTCCACATTGTTGAATAATTTGAAAAGGACCAATATAACGTGGTGCGAGTTTGCCTCTGACTCCAAATCTGCTAACTCCTTTCATGGGTGATACTTTTAGATAAACATAATCCCCTACTCGGAATACCAAAGGTCTACGCCTTTTATCAGCATAACTCTTTTGTCTGGACTGAGCAACTTTTAAATTATTCTGGATCTGTCAAACTTTTTCTTCTGTTTGTTTCACAAGACCAACACCGAAAAACCATCTTTCTCCCGGTTCTGACCAATTCAATGGAGTTCTGCACCTGCGGCCATACAATGCCTCAAACGGTGCCATTTTGATACTCTCTTGATAACTATTATTGTAAGAGAATTCTGCTAACGGTAACCACTCATCCCAAGTGTCTGAATAATTAAGTGCACATGACCTTAACATATCTTCTAGAATTTGATTGACCCTTTCAGTCTGACCACTTGTCTGTGGATGATAAGCGGTACTGTGCAAAAGTTCTGTACCTAGGGACTCATGTAGGTGTCTCCAAAATTTGTTAACAAACTGCGTACCTCTATCTGATACAATGGTCTTTGGTACCCCATGAAGGCTCAAGATTCGTGCAATATAAATTCTTGCATAAGTTATAGCAGAATAGTCCACCTTAACTGGAATAAAATGAGATGACTTTGTCAGTCGGTCCACAATGACCCAAATTGAATCAAAGCCTCTTGAGGTCTTAGGTAACCCAGTAATGAAATCCATACTGATATCTTCCCATTTCCAGGATGGAATGGGCAAGGGTTGTAAGATTCCTGCCGACTTCAGGTGTACTGCCTTCACTTTACAACAAGTGTCACATCTGGCAATATATTTGGCGATCTCAATTTTCATTTTGGTCCACCAGAATTGTTGTTTCAAATCTTGATACATCTTATTACTCCCTGGATGAATAGAAAACCTTGTCCTATGTGCTTCATCAAGAATGAGTCGACGTAACTCTGGAACCTTTGGGACCACTAGCCGGTTCTTAAACCACAATACATCTGCATCATCAATACTGAAATCTGTCGGTTGACCAGTTCTAACTTTTTCTTTGATGTGAGTTATTCCGGAATTCTTTCTCTGAGCAGACACAATCTGATCTTTGATTGTTGATTCCACTGTGACATTAGTCAACTGACCTTGTGGAACTATTTCAATATTCAACTTTTCCAACTCATAACACAAACTGGAATCCATTGGCTGCACAGTCGTACAATGGCAACGATTCTTTCTACTGAGTGCATCAGCAACTACATTCGCTTTTCTAGGGTGATAGTGTACTTTTAAATCATAGTCCTTTATTAACTCAAGCCACCTTCTTTGCCTCATATTCAATTCTGACTGAGTAAAGATATACTTTAAGCTCTTGTGATCTGTATACATGTGGCAAGTATTACCTAACAAGTAATGACGCCAGATTTTTAATGCATGAACCACAGCTGCTAGTTCAAGATCATGTGTCGGATAATGTTCTTCATGGCGCTTCAACTGTCTCGAGGCATAAGCAATGACTCTGCCTTCTTGCATCAATACGCAACCAAGGCCAATACCTGAGGCATCACAGTAAACATCAAATGGCTTTTCTATATCTGGTTGTGCCAAAACTGGAGCAGTTGTCAATGATTTTTTTTAAAATTCTAAAAGCTTTTTCACATTCTGGAGACCATATGAACTTAGTTTGATTCTTCAACAACTCTGTGATTGGCTTGGCTACCTTTGAAAAGTCAGGTATGAATCGACGGTAATAACCCGCCATTCCCAGAAAACTTCAGACTTCATGAACTGAGATTGGTGGTTTCCAATTCAGAATATCTTCCACTTTGCCAGGATCTACTGCTACTCCTTCGGCTGACAACACATGTCCTAAGAATTGCACTTCTCTTAACCAAAACTCACATTTACTGAACTTGGCATACAGTTGGTGATCTCTCAGACGAGTCAGAACAATTCTGAGATGCTCAACATGCTCTTCTTCACTTTTGGAGTATACCAGAATATCATCAATAAAAACAACCACAAACTTGTCAAGTTCCGGCATGAAAACTGAATTCATCAGATACATGAAATGTGTCGGTGCATTAGTGAGACCAAAAGACATAACTAGGTACTCATACAGTCCATATCTGGTGGTGAATGCAGTCTTTGGGATATCTTCAGGTCGAATCTTGATTTGATGGTACCCTGATCGAAGATCAATCTTAGAAAATACCTTTGCCCCCGCAAGCTGATCAAAGAGTAGATCAATGCGAGGCAACGGATATTTATTCTTAATGGTTACTTCATTCAGCGGTCGATAGTCAACACACATCCTTAAAGTCTGATCCTTCTTCTTGACAAAAAGAGCTGGACATCCCCATGGTGAGGAACTGGGTCTGATAAAACCTTTGTCACGTAACTCTTGCAATTGATCCTTAAGTTCCGCCAATTCATTGGGTGTCATTCTGTAAGCTCTCCGGGATATTGGGGCAGTACCCGGTTTTAACTCAATCACAAACTCTACATCTCTGTCCGGTGGCAGACCTGGTAGATCATCTGGAAACACATCCGGAAATTCACAGACTACCGGTATATCACAAATCTCATGTACTGAAGTTGCACATATACTTTCAACTGTTCTCTTCGGGATAGGAAGTTGGATAAGAAGATGAGATTTATTATCTGGCAGGTTCAACCTTATAGTTCTGTGCAGTGCATCTATAAGGGCTCCTCTTTGGTACATCCAATTCATACCTAGGATTACATCTATATCCTGTTTCTGTAATATTATCATTGAGGTAGGAAATATATGCCCACCTAACTCTATAGGTACGTCACGTACCATCTCCTTAGTACACAGTCGTCCCCCGGGCGACTGGATAAAGAAATCCTCTTGTGTTCCCATAATTGGAATATCATACTTAACAACAAAGGTGCGATTTATGAATGTATGCGATGCACCTGAATCAAATAACAGTACTGCTGGAAGATTAGCAATAGGGAACATACCCATCATAACAGGTTCTCCCTCTGGGATTGCACTTGCTTGAGTGTAAAATACACGTCCGGTCTTCTTCTTCCCACCCTTACCCTTCTGAACATTCAGATTATTGTTCTTACTCTGAGGTTGTTGCTGTTGTGGTACGGGAGCTCTGGGATAATTAGGATTGTACTGCCTTGGATACGGGCAATCCTTGGAAAAGTGGCCTTGCTTTCCACAGTTGTAGCAGGGAAAGTTATGGGTTACTGGAGTCTGGTTTCGAATACCAGGGGCATTCGGCTGCTGTGGATATTGCGGAATTGCAGCAGGACGGAAAAACGTCTGCGGCTGAGCTTGGTACTGCGGTGGACGATAAGTTGGGCGGAAATGGTTCTGAGGGTGATAAACAAACTTCTGGCGTTTCTTAATGCCGCCAGACGGACTTGAAAACACTGGCTTCTTTTTCTTCGACTCCTTGTGCAGTCGGGACTTCTCTTCTGACGCAATAGCCACATTGACTATCTCATGGTAAGTAGCATTATAGCAGGTGACTAATGCTTCCTGGATTCTGGTACTCAAACCTCTCATGAAACAACTCTTCTTCTTTGCATCGGTATTCACATATTCAGCTGCATACTGGGACCGATGATTGAATTTGCCCACATATTGTAGAACTGTCTGGTTCCCTTGCTTCAGTGAGAGAAACTCCTCTAGCTTCATGGCCATGACACCATCTGGGATATAATGTGCTCTAAAGGCTTCACGAAACTCCTGCCAAGTGACACGGTGGCCAGCAGCTGTGCGGCGACTAGATTCGCCCACCACGCCCCTGCGGTACCTCTGAGTTGTTGTGCTACAAACACAGGCTTCTGGTGCTCTGTGCACTGTAAAAGTTCAAACTTCTGCTCCATGGTACGGAGCCAGTCATCCGCCTCTAGCGGCTCATCTGCCTTTGAGAACACTGGTGGACGGGTATCGGTGAAATCCACATAAGTGGTTTCCCCTCCATTGTTACGGCCTCGACGACCCTGATTCCCATTCTGATTCTGATTCTGAGCCAACAGGGTAGTGGCATTAACCAGTGCGGCAATAGCTTCTGCCAAGGTAGGTGGAAACGGTGGGGGATTCGGATTACGGTCCCCTTCCTAGGAAGTTCCAGTACCGTCCATCTGTTGTACACAAACCATGTTTATTTACATTGCTTTATTGAATTAAAAAGTAGTTAGGACAGAACTTGTATACAAACACAAACTTATCTTACATTATTTCATTACAAACTTGCTCACAAGCAAGAAACCACCCACTAAGGTTCTTAGAAAGCAGGAAAGACTACTATATTACACAACCATCCATGTCGACCCTTCACTCCTCATCATCATCGCTGATCACGATCACTTCCTCCTCATTCTCTGGAGCACTTGCACCAGTGACATGACTTGCATCATCCCCACTTTCCATTACGGGTTCATCTTCTTCTGGATCTTCTTCATTGTCCTCTCCATCAGGAACAACCACGGCACCAACATCATCTTCCACTGCCTGGGGCTGATGATTGGGATTCATCAGGTCATTTAGCCTATGCCCTTCCACATGCAGAACTGTGTTGTACTGCTCCAGGTGTGTCACATAAAGCTCCAACTCACGAACACGAGCCCTGGCTTCTGTCTCCTTTTCCAGAGACTCATTCAGGAACTGTTTCTAAAAACGCATGTTGCGCTTCAGTCGCTCCACTTCTGATGTAAGCCTTGCAACCTCTGACTCCGAATCCGGGTTCGGATTACGGCTACTGCTTGCTCCATCAACTCTGGCGGCCAACTGATGACGCGGCACTCCTTGCGGACCCTTTTTCTTGCGAGGAGTCATCTTCACACGTGCCATCCTAAAGCAAGACAGAATTAGGACGATAAGAACAAATAGGAGGGATCTGAAGGTTAGCATGAATAGGATTGAACCTTACTTAACCCAAACCACTTTAAAAGGGAAGGTAACTTAAGCAGGTTAATTAAACATGATACATGCATCGTACTTACGATCTAACAGAAAGATTTAAGTAACACAAGCAATCTTTATAACATAGGGCACTATACATGATACTTCACTACGAAGCTTTCAAATATGAGCTAAGGAAACTATAGAATAGATTAAGATAAGCAAAAGCAATTTGGACCAAAATATCAGTATTAAGTTTGTTTGACCCAAATCATTTTGAAGTTTTGCGAGGTAATACTACAATAACCCGAGTGATTATGCTCTGGTACCAGCTGTCACAGAACCTCCTAATTACGATGGCCCACAAGTACACTTTATTGTCATAATGACCTCTAACAGTCGTACTTATGTTCACCATAACTTAAAAGGCCTGCTTTCCTCCGAACAGGATCCAATCACAGGAGTATTGCAATATTACAACAGTTTATTCAAAATATTCAACAGAGTAAAGTAGCGGAAGTCTTACAATAACATAGATTACAAACCAGTTTTTCAAACTTCAAACCTTATGTAACATTATTACAAACCATTAGTAGAGAAGTATCGGTAGTAACTTTATTACATCACACAAGCGAGATGCCTTGCCCAAAGGCCACACAATCTACTCGTCGTCACTGTCTTCAACCACGACGGTCATGCAACAAGGCTCGAAGCAGACTTGTTCATGAACCACACCTGCAACAAGGGGTTAACAAACCCTGAGTACGAGAGTACTCAACAAGACTTACCCGACTAAGACAAAGACTCCAAGGGCATGCTAGCTTTAGGGAATCAAGGTACGGGTAATCAAGAATCAAATTTTCTTTTGCAGAAAAGCTTACTAAGGTAAGTCCTTATCTTCAATATTTTACTTTTACCATTGATGGTTCATTAACCAATTCTAGGTGATCCTAATCTAGATCAAAGTAATTATCATCAAAACCTTTCTCATTCTTTCTTTCAATTCCAGTTCTTAACTACGATGCAAGTCAGGCGATCGAGTCTCCATAACCGAGGAGCAGCGACGATTCGAACCGATTATACCCAGCTGGGGATCCCTAACATCACGACATATGTAGAACCGAATCTTGCATATATCAACCCTCATTTAGATCTCCCAAAACCAGAACGTGTCCATCGCCACCCGAGAGTACAGTACTCCTCGAACCCGACCAAATTCTAGCCCCGAGGGTACACGCTACTCTCGCCATCTCTCCACTCCCAGTGCGAGGTTAGACGTTCTCGTAATGGAATCACCAACATTTTGGGCTTACCCAAGGCATGAGGTTAGTTGCAAAGTCTCGGACACAACAGGCTTACAACGAACGGGCCTTAACTGACAAGGCGGAAATAATACATTGAGACTCCTTTCCCAATGCATGTTAGCAGTGGCCAAACCACCCGCCCGATCTTTCAAATTCATTCTCATATTTCAATATTCATTCAATATGCCGTCATGGCTATGTAAACATTTCATTTAAAAGCTTAACTTCTAAGCATAGCGAAGCATACTACGCATTTTCAGTAAAAACAGGTATCAAGGTTGATATCACAATAATCAAGGATGATAATGCAGCAATTAGGTTATCACTCAACTCCTAATTACCTAATGCAATAAACCACAATATAAAATAATAAAACATTTGTAAAATTCAAGGTAGGGTTTAAATGCACCGGGGCTTGCCTTGTTCGCACACGACGACTGACTCAGACCTGAGAGCTCCAACGTCAGGTCCGAAACCCACCGACGATCGCTCTTCTCCGGAAGCTTGATCGACGACTTCGGCTTCTTCGAAAGCGGAGACTACACGAATACATAACATGCTTTAACATGATGCTCGATGATTAACATGATGCTTGATGATAACATGCTACGAGTTACGACTTGAGTACAACTTACTTCTACGGTACAGTCGCAAACAGAAAACCTACTAACTAGAAGCGACGATTCCAGCGATACCAGCTTTTAACCTAACAAGTTACTAACGAGCTCAATCATGAAATTAAGGTGCCAAAGATCACCAAAGGGTAGTGACCTAAGGACATCACTCAATCAAAAGGCACACAACACTTAAAGTTCTCAAATTAACATTTATTTTCTATTTAGCTAATTAGGGCATAATTAGGAGTTGATCAAATTTTTACCTAATCAAGCTCAAACTTTTTCTATGGGTTAAGAATGAATTACAACAACGTTATAATAAATTTCATAATTTTTGGATCAATAAATTAATTATTAAAATTCCAGAAAGTTGCATTTAATCTTTAATGAAACTAATTACTTCTACTGCACAAAGTATTCAAATTCGTGATTTAACATTTTTCCTAGATAGTTTATACATTGAGAAGCTTACACAAAATTTTTCATAAATTTTGGAACTCTACACAATTTTTAATGAAATAAACAAATAGCAACACTATTCATTTATTTGAAAAAGAAAACAAAAACGAAAATCCGAACCGGGCCGATCTCCTCTTCCCTCCGGTCCGGCCCAGCCGAGCGGCCCGCTCGCGCGCGCCCGCGCTCGCGCTCGCGCTCGGCCCAGCGACGCGGCCCAGCAGCGCGGCCTGCCCCGCGCGCTGGCTCTCTCTCTCTCTCGCTGACACCGCGTCCCCACATGTCATCCCTCACCTCCGCTCGCTCCCGCGTGCCCCGCGCGCTCGCCCGCGGTGACCGGCCGATGACCGAAGCCTCGGTCGACCAACCGAGCGATCCGACAGCCTCTACGCGACCTAGCGAACCCGTTTTGCTAACTTGCAGCTCGTCTCGAGCTCCGGCGACAGCTCACCGACGACGGTGGCGGCTCGACAACCACGGTGACCGGCGACTCGATGGTACAACACGGTAGCGGTTAAATTAGTGCGAGGAAAACAATCAGGAGCTCACAGCGGTGACGATGGCGGTCTCGGGGAGGACGGAGAGAAGCCGGAGTGGCCTGGCCACGGGAAGGCGATGATGGCGGTGCTCCGACCGGAGTTAGGCACGGGAACGGGCGGCTGTGGTGATCTAGGCGGAGTTAAGCTCGCTCGGGTGGTTCACGAGGTGCGCGAGGATGAAGCGGAGCTAATGGTGCGGTTGGCGTGGCTGGAGGTGGCTCGACGGCGGCAGCGGCGAGCGGCGGAGCTGCGGTGGCGGCGGGTGGCGAAAACAGGGAAAATGAAAATCGCCACTGTGAGCTCGACGTATATATAGGGAACGGTGGCGGTGACTGTGCTGGAAGACGCGCGACGTCGTGCTGGCGATCGAGGACTCGCCTGGAAGCCGGCCGAAGCCGCCCGGCGTCTCGCCGGCGCCCATACCGTGCGGTGGTCGGCGGTGATTGGCCCGACACTGTAGCTCCCCCCCAAACTTTGAATTTTCAAACTGTTTTCTCAAATTACTCTCAAATTCATGTAACAACTTGAAAAACTTCCAATCTATGAAATCTTCAGAATTTCAAGCTCTACAAGTTTTGTATTGAACACTTTTTCAAATTATAACTGGATTTTGAAATTTGAATTTAAACTCAAAAGGGGACACATTTTCAGATTTGGTAATTTAGAAATTACTTTTGATTTTACATTGAAACTTTAAAATCTCCAAACATCAAAGTTGTATATCTTGACCAGACCTACAACTTTGCTGTTCAAAACTTTTTCAAATTCTGCCTCCATTTTGAAATCTTAGTTTGGGGACAAAAATGAATTAAATTTGAAATTGTTTATTTTCAAAATTGCTCCACATTTTTCACTAAAACTTTGAAAACTCAAAACACCAAAGTTGTAGCCCTTGAAAAGTTCTACAACTTGGTTTTGAACTTTTTCCCAAATTTTGCTTAGATTTTGAATTATTCAAAAGGGGGTAAAACAGGGTTTTGAAATTTAAGGTTTTCGGGGAAATTTTTAAATTGAAATTTGTTGCTACTTTGATTGGTGATTACTTAGCGATCAAAACCTCACCCAAGGGCATAATTTGGACCAACATGACATGGTTGACCAAATGCCACTCTTGGTTGACCAATTAGCTTTTGAAATTCTTTTACATTTCTTCCCAGATTTGAATTAAAATTTGAATCAGAAAACTCGTGACAAGTTTTGGGACTCCAATTCAAATTCAAATTTGGAGCTTCATTTTAGAGGTTGTACTTGAGCTCATACCCTACACTTGACACTAGTGTGCAACACAGTCGCACACCTCAAATTACGCAGGGCATGGACTAAGTATTTGCGGTGGCATTCAAAATTAGGGTTTTCGGGTTCGGAGCACACCACTGAGAAACACATTCAACCTAGATAAGTAAACTCGTTTTAGTTGATGCATAACAAGTTTAACCTAACAGAGATGCTTTGCAATGCATTATGATGACATGGCAGATTAATTAGCACTATAACACCCGGGGTGTTACAGAAAAGGTATAACCATAGGGGGTTTTCCTTTTGTCGGTCTAAGATGAGTAGAGAAGTGATTGACCGGGTTTAGAATACATAGCCGACTATCAAGAGGGGCAATCATGGTTAGCTCGGAAATCAAGTGCCACTAGATCAATGTCTTGAGCATATGCATTAGGATCTAGTAAAGACCTAACATAACGCCTTGGAAAATGATTGTGAAATGCTAACACGCATGCACATGGTGGTGTACACTTGGTGGTGTTAGCACCTTTGCGAAGGCGGTAGAGTTTAAGCGGTAGAGAGGGGTTTGGGTTCCTCTCTCCCTCCCGCCGAGCTTGCGAGGCAGGATTCGACGCTTTTTGGGAAAGTAAAATGCCTATTTTCTACTGCGCCGAAAGTCAGAAAAGAAACGGAGGCGAACGGAGGTTACTGTGGTGACCGGACGCTGCACCGGACGCGGTCACGGTTTGACCAGCGCATCCGGTCAGTTCATTCGGTCAGTGCGCCTAGGGTTAGTGACCGGACGCTGGTCTGGCCTGACCAGCGCGTCCGGTCAGTTCACCTGTGTGCAGAAGCATAGCGCGCGACCGGCGCGTCTGGTCCTTCACGAGACCGGCGCGTCCGGTCAGGCGTCCAGAGGGGCAGAGAGCCTAGGAGTGATGATCGGACGCGAGGCGTGTCCGGTCATGTACGATCGGACGCGTTCGGTCGTGATGGGAGCTTACTGGACTCTGACCGGACGCCAGGTAGGGCGCGTCTGATCATACGCTAGGGCGCGTCCGGTCATACGCTAGGGAGCGTCCGGTCATAGCAACGGTAACTTCTGACGCGCACTGTTCACGCTTGTCCTGTAGTGATCGGACGCGTCCGGTCACCCTGACCGGTGTGTCCGGTCATCCCGTTTTGAACTGCGTCGTCCGTAACGGCTAGCTGTGTACCCCTTCGTTATAAATAGACGTTGGCCGGGGTTTGAGGGTAACTCTTGCATATTTTGAGAACTAGAGACATACTTTGAGCTAGAGAACAACCCCTCCACTTATCTCTTTGCATAGTTGCACATCTTGAGTGAGATTGAGTGAGATTCAAGTGCATTGCTTGAGAGTTGCATTCTAGAGACACTTGATCTTCGAGTTGCTGCGGATTTCTTGTTACTCTTTCGTGTTTCCCGACACGGTAGACGGCTTGGAGCAGCGGAGGTGATTGAGCTCACAATTGGAGATTGTTGGAGCCTTCACCAAGTGTTGTAAGGGGTTCTTGAGCCTTCCCCGCGGGAGTTCGCAAATTGGATACTCTAGTGGAGCTCGTGGCTTGGAGGATCCCCATCTTGTGTGCGGTTGTGCGGCGCCCGCCGAGGGCTCGACTCTTGATAGTCGATTAGCTCACGAACCGATAAGTGGGTGTATCGCCACAACGGGGAGTAGCTTGCCGAGAAGCAAGTGAACCTCGGGATAAATTCTTGTGTCATTCTTTTCCTGAGGATTTCTCTTATGTGATTGATTGATTGATACTTCTCATCTCTACACGGCAGTATAATCACTCGAAGCTCTTCTCTCGTATTACTTCTTGTTTCTAGCTTGTAGTTGTTGTTGTGTTTAGTGGATAGCCTTGTCTAGACTTGTGTAGGTGGCTTGCTAAATTAGTTAGAGCTAGTGCTTTTGCTTCGCCACCTTTCGTACTAACTTGTGGTTAAGTATTTATTGTAGAAGTTTTAATTAGGCTATTCACCCCCCTCTAGCCTATTTGGACCTTACAAGTGGTTTCAGAGCCGAGGCACCATTTATTTGAGGCTTAACAACCTACGGTGAAAAAGAAATGGCTCAATTAAGCTTGCACATCAACAACACCAAGAAGGCACCTCACTTTGATGGGACAAATTATGCATATTGGAAGGTTAAGATGACCGCACACCTAAAGTCAATCAATAGAGAAGTGTGGAAGGTCACCGAAATAAAATTTGAGGTTGCTAATCCGGAAGCACCTACACCGGTGGAAGAGAATAAGCTCCAATACAATGACATTGCCATTAGTGCTTTTCATGAGGCATTAGATAATAAGACATTTGAGCAAGTGAAGAACATAGAGATTGCTCATGATGCTTGGGCCAAGCTAGAAGAAACATTTGAGGGCACCGAAGGCACAAAGACCGCTAAAGCATATATCTTGCAAGAAAAATTTTCTAGCTTCAAGATGCAAGAAGATGAGAGTGTACCAGAAATGTTTCATCGATTGCAAGTCATTGTCAATGAGCTCAAGGCACTTGGTGAGGAGGTCAAGGACAACCAATTCTCTATGAAGTTCTTGAGAAGCTTGCCCAAGAGATTTGATACATTAATCATCGTGCTAGTGAGGACTACATTAAAGGATTCAACTCCTCAACAAATATTCCAAGAAGTGATGACCGATGATTCATATAGAGAAGATGATGAGAAAGAGGAGTTGGTCAAAAAGAAGAAGAAGGAAAGTGAGAAGAAGGATGTTGAGAAGAAGAAGAGTGTGGCATTCAAAGCCACCACATCCAAGGGCAAATCCAAGATTGAATCATCAAGTGATAAAGATTCAAGCTCTTGTGATAGTGATGACATTGATGAGAAGATGGCTCTTTTTGTCAAGCAATTTGGGAAATTCATGAAGAAGAAGGGCTTCCGTGCAAGGAGGAAGAACTCATCCAAGAAGAATGAACATACCATGAGATGTTTTAGATGCCATAGCAAGGATCATCTCATTGTAAAGTATCCTTATGATAGTGATGATGAGGATGCTATTAAGAAGGAGAGGAAGAAGCAAAAGAAGAAGCTAGAGAAGAAGGAGAGCTCTTATAAGAAGAAGAATGATTTTCATGTTGCTACATGGGATAGTAATGATTCCTCAAGTGATGACGAGGATGACAAAAAGAGCAAGAAGAATGGACATGCTAGCATTGCCATCCAAGAGAAGGTCTCCCTCTTCGACACTCCATCGTGCTTCATGGCTAAGGCCGCTAAGGTATCATCCGATGATAAGAGTGATCATGATAATACTAGTGATAGTGATATTGATGAAGAAGAATTCACTAAAAATGAACTAATCACTATGCTAGAAGATTGTACTCAACATTTTAAAGAATCTAGAAAAGAGTACAAGGGCTTGCTTGAGGAAAAGAAAAAACTTATGCAAGAACTTGATGAGCTTAGAGCATCTTATGAGAGTCTAAAGGTAGACCATAAGAAGCTTCAAAAGTCTCACACTAAGCTTGAAGAAGCTTATTCCTCTCTAGTTGAAAAATGTGAAAACATGCCGACTAATGTTGAGAAAGCTAAAACTTGCAACATAGGCATATCATATGATATAATTGATGAAACTTTTTATAAGCCTATTGTTGTTGCTCCCACTAACCCTTCATGTAGCGCATCTACATCATCCTCATCTAGTAGTGATGGTTTCACTTGTGACTCCACACTTATAGTTGAGAATGAAAATCTCAAGAAGGAGGTAAAAGAGCTCAATCACACCTTAGCTAAGGCTTATGGTGGTGAGGACCGCTTGCTTTTGTGCTTGGGTAGCCAAAGGGCTTCTCTCTACAAAGAGGGATTGGGCTATAACCCCAAGAAAGGCAAGGCCGCTTTTGCTCCTCACAAGACTCGTTTTGTGAAGAACAATGGTAGCTATTGCAAAAGTTGCAAGCAAGTTGGTCACATAGAGCAACATTGCATGAACAAGAAATCAAATGCTAATGTATCCTCAATTAAGTTTGATTCTTTCTATATGCTTACCAAGGGTACTAATGGTGTTCATGCTAAGTTCATTGGTGCACCATAAATGGGCTCAAAGAAGAAAGTCATTTGGGTACCAAAGAGCTTAGTCACTAACCTTGGAGGACCCAAACAAGTTTGGGTACCTAAAAGGAATTGATCTTGTCTTGTAGGTCAATTACAAAGCCGGAGGAAGGCATTGGGTGCTTGATAGTGGGTGCACTCAATATATGATCGGGGATTCTTGTATGTTCAATTCAATTGATACAAGTCAAAATGGTGGTTTTGATGCTATCACTTTCGGCAACAACAAGAAAGGCAAGGTCAAGGGGCTTGGTAAAATTGCTATCTCAAATGAGATGAGCATTTCTAATATATTGCTAGTTGAGAGCTTGGATTTCAATCTTTTATCGGTAGCACAACTTTGTGATCTTGGCTTCAAGTACATATTTGGTAGTGATGATGTTGAAGTCATAAGTGTTGATGGATCAAACTTGATATTCAAAGGATTTAGACATGGTAGCTTATACTTGGTTGACTTAGTTAGAGGCTTGAAAGATGTCACTTTTGAAAAGGATAAACTATGTAGTGCTTGTCAAGCCGGCAAACAAGTTGAAAATATACATCCTAGTAAGAGTGAAATGAGCACATCAAAGGCATTTGAGCTATTGCACATGGACTTGTTTGGGCCAACAACATACACTAGCATTGGTGGCAACAAGTATGGTTATGTGATTATTGATGACTACACTAGATACACTTGGGTGTTATTTCTCTATGACAAGAGTGATGTTTATGATCTATTCAAGTCTTTTGTCAAGAGAGTACAAAATGAGTTTGAAATCATCATCAAGAAGATTAGAAGTGACAATGGTAGTGAGTTCAAGAACACAAGAATTGAGGAATTGTGTGATAATCTTGGTATTGGACATCAATTCTCTCCAACATACACTCCTCAATCCAATGGTGTAGTTAAAAGAAAAAATAAAACCTTGATTGATATGGCTAGATCAATGCTTAGTGAATACAATGTTAGTCATTCATTTTGGAGTAAAGCCATCAACACGGCTTGCTATTGTAGCAACCGTCTCTATTGCCATGGGAAGCTTGGAAAGACACCATATGAGCTATTGAATGGAAGAAAGCCAAACATTGCATACTTTAGAGTGTTTGGTTGCAAATGCTATATTCTTAAGAAAGGCACTAGATTGAACAAGTTTGAAAAAAATGTGATGAAGGGTTCTTACTTGGTTATTCTACCACAAGCAAGGTATATAGAGTTTGGAATCTCACAAATGGCACCTTGGAAGAAGTTCATGATGTTGAGTTTGATAAAACCCAAGGATCTCAAAATGAATCTCAAAACCTTGATGATGTGAGAGGAGATCAATTGTCAAATGCAATGAAGAACATGGACATTGGTGATGTTAGGCCAAGATAAGTTGATGATGATAGTGACATACATATGATTAATCAAGATGTGCAAATTGATTCAAATCAAGCAAGCTCAAGTGGTTCTCATGACGAAGTGCAAGTTCAAGGTCAAACAAGTGAAAGCAATCAACTCCCAATACTCCAACCTACTAGCATTGCAAGAGATCATCTGTTGGACCAAATTATTGGTGGAATTCAAAGTGGTGTTCAAACTAGATCAAGACTAGCATTCTTTTGTGAGCATTACTCATTTGTCTCATTAGAAGAACCAAAGAAGATAGAAGATGCATTGAAGGATTCCGATTGGGTAAATGCCATGCATGAAGAACTAAACAACTTTGCTAGAAATCAAGTTTGGAAACTTGTTGAGATGCCAAAGAACTACAATGTGATTGGTACTAAGTGGGTCTTTAGAAACAAGCAAGATCAAGATGGTGTAGTTGTGAGAAACAAAGCAAGATTGGTAGCACAAGGTTACACACAAGTTGAGGGTTTTGACTTTGGAGAGACATATGCACCCATTGCAAGATTGGAGGCTATTAAAATCTTATTAGCATATGCTTGTGCACATAATATCAAGCTCTATCAAATGGATGTCAAGAGTGCATTTCTCAATGGCTACATCAACGAAGAAGTTTATGTTGAGCAACCTCCCGGTTTTGAAAATGACCATAAGCCCGACCATGTTTAAAAACTAAAGAAGACATTATATGGTTTGAAGCAAGCACCTAGAGCATGGTATGAGAGGTTGAGGGACTTTCTCCTCTCTAAAGGGTTCAAGATGGGAAAGGTTGACACCACTCTCTTCACCAAGAAACTTGGAAATGACTTGTTTGTGTTGCAAATCTATGTGGATGACATTATCTTTGGATCAACTAACCAAGACTTTTGTGAAGAGTTTGGAAATATGATGGCTAATGAGTTTGAGATGTCTATGATTAGAGAGCTTAGTTACTTCCTTGGACTTCAAATCAAGCAAATGAAGAATATCACTTTTGTAAGTCAAGGGAAGTACATCAAGGATATGATCAAGAAATTTGGATTGCAAGATGCTAAACCAATGAGTACACCAATGGAAACAAATGATCAATTGGGTGTTGATGCTAGTAGCAACATGGTAGATCAAAAACAATACCGGTCTATGATTGGAAGTTTGCTCTATATCACCGCTTCTAGGCCGGATGTGATGTTTAGTGTGTGCAAGTGTGCAAAATATCAAGCTTCACCTAGAGAAAGTCACTTGAAAGCAACCAAGAGGATATTGAGATATCTTAAGGGCACTCATGATGTTGGATTATGGTATCACAAGGGGTCTAATTTTGAGTTGATTGGATATTCGGACTCCGACTATGGTGGATGCAAGATTGATAGAATGAGCACAAGTGGCACTTGTCAATTGCTTGGAAGGTCTCTTGTTTTATGGTCATCAAAGAAACAAAATAGTGTTGCACTATCTACCGCCGAGGCCGAATACATTAGTGCCGGTAGTTGTTGTGTACAATTGCTTTGGATGAAGGCCACCTTGAATGATTTTAGAATCAAGTTCAAGAATGTGCCATTGTTTTGTGACAATGAAGGTGCTATCAAGATGACACAAAATCCGGTTTAACATTTAAGAACCAAGCACATTGACATAAGGCATCACTTCATAAGAGACCATCAACAAAAGGGTGATATTAGCATTGAGAGCATTGGCACCGAAGACCAACTAGCCGACATCTTTACAAAGCCACTTGATGAAAAGAGATTTTACAAGTTGAAGAATGAATTGAACATACTTGACTTCTCCAACTTGAAATAAGTGCACCCCCACATTCTTATATGACATGCCTCTCCTCCAACATAGCAAGGTAAAGTTATTTGGCATATCATTCATACTTTGCTAAGGACATGGTTAGAACATATAGACATATTTGCATAACAAATAATCTCATTCATGAAAATCAAATGATTTTGATGTATATATGGTACCACTATTGCTTCTATGTTTGATTGATCTAGTGGTAGCATATGACATGTTTGTGGGCTTGCAAACCTAGTGTTAAATCTAGTAAACGAGCTCATGATGTGTAATTCAACATGGTCAAGATAACCCTTATACTTTATGAGGTGTGAAAAAGCTTGTCCTTGGATCAAACCGAATTACATATTCTAGGCAAGTGATCTAGATTGAACCATAATTTGGACTCCCTCATATTGATTGACTTATCTCTCACTAAAATTGGCACCTTTTTGGTGATTGTTGACAAAGGGGGAGAGAAAAGTCACAAAGATATTGCACAGAGAGAATAAGTTATAATAAAGGAGAGAGAAAAGTCACAAAGATAAAAAGTTAAGTTACAAAGGGGGAGAAAGGGATCAATTAAAATTGAGCACACAAGTAGGGGGAGCAAGCTCATGAATTATTTGTTGCATTTGTATGTGCACTAACATGATGATGTGTTGCATTGCAAATTTAATTTCGATATTCATGATTGAATGATGTTTGCTAGAAATAGAACTTGAATGATGATTTGTTGAGAGTAGCTTTACAAGCGGTATCTAGACACCTTTACTTATAATGTTGATCTCACGGGGTACTTTAGTGTTTGTGATCTTTACAAGTGATGTATTACAAGTGGTGTCTAGCTACATCGATGCTAAGGATGGTATATAAAGGCAACTCCGATTGGTATCACGCTTCAAAGGTCCATTCTATATACCTTAGCATCAATTTGATAGTAGTAACTCTCCCAAAATTCAAATCCATACATATGTGCATAATTGAACCAAACTCATGGAAGCACATATGTAGGGGGAGCTAATACTATCGAAATTGAAAATTGATTTCATTTCATATCTTTGTGATGGTTGTCATCAATTACCAAAAAGGGGGAGATTGAAAGCCCAAGTTTGGTTTTGGTAATTAATGACACCAAGTTGCTAATGCCATATGTTAAGTGTTTTGAGTTAGGCACAAGCAACACATGAGATGAAGGTGTATGTGGCAAGGAGTGGTGGCCACAAGATCACAAAGAGATGGTGCATGGACATGAAATGATGATCATGGTGGAGATGCACATAAAATGAAGGACATGATGATCAAGTGAAAGAGAAGGATCTAAGAGTGCAAGGCAAAGGTATAACCATAGGGGGTTTTCCTTTTGCCGGTCTAAGATGAGTAGAGAAGTGATTGACCGGGTTTAGAATACATAGCCGACTATCAAGAGGGGCAATCACGGTTAGCTCGGAAATCAAGTGCCACTAGATCAATGTCTTGAGCATATGCATTAGGATCTAGTAAAGAGCTAACATAACACCTTAGAAAATAATTGTGAAATGCTAACACACATGCACATGGTGGTGTACACTTGGTGGTGTTAGCACCTTTGTGAAGGCGGTAGAGTTTAAGCGGTAGAGAAGGGTTTGGGTTCCTCTCTCCCTCCCGCCGAGCTTGTGAGGCAGGATTCGGCGCTTTTTAGGGAAGTGAAATGCCTATTTTCTACTGTGCCGAAAGTCGGAAAAGAAACAGAGGCGAACGGAGGTCACTGTGGTGACCGGACGCTGCACCGGACGCGGTCACGGTTTAACCAGCGCGTCCGGTCAGTTCATTCGGTCAGTGCGCCTAGGGTTAGTGACCGGACGCTGGTCTGGCCTGACCAGCGCGTCCGGTCAGTTCACCTGTGCACAGAAGCATAGCGCGCGACCGGCGCGTCCGGTCCTTCACAGGACCGGCGCGTCCGGTCAGGCGTCCACAGGGGCAGAGAGCGCAGGAGTGATGATCGGACGCGAGGCGCGTCCGGTCATGTACGATCGGACGCGTCCGGTCGTGATGGGAGCTTACTGGACTCTGACCGGACGCTAGGTAGGGCGCGTCCGGTCATACGTTAGGGCGCGTCCGGTCATACGCTAGGGAGCGTCCGGTCATAGCAATGGTAACTTCTGACGCGCACTGTTCACGTTTGTCCTGTAGTGACCTGACCGATGCGTCCGGTCATCCCGTTTTAAATTGCGTCATCCATAACGGCTAACTGCGTACCCCTTCGTTATAAATAGACGTTGGCCGGGGTTTGAGGGTAACTCTTGCATATTTTGAGAACTAGAGACATACTTTGAGCTAGAGAACAACCCCTTCACTCATCTCTTTGCATAGTTGCACATCTTGAGTGAGATTGAGTGAGATTCAAGTGCATTGCTTGAGAGTTGCATTCTAGAGGCACTTGATCTTCGAGTTGCTGTGGATTTCTTGTTACTCTTCCGTGTTTCCCGACACGGTAGACGGCTTGGAGCAGCGGAGGTGATTGAGCTCACAATTGGAGATTGTTGGAGCCTTCACCAAGTGTTGTAAAGGGTTCTTGATCCTTCCCCGCGGGAGTTCGCAAATTGGATACTCTAGTGGAGCTCATGGCTTGGAGGATCCCCATCTTGTGTGCGGTTGTGCGGCGCCCGCCGAGGGCTCGACTCTTGATAGTCGATTAGCTCACGAACCGATAAGTGGGTGTATCGCCACAACGGGGAGTAGCTTGCCGGGAAGCAAGTGAACCTCGGGATAAATTCTTGTGTCATTCTCTTCCCGAGGATTTCTCTTGTGTGATTGATTGATTGGTACTTCTTATCTCTACACGGCGGTATAATCACTCGAAGCTCTTCTCTCGTATTACTTCTTGTTTCTAGCTTGTAGTTGTTGTTGTGTTTAGTGGATAGCCTTGTCTAGACTTGTGTAGGTGGCTTACTAAATTAGTTAGAGCTAGTGCTTTTGCTTCGCCACCTTTCGTACTAACTTGTGGTTAAGTATTTATTGTAGAAGTTTTAATTAGGCTATTCACCCCCCCTCTAGCCTATTTGGACCTTACAGTTGTCACTCAATTACTAAAACCAAACAAGGACTTTTCAGAAAAACCAGGATACACACGCGTGCGCGTTCCGTGGTACTGCACTTTTCTTACGCACGGGAGGCTCAAGCTTCCTAATCTCTTTCTTTGCATGTGTACGATGTGTGATATTATGAGTACGGAGTATGCGAGTTGTATACGTCCAAATTGTATCCTCTTAAAAAAACCTCGCTCAAAAACATTGAACTCGACCCTGAGTTGACCATGACAATTCTATTGATTGGCTTAGGATTGTAGACTGGCGTCGTCTAAACCCTAGGCCCTAAACCCGAAGGCCCCACACACACACTCAACGTATGCGCCCGGCGACTGTAGACTGGTGCACGTTCCGGAGCACACGATCTGCCAACACCTCGCGCGTGCGTGGTCACGGGCTTATTGCGACACGCGCCCCGGCACATCTGGGCTAGCTCTCTCCTAGAGGCTGCTCCCTCCCACTCATCCTCATCCGCCCCAACAAAGAATAGACAGCAAAGCAAGCTCGGCTCCTCTCCCTCGCTTCCAACTCCCGAGCAGGAGACATTCAAAAAAAAAAAAACTCCCAAGCAGGAAACCCCGCACCCCACCTCGCCGGAGCATGCACGTCACATATCAAAGGTTATAAAATACTAGCAAACCGATCGGACTAGAACGCCCTCCTTTGGAGTTCACCAGCTTAGTATTTTTTTTACCATTATTACTGGAAAAGGTTTAGCACTTGAGCTAGGAGATTAGAGATATGATGATTTTGAGGTTGAACTAAGTTGTTACTGGAGAAGAACACAAACATCATCCTGCATGAAAACATTACTGAGATTGAGAACCTGATCACATCATAGCAATCTTGTCCCTTAGTCTTTCTCATTTGACCTGATCATCAAATTAATTATGGTAACTGTAATGACATTCAATTCAGATTTCCTAGTTTAGATTCATATGCATTGATTTCACTAAATTGTGCAACTCCATAGTTGTATGTCAACTCTACAATAGTTAAGTTATCCTTGCATTGTTAGCACAGCTCAACATGGGGAATAGTATTTTATATAATGCTAAAAAATGAAAAGGTTCAGTCAACTAAGCTGAAAGAACACTATGCCCAAGGGAAAAAAATTTGCATGGCATTCTCTATGAAATGTAACAACATCCTTCCATTACTGCAGGCGGAGCTTCATTTCAAGAGCCTGCATGGAAACAAAGACTACATCATGATGTATGAGAATGGGACTGTTGTAAAGATATAATGAAGAAACATGTAGCATCTCTAACTTTTGGATAGCTGAGCCCTACAAAAGGAAATAAAATTCTTCTAATATAATAGAACTTGATAGAACACTCAGATATATTCATAAATAGGTGGATTACCAAAGATGTTTTACATTTTAGAGCCCAGAACAGGTATGTAGCTGACCCCGTTCTTAGCGTTATGATGATCATAAGTAAATGTGGTGGTTGATAATATGCTTTCTTACTCTATTCAGATCTTCTTGAGATGTACATGTGAATTAATCATCTGGAGGGCACAGAACACAAATAACCAGATTTTGTTGTAATATCAGCGCTTACACAATATAATTATGCTAAATGATAATGCTTGCAGGTGAGCTGGTAGCTTGGTACAGAAGGTTGGATCTTGAAGAAAATTTAGACCAGCTATAGGGTAACTTTCCCGCATGGATTTAATTTTCAAGAAATCTGATAGCTTTACATTTTCAGAGTCACAAAAGCAGTATATGAAGCTGGATTGAATTAACTATCATCCACTACATCGTAAGCACCATAGAAGCCACGCTTCATTAGACATCATATCAGAAGTCATAGATATCAATGGGTGATGGATGATATCTAATTTCCCACTTTAATCATAGATATAGCTAATTATTTGCTTGATTAGTGTTTAGAAAGGAATTGACATTGTTTATACTACAGAGCATTTATTGTGGCAAATATTATATGGACGACTGTGTAGCTGAAGACTCTGATGGAAAATTGGACTCCAAGGAAAGTGAGTAAAAGAAATGAGAGTTGATGCCTTTAGCCATTTCATCAAACAGCATACCCTTGCAATTGAAATATTTGAAGAGGCAGTAAAGGAACTTCCTTATGCACTCCCTTATAAATACGTAGTTTTTAACATCACAGAGAATGTAAGTTCAAGCTATGATGATTTTGTCTACCAAGTTTATCTTAAGGTAAGGTAACACATACTTTTGCATGTTTACCTTTTTCAAGTCAAATCTGATATTTCAGAGATAATATGTCAGGCCATATTTTTTGTCATAGGTTAGAAAAATGGCAGCTCTAGCAGGATTTTTTTTGTCACATGTTTGGACAGGATGTTAGAACAAATTGTATAGAATGCATCTCAAATTACACCTACACAGAAGCATGAAAAGTGTAAAAAAATAAAGAAATTTAGTTAAATACACTTGAATAATTGTCTTAGATAGACAATTGTCAATATCTGAACTCTAAACAATAGCGTTCAACGTGTCAATGATATGTTTGAGCAGTAGCTTTCGTCAAGGATGGGGCCGACGGTGAGGGGCTGAGGGCAAAGGGCGGGGCCGCGGCGTTCGGGCGCGGGGCAGGGCGGAGGGGACCACGGCGCGGCTTTGGGTCGTGGGAGGGAGCGAGGCGTTGCACTTGCAGGGCAGGGCGGAGGGGCGCGGGAGGGAGGCCGCCGCCGCTGATGATTGGGGAGGGCGGCGTGCCACACGGGTTCGATGGATACGAGCAGAGAGGGGTTGGGTGGCGGCGTTTCATCGCACTCGGCACGGGAAACGCTAGCTTACGTGGCTGTGGTTAAACTGTCCGATGAAGATCTATCGGCTGAGATTTTCCAGGTGACGTGGCCCAATTAGAGACCACCGTATATGGTGCGAGTTTCGTCTAGTAAAAGATTCACGTGGCCCATATAGCGGGGTGTACCCGATCATCATATCATATTTTAGACGGCGTGGGTCCTCTTGATTTGATTGCCCGGTAGGTCGCCGACGCCATGCGTCGAATGGTTGGCTGCCGGACCGCTAGCTGGGCTTCTGCCGACGACGAGCCCCGCCGCGCGCGCGCACCATGCATGCGGGTGCGGACTGCGCCTCTTCGACGACGGGCACCGGGAATGGTCGAGATCTCATTTTATTAGTCATTTTCCCCCGTTGATGGATGCAACTGTGACTGGATTATTAGGACCTATGGATGCAAATCGTTTTTCTTCTTCTAATTTTTCAGTGGATTTGGTTCTCCTTTGTATATATATGAACAGTTTGAACCCGGGAGCATTCGAGAAAGAACAACAAACTCCTGCAAGAACTGGTGAGCTGGCCGAACTGGGTGAAAAGCAATTTACAAGATGGTGGTAGAGTGAAGCCTACTAGAGATTGTTCTACGTATCAATTGAATGATTGAATTGGGGGTAATTGTTTGCGTGCATTGCATGCATTGTTGGTTCTGGAGGAGGATCGTCATGCATGAGCACCGAATCGGCTCAATGATAGTTGGCTTATTCATAATGTGATGTGATTTGCACTATTTCTCAAAAGATTCATCACTCACCTCATATCATATATACTAGATTGGCGCGCGAAGAGGGGAGAAAAAAACCGATTTGCTATCCAACATGAGTAGAGGAGGGCGGCAAAGAAAAAGAAAAAGAAAAAGTGTAAACGGTGTGAACAGGAACGTGTGTACTGTGCAAAGGATCACTTACTGTTCACAGGATACTGTCACAGGGACGTGCAAAAGATCTGTTACTGTTCACAGAAGCCGGTACTGTTCACATAACCCGTTCCTGTAACCGGTCAGGGTATTGGGTATTGTAGCTGACACAGTACTGTAGCTACACTCGACGTTTAAAGGTCCACTAGCCAGATCCCAATGCATGAATTTATTGTGTTCGGACGTGGTCACACACAAATATAGAAGTTTGACCATTCAGGGCCTGTTTAGTTCGTAAAAAATTTTAAAAAAAATCACTGTGACAGACTGTAGCATTTTCGTTGTTATTTAATAATTAGTGTTCAATCATAGACTAACTAGACTTAAAAGATTCGTCTCGTGATTTACAGCTAAACTGTATAATTAGTTTTATTTTTTATCTACATTTAATGTTTTATGCATGTGTCCAAAGATTGATGTGACAGGGAATCTGAAAATTTTTGGAAAAATTTTTAGGAACTAAACAGGCCCTCAGTAATGATTCTGGAATCATATAGACCATGTATGTGTAAATATTATAGGGAAAGTATGTTCTTTACATACAGTAGCAGCATTGCAACAGTAAGAATTATTGGTTCTGTGGCAGGGTAAAAGACGCACGAATGTCTTTCTTTGGACCCAGGGCTATTGCTTGTTATGTCGATACCTGAAAGCAGCTCAGAAATGACATATGGCAAAAACAATTTGAGGTAAAAGAACTGACCAAATAGCTATGTATCATGTCATGAACAACTGTGGAGGGGAAGTTCACTACCTGAGAAGACGTGAGGTGTTCACCATTGGTCAAAGAATTATAATGTTTTGCAAGAATGCACATTTGTCAAGCCAGGGCTGTCGTGGGAATGTGTTCCACCAGAATGAGATTGATCATAAAAGATGATTAGTTAGGGGGAAAATAAAACACTCAGCATCTGGAACTACGTAGCTACATTGGAAACCTTCCATCTCAAGTGAATCACAATTCACAGATATTATAGCTGTAATATGAATTCCTCGAAAAAAAAATGTTGACATCAGTACCCTTAAAATTTATAGATATAATGGCAAATGCATGGCACGGGTTCCGAAATATAGGAATGAAACAAAGAACAGCCGCAGGTGTGAACCATACTGTGATTCGAACATAGTATTCAATTGTTTTAGGCAGCTGGAAAACACTGAGCCTATTAGAAGTCACAAGGGTACACATTTGCCAAGAAGGACTGCATGAAGGAAGAAAAATGAATAACTAAATTAGCAAACATGGTCCGTTGTTTACTATGAAGCATTCCAACTTGCTTACCATAAGCAAAATGTGAGCATGTGTTTTTCATAAACATCAGTGCAAGCATGGCATGTACATTGGAAAAGCTTGCATCTGAACTGAATCACAATTCGCATGTATTATAGTCCTGATATGAATTCCTAAAAAAAGAAGTTGACATCAGTACCCCTAAAATTTATAGATGTAAGGGGAACTCTATAGCACGTCCTGAAAAATATAGACTTGCAACAAAAAGCAGTCGCAGGTGTGAGCCATTTTGTGATTCGAACATAATATTCCATTCTTTTAGGCAGGCTTAAAACAATCAGCCGCTCAAAAGTTCCTGCAACAGAGGGACTGCGTGACTGGGAAAAAAAATCCAAAAATAAATTAGCAAACACGGTCTGCTGTTTATTATGAAGCATTCCAACGTGCTTACTATCAGCAAAATGTGAGCATGTGTTTTTCGTAGACATCAGGGCAAGCATGGCATGTGTAGTGTAGCAAATAGAGTCCCAATTTTTTATGTTAACCATCTTCGTCTTCCACTTCATCTTTTCAGTGGAAGGAATAAATCGTAAGGCAAAAGCATTAAAGTGGGATAACTTATAGAAGAATAGGGTCAAGCGAACAGAATCTTTTATAAGGCAATACAAAGTATTCTGTAGCATAATACTTTATTTAGTAATAAAGAAATTGTCCTGAGGAAACAATCATACAATTATAGGATGACAACAATATCTTTTGTATGATTCAACGACAATACCTTGGCTCTTCTAGAAATCAGTTAACTCCTTGCTTAGCTCACGCGCGCGCTGAGCATGGAGCAGGTTTGCTGATCACAAAATGGAAACAGCTCCAGAGTTTCAGAAGCTCTCGCATGATGTTGTTGCAACCAAGCAATCAATATTCAGGTAGCGTTGCATGGAAGACATTACATAATTTAGTAAATTTCCAAAATCCCAAATCAATTCTATGAATTGTAAGACATTACATAATTTATTAAATTTCTAAAATCTCAATTCAATTTTACGAATTGGAAGGATAGGCATTGTCCAAAAAGGTAAAGAAATAACAGAGTATATGGCATTCTTTATGAAATATGGAAATAGAGTCATCTCATATAGAACTACGAAGCAGGGAGCCGAGCCGTTACTATGTTATAGTCATGGCTGTCGAACACTTTTTGGTTCCAATATGACTGGAGAAAAGAAAAGTCAGTGTCCATATATACAGGAGAAAATGATTGCAGACCTTAGAACTGTATATGGCAAGAGTAAATTAACTTAGCAGGGCAAGACATGGAGAGCAGCCTTAAGTATTTGTAAATCTAGATTCGTCACTAATTCCCTTGCACAAACCTTAGAACATGTCATGAGCAATTGTGGATGGAAAATTCATTGCCTTATAAGATGTGAGGCGTGTATCATAGACCATGGAATATAATCGGTCCATACAGTATAGATCAAACCTGAATCAGAAAGAGTTGTATTAGAGAATAGGTAATTAGAGGTGGTTGCTGCTAGAGAAAAATGACTATACCGACAACACCTGGTGAAGATGAGTATAACTATTAGAGGGAAAATTGCTACCCTATGAGCAGGGAGCTGTTTAGTAGCACGGATCATATCAAAATCGGCAATGTAGAGGTTGCACACAGACTGTGCAATTCTTACATGAGGATGGCAGATACTGTAGAGGGAAACCTGAAACAGTAGGACCTGCATTAGACTGTCCGCACTCATGGACCTCTATATTCATCCTCGAAAAGGAATATTCCGTCCTAGTCAGCCAGATTCTTTACTCTATACCACTTTCTCCCGCACCCATACAACCTCTATATTCAACCTCTATCTACTGTGGGGCCCACATGTCAATTTTTTTCTTTTTCTTTTTTCTCTTCCTTTTCTTTTTTCCCTCACCAGACGCCCTCTCTCTCTTCCTCCCTCCCCGTTCTCTCCTATCCATTCGCACGGCCCCGTCCTCTCTCCTATCCACCGCGGGCAGCCGGGCACGCACCGCCCCCTTCCTCCACCTCTCCGGCGAGCGCTCCGGCGCCTCCCTCCCTCCCTGCGACGCCCTGCTCCTCTGCTCCGGTGGGAGGAGGCGCCGCCGCCTCGGCTGGGCGCGGTGGGCGGAGCTCGCGGGACGAGCGCGAGGCGAGGGCGGGCCTCTATATTCATCCTCGAAAAGGAATATTCCGTACTAGTCAGCCAGATTCTTTACTCTATACCACTTTCTCCTGCACCCATACAACCTCTCTATTCAACCTCTATCTACTGTGGGGCCCACATGTCAAATTTTTTTTCTTTTTCTTTTTTCTCTTCCTTTTCTTTTTCCCCTCACCAGACGCCCTCTCTCTCTTCCTCCCTCCCCGTTCTCTCCTATCCATTCGCACGGCCCCGTCCTCTCTCCTATCCACCGCGGGCAGCCGGGCACGCACCGCCCCTGTCCTCCACCTCTCCAGCGAGCGCTCCGGCGCCTCCCTCCCTCCCTGCGACGCCCTGCTCCTCTGCTCCGGTGGGAGGAGGCACCGCCGCCTCGGCTGGGCGCGGTGGGCGGAGCTCGCGGGACGAGCGCGAGGCGAGGGCGGGCCTCGTCCTCCCCGGCCGGGCGCGTGGCGATGCAAAGCGGCCCGGCGGCGGGGCTCGCCCGCGCGGCCCTCCGGCGGCCCACCCTGCTCCCTCCGGCGGCCCTACCCGCCCGGTCGCAGAGGAGCTACGGAGCAGCGCGTGGGCGGCCGGCGAGCAGCGCGAGGGCGGGCGGCGGCGAGCAGGAGCCCACCACCCCGGCGCGGCTCCCCGTCGGCCCTCCTCCCCGGTCCCTTCCTCCTCTCTCCTCCTCTCTGTCCATCCGGTGGCAGTGGCGAGGTCGCCGGCGGGAGCGCCTCCGCTGCGCGCGCGGCTCCGGCGGGTATGGGCTCGAGCACGGGGCTCCGGCGGTGGTGGCTCCTTCACCACGGCGCGCTGGCGGAGGAGCGGAGGACGGGCCCGGTCTTCTCTCTCCTCGAGCGGGCCCGCAGCGTCCTTTACCGTTCGCAAAGTACGCCCGCCACAGACACCGGATGCAGCGTCGCCCGCAACTATATAGTTCGGGGTAGCGTTCCCCGCTGCAGCAGATTTGGAACGCTAAAGGCTTTCGCGTACGGGGTAGCGTTCCCCAGTGCGGATGGTCTTAGAGAATAAACAGTTAGAGCTGGTTGGTGCTAAAGGAAATTGAGTGTAGTGAGAATACTTGGCCATTTGTATTATATATATCTCAAAAATTTCAGCTGAGCAGTGTGGTCTTTTCAAAACCAATGACTGTCCATTTGTAGCATACTGATGAAGGTGACATGTGAAAAGTAGTTATGAGAATGCGGAAAGTGTTAGGCATATGCATTCTGAGACAAAAGAGTGCGTCACCAAAATTGGGAAACCAAATTAGCAATCCTGGTTTGCTGTTTACTTTGAGGCATTGAGACATTCCTACATACATGAAAATGCAAGCCATGGATTTAGTAAAAGCAGCAGCACGATATGCGCATTGTATGATACCGATTTCCAAGCTAAATTTTCCGAAATGATCATGTTCTTGCAAGAAATGAACCGAAGGGCAAAAGTATTTTATTTGGATAATTTAGGAAACTAACAGGACGATAATTATTCTGTTATAAATAACATAAAAGATTCGACAACATAATAAAGTAGCGGACAAGCAGGGAAACACACAATATTGTAGGTGACAGGAGGCAAGCACAGAAATTCTGGAATGAGAATCTGGAAGACTTTACTGCATATATACTGGATGCACATGTGCATATGGATTGCTTGGAAAAATTATTGATTGGAAAATTGAATTAACTTTTGAGCAAGGGTACCTTCTCTGCCTCTTGGTTGCTTCTCTGAATATATAGGACTCCTTGTGTCAGATGTTGATATGTGCATCTGCATCTCTGTTCCTGGAGAGAGGTGGGCATGGTTATCTGGTTAGCAACAAACATTGCTGTAGAGGCAAATCATCGAGCACGCGGTGTGCACCATCCATGAATGAGGCATTCGCTAGTAGAAGATGGGATCGGAGAGAGATAAGCACCATGCTGTCCACTGTTGGTGGGCCACGTCGCGGCGGCGGCGCGATGTCGCGCCGCGCGGCCGACAAAGGGTGCAGGTGGGCTGAGGGCGAAACCGGGTCGGCGATGCGGCGGGGACCATGTGCGGACCGAGGGCAGCCACGTCGGTGGTTCGGCACTGCCGTAGGAGGGCACAGGCGGTCCGCGTTCCGGCGGGGTTCTGGGCCGGCCGCGGTGCTGCTGCGCCGCGGCGCTCCGGCGGATCTGCCTGCGGCCGGGGCGGGGTCGTGGAGGAGCGGTGCGCAGCCAGGTGGGCGCTCCGGAGTGCTGCAGTCTGAGGGCGCAGGCGGGGTCGCGGGCTGGTGGTGGTGCCGCGCTGAGCGGACAGCGGAGCTCGCACGGGAGGCAGGTACCGCCAGCTGGGGCGGCGCCAGGCCTGCCACCTGCTGTGCTCCCCTGGTGCGGGGCTGCACCGAGGCGAGGTGCCGGGGAGGGGGAGACGGACGCAGGCGAGGTCGAAGAGGCCGTGGCAGGCGGCGACGGCGAGGAGAGCGGAGTCGGTGGAGCTGGCGAGGTGGTTTTTTTTCGTCTTTCCATTCTCTGTCGCATGAATCGGTCGGATGGGGAGGGCGGCGGATAGATAACGATGGCGTCGTCACCCAGTCTGGGGAGGAGTGCACCGGTGGTTCCAGAAGCGTGCGGCGTGGCGGGCGTCTGATGGCCAGCGGTCCGGGAGAGAGCAACGGAAGGGACTGTACCTAGCTAACTCGCCGCATTTAAAGGCTTCGACCTTGTTCTCTTTGCTTCCAAATTCTAAGTTTTTTCACTCTCTATTACATCAATTTTTGGACGTATACACGAAACATTAAATATTAATAAAAAAATAACTAATTGTATAATTTGATAGTAAATCACGAGCCGAATCTTTTAAACCTAATTAGTCTAGGATTAGACATTAATTGTTAAATACAAATGAAAATACTACAGTAATTAAAGTTGAAAAAATTTACAATCTAAACGATACCATAGACGTGCAGGATCTATATTTATAAAAACCTTAAAGTCACACTCTGCATTTCTCACGCCTGCATAACTTTCTATTAAAAAAAAAAAACTTAACACTGCTGTTCTTTTCGCGCTCCTCGAACGGAATGCACGAACAGCATACACCCTCCGTCCTTAAACGTTACAAAACCGTATTTTCCTCACAGACACGTTTTTCATATGATAAATAAAAAAAATAGAATAGTAAACCCTAGCACCATTGCAGTGGCGCGACAGTGTGCACGTGAAGTGCATGCGTGACACCAACACAGAGCCTCGCTCTCGCTCCTACATATATACACGTGCCTCTAGCTGCTGCACTCCCAGCCAGCTCATAAGGCAAGCTACTGGTAACAAGGCCTTGTTTAGATGACAAACTTTGGAGGCAAAGTTTGCATAGTAAGTGTTCCGTTATACTGTAGTAATTTTGTTTTTTATTTGGTAATAATTATCTAAATATTGATTAATTAAACTTAAAATATTCGTCTCGCAAAGTACAACAAAACTGTGTAATTAGTTTTTGATTTCATCTATATTTAGTACTCCATATATGTGCCGACATTTTGATGTGACGGAAAATAGGAATTATACGTAGTGAATTTGGGAGGCAAACTTTGAAATCTAAACAAGGCCCAAGTGTGCCCTTGCGCAATCCGATCTGAAAGCGAGGTAGCGTCGGCTGCCAGTGCAGGCGCCATGGCCCATGGAACACGCCGCTCTTGCACCGGTCACTTACCGCCAACCGGCGGCACACGGGCAGGCGAGGGCCGCCGCCGCCACGACGCGGCCGCGGCTGCAGACGTTCCGGCACCTGGGCTCGTGGTGGCTGCTGAGCAGCGCCCCGGACACGACGACGGCCGTCTACGGGGGCGGCGCAAAGCCACGGCCGCCGCCGCAGGATAAGCCGGCGAACGCGGCGGCGCGGAGCGTGACGCTGGCGACGCGGCGCGGGGAGCCCATCAGCATGGTGACCGCGTACGACTACTCGTCGGCGGTCCACGTGGACTCCGCGGGGGTGGACCTCGTCCTCGTGGGCGACTCCGCCGCGATGGTCGCGCACGGCCACGACAACACTCTCCCCATCTCCCTCGACCTCATGCTCCAGCACTGCCGCGCCGTCGTGCGCGGCGCGCCCAGGCCGCTCGTCATCGGCGACCTCCCCTTCGGGTCCTACGAGTCCTCGCCCGTACAGGCCGTGGAATCGGCGGTGAGGCTGATGAAAGAAGGCGGAGTGGACGCGGTGAAGATGGAAGGAGGCACGGTGTCGAGGGTGAGCGCGGCGAAGGCGATCGTCGACGCCAGGATAGCCGTGATGGGCCACGTCGGCCTCACTCCGCAGGCCATCAGCATGCTCGGCGGCTTCCGGGCGCAGGGTAAGACGGTCAACAGCGCTCTCAAGGTCGTCGAGGCGGCGCTCGCGCTGCAGGACGCCGGGTGCTTCGCGGTCGTCCTCGAGTGCGTGCCCGCTCCAGTGGCAGCCGCCGCCACGGCGGCGCTACAGATCCCAACCATCGGCATCGGGGCTGGACCCTTGTGCAGTGGTCAGGTAAGGTCAACCTAGCTACTAGCTGCCATCCACTATCACACGTGCATGCATGACAGTTCTCTGTTCACCATAGTCTCATAGTCTCATGTCAACTGGCCTATTATTATTTCACTGTTCATTGGATGCAGGTTCTAGTGTACCATGACTTACTAGGGATGTTCCAGAGCCCAGACCACTCGAAGGTCACGCCCAAGTTCTGCAAGCAGTTTGGCGACGTCGGTGCCGTCATCGGCAAGGCGCTCGCCGAGTACAGGCAGCAGGTGGAGGCTCGGCCTTTCCCAGACGCTGATCACACGCCCTACAAGATATCTTCTGTGGACGTCGATGTCTTCGCGGACGCGCTGCGAAACATCGGCTTGGATGGAGCAGCAGCAGCCGCCGCCGCCGCAGCCGCCGCCGGTGCTGGAAAACAGAGAAAATAGTAGGCGATGGAAAGCCACAGGAGGGGGATAACATCAATAATGGCATCTTGAGCAGTGCGGGTGCTGCAGTTTAGTGGCGAGCTTAGGGCAGTCTCAATGGAGATTTTATGAAGTTTTATGGGCATTAAATATGCTAATATGACACCGTGTTAATGAAGAGAGACGATAAAAATTTTATGGGAATATAGAGAGTTTTACGAGGATGAAACTCTTCTGCACCGTTTCTAAAATATAAGTGTGTTGGAAACTGTGACATGAAATTGATATTGAGACTCGCATGGTAACATATACTCCCGTGGTTATTGAATAATCAATTATTAAAGTTATTGAAGTTAAAAACACTTAAGTTTGATTGCATTTTATAGAAAAAAATGGGGCCGAATTATAGCATTAAAATAATGTCATTATACATCATAAAACATATTTTATGATAATAGTTGTTGGTGAAAATCTAGGCCACACACCAAAGAAGGAATTCTGGTGGAGATAATTCTATCATTATCTATAAACCTTACACACCAATAAATTTGTATATCTTATTTCAAGTCCAAACCTGCTGCCTTATAAAGTTGTAAACAACCAACCCAATATTTGATTACTCCCTAGCCTTTTGCTCTAAAATGTAAGGTGTGTAAGCAATTTTAGGATCAAATAAGGTCTCTGTCAAAATGTTAACTTGCCTCCTCACTAATTAGTTAGTTTGGTTGTCGATTTTTAGTGACACATAGTTTGAAAAAACATGCATGCAAGTTATTGATTTTGGATACCAATCATCATCATTTTGGGCAAGGTGGTACTTAAAAGGCATGCATAGATGTGGTTTAAAAGGTATGCATGCATGGATGGGGTTGAGCAATCCAAGATACCATATAATTTGGGATGAATTTTGAACCTTTGATACCTTATATTTTAGGATGTAGGGAATATTTATCTGTATTATTATCTTCTTGATGATCAGATATCAATCACAGTTCGCACCTACCAAATTAGTCAACAAAGGGACTCACTGAAAAGGAAACACAACCTCTGCACATTTGTCCAATAATACAATCGCACTTGATAATTTATCCATCTACAACCATACAAAATAACATAGGCAACACATTATCTATATTTTATTAAAGAATTAAACATATTCAAATCACAATCTTCTCCTTGGATTGTTACAAAACAATCTATAAACACCATTCTAACACAATTTTCATATGCACAACAAATTACCCTAACTTCCATATATTATTCCTTTTGTTTACCATATAACATGTAATTACCTATAACAAAGAGAGGCAATAGAAAACAAATGCGTGAAGAATAAAAATTGTTTAGCATTGCACAATCCTAACTGTAATCTACGTGTTACACATGAGAGGGGGAAAATTCAATACGCCTATTATACAATGCAAAATCTACCCAACACCTCGAGCCTAAGGTTCCAACCATGTACAATCAATCCATAGAAAACTAAATGGATGACATGGAAGAGGAGAAGGCCTTAGGAAGCGATCCGAGGCAAAACCTAAGCTCATATGGGCTGGATTTGGGACCTTGGGTTGATGGCGGAGTGAGGGGAGAGAGAAGGTGAGTGGCGCCAAGAGAATGAAGAGGTGAGGTGAGGAAGGAGCCAGCATTGAGCTAAAGTCCATAGACCTCACCATTGAGTTGTGCAACACCGATGTTTGCGGCTTGATGTTAATGTGTACAACATGAGGTCTTGAAGCCATATATCTAGGTTAATGTTGATGTGGCAAGGCTCGACGTAGTCCACCACTAAATTGAGCCACATAGCATAGTATTGCATCCTAACACACCAAGGTTTAGGAACATTTTTGCAAAGAATTTATGGTCTCTTTGCAGAATAAGGTTTCCAAAAATGGCTAAATGTATAAAAAAGAACTCCACATGAGGGGGAAGATTTTCGGCCCAAGCTTGAGGAGGCAATTTTAGCCTAAAATAAAAATCAAATACTCGACCTATTTTCTTGGATTTAAACGTTGCCTATCATAATTAATAAATTTCCTACCTCCCTCTAAAAAAGTCTAGTCCCCAGGTCGAGACAAGACAAAAATTTCAACACCAGGCCCTGGATTTTCATAGATTGGTCAGCATAGGCCAAACCAATTTTGATTGTCCCCACTACAGAGTAGAAGATGCTGGCGTTTCTTGGGTGAGGAAAAATGTGCCATGAATTTGGCTGGGCCACTTGCACAATTTTGTGAATATGAACATTTGTATGGCAATAGCTCCGAAACTTTGCATAACTTTTGGGGCGCTGCTAGCGCCCGGACGTCCGGATCCGGGCGCTAGCATCCGGACGCACCACAGGAGAAAGGATCCCGACCCCCCCCCCCCCGCTTCCACCCCGCACCACGCTAATGAAAACCGACGAACCCGTGATTAAAAAAACGGCCACCCGCACCGTCTCCACGCGCGCGGGAGCGGATCGAACGCATCCCGGGCCCGCACGCGGGATCCGATCCCACCTCTCCAAACTCCGTCTGCCCCCGAAGCAACCTTCGCCTCCCTCCCCGCCGTGCAACACCCCGCTCCCCGCAGCTCGGCAAACAACTGAAACAACACACGCGAGTTGCTACAAAA
Organism: Saccharum hybrid cultivar R570; assembly: GCA_038087645.1. Classification (NCBI taxonomy): domain Eukaryota; kingdom Viridiplantae; phylum Streptophyta; class Magnoliopsida; order Poales; family Poaceae; genus Saccharum; species Saccharum hybrid cultivar. Next base: position 2,765,565 of record JAQSUU010000088.1, read on the forward strand.
ATCATCATGAAAAACAGCTATGTAACAAACAAAGAAACGCCTGTTGCACCAAAGCATGAAAAATACCACAACAACGACCAAACATCTACTGAAACAACAAACAAACACCTACTGCAACATGCAGAAACTGATCTACTACACCAAACCATGGAAACTACTGTAACAGCAACCAAACACCTACTGAAACAATGGCCAAACACCTACTGCAACATGCAGAAAAAAACGAAGCTTCAACATGCAAGGAACACCTACTGCACCAAAAGCATAAAAACTACTGCAACAACAACAAAAACACCTACTGAAACATACCTTTCGAGAAACTGAAACAAACATATATAAGCTACTGAAACAGGGGGAAGAAAGGGGGAAAAAGCCGCTGGATCTGTATCGCCCCCATAGATCCACCACGGGGGGGGGGGGGGCGCTGCTACATGGATCCACCACCGGGGGAGGCCCCCATGCCGCCGTCGAGGTGGAGGAGGCGAGCCGGGGTGAAGAACGCCACCCACGCAGCTGGATCTGCACCGCCGCCATGGGGAGCCCGGTGCTCCCGTGGATCCACCACGAGGGAAGAACCCCATGCCACCGTCGAGGTGGAGGAGGACGCTCCAGGGTGGAGGAGACCCCACGCCGCTGGATCTGCAACGACTCCTATGGATCCACCACGGGGAGGTCGGCGCTCCATGGATCCACCGAAGGAATGCTAGGAGCCCACGGCCGCCGTCAACTTCGAGGAAGCGACGGAGGAAGGAGAGGGACACAGCAGGGGGGCATCACTGGGAGAGAGGAAGAGAGGGAGTGGCGACGAGCCGCCGGCACGGCGTGCCGGGGAGGAGCTCGCGGCACGCCGATGAGAGAATGAGGCGAGACGAAGAGAGCGGAGCGAGCGAGTGGGGAGGGGGAAGAGCTAAGCGAGCGACGGACAAATGGATAAGGGAGCCGCGCGCGGTCGAGCGGGTGGAGTCGCGCGTGAGCGGGTTCGGGTCGCGCGGCGCGTCTGTCCCGTCCGGACGTCTGCAGTGTATCATTACCGTAACTTTTGTGATATCTTTGCACTATAGTATTCCTTGCAAATAAATCTATTAAACAAAATCCCATTGGCATATGTTTTGATAAAAAAAACTTTATGACATATACAGCCCCACATGCCTACTATGAGTTTCAACAAAAAAGAGAGAGAGAGATCCATATTGACTATATATTATAAAAAATACTAATGTTAACTGTATTATTCTTTTAGTGGTAAGTGACTTCAGTGATAGATGATGTGCTCGCCAACAACAAGTTGTCTATGGTGACTTTATTAATCTCGAGTTTGTCTATTCAACTTAGTTTTTCGGAGATGCTCATAAAGTAGGGTATGGATACGTGCATGTTCAAAAGAGTGAGTGTGCCCTCGTCTATTTGAGCGTCTCGGACTGTACTGGGTCTCGCAAAAAACATAATGCAATTTTAGTTGTGTTGGATTTTTGGCTTGCTCAACAACATGTAAACTTTGTCTACTGTATAATCAAATTTTGGTCAATAATAACACACATCATACGCACAAGGCGCAACCAAACCGGCTGCACTAACGACCGAACTCTCACCCGAAGCAGGATCAGCGAATAATTTTCTGACATCATTAATTTCTTTTTCTGGAAAAGAAAAATCCCACCTGTTACCTTATTTCCATAGTAGCAGCGCGTGGTACTCCTTGCGCGCATTTCCAGGCTACGGCGTGAGCGCTAATGTCATAAAAAAAAGGTAAACATTTATTTCGAAATGCTGTAACTTTTGGACGGTGTATCCATTTTTTATTTCGTCTACACTGGTGCATTATACGCGATGAGACGAACAAAAATAGACCTCACTTGCATAGGTTTCGAACATTTTTTTCCCTAATAGTAATTTATATGTATTAACTTATACCATATAACTTATCCCAAAGCTCGTAAACACAAAAGGTATCAAACACAATTTATGTATAAAAGTTATTAAACACAAAGGAGCAATTAACTTATATATAACTTATGCCGAAACTTGAAAACACAAAAGTTGTTAAATACAAAGGAACGAATTAACTTATAACTTATGTTAAAACATGAAAACACAAAAGTTATGGAATACAACTTATGCACATAAGTTAGTCTATACAACTTATGTACTTAAGTTATTTAATATAACTCGTGTGCATATGTTGTAAGTTATAAGTTAATATATATAAATTGCTACTAGAAAAAATTGTTCAAAATATATGCAAGTGAGATCTATTTTTGTTTGTCTCGTCACGTAGAACACACCGGTGCAGATGGAATTAAAAATAGATACACCGTAATAATTTGAAATAAATGTTTTCCTTTTTTTTAGATGATGTCAGCGACAGAGAAAGGGAACAGGGAAGGTGGGCGGCCGGTATGCATTCGGAATCGTTCGCTCAACAGCGTCCTGGTGAATGACCGCTAAAAAAGATCTGTGCAACCAAACACCTTCCGAATTCCATACTCCCCATCCCGGTCGCTCCCCACACAAAACCACTCCTCCCTCTCCCCGAGCGCGCGTCGCCGCTTCGCAACAAGACACGATGCGGCGGACCCTCCTCCTGGCATGGCAGGTGGCGCACCAGCGGCTGCTGAGCAACGTGCCGGAGTCCACCATTTACGGGGGCCCACGCCCGCAGGAGTCGGCGGCGGCGCGGCGCATGACGGTGACCACCCTCTGCGGGAAGCACCGCCGCGGGGAGCCCATCAGCATGGTGACCGCGTACGACTACTCGTCGGCGATCCACGTGGACTCCGCGGGGGTGGACGTCGTCCTCGTGGGCGACTCCGCCGCGATGGTCGCGCACGGCCACGACAACACCCTCCCCATCTCCCTCGACCTCATGCTCCAGCACTGCCGCGCCGTCGTGCGCGGCGCGCCCAGGCCGCTCGTCGTCGGCGACCTGCCCTTCGGCTCCTACGAGTCCTCGCCCGCACAAGTACGTACCTGATCGATCGATGACCCGGCCAATGCAAGACGTACGTCTTCTGAAACCGTATCCATCATTTTTCATATACGTATATACGACGTACATATAGGCTGTGGAATCGGCGGTGAGGCTGATGAAAGAAGGGGGAGTGGACGCGGTGAAGATGGAAGGAGGCGCGGCGTCGAGAGTGGGCGCGGCGAGGGCGATCGTGGACGCCGGGATAGCCGTGATGGGCCACGTCGGCCTCACTCCGCAGGCCATCAGCGTGCTCGGCGGCTTCCGAGCGCAGGGGAAGACAGTCGATGGCGCTCTCAAGGTCGTGGAGGCGGCGCTCGCGCTGCAGGACGCCGGGTGTTTCGCGGTCGTCCTCGAGTGCGTGCCCGCTCCGGTGGCAGCAGCTGCCACGGCGGCGCTGCAGATCCCAACCATCGGCGTCGGGGCTGGGCCCTTGTGCAGTGGCCAGGTAAGGTCAACCTAGCTACACTGTCATCCTACATTCACGTTTTCTGTTCTGGCCTGTTCACCGTTCGTTGCATGCAGGCTTTAGTCTACCACGACTTGCTGGGGATGTTCCAGAGCCCAGAACACTCGAAGGTCACGCCCAAGTATTGCAAGCAGTTTGGCGACGTCGGCGCCGCCATCGGCAAGGCGCTCTCCGAGTACAAGCAGCAGGTGGAGGCTCGGGCTTTCCCGGACGCTGACCACACGCCCTACAAGATATCTTCCGTGGACGTCGATGCCTTTGCGGACGCGCTGCGAAACACCGGCTTCGATGGAGCTGCAGCAGCCGCCGCCGCCGCTGCAGAAAAAACGGAGAAAATAGTAGGCGATGGAGGGGAAGTTATATACTCTCTCTTCATGAATAAATCAATTCTTAAAGTTGGTTAAGTCAAAAAAAATAAATTTAAGAAAATAGTGGCAAGAATTGTGACAGAAAATTAGTATCATCAGATACATCATAAAACATATTTGGTACAATGTATACTCATATATATTGTGTCATAAATATTTATGGTTTTATTTCTATAAATTTAGTCAAACATTGAAAAATTAACCGGAGATAATTGTTAGGAATTGATTTATTTAGTGACAGAGGGAGCAAAATACTTTGAGACTGTGCAAGTTGCCACAGACATGACAAATATGATAATAGTTATTGGTGTAAATCTGGGCCACACACCAAAGAAGGAATGCTGGTGGAGATAATTCTGTCACCATCTATAAACCTTACACACCAATAAATCTATGTATCTTATTTCCAAGTCCAAAACTGCTACCTTGTAAACATCCAACTCAATTTGACTACTCCCTCTGTCCTAATTAAAATGTAAGGTGTGCGATTTTAGGATCAAATAAGGTTTCTGTTAAAATGCTAACTTGCCCCTCATTAATTAGTTATTTTGGTTGTCAAATTAGTTAATTTTTAGTGACACAGTTTGAAAAAGCATGCATGCATGTTATTGATTTTGGTTCCCAATCATCATCATTTTGGGCAAGGTGGTGCGTAAAAGGCATGCATGAATTAAGAATATGAAGGCACGCCGTCTAGGCGGCCTCTCAGGGTGTCCACGTATGCTTCATTTAGGTGGTGCGTTAGATAGAGATTCCACGACCTAGATGAAGTTGTACCTCCATGACCCACATGTACTACCTCTATACATGCCACGGTTAGGCTGAAGAAAGTGGATACACTGAATGGAACCGATGGAAATTTAGAACAGATGGGAATTTGGATGGGCATGCATGCAAGCACCGTCCAAAACTTTAGATGTCCTTTGCATGCAGGAAGTTACCTACATCACTTTGCCTTCTCCTTCCATGGACATCTACATCACTTTGTCTTCTTCTTTTACAAACAGGAAGTTACCATGGGTAAATTTTTATGTATGCACGTGTTCTCTTGCCATCCAGATTTACCATGCACATGTGCACGGTAGTAGTCATTCCAGGTGGGACCATTGAAAGAACCTCTTTACCTACAAAAAATTTACTGGTCAGCAAAGATTTACATCACCTGTGGTTCAAAATTTACACGTAGATAAAGACAGCTCAGCAAGGATTTACATCACATATGGTTCAAAATTTACACGTAGGTAAAGACGACGTAGTATGGCCGCACCGTCTAGGCAGCCTCCCAGTGTGTTCACGTATGTTCTATTTAGTTGGTGCCTTAGATAGGAATTCCACGGCCCAGGTGAAGTTGTACCTTCATGACCCACATTACAATCTCCATGCATGCCACGGTTAGGCTGAAGCAAGTGGATGCGCAGAATGGAACATATGGAAATTTGGATGGACATGCATGCAAGCACCGTCCTAAACTTTAGGTGTCCTTTGCATGCAGGAAGTTACCATGGACATCTACATCATTTTGTCTTCTTCTTTTACAAACAAAAAGTTACCATGAGTAATTTTTCATGCATGCACGTGTCCTCTTGCCATGTAGATTTACCATGCACATGTGCACGGTAGTAGTCATCCTAGGTGGGACCATTGAAATGACCTCTTTACCTATAGAAAATTTACTGGTCAGCAAGGATTTACATCACCTGTGGTTTAAAATTTACACGTAGGTAAAGACAGCTCAGCAAGGATTTACATCACATGTGGTTCAAAATTTACACGTAGGTAAAGACAACGTAGTAAATTTTTATCATTTGTGGTTTAAAGTCTACAGGTAGCTAAAGGCAACGTGGTAAATTTTCCTGCATGCACAAGTGTTCTCTAGACTATATAAAAATTGTGGATGTTGTTACCGTCTAGATTTGCTATGAACATGTGTACCTAATAGTGCCTCCCTTATATTTTTCTGGAGGTTAAATAGTCCATCTTTTACACCATGCATGAAGTGCTCTGGTTAAAAAAATCCCATGGACAGCATAGGGCAAGATTAGTTGGGCCCATCTAGTAATTGGCTTCCTTGCTATCTGTGCATGAAGAATAACTCCCTCTTTGAGGAACATACATCGGCATTGTACTCACACAACCATCCAAGCATGCATGCACATGTTTCCTAAGATGGCCCCCACTACATTGATGAGGTCCTTGCACCCGGTGGTGACACAGGCACCCATGCCTCGTCCAAGCCTCCAGCTCTTGCCTATATAAGCATGTGGTGTGCTGCCTGGTGTATCATCGTCTCCTCCCATTGCTTGCAGGTGCCTTCCCTGTAGTTCGTAGCATCCCTTTATTTTCCCATTGCTTGCAGGTGCCCTCTCCCCACAGTAGCTTGTGTTGTTGTTCCTGGCCTTTGATGCACTAAAACCACTGGTACAAGTGCCTTGCCATCTTGCAGGAACGAATAATGGTCTAACTAGGTGTTTGATTGTTTACCATTTCCCTTTCATTTACGCTGTTCCCATACCTAATTAGACATTCCTCTCTCTCGATCTCTTCCCGGCCCTCCGCGTCTAGCTATAGTTGAGGGGACAATACGTGAGAGGCAGCAACATCGGAGGTCTAAAAGACAGCTAAAGAAAGAAGGTTCATTGTGTACCTTCTCATTTGTATGAACAGTTGTTCAGCCTTGTGCTGGAGAACACCCCTACGTACATCCCTTTTGGGAGTCTCTAAAAGTATGCATGCTCCTTAGTTTGTGTCAGTCTCCAACAGCTCTTTTATTTTCTTTTGAATGTCTTGCTAACCTATATTTATCCACTCCCTGACAGGCACACAATCACCAGAACCATATAAGATGTGATGGAGGTGCATGTGCAACTAGAAGCCCATTAGGACTTCTTCCGTCTACCTACAGCCCTGGTCTCCAATATTTTATTTAGCAGTGTTAATCGCCTATAATGGTCTGCCATGTATGCCATTAAGTACCTTTGTGTGTACCTTTAGTTGTGTGTACTCTCACATATGTACTGTCCAATGGCCTTGTTTGCCACCTTAAATAAATAAATGTGTTGGGTGTATGTGATGGCATGTGTTCCATATTGGAACAACAGGGGCGTAAGTCCAGATATAGTATCTGGTAACATGTTAAACTACAATGAGGCCTTGATAATGGCAATTCCTTCTGGTGGTGATCTAAGCAAATGTTTAAAAATACAGGAAAGTGGAACAACTAATTTGGCATAAAATAAAACACACTCAGGCTACCCACACCTAAATCCTTTGCCTGATTAAAGGAAAGCAGCCTATAAAGCACTAACCTTGTGTCCTATTAAGTGTTGTGGCGTAAGAGGTGGCAGGTAACAAGCATGGGAACAAGAAAAAGAACCAGAAAACTATGCTCGGGCAGCAAGTAAAACAGCATATAGAATTCTGGACTGGTACGTGTATGCATTTGCTACCTGAGAAGAGAATCTAGCACAAACACACCGGTAGGTTCAGGTTCGACTCGGTGCTTGCAAAGCATCGAAATATGGCCGCCTCTATTTTTTACCTTCGTAGTTCACTAATTGACTGGTCAGGTACCAGCACATCATCTCTGGCCACGCGTTTAAAAACGCACCCTCTCTATACCATTCGTCTCCACTCAGCACCACCCCTCTACCCTCCGCTCAAGTTTCTTGTACGCTGCAGGTGCTGAGCTATGGCCACAGCAGCCACGCCAAACAGCACCGTGGCATCAGCAGGGAGGGGACAGTGGCACCGCGGTAGGCGTCTGGCTATGGTGCCAACAATGTCCACTCGCCGTACCCCATGGAAGGCCCTGGGCTGGACGGGCGTGCGAAAGCGAAGTTGGGGCGGGTGGGCTACGGAGATCCGCATCCCACACACCCGATTGAGGCTGTGGATCGGTAGGTTTGGGCATGCCCTTGAGGCGGCCCTAGCCTATGATGCCGCCATGTTCTGCTTCTATGGTGAGCGCCTCCCTAGACCACGCAAGTTCAACTTCCCAACCATCCAGCGTCCTGCCATCCCTGAACACCTTCGCATCCACCTCACCATAGCCACCATTAAGGCAATTGCTGCAGACTACGGCCGAAGGTGTGCTGCGTTCCTCGCACCCCTCATGTGCCATGCAGTAACAGGAGTGATATCGGCACCACCGCTGATGGCGACGGCGGTAGGTACTGCTGGTGCTGGCACCACCACCGGCGTTGAGGCAGGTGCCGTAGCGGCTGACCATCATGGGAACAACAAGAAGTTTTTTTTTTGATTACCTGGGCAATGAACGATTGTTTTGAGAGGGACCATCCCTTGGACTTGTAGTTTCCTTTTGGGTGAGGAATAGTACTTCGTATGTTCCACCCACTGTCCATTCTTGTGTTATGTCCAATGAGAATTAGGTGTGTGTGGTGTTAAGTCCAATCGATCTATTTGTTGACTGTAATTGTGATCGCGTCTGGCGCTACCATTTGAATCCCTACCAAGAACACCTATTGAATGGTAAATAGAAATATGCACAGCACCAAAATTCACCCAACACCCACTAATATGGGGGTTGTAAACAGTTTATTCCGCTAGCATTTTTGTAAAATATGGAGCAAGGGGAGCCAACAACTTACATGAGCACCTACAGGGGGTGGCGAGTATTGATGGGGTCATGGGCCTGGGCTTCCCCGTTGAGCCTCCCTGCACAACAGCCATCGATTAGCATTGCCTCCGTGTGTCATGGCGTCGCCAACCATAGCTTCAGTACGCAACCACAGCAGCTGGTTCTCACCTCCGTGCGGAACCACCGCCGCCGGTCGTGTCTGCGTCGCCTTCGGGGTAGAGAGGTAGGGCGCTGAACAGGCGTTGAGAAACATATAATCATTCAGACACACACAGGTAAAAAGCACAAACAAGGGGGGCAAATTTACCTTGGTTGGGTTACTCAAGGAATTTTCGTCCATCGCATTTGCTGATATAAGAACAGTGGTGTTTGCTCCCAAGTCTAGATGCTGGCCTAGAGTCCACTTAGTGGAAATTGTCAGGGTCGCAGCATCTGACCGAAGTTTGTAACCTGCTCAGGAATTTGTTGAGCTCAATACAAGTTTGTGGTTCCCTCAGGTGCAGTTCAGGCTAGGGTGTATGCAAGGTTTTTTTTTGCTTGCATTTACTGTTAGGAACTTGTTCTCTGAGCCCGGCCAAGTAATCACAGCTGCGAGCGAACTAGGGTAGTTGGAGATGATCAATAAGCACTTAGTAGAAATTGGTACGGAATCATATTTGTTAGAACGCAATGAAGCTTGACAACGCAATTGTTTCATGTCAGGGCATACAATAAATTGGTAGGGACAATGTCAAAGGGGAAACTAATAGGACATAAATGGTCACATTGACAAAGGTTGAACTTTCCATGGCAATCTGCAGAAAATAGTTTTGCTAGCATTCTGATGTTGCATAAAGCAAGTAGTTACCACAATTCTATTGGGGTCAGCGTGAGCAGCCCTTTTTTTTTCTTGTTTTGGCATTGTATTGCGCATCTGGAACGCACAGCACATGAAGGGCTAGGCATTAATTCGAGCACCTGAGATGCACAGCAGGCTAGGGGTACAGGAAATACGATTCGAAGTGCTCACCGTACACAGGAAGGAGGCAGAACGCGAAGCATGCACGACTCGTCACCGGCGGAGTGGAGGAGGTAGGGTATTCGCGGTGTACCGGGCCAGCCAAGATGGCGCTGGCGCATGGGCTTCCCCTTCGGCGCCGTGGCGGCTTTCCCACAGACGCGGGCGGTGGGAAGCTGACGGGCAGCCGCGGGCGTGGGCAGCCGACGGGCGGGCATGGCGGCGGCGACGACGGGTACGGAGCGGAGGTCGCGTGCTGGCTTGTGGAGGCAGCGACGGATAGAGTGGGCTGCTGCACTGTGCTTTTGGGCCCTTTTTTACAGAGTAATGGTTAAATTCACTATTTCCCAATAGATTTACCTTCAGTTGCTAAAAAAATAGATTTAACATCAGTCTTATTATATTTGTCCTAGGTTCACTGAAAGAAATATTTTCATAGGATATCCCAAATATTGGGAAAAAAAGAACCAGTGTCGGTCCTAGGATTTTGAGCGCTCTCTGGCGAAATCATCGCGACGGCCTCTCTAGACCATGTATACAACCTTATAATATACATGTGCTAATTTTACTTGCAAAGCGAAAGCAAATCCAATAGTATATTTTACATTTAATATGCCCGATAATTACTGAGAAAATCTAAATTAATGCAAGCAATATATTTGTCCATGGCTGATAATTAATGAGAAACAATGTAGATTTTAAAAAATATATTCATTCTCTTTTCTCATCCATGACAAATGTTTTGTAGGTACCATTTTAAAATTCTAACACCTAAATTAGAAGAGAAACTTGATTATATATATACAAAGTACTAGACGTTTGGAATACTATGCAAATAATAAATTTGGATTAAAAAATAAAAAAGGAAAAATACTTTGGACCTAACAACTAATCCACAATCCCAGTTCGCAAGAAGCCAAGAATCAGGATGTGATTGTCATGAAGCCCTGCCTCGTCGCCGCCATTGTGCGCGGATGTCCGTGTCTCTGGCAGTCAAGCTCTTTTGCAGTCTAGCTCTTCGTGGCGATGCGGCTCGCTAGCTCCGCGTGTGTCCGTTGGCACGTCACAGGCTCACGGTCAAAATGTGTTGTGTATAGCGCGGCTCTTCACCTCCTCTCTATCGAGGGCCGTGGGAAGGGAAACTACAAAAGAAAGGTCGATGTTGTCTTCTTAGGCCACCTGGCCAGTTCTGTGCCTCTCTTCTCATTAGTTTGCTAGTGCCTATTGGACTATAGGGTCTAGGGGTTTGTATATCCCGGCTTGGGCCACTCCCTTGTCTGGGCCCTTGACCGTCACACCTCGTGCCCTACCCCTAGGGCCGGCACTACACAGAACTTAAATTAATGGTACAAGATCGTAATATTTGACTTTGTGGGAGGCCGGCCCTCCTCATGCCGCCCTTGCCCGCGCCACCATCTCCCTCTCTCTCCCTCTCTCCCCATCGATGAAGGTCAAATGTTCCTAGGTTCATTGCGAAAAATGTTGTGATAGTATCTATCCCAAGTTTTGGGAAACAAAGACCATAAATGAACACTACATATCGTAACAGTTGCCTTAGAACAAATGCACTACAACATGTACCAAAAATAGGAACCTCCCCTTGCATCGAAGGAGTGCCCGGTGTTGAAGTTTTAGGTAGGTTAGTGGGATACGCCTACAAGAGTTGTGTACGGGCCCTATTCCCTATAAATTTGAATAAATACGTGTATGAGTTTGTGGTGACTAGACTGAACCCTGTTTAAAGGAACACCGGCTAAAATCAACTAATACACGCGTGACAATTTTGTACGCCTTGCTTCAGAGACGAGCATGCGAGGACACGGTGGTAGGAGGCATATAGCCATACAAGTGCATTATCGCTGCCATATATATGTCTAAGTACTACCACGTGAAATGGTTCCACATATAATGATACCCCACGACAGTCAGCGAAAAATAACATCACATATTACAGCCACCATATTGGCGCTCAGATATTAAAGTCCAGTCTGCCTGAGCTTTATTTAGTTAATACTGACAGGAACTCACATGGCTACCTAGCATTGGTACTACGCTGCCTACACAAAAACTTAACCACAATAACAATCACAGAGGACCTCGCATCACAATATAGTTGGTATAGATTTGCGCCGTTTTGGACTCTTTTTATTTGAACAACTATCTCAGGGCCTCTCATAGGGTAGCGGGCGCATCATAAAGATATACAATATGGTTGTTGCCACTAGAGTAGGGATTAGGATAGCAAAGACGGCCATGGCAAACTCTTCTTCATCTAAGCACATCTTGAGGGTGGCAACTTCTTGCTCTGACAATTTACTCCGGCTCCTGCTTGATGTTTTCTTTGATAGTCTGCAGCTTGGCTTTTTCTTGAAATGTTGAAACAAGTTAGCATTTCAAAAAGGGGCTTATGCGAGTGATGAGTGTTGAGTGTGCAGTGTCTTGTTGTGAAAGGGGAGCTAGGAGGGCGTTTTATAGGCGATCGGCGGTGAGGTTTAGGGGGTGGGTGCACGCCATTATCGGTGGCACTGAGCACCATCGTGGGCTGAGGGAATCAGGTTCATGGGCAATAGCAGCAGCAACATCGGGCCAATAGAGGTGACAGCACGAGCGACATCGTGGGCCGGTGGTGCAGCGTGCAATGGGTGGCATTAAAGAGGATACATCGGCGTGACGCTAAGAGATAGCACCAGTGTGCGGGAAAAGGACCGCGGGTGAGTGGGCACTGGCTATGCGCGTGACTTTAGTTTGCATGCGGTCTGCTGTGCACTTTGTGGGCAGCATGGGTGTCAAGTAAATGTAGCTAACACGGGCCCACCCATACGATCCATGCAACCTCCAAAATGCACAGCAGACCGCAGAGTGCATAGCATGCCGCATGCGAATTAAAACCTACTCTCAAAATGTCTATTGTGCACTTTTGCGGGTTCCATTGGTGGTGATCTCATATCCCTGGTGGTGATCTTTCTAAAAGTCTACTCTATGTAGAATGGGATGAGAGGGAAGACCACATAGGATAAAGACAACATCTATTCTCAAGAGAGAGGTAGAGATCTATTGTAGTTATTGAAATAGTATTGAGGGATGGCGTAGTCAGGTCATCCACAATTAATGGAATCACTCCAGTTAGGAGATGAGAAATACCACCTTGATCATTAGGCTGGTTATTGTTAGTTGCGATGTCAAGACCAGAATACATTTGTATCTTGTCCGCAATTATCCCTTCACCACCAATCACCTTGGATATGTCAATCGGTAGCTTCGTTTAGCATGTGGCAGTGGCACCCATGATTACTATCGATTTAGTCGACGACACCTAGGCAATGTAGTTCGCTCTTATGAAAGTGAGGGAGGTTGAAGTGGAGTGGTAAAGGGGAAAGTGCTTATGGCCCCTTAGACCATAGATCTACGAACCCATACTATAGAAAGAGTGGACTATGCGTTGGAACGGAAGGCGGAGGTTTAGCGCTCATATCACTGTTAACCTATTGCTGCCAAACTAAACATGTTATATACACGAGTACATCTTCGAATCTACTTAATGTTTTCCACTACGTGCTTCACAACTGAATATAGCACACACCCATGCAACAACATAGTAGGAGCCCAATAAATGGTATATAGACATCTACAAGACCACCATCACCATGTTCTCACCTCATTATCGCACATGTCACCTCCTTGCCAGCTATGCAACAAAAGGTGTGCCCATGAAGCATCAAGCATGCCTAGTTGTGATGCAAAGTTCATGGTCACGCCTTTAGTGTTCTGAGCTACAATGATGGGACCGTAAAACAATGGTGTTAAGTCTACTTAATGTTGCCCACTACATGCTTCACAGATGAACATATATAGTACACACACATGTAACAACATAATAGGAGGTCAATAGATGGTGTATGGACATCTAGAAGACCCCATCACCATGTTGTCACCTCAATGTTGCGCATGCCACTAAAGGCATAGTTCATGGTCATGACTTTAGTGTTCTGAGCGACAATGACAGGACCGCACAAAAATGGTGGTCCCTCATAAGAGGGACCGACAACAATTGGCCTTACCTCCTCTGCATGGAAAGACGGGAAATGAATAGCCCCTTAAATGCCTAGCCAAAGGCCCGTGCATGCCTGTGACTAAAGGAGAGTGCGGGGCCTCTTAGGTGCCTAACAACCACTGCCTCAGATATCACCTTGCCACCGCCCATCCCACTTGACGACACCAGGCAGATATGAAATGCGGTGGTGAGAGATGGATTCCTCAACCTCTGAAGCATGACCTAGCAGAGAAGATCATCCAAAGATGGAGAAAAAAGGAGATCAACCCACCGTGCACCCGAAGATTTGCCTACAAATGCTACAGACGCAGCGCACGCCGTCGCTATACGCCTGCTCTCTGCCGTTGTTGTCTCCTCCATGTTGTGTCGTTGTCCCCCTCCACTACCACGATGCTGCTACTGTTGTTGCTGCCGCGTCCACTACTGCGCACCGCCGCACGACCAATGATGTCGCGCGTGTTGTCCCTTCCACTCGACACTGACCCTGCTATTGTCCCCACTGTCCCCCACAATGCCATTGTGCCACAAGGACCGTCGATGATGGCGCGCACCAAGCTGTACACCCCTATCCCCTGACCCCACCATTCTTCACATATAAAAGCACCCCTCCAACTGCCCCTTCCTACCAATGACACTCCCTCCATCCTAATTACCCGCCAAATCACCCCTAAACCCGATGCCAAACCCCTGCTAAAACAAGAAGCTAGAAGAAATTGCCGTCTGCTAAAGGCACTAGAAGAAGACAAAACACTGTGCCAGAAGACAAAATCTAAAGCCTTCGAGATGTGCTTCGTGGAAGATGACCTCGCCAACTTCATCCTCGCCATCCAGATTCCTATGCTGATAGGATCGATAATCTTGCTCATTGTGGTAACGCGCCCCTTGCCATATGAAAGGCCCTAAGGAAAATTGTTGAAATCAGGGAATTACAATAAAAGTACGAGTGATTATTGTCGGTGCCAAAAATATCTTTGAGAATCTAGAGCTCAAGAATAAAATATGGTGCATCAAATATCTCAGCTAGGAGATAAAAAGCCATTAGGACATCTCTTGTCCGGATTCACACGGTCGTCAAAACTACACCGCCATCGCACGACCATCAAGACTACACCACCACCACACGGTCGTCAAGACTACACCCATCTACAGCACCTCACTGTGTAATGGAACCTACCCCACTTCTTCCCTTCCTCCACACCTTGTGACCCCGGTCAAGACCGGTCAAAGTGTACACCAGAAGCCTCACCCTCGCCCCTCTATAAAAGGTGAAACCCCCACCTTTTCCCACCATCCCACTCCAATCATCCCACTGCTAGCCTTTTCCACTCTCTCCCCTTTTGCGAAAGCAACGACCTCTCTCGCCCTCCACCGCCACCACCACCAAGCCAGCCAAATGGCCGAAGGTGTCTGGACTTGCAGCTACTGCCTCCACACCAACGGTTTCCCCAAGCTCCTCTACGCCACCATGCAGAGACTCGGAATCAAAGAGCGCCCCGAGTATGAAGGCCGAGAGTACTACGAGCAGCATGTTGAGCGCTGCGAGGTCACTGTCTACATCGCCAAGAGCGAAGACTTCCCTAACATCACCGACGACTAGAGCATGACAGCAACCGGATTCCGCTTCACCGACACCTATCAAGCTATCGCCCGTAAGGCCCTACGACACCTGTGCAGCTGTATGATGAGACCATTTCCCGTACATCGATGAGATTCTTTCCGCCGCCAGATAAGAACCACCCCGCCTAGAACGCTGTTGTAGAAGCCCTGCAAGCGCAAGGAGGAAGCCCCACCCTAAAGCTGATGACCGAGTACCTGCTCGCCCTCGACAAGCAGTACGATGAGCAAGCCACCAAGCTGAGGAACTGCATCACCCGCACCATGGAAGCCGAAGTATATGCCCAGAGACTCCACGTCCACTACGCCGAAACACAGGCTCATGTCGCCATCGCGGAAAGCCGCGAGACCGCTCTCGCTAAAGCCTTGAGGACTGCCGAAGAACGACACACCGAGCAACTGCGGATCGCCTACCTCGTCACCCGACCCAAGCGAAGGATGATCGCTGCCGATGGGCAGGAGCCCCCGATTTTGGATGGAATCCCCATCCACTCGCCAGAACGAAGAAGGATGGACCCTGTCGTACCACTCGCACCACCACCATCAGAGGTCTCCGACGCCGAACCTCTCCTTCCACTCACCCAACCACCGTCAAGAGAAGAAGGAGATCCCCGCTCCACCACCGTTGAAGGACCCAAGGAGCCCCGTCATGAGGCTCTCTGCCTCGATGACGTAGATTAGCTACTCCCGAGGGAGATGTACCCATACCTAGCATCTCTTTCCCTCTCTCCATCGTTGTATTTCACCCGTGGCAATCGAATCCATGTGTTTGGCTCGCAATCTACTACGTGCATGAGCTAGAATAACTAAAGAGGGTGTACGAACAAGAAACCACACCCCGAGAAGATAAAAACGAGCGACCATAAGGAGTAGACACGTGAATAATATACAGATCATGTTAATAGAAGATTTAAGGATAAATCTTCTAGGTGGGGTAGATCCGGATCCGACTCAAGAAAACATAGGGCGAAGATGAGTAGAAAAGAAGGATACAAATCTCTATATGAGAAATGGAACCGAATCCTAAGAGCACTGTGATTGTTGCTCAAAAGAAGCATAACCCGAGCATTGGCACCATAAAACCCAAAGAATCAAGTAATGAGAAGGCACCGTGACAAGAAGATTATTAAGAAGCTCCACAACCAGAAGATGCACCCAAAAAATCCTACCCAATGTTGAGCTTTGAATCTAAGTGTGTTGATTGGTTAAGCTCAACTCCATCAAGTACTTCTTTACACTACATGTCATTGTTTTGATGGCCTAGAATAGGCACCATGCAATGATCTCTATTTTCCTTTCAAGCATTCTAATGAAAAAAGTCATATTACCTTTCCTTCCCATATTTTCCCAATAGTTAATGTACAAAATAGACTAACCTTTCATACAAACACGATGAGAAAACATATTAGACATTTTTATACTGATTCCTATACTGAGCACATCACCCGCAGCGAAGCGCGGGCAGCAGTGGCTAGTGTGGTTTAAAAGGTATGCACACATAGATGGGGTTGAGCAATCTAGGAATCCTTATAATTTTGGAGGAATTTTGAACTTTTCGTACCTTGTATTCTTGAATGGAGAGAGTACTTATCTTTATTATCCTTTTGACAACCCAACATCAGTCACACTTCACACCTTCCAATTTTACATCTACCTCACATTCTCTCCAACCCAACCTCTCTTTCACTTTGTTTACCAAATCAGTCAACAAAGGGATTTCACTGAAAAGCAAACACATCCTCATCCATGTTCTGAAGATTCACACTATAATCTTTGATTCTCAACACATTAGCCCAATAATGCAATCTCACTGGCTAATTTATCCATCTATAACCATACGAAATAATATAGGCAATGCATATCTATATTTTATTACAAAATAAACATTTTCAAGATCACAACTTTCTCCTTGGGTTGTTTATATACAAGAAATCCATAAACACCATTCTAACACAATTTTCATATGCACAACAAATTACCCTAACTTCCATATACTATTTGAAAGCCCAAGTTTGGTTTTGGTAATTAATGACACCAAGTTGCTAATGCTATTGTATCAAGTGTGATTAAGCTAGGCATAAGCAACATGTGATGGAGGTGGAAATGGCATGGAGAGATGGCCACAAGACCACATGATTTGGTGCATGAAATGATGAGCAAGATCATGGTGGAGATGCACATGAAATAATGGACATGATGATCAAGTGAAGGAGAAGGATCTAAGAGCGCAAGGCAAAGGTATAACCATAGGGTTTTCCTTTTGCCGGTCTAAGATGAGTAGAGAAGTGATTGACCGGGTTTAGGATACATAGCCGACTATCAAGAGGGGCAATCACGGTTAGCTCGGGAATCAAGTGCCACTAGATCAATGTCTTGAGCATATGCATTTAGGATCTAGTAAAGAGCTAACATAACGCCTTGTAAAATGTTTGTGAAAATGCTAACACACGAGCACAAGGTGGTGAACACTTGTTGGTGTTAGCACATTTGCGAAGGCGGTGGAGTTTAAGTGGTAGAGAGGGGTTTGGGTTCCTCTCTCCCTCCCGCCGAGCTTCCGAGGCGGGATTCGGCGCTTTTTGGAGAAGTGAAACGCCTATTTTCTATTGCGCCGAAAGTTGGAAAAGAAACGGAGGCAAACGGAGGTCACTGCGTGCACCGGACGCTGCACCGGACGCGGTCACTGAGCGACCGGCGCGTCCGGTCAGGCGATCAGCGGTTCACGAGGACCACCGGACGCGGTGCGCGTCCGATCACGGGTCACCGGACGCGTCCGGTGGTCCAGGGAGCTTACTGGACTCCCACCGGACGCGGGCACTGTGGCGTCCGGTGGGTCCTTCGGCGCGTCCGGTGGTTGTTTCGCGGTGTGCGGCTCGGTGCTGACCGGCGCGTCCGGTGGGTCACGGGACCGGCGCGTCCGGTCGTCACCAGCGCGTCCGGTGGCTCGGTCGAGCGCGTCCGGTCAACGGTAACGGCTAGTTTGAACGGCACTATTCTCGTCTGTCGCGTAGTGACCGGACGCGTCCGGTCACCCGGACCGGCGCGTCCGGTGCTCGCGATTTCAACTGCGTCGCTTCTAACGGCTAGCTGCGTACCCCTTCGTTATAAATAGATGGTGGACGGGTTTTGAGGGTAACTCTTGCACATTCTGAGATATAGAGACATACTTTGAGCTAGAGAACAACCCCTCCACTCATCTCTTTGATTAGTTGCACATCTTGAGTGAGATTGAGTGAGATTCAAGTGCATTGCTTGAGAGTTGCATTCTAGAGGCACTTGATCTTCGAGTAGCTGCGGATTTCTTGTTACTCTTCCGTGTTTCCCGACACGGTAGACGGCTTGGAGCAGCGGAGGTGATTGAGCTCGCAATTGGAGATTGTTGGAGCCTTCACCAAGTGTTGTAAGGGGTTCTTGATCCTTCCCCGCGGGAGTTCGCGAATTGGATACTCTAGTGGAGCTCGTGGCTTGGAGGATCCCCATCTTGTGTGCGGTTGTGCGGTGCCCGCCGAGGGCTCGACTCTTGATAGTCGATTAGCTCGCGAACCGACAAGTGGGTGTATCGCCACAACGGGGAGTAGCTTGCCGGGAAGCAAGTGAACCTCGGGATAAATTCTTGTGTCATTCTCTTCCCGAGGATTTCTCTTGAGTGATTGATTGATTGGTACATCTCATCTCTACACGGCGGTATAATCACTTGAAGCTCTTCTCTCGTATTACATCTTGTATCTAGCTTGTTGTTGTTGTGTTTAGTGGATAGCCTTGCACTAGACTTGTGTAGGTGGCTTGCTTAATTAGTTAGAGCTAGTGCATTTTGCTCCGCCACCTTTTATACTAACTTGTGGTTAAGTAATTCTTGTAGAAGTTTTAATTAGGCTATTCACCCCCCCCCTCTAGCCATTCGGACCTTACAAGTGGTATCGGAGCCTAGGCACCGTTTATTTGAGGCTTAACAACCTACGGTGAAAAAGAAATGGCTCAATTAAGCTTGCACATCAACAACACCAAGAAGGCACCTCACTTCGATGGCACAAATTATGCATATTGGAAGGTTAAGATGACCGCACACCTCAAGTCAATCAATAGAGAAGTGTGGAAGGTCACCGAAACAAAATTTGAGGTTGCTAATCCGGAAGCACCTACACCGGTAGAAGAAAAGAAGCTCCAATGCAATGACATTGCCATTAGTGCTCTTCATGAGGCATTAGATGACAAGACCTTTGAGCAAGTAAAGAACATTGAAGTTGCTCATGATGCTTGGGCCAAGCTAGAAGAAACATTTGAGGGCACCGAAGGCACAAAGACCGCTAAAGCATATATCTTGCAAGAAAAATTTTCAAGCTTCAAGATGCAAGATAATGAGAGTGTACCGGAGATGTTTCATAGGTTGCAAGTCATTGTCAATGAGCTCAAGGCACTTGGTGAGGAGGTCAAGGACAATCAATTCTCTATGAAGTTCTTGAGAAGTCTACCCAAGAGATTTGATACATTGATCACCGTGCTAGTGAGGACTACATTGAAGGATTCAACTCCTCAACAAATATTCCAAGAAGTGATGACCGATGATTCATATAGAGAAGATGATGAGAAGGATGAGTTGGTCAAGAAGAAGAAGAAGGAAAATGAAAAGAAAGATGATGAAAAGAAGAAGAGTGTGGCATTCAAAGCCACCACATCCAAGGGCAAGTCCAAGATTGAATCATCAAGTGATGAAGACTCAAGCTCTTGTGATAGTGATGACATTGATGAGAAGATGGCTCTCTTTGTCAAACAATTTGGCAAATTCATGAAGAAGAAGGGCTTTCGTGCAAGAAG
The DNA here is from genome assembly GCA_038087645.1 of Saccharum hybrid cultivar R570. Taxonomy (NCBI): domain Eukaryota; kingdom Viridiplantae; phylum Streptophyta; class Magnoliopsida; order Poales; family Poaceae; genus Saccharum; species Saccharum hybrid cultivar. Next base: position 2,785,435 of record JAQSUU010000088.1, read on the forward strand.
GAGGAAGAACTCTTACAAGAAGAATGAGCATACCATGAGATGCTTTAGATGCCATAGCAAAGACCATCTCATTGCAAAGTGTCCTTATGATAGTGATGATGAAGATGCTATCAAGAAGGAGAGGAAAAAGCAAAAGAAGAAGCAAGAAAAGAAGGAGAGCTCTCATAAAAGGAAGAATGATTCTCATGTTGCTACATGGGATAGTGATGATTCCTCAAGTGATGATGATGATGACTACAAGAGCAAGAAGAAGGGACATGCTAGCATTGCCATCCAAAAGAAGGTCTCCCTCTTCGACACTCCATCATGCTTCATGGCTAAGGCCGCTAAGGTATCATCCGATGATGAGAGTGATCATGATAATGCTAGTGATAGTGATAGTGATGAAGAGGAATTCACTAAAGATGAACTAATCACTATGCTAGAAGATTGCGCTCAACATTATAAAGAATCTAGGAAGGAGTGCAAGGGCTTGCTTAAGGAAAAGAAAAACCTTATGCAAGAACTTGATGAGCTTAGAGCATCTTATGAGAGTCTAAAGGTAGACCATAAGAAGCTTCAAAAGTCTCACACTAAGCTTGAAGAAGCTCATTCCTCTCTAGTTGAAAAATGTGAAAACATGCCAACTAATGTTGAGAAAGCTAAGACTTGCAACATAGGCATATCATGTGATATAATTGATGAATCTTTTCTTAAGCCTATTGTTGTTGCTCCCACTAACCCTTCATGTAGCTCATCTACATCATCCTCATCTAGTAGTGATGGTTTCACTTGTGACTCCACACTTATAGTTGAGAATCAAAATCTCAAGAAGGAGGTAAAAGAGCTCAATCACACATTAGCTAAGGCTTATGGTGGTGAGGACCGCTTGCTTATGTGCTTGGGTAGCCAAAGAGCTTCTCTCTACAAAGAGGGATTGGGCTATAACCCCAAGAAAGGCAAGGCCGCTTTTGCTCCTCACAAAACTCGTTTTGTGAAGAACAATGGTAGCTATTGCAAAAGTTGCAAGCAAGTTGGTCACATAGAGCAACATTGCATGAACAAGAAATCCAATGCAAATGTATCCTCAATCAAGTTTAATTCTTTCTATATGCTTACTAAGGGTACAAATGGTGTTCATGCTAAGTTCATTGGTGCACCATGGATGGGCTCAAAGAAGAAAGCCATTTGGGTACCAAAGAGCTTAGTCTCTAACCTTGGAGGACCCAAACAAGTTTGGGTACCTAAAAAGAATTGATCTTGTCTTGTAGGTCAATTACAAAGCCGGAGGAAGGCATTGGGTGCTTGATAGTGGGTGCACTCAACATATGACCGGAGACTCTTGTATGTTCAATTCAATTGATACAAGTCAAAATGGTGGTTTTGATGCTATCACTTTTGGCAACAACAAGAAAGGCAAGGTCAAGGGGCTTGGTAAAATTGCTATCTCAAATGACATGAGCATATCTAATGTGTTGCTAGTTGAGAGCTTAGATTTCAATCTTTTATCGGTGGCACAACTTTGTGATCTTGGCTTCAAGTGCATATTTGGTAGTGATGATGTTGAAGTCATAAGTGTTGATGGATCAAAATTGATATTCAAAGGATTTAGACATGATAGCTTATACTTGGTTGACTTCAATGATAGTGAGACACAATTGACATCATGCTTGCTTAGCAAATCTAGTATGGGATGGTTGTGGCATAGAAGGCTTGGTCATGTTGGAATGAAACAATTGAACAAACTTTTGAGGCATGACTTAGTTAGAGGCTTGAAAGATGTCACTTTTGAAAAGGATAAACTATGTAGTGCTTGTCAAGCCGGCAAACAAGTTGGAAATACACATCCTAGTAAGAGTGAGATGAGCACATCAAAGGCATTTGAGCTATTGCACATGGACTTGTTTGGGCCAACAACATACACTAGCATTGGTGGCAACAAGTATGGCTTTGTGATTGTGGATGACTACACTAGATACACTTGGGTGCTCTTTCTTTATGACAAGAGTGATGTTTATGATCTATTCAAGTCTTTTGTCAAGAGAGTGCAAAATAAGTTTGAAGTCACCATCAAGAAGATTAGAAGTGACAATGGTAGTGAATTTAAGAACACAAGAATTGAAGATTTGTGTGATGATCTTGGTATTGGACATCAATTCTCACCAACATACACTCCTCAATCCAATGGTGTAGTTGAAAGGAAAAATAGAACCTTGATTGATATGGCTAGATCAATGCTTAGTGAATACAATGTGAGTCATTCATTTTGGAGTGAAGCTATCAACACGGCTTGCTATTGTAGCAACCGTCTCTATTGCCATGGAAAGCTTGGAAAGACACCATATGAGCTATTGAATGGAAGAAAGCCCAACATTGCATACTTTAGAGTGTTTGGTTGCAAATGCTATATTCTCAAGAAAGGCACTAGATTGAGCAAGTTTGAAAAGAAATGTGATGAAGGGTTCTTACTTGGTTATTCTACCACAAGCAAAGCATATAGAGTTTGGAATCTCACAAATGGCACCTTGGAAGAAGTTCATGATGTTGAGTTTGATGAAACCCAAGGGTCTCAAAATGAAGCTCAAAACCTTGATGATGTGAGAGGAGATCAATTATCAAATGCAATGAAGAACATGGACATTGGTGATATAAGGCCGATGCAAGTTGATAATGATGATATTCATGTGATCAACCAAAGTGTGCAAATTGATTCAAATCAAGCAAGCTCAAGTGGTTCTCATGACGAAGTGCAAGTTCAAGGTCAAACAAGTGAAAGCAATCAACTCCCAATACTCCAACCTACTAGCATTGCAAGAGATCATCCATTGGACCAAATCATTGGTGGAATTCAAAGTGGTGTTCAAACTAGATCAAGGCTAGCATCCTTTTGTGAGCATTACTCATTTGTGTCACTTGAAGAACCTAAGAAATTAGAAGATGCTTTGAAAGATTCCGATTGGGTAAATGCCATGCATGAAGAACTAAACAACTTCACTAGAAATCAAGTTTGGGAACTTGTTGAAAGGCCGAAGAACTATAATGTGATTGGTACTAAATGGGTCTTTAGAAACAAGCAAGATCAAGATGGTGTAGTTGTGAGAAACAAAGCAAGACTGGTAGCACAAGGTTACACACAAGTTGAAGGTCTTGACTTTGGAGAAACATATGCACCGGTTGCAAGATTGGAGGCAATTAGAATCTTATTAGCATATGCTTGTGCACACAATATCAAGCTCTATCAAATGGATGTCAAGAGTGCATTTCTCAATGGCTATATCAATGAAGAAGTTTATGTTGAGCAACCTCCCGGTTTTGAAGATGACAAGAAGCCCGACCATGTTTACAAGCTAAAGAAGGCATTGTATGGTCTGAAGCAAGCACCTAGAGCATGGTATGAGAGGTTGAGGGACTTTCTTCTCTCTAAAGGGTTCAAGATGGGAAAGGTTGACACCACTCTCTTCACTAAGAAACTTGGAAATGACTTGTTTGTGTTGCAAATCTATGTGGATGACATTATCTTTGGATCAACCAACCAAGACTTTTGTGAAGGTTTTGGAAATATGATGGCTAATGAGTTTGAAATGTCTATGATTGGAGAGCTTAGTTACTTCCTTGGACTTCAAATCAAGCAAATGAAGAATGGCACTTTTGTAAGTCAAGGCAAGTACATCAAGGACATGATCAAGAAGTTTGGATTGCAAGATGCTAAGCAAATGAGCACACCAATGGGCACTAATGATCAATTTGGTATTGATGATAGTGGAAACATGGTAGATCAAAAGCAATACCGGTCCATGATTGGAAGTTTGCTTTATGTCACCGCTTCTAGGCCGGATGTGATGTTTAGTGTATGCAAGTGTGCAAGATATCAAGCTTCACCTAGAGAAAGTCACTTGAAAGGAACCAAGAGGATATTGAGATATCTAAAGGGCACTCATGATGTTGGATTATGGTATCCAAAGGGGTCTAATTTTGAGTTGATTGGATATTCGGACTCCGACTATGGTGGATGCAAGATTGATAGAATGAGCACAAGTGGCACTTGTCAATTGCTTGGAAGGTCTCTTGTTTCATGGTCATCAAAGAAACAAAATAGTGTTGCACTATCTACCGCCGAGGCCGAATACATTAGTGCCGGTAGTTGTTGTGCACAATTGCTTTGGATGAAGGCCACTTTGAATGACTTTGGAATTAAATTCAAGAATATGCCTTTGTTTTGTGATAATGAAAGTGCTATCAAGATGACACAAAATCCGGTTCAACATTCAAGAACCAAGCACATTGACATAAGGCATCACTTCATAAGAGACCATCAACAAAAGGGTGATATTAGCATTGAGAGCATTGGCACCGAAGATCAACTAGCCGACATCTTTACAAAGCCACTTGATGAAAAGAGATTTTACAAGTTGAAGAATGAATTGAACATACTTGACTTCTCCAACTTGAAATGAGTGTACCCCCACATTCTTATATGACATGCCTCTCCTCCAACATAGCAAGGTAAAGTTGTTTGGCATATCATTCATACTTTGCTAAGGACATGGTTAGAACATATAGACATATTTGCGTGACAAATAAGCTCATTCATGAAAATCAAATTATTTTGATGTATATATGGTACCACTATTGCTTCTATGTTTGATTGGTCTAGTGGTAGCATATGACATGTTTGTGGGCTTGCAAACCTAGTGTTGAATCTAGAAAATGAGCTCATGATGTGTAATTCAACATGGTCAAGATAACCCTTATACTTTATGAGGTGTGAAAAAGCTTGTCCTTGGATCAAACCGAATTACATATTCTAGGCAAGTAATCTAGATTGAACCATAATTTGGACTCCCTCATAATTGATTGACTTATCTCTCACTAAATTGGCACCTTTTTGGTGATTGTTGACAAAGGGGGAGAGAAAAGTCACAAAGATAGAAAAGTCACAAAGGGGGAGAAAGATATAGTAAAAGGGGAGAGAAAAGTCACAAAAAGAAAAAGTTACTAAGGGGGAGAGAAAGCATAAGATAAGACTTTGGAAAGGAATCAATTAAATTTGAGCACACAAGTAGGGGGAGCAAGCTCATGAACTATTTGTTGCATTTGTATGCGCATTAACATGATGATTTGTTGCATTGCAAAGCTTAAATTCATATTCATACTTGTGTGGTGATTGCTAGAATTAGAACTTGAATGATGATTTGTTAAGAGTAGCTTTTTAAGTGGTATCTAGACACCCTTTGCTTATAATGTTGATCTCACGGGGTACTTTAGTGTTTATGATCTTTACAAGTGATGAATTACAAGTGGTGTCTAGCTACATCGATGCTAAGGATGGTATATAAAGGCAACTCCGATTGGTATCACGCTTCAAAGGTCCATTCTATATACCTTAGCATCAATTTGATAGTAGTAACTCTCCCAAAATTCGAATCCATACATATGTGCAAAATTGAACCAAACTCATGAAAGCACATATGTAGGGGGAGCTAATACTATCAAAATTGAAAATTGATTTCATTTCATATCTTTGTGATGGTTGTCATCAATTACCAAAAAGGGGGAGATTGAAAGCCCAAGTTTGGTTTTGGTAATTAATGACACCAAGTTGCTAATGCTATTGTATCAAGTGTGATTAAGCTAGGCATAAGCAACATGTGATGGAGGTGGAAATGGCATGGAGAGATGGCCACAAGACCACATGATTTGGTGCATGAAATGATGAGCAAGATCATGGTGGAGATGCACATGAAATAATGGACATGATGATCAAGTGAAGGAGAAGGATCTAAGAGCGCAAGGCAAAGGTATAACCATAGGGTTTTCCTTTTGCCGGTCTAAGATGAGTAGAGAAGTGATTGACCGGGTTTAGGATACATAGCCGACTATCAAGAGGGGCAATCACGGTTAGCTCGGGAATCAAGTGCCACTAGATCAATGTCTTGAGCATATGCATTTAGGATCTAGTAAAGAGCTAACATAACGCCTTGTAAAATGTTTGTGAAAATGCTAACACACGAGCACAAGGTGGTGAACACTTGTTGGTGTTAGCACATTTGCGAAGGCGGTGGAGTTTAAGTGGTAGAGAGGGGTTTGGGTTCCTCTCTCCCTCCCGCCGAGCTTCCGAGGCGGGATTCGGCGCTTTTTGGAGAAGTGAAACGCCTATTTTCTATTGCGCCGAAAGTTGGAAAAGAAACGGAGGCAAACGGAGGTCACTGCGTGCATCGGACGCTGCACCGGACGCGGTCACTGAGCGACCGGCGCGTCCGGTCAGGCGATCAGCGGTTCACGAGGACCACCGGACGCGGTGCGCGTCCGATCACGGGTCACCGGACGCGTCCGGTGGTCCAGGGAGCTTACTGGACTCCCACCGGACGCGGGCACTGTGGCGTCCGGTGGGTCCTTCGGCGCGTCCGGTGGTTGTTTCGCGGTGTGCGGCTCGGTGCTGACCGGCGCGTCCGGTGGGTCACGGGACCGGCGCGTCCGGTCGTCACCAGCGCGTCCGGTGGCTCGGTCGAGCGCGTCCGGTCAACGGTAACGGCTAGTTTGAACGGCACTATTCTCGTCTGTCGCGTAGTGACCGGACGCGTCCGGTCACCCGGACCGGCGCGTCCGGTGCTCGCGATTTCAACTGCGTCGCTTCTAACGGCTAGCTGCGTACCCCTTCGTTATAAATAGATGGTGGACGGGTTTTGAGGGTAACTCTTGCACATTCTGAGATATAGAGACATACTTTGAGCTAGAGAACAACCCCTCCACTCATCTCTTTGATTAGTTGCACATCTTGAGTGAGATTGAGTGAGATTCAAGTGCATTGCTTGAGAGTTGCATTCTAGAGGCACTTGATCTTCGAGTAGCTGCGGATTTCTTGTTACTCTTCCGTGTTTCCCGACACGGTAGACGGCTTGGAGCAGCGGAGGTGATTGAGCTCGCAATTGGAGATTGTTGGAGCCTTCACCAAGTGTTGTAAGGGGTTCTTGATCCTTCCCCGCGGGAGTTCGCGAATTGGATACTCTAGTGGAGCTCGTGGCTTGGAGGATCCCCATCTTGTGTGCGGTTGTGCGGTGCCCGCCGAGGGCTCGACTCTTGATAGTCGATTAGCTCGCGAACCGACAAGTGGGTGTATCGCCACAACGGGGAGTAGCTTGCCGGGAAGCAAGTGAACCTCGGGATAAATTCTTGTGTCATTCTCTTCCCGAGGATTTCTCTTGAGTGATTGATTGATTGGTACATCTCATCTCTACACGGCGGTATAATCACTTGAAGCTCTTCTCTCGTATTACATCTTGTATCTAGCTTGTTGTTGTTGTGTTTAGTGGATAGCCTTGCACTAGACTTGTGTAGGTGGCTTGCTTAATTAGTTAGAGCTAGTGCATTTTGTTCCGCCACCTTTTATACTAACTTGTGGTTAAGTAATTCTTGTAGAAGTTTTAATTAGGCTATTCACCCCCCCCCCTCTAGCCATTCGGACCTTACACTATTCCTTTTATTTACCATATAACATGTAATTACCTATTAAAAAGAGAAACAATAAAACAAATGCATGAATAATAAAACCTATTTAGCATTGCACAATCCTAACCCTAATCTACTTGTTACACATGAGAGGGGGGATTCAATATGCCAATGCAAAATTTACCCAACACCTAGAGCCTAGGGTTCCAACCATGTACAACCAATCCATGCAAAACTAAATGGATGAAGTGTAAGAGGGGAAGAGGGGATTGCCTCAGCAAAGCGATCCTAGGCTCATATGGGCTGAATTTGGGACCTTGGTTAATGGCGGAATGAGGGGAGAGAGAAGTTGAGTGGTGCCAAAATAAAGAAGAGGTAGCCACAAAAAAAGAGAAGAGGTTAGGTGAGGGAGGATCGGAGCTAGCGTTGAGCTAAAGCCCATAGACCTCGTCATTGAGTTGTGCAACGCCGATGTGTGTGTGGCTTGATGTTAATGTATACAACATGAGGTCTCGAATTGGTATCCAGGTTGTCGTTGACATGACATAGCTTGGCGTAGTCTACCATTAAATTGAGCCACATAGCGCAGCGTTGCATCATAACAAACTAAGGTCTAGGATCATTTTTGGAAAGATGTTAGGGTCCTTTTTTGCAAAAAAAAAAAGTTTTTTAAAAAGCTAAATATATATAAAAAAGGACTCCACATGAGTAGAGGGGAAATATCTTTGGCCCAGGCTTGAGGAGGGAATTCCTCCACCGTGCAGGTACGCGGCCCCCCACATCATGCGCCTCTCCGCCTCTCCCTCATTTTGGACCAGATATTCCGATGCGATGGGAGTAGAATGGTGCGGTGGTGCCACTTGCCGCTCGCGTTCGTGTCATTGTCGACGTTTAAGAGCAGGTTGTATACCATGATCTCCATTTTGTCACTGCAGAAATGTGACGCTTGTTAAATTTGGATAGGAAAACAGGATAATTCACTAATTTTGTAGCTCCATTTGATTGTTTTTTTATTCAATATTAGATGTTCAGCAACTACGCTGTTTTGTTCAACCAAATAATGCTTCAAAAGCACCACACGTTATTAATTAATGTGCAGCACAAATATACATGTTTGAGGAATACTGATGGTATTTTCATGTTTTTTTAGGCCGTTGATTCAGCTGTGAGGGTGCTGAAGGAAGGTGGAATGGATGCAATCAAGCTGGAAGAGGGTGCGCCATCGAGGATCACTGCAGCTAAGGCTATTGTGGAGGCTGGAATTGCTGTCATGGGGCATGTTGGCCTCACACCGCAAGCTATTAGTGTGCTCGGTGGATTTAGACCTCAAGGGAAGACGGTTGACAGTGTCGTAAGAGCAAGGCCAATAATAGAGCAAAGTTGCTTGGCTATAAGACAAGCTATAAGAGCTAAGGTATACAATAAGTGTCTTCTATTTGTCTTCAAAAAGTCTTTCTCTCATATTTCTCCTCACAACACTCGCTACTTTGCCCACTAATACCTATGCATCCATGTCCAGCTTGGTACTTGTATGGGAGCCAAGCTCTTATCTCTCTCCTCACTTCTCTCCTCCACATCAGTATTAGCTTGGCTATAAGCTCATTATTGTACCTGCTCTAAAGGTGCGCTGCTCCTCATTGTTAATGGTTTGGCTATATATTTGTTGGTACGCCTTTGGTGTGCTGATAGGGATGAAAACGGTACGGATATTTTCCGACCGTATTCGAGACCGAATTCGTTTAGAGGGGTTTTAATCCGTCCGTATCCGAGTCCGGATATTTAACATCCGATACTGTATTCGTATCCGAATATTTAAATCACATATTTATGATGTCGATATCCAATTGTATTTTATCCGACATTTTTTATACATCCGTATTCGAATCCGAATCCGGACATAAATATGAAAACAAATACGATATCAATGATATCCGTCCGTATCCGATCCGTTTTCATCCCCTGACTGATTGGTACAGTAGGTTTCAATAATGCAATCCATGCTATTCTGCTTGTGTAGGTTGTGGAGACAGCACTTGCCTTGCAGGAGGCTGGATGTTTATCGGTTGTGTCAGAGTGTGTGCCTGCTCCAGTGGCAGCCGCTGCAACATCAGCATTGAAAATCCCAACCATTGGTATTGGGGCTGGACCATTCTGTAGTGAGCAGGTTCGTTTGTTCTTTACCCTGTAAAATGAGTAGAGAACTAGATATTGCTTTGCTCACGGATACAAGATGTTGATTTTGTTCATATTCAATAGTGTACATGGCTACATGCCATCACCCATCAGTCATATACTCTACTCTAATTATTTAGTGGCTTCATCAAGTGAACTCGTTGAATATATTATGCTAGAAGTGAACTCGTCGAGCAAAGTCACTTCACCACTTCGATCTCAGTCGTTTACGACATCTGCAGATGCATAACATGTTTGTTCATGAAGCCTGATATGACCCTGTTCATTCGGCTTATAATCCGTCTTTTTCAGCTTGTTTTTTCAGTCAGAATAGTATTTTTCTCTCACAACAAATCAGTCAACAGTGTTTTTCAGCCGGCTTATTAGCACAGCCGAACGGCTCATATGCCCTTATTCGAATGCAGGTCTTGGTATACCATGACTTGTGAGGGATGCTACGACACCCACACCATGCCAAGGCAAGTGTTTATTTACTCCTATGCAAAAAAAAAATAATAAGGTTGAAGTGGGGTTGCAAGCAATTTTTCTTTGTCACCTGTTCGAGTTTATTAATCTCAGTGTGTACTTCTGCTCTCCCACAGGTCACACCAAAATTCTGCAAGCAATTTGGTAACGTGGGCGATGTCATCAACAAGGCGTTATCAGAGTATAAGAAAGAAGTAGAAACTGAGACTTTCCCTGGTCCAAGCCACACACCGTATAAGATAACTCCCACGGATGTTGATGGCTTTGAAAATGCACTGCAGAAGATGGGTTTGAGTGACGCCGCAGATGCTGCGGCTGCTGCTGCTGAAAACAGTGAGAAAGGTGGAGAACCAAAAGAAAATAGTTGATCTAATGCCTCTTGTTTTCAACGGCCACACCAGATCTTAGACTAGAGAATATGAGGGCAGATTGTCTAGCATAACGGTGTCCTGCACTGGTGCAATCTTGCCAGACTGCAGGTGTAAACTGAAACTGAGAAACCTAATGTCGTTGACTGCAACGGGTATCCTTAATAAACATGAGCGGGATGTTCTGAGTAGAAGAAAGCTATGGAACTATCACAGTATCACTTTCGAGTTTGACACATGATGCGGATCTTTCGCTACTCAAGATACACATACTAGCCGTGAATGTTTGTCATATGTCAAATGAACAAATTAATAAAGTGCAGCCTTATATTTTACAGTATTTGAGGTCTAGCTTACACCAGGACGCCTTGATCCTTAACAAGCTGTAAAGTTAATATATAAAATGTACATTATCCTAAAAAAAGGAGTACCTTCTGAACATATGTAGCTTCAAATCTTCAACGCCTTGCTGCATGGTGCACATACTACAAGCAACTTTTCTATTTACAAACATCCTTTTGACAAATCATATCCGAAATTTTAAATTGGCTTGCACCATTTAGTGCAGGTCATACTGAACTGTTGACGAATGTTCATATGATCTGGTGATCTCCAATTTGCATCATTATATCAGTAGAGCCCCCTAAGATCAGTATCATGGACAGACTTCGTTAGAAGTTCAGTATGTACAGAACACCTCTGTTGTCGCCTGTCGGTCAATGAGCCTCATGCAGAGCTAATCCTTGTTATCCTTGAATAGTCACCAACGTTGGCAACAAAAAGTGGGTCTTTCTCATCACTGAACATATTTTCTTCACTCGTTTGCTCCAATTCTTTTGTCAAGTCTTCCATTGTCTTCTTTAAGTTGGCTTTGCTCATCTGTGCACCATCACCCATTGAGATGCCAACCATGGTGATTTTGGGAAGAAGAGGGTTTGCTTGTAAATTACTCTTCACGTCGGCATCATATCTGGGTACCAAACAGAGATGACTTCAAAATATGCTAATAAAAAGTCCTTGTATATAACCAGATAAATGGAGCAGCTAACTGAACGGATTATGATGTTAAAACTTTTTTTAGGCTCTATATTATTGACATATTTGGCCCACTACTAAGTTTGATAGGAAACTCTATCAAGATAACAAGATATTCAACTGAATGCATAGGGCACATAGTGCATGCATTTGTGCATGACACGAAGCAGTATTGGTTAAACAAACCTGCTAAACTTATTGTCACTTTCTTGTGCTTTGAACTTTCTGTCATGCCATGGCCAAATATTTGGAAGCAGGTTGCTAAATGGAAAGTGATTATGATCTTCATTATTGTGATTTCCGTAGCTGCTATTGTCCACACTTGGCTCGGAAGATTGAGTTTGTTGATTATTCTGGCAACAATTTTCGTCATTTGAAGCAGTTAAACTGCTGGTAGTAGCAATATTAGCAATCGAAACAGCAGTCCTGAAAAACGTGAGCAGAATATAAACACAGATGGTTCACAATGGTGAGCAAATGAAAGGGGGGAATAAATAAATATGAATCAAAACTTAGCGCGATTATTGATATATGGTTCAAAATGGAGAGCAAATGAAAGGTTAAAATAAACAAATACCAGTCAAACAGCTAGCTTAGCGTATATTATTAATTATCAATACCAACAATACCTATGTCCGTAACCCACTCGCCCATGAGAAAAATTAATCACAAACTACAAGGCTAAAAACACGACCAAAAAACGATATTATCAGGAAAATGTTTCCCTTGTGACAAAGGTTATTTCATGTATATGAAAATTAATTCTAGCAGTAACTGGCATGCACAACTAAGAAAAAGAAGTATTTCATAAGGCTCTTTAAGTCAACTCAGTAAGTTAATCTTCCTACACATCCAACAAACAATTATATGAAAAAACTGAAACAAGAGATAAGCAATTGCGTCTGCACCTTTCTTCAAATGAATCAACAACATAAGGGAACTTTGGTTGTATACCAGAAACTTTTCTCAGCCACTTATTTCCTAGAAGAACTTTATCAACAACATCAAGAAACTGAATCTCTGCAGCTTTCGTTACAACATTTAATGGTATACCAGCTGGGCCAATCTCATTCATCAATTCTTGTACCTAAATCAAAAGTACCACATACTATGAGTCAGAAATTGGATTAAGATACATTTCTCTAAACAACAAACTCAAGACATCTTATGTGCAAAAAATGGTCATAGTACCTCTGGAGGCTCAAGCAAGCTTTCAGCACTTTCTTCAATTATTTCTGATGTTAAACTATCATCGACAATATCCCTTCTACGTTGCGTATGGCGATTTTGCATTATTGAATGGAAATGTTGATCCACTGAAGCTTCAAGAATATTGTCCAATAAGTTTTTATCAAAAAAGTATGGTGTGTACCTGACATTATGAGCATAAAGAATCATATCAAACTTGCGCTGACATATTTAAGGCATCAAAATATATGTTCAGGTTTTCCTGGTGCCAAACAGAATTATCTATAATACAGACCATAGATAGCACAAACAGAATAGTCCATGAGGACATATCAGTGGACCATATGAGGGCATGTCTTAATCGTCTTCTTGACATTTCTCAGTGACAAAGTTACACAAAAACGAAAATCGCTACAATTGAATAAAAATAAAGAAGAAATGAAAAACATAATTTTGGCAAGGTAAAAATCAGAAAAGTAAAAATTTTAAAACAGAAACAGAAAATAAATTTAAGGAGGAAAGTTCTTAGACGCTTTGTGAGGAGAATTCAGGAGGCAGAGATCGGAGAGGCTTTGAAGAGGATGAAGGGAGGTAAAGCGATGGGCCCTGATGGTATCCCCATTGAGGTGTGGAGATACCTAGGCGCCAGAGCGATAATATGGTTAACTAAACTTTTTAACCTTATTTTTCGGTCTAACAAGATGCCTGAAGAATGGAGGAGAAGTATATTAGTACCTATCTTCAAGAACAAGGGAGATGTTCAAAGTTGTACTAACTACCGTGGGATTAAGTTGATGAGCCATACAATGAAGCTCTGGGAGAGGGTTATCGAGCATCGCCTAAGGAGAGTGACACATGTGACCCAAAATCAGTTTGGGTTCATGCCTGGTAGGTCGACCATGGAGGCGATTTTCTTATTACGACAATTGATGGAGAGATATAGGGAGCAGAAGAAGGACTTGCACATGGTCTTTATTGACCTCGAGAAGGCATATGACAAAGTACCGAGAAATGTCATGTGGTGGGCCTTGGAAAAACACAAAGTCCCAACTAAGTACGTTACCCTCATCAAGGATATGTACAGGGATGTGGTGACGTTTGTCCGAACATGTGATGGCGACACCAGTGACTTTCCAATTAAAATAGGACTGCATCAGGGGTCAGCTTTGAGCCCTTATTTATTTGCTTTGGTGATGGATGAGGTCACAAGGGACATACAAGGTGATATCCCTTGGTGTATGCTATTTGCTGATGATGTGGTGCTAGTTGACGACAGTAGAGCGGGGGTTAATAGGAAGTTAGAACTATGGAGGCACACGTTAGAGTCGAAAGGGTTCAGACTTAGTAGGACTAAGACCGAGTACATGAGGTGCGATTTCAGCGCGACTAGGCACGAGGAGGGAGACGTTAGCCTCGATGGGCAAGTGGTGGCCAAGAAGGATACTTTTCGGTATTTAGGGTCGATGCTACAAAAGGATGGAGACATTGATGAAGATGTTAGGCATAGAATTTCAGCCGGCTGGCTGAAATGGCGTCAAGCTTCTGGCGTTCTTTGTGATAAAAGGGTGTCTCAGAAGCTGAAAGGTAAGTTCTATAGGACGGCGATTCGTCCGGCGATGTTATACGGTGCTGAGTGTTGGCCTACAAAAAGGCGACATGTCCAGCAATTGAGTGTAGCAGAGATGCGTATGTTGCGTTGGTGTTGTGGGCACACAAGGAGGGATAGAGTCCGGAACGACGATATTCGGGATAGGGTTGGGGTGGCACCAATTGAGGAGAAATTGATTCAACATCGGTTGAGATGGTTTGGACATGTCGAACGGAGGCCTCCTGAGGCGCCGGTGCGTAGTGGAGTTGTAAAGCGGCCCGATAATGTAAAGAGCGGTAGAGGTCGACCTAAACTAACTTGGGACGAGTCCGTTAAGAGAGATCTTAAGGAGTGGAATATCTCCAAGGATTTAGCTATGGACAGGAGCGCTTGGAGATTGGCAATCAACGTGCCTGAACCGTGACATCTTTTTGTCTTGTGCCATTTATGTCCCTTTATGTGTCTCCCTGTTTCTCGTCTCTTTTGGGTTTCATCTCTAGCCTACCCCAACTTGCTTGGGACAAAAGGCTATGTTGCTGTTGTTGTAAAGTTCTTAGACTTGTCAATGTCCAAATGATGTCTGCTCATGCTGAGCGCAAATCATAGGAAATACATTATACATGCATGCATGCATAAAAGACAACAAAAGAGAAAAGATAACCACACATCTTTTTTTATGCTAGTAAAAAAACATTAACAGATGATATAGAGTATTTACAGAAATAATCAAAGAGGCATCAGGAAGATCCATACCATCTAATTCCATCATTTGTTGCCACTGCAATATTCAAGTTTTGCGCACTAAAAACAGGAACGCCACCAAGTTTTTTCCTTCTGCCCCTTTGTGGAAATGACTTCAATAGCTTATTGGCAGCCTGGACCTAAAAGGGAAACAATATACACCCTGTTGCTTATGCTGAAATTTGGCTTATGCTGATGCTTATGCTGATTTTTTGTGAGGAAAACACTGTTCGTTGGCCTACAAAAAGGCGACATGTCCAGCAATTGAGTGTAGCGGAGATGCGTATGTTGCGTTGGTGTTGTGGGCACACAAGGAGGGATAGAGTACGGAACGACGATATTCGGGATAGGGTTGGGGTGGCACCAATTGAGGAGAAATTGATTCAACATCGGTTGAGATGGTTTGGACATGTCCAACGGAGGCCTCCTGAGGCGCCGGTGCGTAGTGGAGTTCTAAAGCGGGCCGATAATGTAAAGAGCGGTAGAGGTCGACCTAAACTAACTTGGGACGAGTCCGTTAAGAGAGATCTTAAGGAGTAGAATATCCCCAAGGATTTAGCTATGGACAGGAGCGCTTGGAGATTAGCAATCAACGTGCCTGAACCGTGACCTCTTTTGTCTTGTGCCCTTTATGTCCCTTTATGTGTCTCCCTGTTTCTCGTCTCTTTTGGGTTTCATCTCTAGCCTACCCCAACTTGCTTGGGACAAAAGGCTATGTTGTTGTTGTTGTTGTAAAACACTGTTCGTTGGCTGAAAAGTAGTTCAAGCGACATGCTTAAGTTATAGGTAGGCTGAGAAATTTTAGCACAGACCTGCTTTTCATTTGGAACAAACTGGAACAGGTGAGGCTTTTCCTGCACAAAAATTATTTGCAATGTTAGAAAGAGAACACGCGGAGTGCAAATCATACATAACAAATATTGCATACTAAAAAAGCTGGTGTCACTCCCTCCATCCTAGAATGATAATCATATTCATGTAAAAGTCAAACTTTACAAATTTGACCAACAATTATTCAAATTAAATACTCCCTCCATTCCAAATTATAAGACATTTTGGCTTTTCTAGATACATTTCTTTAACTATGTATCTAGACATAGTGTATATCTAAATGCATAACAAAGCTATACCTGGAAAAGCCAAAACATCTTATAATTTGGAATGGAGGGAGTACAAGTTTAGGACATAAAACTTGCATCAATGGATTTGTATTCAAAATGCCTCTGAGCTGATGTTGATTCTTTAGCTAATGACAACATAAAGTAAGAGGAATCAACGATCAAAATCTAATTTGTTTGAATTTTCCCTGATCAATCAAAATACGATTCGGATTACCATTGCAGGACAGATGGAGTATTTCTTAAAAAAAAGAAAAATAAAAAGGATAATAATACAATGTCAATCAGGTATTAAATGTAGACGCATGAGTCATGACAGATTGACAGGCTGAATGTGCCAAGAGGTAAATGTTAGCAATAGATAAAAAATCTAGACATGTCGCTGAGTTGCCTAAAAGCAATGAGACAATAGAAATTTAATTACAATCTCAAAGAACTGAAAATCACATGGTCTTTAATAATGCTATGCAAAAGAGTATTATAGTGCTATGTGATTATTTGTCATTATCAGTTATCACTATCGTATGTTGGCGGCTAGAGAAAATTTAGTTTACATTTGATGTAGTCAACCTTAGTCTAGAATCTAGAGGCAACCAAGGATGCAATTTTAAGAATATTTCCTCCTTTTTAAAGGGTAGAAAAGCCTAACACGCACATCATGTAAGAATAAAGTATATGACCTCTATATCTGTGCCCTATTTGCTCCGGATTCAGAGACTTTGTTGTTCATAATGTGACAAACAAATCTGACACTGACGAGTTACTCGATCCCATACAGGAGCACCTAGAACTGTGTTACCATACTATAAAGAAATACTAGACACTCTAAAGCTAGCAGTGACACAACACAACATATATAAAGTTAAAATAAAGTCCAAAGGAAATAAAAAATATCAGAACTCCCTTATCATAAAAATTAAAAACAAAATTATTTTCCTTGAAAAACGAACACAACTAACCTTGAAATGTTCATATGCTACATCAAGGCGACAAGCCCCCACCATGCCACTTGGCACATTTAGTCGCTTTACATAGGATACTGGAAATGATAAACCAAAGTCCAAATTAGCTGAACATCCATTCAGACTCGCTAAATAAGGTGGAGATAACTACATTTGCAGAACATTGTTATAGAAAAGGTAGTGCTGAGAAATCAAGTGCGTTTAGACAAACATTATGAGTAAATCCTGCTTAGAAATAAAGCATCCTTTCTTGGTACAAGATATTGCAACCTATCACCACGAAAAGAAAGTGTAAATTACATCCAGAGAACTAGGAACCAAAGTGGATGTTTTTTAACCCGCCCAATAGGTCGATAACTGTGGACCTTTTGGTCGTGCCAGAGCTGGTCACAGTCCACTTCAGAATTAATTATACATGTTTAGCGGTCCCCAAAGATACGGATGCTTTGCACTCAGGTTTTGGTTCAGGACAGAGGACACCTATTAACCTAGAAATCCAGAGCTGAGAATTGGCTTCAGTCAACTTTTATTACCCCTAACTGAAAGCAGTTCCCAAGGTTGGACTTAAGGGAAAAGTGCAACTGTTAGTCCTGCCACATAAAAGCTGGATCACTTGAATATTCATTTTTTAAGAAAAAAAAATGACAGCATTGAATCCCAATGTTAATCTAAACCTGCTACAGAGATAGCAGAGTTCAGTTTAATTGAGAAAGTAAGAGAACTAAAATAATATGAGCTGGGGATACTTAAAATAACTGCTAAGGTCACAAGCATCAAGCAGAGAAGAACAAGAGACGTTTAGAAACAGCATTACCTGCATCATTCAAGTCCATAAAAAACCTAAATACTGGACTATTTTCACTCTTCTTCAGCGGTGATAACATCCTTTTAAACCACATAGGAGTCCTGAAACAAGAAAAAATTTCAATGGAAAGTTTTCAGTGCTACATTTATTCAGGCTACTATATCTAGACAAATTCCTTCCAATCGATTACAAATAATAGACACAAATTGCTTAATGCAGTGACCATATACTTCCCCATGCATGCACGAACAATCTGCAGAAGAGAACTATCGTTACATAGCACCAAATCTACTGCGACATGTTGTAGAGGCGTAGAACGGTGACTACATCCAGATCACAAAACTACCATGATGCGTGTATTTACCTCACACGACAAGAGTCGAATTGGTTTCAAATTAGCGTGCACACAGTACAGAGCTACAGGCTAACACATTCGCGCGCGTCATTGAAAGCATAACATTTGGTGGAGCCTCAAAATTACAAATATATGTTGCAATCCTATCCATAGGGCGGCGGCAGAGGCGCAGTGTGGAAAACACGGCAGAGTGCAGGGCACCGGTTGGGGCGGCTATTACCTGTTGGTGAGGAAGCGCGGGAGCTCCAAGCGTGTGGTAACGGCCATGAGCCCGTTCCCGGATGGGTCGAGCATGGTGAACACCTGGCCCACGAACGCGGGCCCCGCGCCACCGCCAGCCGTATTACCCCGGCCGGCCGCGCCCGCACCGGCCATCCGCGCGCCCGGCAGCGGCTGCGGCCCGCGGCGGGACTCGGAGGAGGCCGAGGCCGAAGCCGAGGAGACGGGGAGGAGGAGCGGGACGGCGAGGTGGGGAGCGGCGGGCGAGGGCGAGGCGGAGGCGGGTGGGCATGGGGATGGCGATGGGGAGGAGAGGAAGGGGAAGGCGGAGGCGGAGGCGAGGGAGTGGAAGGGGTTGGACGACGAAGAGGAGGAGGAGCGCGGCATGGTGGACCACTGCTTGTGCTTGGTGGCCAGCGGTGGGGACTGGGTGGCCAGGGTTGGGTGGGGATCTGGGCTTTGGAACCTGTGGGGGCCCGGGTGCGTTCCCGTACGCGAGGGGGACGGGCCACGCCGGCAGTGCTCCACAGCGCACGCTTATCCGATTCCATCCCACCACCATTGTCCGATGCGTATACCTCTCGCAGGGCTTTGCTTGTGGATGAAACACCTGAATAACCGATCGATGCCAACGGACAATGTCACAAAAATTGCAGGTGAAACTATTCAAGTAGACCAACTGCGAAACTTTTGCATAGCAATTGTATCTTCCTTTTCTGGAAAGCTCATAGCAAACATTCTTTGTTCAGGAAATTGATAGAAGAACTAGGATCAATCACTGAGAAACTTTTGCATAGCAATTGTATCTTCCTTTTCTGGAAAGCTCATAGCAAACATTCTTTGTTCAGGAAATTGATAGAAGAACTAGGATCAATCAGAAGCAGAACCATAGCAATTCCACTACAGTACACACAGGAGTTGCCTTCAGAGAAAAGAAAAATAAAGGGGCTCCCGGTGCCGTGTAGGCTTGCAGCTGTTGTCTGATGATGATCAGGAAGCCTCCGACACTACCATCACAGATCATTCTAATATATTTTCTGTACAGAAAATGTGAGGGATGCACGACAAAACATCCCTTCACCTGATCTTGACTAACTTAAGCTCAACAATACCGCCTTGCACCCAAATGTTGCGAAGTGATCCTTTGAAACATTTAAACTGAGGTCCTTTCCTATTTGTTCGGAAGATGGGAGGTTTTCCTCCAGGAGTCAGATTGCTGGGCTTGTTTCTTACTGCCATTCTTCCTTTTGAATCTGCAGGCAGCCGAACTGCTAGCTCACGTGTTTGTAACACTTCCCAAGTCGAAACAGCCATTTCCCATTTCTGAACGTCTAGACTGGAACCCAGCTGTTTCTGTTTCATCGGCACCTTAAACCCCACAAGAAGCATATAGCTCAAACACGAAACATGACTTCCCTTCTGCAGGTTAGGGATGTTCGCCCTCTATGACAGAGCGGGGTCAGATACCGTTGTTCGTTTGTCTGTTTTCATCCTGACAATCCTAGTCCCAGTGTTCCTTGTGTTGCTCTTTGCAGAAGCTTTTCTTGGAATAGAACGTTGTACGATCCGGATCGGTATTCCCCCAATGTCGAAATCCTCCTTGAGAGACTTTGTCAAGAACCTAATATCTGTATCAGAAAGCTGAGTCTTCCCACTCATAAAGGCAACAAATGTTGGTGGCCGCGCCTTCACTTGAGTGAAGTACTTGACTTTTGGCTGAGTAGCTGAATCTTTCCAGGAATGTCTGCTCATAACCTAGAGTATAATGACAAGGTATTAGAGGTAATGATTGATATAAATGCCAGAATGGCTTGACTGACCAGTGTGGTCAGTAACTTTGAACATCATACAACAACAACAACAACATAGCCTTTTGTCCCAAGCAAGTTGGGGTAGGCTAGAGATGAAACCCAAAAGAGACGAGAAATAGGGAGACACATAAAGGGACATAAAGGGCACAAGACAAAAGATGTCACGGTTCAGGCACGTTGATTGCTAATCTCCAAGCGCTCCTGTCCATAGCTAAATCCTAGGGGATATTTCACTCCTTAAGATCTCTCTTAACGGACTCGTCCCAAGTTAGTTTAGGTCGACCTCTACCGTTCTTTACATTATCGGCCCGCTTTAGAACTCCACTACGCACCGGCGCCTCAGGAGGCCTCCGTTGGACATGTCCAAACCATCTCAACCGATGTTGAATCAATTTCGCAGTCAAAATAAACCGAGTGGTAGGCATGGGAATGTATGTACAAAATAAGAAGTTATCTTAAAAAAAGATACTGGAAAATACCGAGTCAACTACTAGAAGGCACTGAAATTTTTCAAAGGATCTCCTAAACCATTCCACTTTTCATCTGGATCTACACAATCTAAATTGAACTTTTAAGGTATGAGATCAAAGTTCTTATTATCTATACATCTTAAATGAGTGTTCCAACAGAACACACACACAAGCAAACGACCAAATAAAATTCTGTAAGCTGGATGTTTACCTTACGCAACCAACGGTTGAGCCGTGATGTTGACAATCTTAAACACCACTTCTCATAGGTATCTATAACCTGGCGCATCACAGCAACCCGCCCCCTCCCCTCCAGTGCTGACACAAAAACAACTGGTATTCCTGTCACCTGCCAAAAGGAAAGGGGGAAATCAACATTTTGCAATCTGGCACTCCATAAGAATATGAAACAAACTAACATGTTCCAGAATGTAGCAGTTCAGTTCAGAATGTAGCTGTTGGAGTATGTGTTTAGGCCCATGAGGCTAAGGCCCATGTGGCCCATGTAAAAAAAAGCAACAACATAGCCTTTTGTCCCAAGCAAGTTGGGGTAGGCCAGAGATGAAACCCAAAAGAGACGAGAAACAGGGAGACACATAAAGGGACATAAAGGGCACAAGACAAAAGATGTCACGGTTCAGGCACGTTGATTGCTAATCTCCAAGCGCTCCTGTCCATAGCTAAATCCTTGGGGATATTCCACTCCTTAAGATCTCTCTTAACAGACTCGTCCCAAGTTAGTTTAGGTCGACCTCTACCGCTCTTTACATTATCGGCCCGCTTTAGAACTCCACTACGCACCGGCGCCTCAGGAGGCCTCCGTTGGACATGTCCAAACCATCTCAACCCATGTGGCCCATGTATGGAACCTATATAGCTACCCCTCTAGGGTTAGCCCAAGTAATGGAAAATCATTCCTCAAACATGGTATCAACAGCCTAGGGTTAGGTCCTCTTCTTCCCTCTCTCTCCTGCCCGCCGCCCCTTCCTGGGGGCGCCGCCACCGGCTCCTACCGCCATGGCCGGCCGCCCTCCCCCTCCTCCCTCCCTCTACTCCTATTTCCCACCCTTATCCACTCCCTCCTGGGCCCAGGTCCTCACTGGCCCTGCTCTTCCCGCCGGCGCGCCGCATCTGGGCTCTCCAGCAGCCGGTGGCCATGCCAGCCGCCCGCCCCCTCCTCACGGCGCGCCGCATCTGGGCCCTCCTCCTGACGCGCCGCACCTGGGCCTCCCTCATGGCGCGGCTGCTGTCAACTCCCTCTTCCACGCCAGCCCTTCCCTGGTGGATCCGCCCGCCCAGGACACCGCTGCTGCTGTTGCCGCCCTGGGGGCCGCCGCCGCTGCTCCAGGCACGGTTGGCGCCCTGGGGGCCGTGGCCCTCTCCTCTACCCCGGGCGCGGGTGCGGACACTGCGGAGGGCGTTGTGGTTGCGTCCCTTCCTTCTTCGTCGGCGGCCCTCCCTTCTTCCTCGGTTTTGCTGCCCGACGGTGGAGTCCAGCCGCACCACCCTGCTGCAGCTCCTGGAACTCCACTTCCACCGCCTTCCAGCGTCACCGCAGCCGCTCTCGGCCTCGCCCCGGGGCCGGACTCCGCACTCGCCGCGGCCCTCGTCGCTGCCCGGGCCGCCGCTGCGGAAGGGCAGGCCCGGGTGAGCGCGGCCGCCCTCGTGTGGGAGCGCGAGCGCGACGCGGCCGACGCCCTGGCCCGTCAGATCGCCGAGGCCGAGCAACTCCTCACCTCTCCCACGGGCCCGGACGCCGGAGCCACCTCCGCCTCGCCGGGGCGCCGCGTGTCACACACTGCCGTTCTCTGGCACGACCCGGCCGACCCGCTCGTGGCTCAGCTGCACTACCAGGCGGGGGGGTCCAGAACATTCGTCTTCTCGTCCCGGTCGTCCTCGAGCCGGAGTCGCCCTCCTACGCCCGCTGGCGGGATCTGGTGCATCTCACCCTTCGCCGCTACGCCCTCGACGACCACGTCCTCGTCGAGGCCTCGATTTCCGTCCAGACGCCGTCGTGGTTCCGTCTCGACAGCATCGTCCTCTCCTGGATCCTGGGGACGATCTCTCTGGACCTCCACGACCTCGTCCGCACCTCCCCTGACGCGCGCCGGGCGTGGCTTGCTCTTGAGGGCCAGTTCCTGGGCAACGCCGAGGCCCGGGCTCTACGTCTCGACGCGAGCTTCCGTACCTTCGTCCAGGGTGACCTCTCCGTCGGCGAGTTCTGTCGTCGGATGAAGGGCATGGCTGACTCCCTGAGGGACCTTGGGTGGCCCGTGGAGGATCGCATCTTGGTCCTCAACGTCCTCCGGGGGCTCAGCGACCGCTTCGCCCACCTCAGGACGTGGATCACCCGCCAGAGGCCTTTCCCCACCTTCCTGGAGGTCCATGACGATCTCGTCATGGAGGAGCTCACACAGGGCCTCCAGCCGGGTTCCACTGCCTCACCGGGGGCCTCCTCGGCGGCTCTGGCTGCTACTCCGCCGCGCCCGTCCGCTCCACGGTCGTCCACTCCACCGCCGGCGTCTCTCCTGGGTCCCCCTCCTTCCGGGCCGAGCGGAGGTGGGGGGGTCGTGCCGGTCGTCGTTGCCGCGGAGGAGGTCGCGGGGGCGGCCAGGGTGGACATACCCAGGCTCCGGCACCGGGTGGACCGCAGGGGGGCACCATGGCCCTCCTTCCAGAACCCGTGGTCCGGGCGCATCTCCATGTGGCCCTACCACGCCCCCGGGGCCGACTCGCGTCCACCGGTGGCCATGCATGCTCACCGGAGCTCCTCCTGCTGGTCCTCCACCCGGCGCCTTCCCTGCTACGGCGTGGACTCCACCCTCTGGGACTCTTCCGGGGGTCGCTGGATGGGACCAGGCGGCCCTGGCTCGCTCGTTCAGCACCATGGGTCTGACACCTCCGGTCGGACCCGAGTGGATCGCTGATTCGGGAGCCACCTACCACACCACTCTGACCCTGGTATACTTTCGTCGCTCCACTCTCCTTCTTCCTCTCTTCCTTCGTCCATTATGGTCGCAAATGGTTCTTGTCTTCCAGTCACGTCTGTAGGTACCGCCGGTGCTCATGGCTCCTTTCGTCTTCCTGATGTTCTTGTTGCTCCTTCTATGATTCATAACCTTCTTTCTATTCGTCGTTTTACAGCTAACAATTCTTGTTCTGTGGAATTTGACTCTTCTGGTCTTACTGTAAAGGATTTGGCTTCCCGGCGTCCTCTGCTCCGATGTGACAGCACCGGGCCCCTTTACACCCTTCGCTTCCCGGCGGCGCCTTTGTCTTCTTCGCCGTCCGTTTTGTCAGCTGCCTTCGCCGCTTCTACTTCATCTACTACCTGGCACCGGCGCCTCGGCCATCCTGGACGTGATGCCCTGATACAGCTCAGTCGTAGCTCTGGTCTTCCATGTACTCGAGCTCATGATGAGCAACTGTGTCATGCGTGTCAATTGGGCCGACATGTTCGTCTTCCTTTTTCTAGTTCTTCTTCCCATGCGGCCCGCATTTTTGATCTTGTACATTGCGACCTGTGGACATCTCCTGTTCTGAGTATTTCTGGTTATAAGTACTATCTTGTGGTTGTTGATGATTTTTCGCATTATTCGTGGACATTTCCTCTCCGTGCGAAGTCAGACACGTTTACCACGCTCCTTCACTTCTTTACTTGGGTGTCTACACAGTTCGGCCTCACCATCAAGGCCGTCCAGTGTGACAATGGTCGCGAGTTTGATAACTCCACCTTCCGAGCTTTCTTCCTCTCTCACGGTGTTCAGTTGCGCATGTCTTGTCCATACACCTCTTCGCAGAATGGCAAGGCTGAGCGGATGATTCGCACCACCAACGACACCGTGCGTACCCTTCTGTTTCAGGCCTCTCTTCCTGCTCGCTTCTGGGCTGAGGGCCTGCACACCTCCACCTACCTTCTTAACCGAATTCCTTCCGCTGCCTGTCCCGCTCCCACACCTCACCACGCCCTCTTCGGTACCCCGCCTCGTTACGATCACCTCCGCGTGTTTGGGTGTGCGTGTTACCCCAACACCGCTGTCACTTCTTCTCACAAGCTGGACCCCCGCTCCACACTCTGTGTCTTCCTCGGGTACTCCCCGGATCACAAGGGGTACCGGTGCTTTGACCTTACCTCCCGACGGGTTCTCATCTCTCGCCATGTGGTGTTCGATGAGTCCGTCTTTCCCTTTTCCAGCACAACCACCCCTCCGGTCCCTGACCCCCCCTCCCTGTTTCCCACTGACCCGGTGGTCCAGCCACCTTTTTCGTGGTCTCCTGCAGGTACCGCTTCGCCGCGCTCCGTGCCGGCCTCCTGTCCCGGATCCCCAGCGGGTCTGGGCCCGTCGTCCTCTGGCGCGGCCCCGTCCTCTCCAATTGGTGCAGACCCAGGTCCTTCGTCCCCCGCTTCTGCCCCGGGGGGTCGTGCCGGTCGCCGACGCTGGATCCCGTCCCGGCACCTGCCCCGGCACCTCCGTCGAGGTTCGCCGCGCCGGTACGGGTGTACCAGCGCAGGCCGCGGCCGCGGCCGTTCGCGGTCCCCTCTCCACCGGGGACACCGACACCGCCGCCGCAGTCCCTGCCGGCTCGTGGTGCCCCGCCGGTCTACCACCCGCCGCTGCTTCACCGACACCCGCGGCATGTTCACCCGATGGTGACACGGCACGCGGCTAGCACACTGCCGTCTCGTGCCCTCGAGGTTTCGACTGGCGACGCGGTGGTCTCCCCAGTACCCTCTTCCGTCCGCGACGCCCTGTTGGACCCTCACTGGCGCCGTGCGATGGAAGAGGAGTACGCCGCGCTACTCGCTAACCAGACGTGGGAGTTGGTGCCCCGGCCACCAGGCTCCAACGTCGTCACCGGCAAGTGGATCTGGACCCACAAGCGCCGGGCCGACGGTTCTCTCGAGCGCTACAAGGCTCGATGGGTCCTCCGGGGTTTCACTCAGCGCCCTGGAGTCGACTATGATGAAACCTTCAGCCCGGTGGTCAAGCCGGCCACCGTCCGTACCGTGCTCTCGCTGGCGCTTGCTCGGTCTTGGCCCGTCCACCAGCTGGACGTCAAGAACGCCTTCCTCCACGGCCTTCTTACCGAGACGGTGTACTGCAGTCAGCCGGCGGTGTTCGTCGATTCCACTCGTCCTGACATGGTCTGCCGGCTCAACAGGTCCCTCTACGGCCTCAAGCAGGCACCTCGGGCGTGGAACCACCGGTTTGCTGCTTTCTTGCTGACCCTGGGGTTCGTGGAGGCCAAGTCTGATACGTCCCTGTTCGTCTACCACCATGGGGCCGACACTGCATACTTGTTGCTCTATGTTGATGACATTGTTCTCACCGCCTCCAGCGAGCCACTTCTCCGCCGAATCATTGCCGCTCTCCAGCAGGAGTTCGCGATGAAGGATCTGGGTGAGCTCCACCACTTCCTCGGTGTCACTGTTGAGCACCGTCCTGTCGGGCTCCTTCTTCACCAGAGGCAGTACACTCGGGATATCCTGGAGCGGGTTGGGATGACTGACTGCAACCCCTGCTCCACTCCGGTCGACACTCAGGGCAAGCTGTCTGAGGTTGAGGGACCCCCGGTGGCCGACCCCACGGCGTACAGGAGTCTCGCCGGGGCCCTTCAGTACCTCACCTTCATCCGGTCGGACATCACCTATGCGGTTCAGCAGGTCTGCCTTCATATGCATGACCCCCGGAAGCCTCACCTCACGGCTCTCAAGCGCCTCCTCCGCTACCTCCGGGGCACGCTCGACCACGGCCTCCTCCACCAAGCCTCCTCCACCGACCTCGTCGTCTACACCGACGCTGACTGGGCGGGGTGCCCGGATACTCGTCGCTCCACCTCCGGCTACGCCGTCTTCCTGGGCGGCAACCTGGTGTCCTGGTCGTCCAAGCGCCAGCCGGTGGTCTCCCGGTCCAGTGCCGAGGCGGAGTACCGCGCCGTTGCTAATGGCGTGGCGGAGGCCGCCTGGCTCAGGCAGCTGCTTGCTGAGCTGCACACTCCGCCCTCCCGGAGCACACTGATCTACTGCGACAATGTCAGTGCGGTCTACCTCTCCACCAACCCCATCCAGCACCAGCGGACGAAGCATGTGGAGATCGACCTCCACTTTGTCCGTGATCGGGTGGCCATGGGCGAGGTGCGGATCCTTCATGTTCCGACGACCTCCCAGTTCGCGGACATCTTCACCAAAGGCCTCCCGTCCTCGACCTTCGCCGAGTTTCGCTCCAGCCTCAACATCACCGGTGGCTAGTTGCGTCTGTGGGGGGTTGTGTGTGTTCTTTCTTGTTCAGCCTCGAACTCCGCTGCGCCGGCAGTTCAGACTGCGGGGGGGTGTTGGAGTATGTGTTTAGGCCCATGAGGCTAAGGCCCATGTGGCCCATGTATGGAACCTATATAGCTACCCCTCTAGGGTTAGCCCAAGTAATAGAAAATCATTCCTCAAACAGTAGCAACATGTCTGGAAAGATAAAAAAAAGAAAACGCCAATGACCAAGAAATTTAGACAGCATCTCCAGTTGTTAACAAACACCAAATCAAAAGAACACAAGCGGCTTTGTCAATCAAGGAACATGACAAATTCATTGCTCCATCAGTAAACATAGCAGAGCACCTGAATCAGTGCTGATTACCAAAATAAAACTGAATCAACAGTAAACAAACAAAATCTGCATGCACGATAACCCAAAGTGTAGAGTTAATCAAACATCAACTATTAAACAAATGTTAACTACAGACAAATAATTTACAATTTTGAGAGGAACCCCGTACGATCACAAGTTGCCTGTATTCACAGAGAGAATAACTGAACATTCATATTACCATTTAACAGTTCCGTTTTAGAGAGAGTGCAGTTCTGTTTTAGAGAGTTATTGTAGCCCTCAACTGTGATTGGTAATAATGTCAAGGTAGAAAACCAGTATATTATGAACTAACAAAATATAACAATTACCTGAGGAATGACTGTCTGAATTTCACTAGGAACAGCGTCCATAACCTTGTTAAACAGCGTTTGGTTATCTCTAAGGAGATCCATTTTATTGACAATCACAACGAGCCCACGGCCCTCTTCTATTGCTTGCCGTGCTATCACGACTTCTGGATGATTCATGCTACTTTTGGACTTAGCAATCTGCATATCCATAGAGCTTTATCATGGGACTGTACATTATAATTCAAACGAAATCTAAAATGCATGAGGACATTGGTAATTTTATCAGCGAACATGGGGTTGGTCTTAATGCTCAATGATTTAACATGGCCCTGGCACCAGAACATCAAGATAACACATGCCTAAACCAGTATCCAGCAAGTCTAGTGCCATGTAAATATGTAATCACAGAACTATTAACACACCCTGTAAGTCACTGGCTCTGGATATCAAATTCACAGTAAGTACCTTTTCAGCATCCAGCACAAGAGCAACAATGTGAGCCCTCATTAGGTTCTTTCTTGACTGCACAACACTCAAAGACGCTGGCCCTTTCTCCTTCCCTGATCTTTCCATCCAACCTGCAGTGTCTACCTGCATTACGAAAATGATAAGATGATTAGACCACGAGCGACACAGAAACAGCTTGCATGAACACCATGCCATGAACTCCTACACTGTAACAAGCATCATAAGTTTTGGGTAAGTTTAGTGTGCTCAAGTAACAAATTGAATGAAAATTTTATATGATTCAGTTTGGCTAAGCTACCAGCTTTATAGATAAAAGATCCTCATATTTGGTGGTAGCGGTTGTAGGCCTATGTAATTATTGTCCTAGTCAACTTTCTGTGTTGCTAATTATCTTAGTAGTAGACAAGCACTCAACAGTTTATACAAATAAGAGGCAGGGATGAGCCGAAACAAATTTCTAGCATTCCAAAGCCCAGAACTTAGACAGTCAATATAAGAGGTGAAAATGCACAATATACACAATAGAAAACAAGCACCGTCGAGACTTAATTATTACTACATCCGGTCACAAATACTAGACACTTTCGACAAATATCCATTCCCTTTTAAAACTTTGACCACCAATAGCTTCCAAAATATCCAGTTTGGAAACAGAAATATTATATGAGTATATTTGTCTTTTGAAAGAACTTCCTTGATCTCATATATCTATTAGATACTGTAGCCACACTCTAATAGAAAAAAAAAATAGTCAAAGTAGTACTTGGAGACCATAAAAAATCAACAGTGTCAAGTATTCTTTACCAGAGGTAGTTCAAAATTTTTTATGAATTATTAATGCGGACAAAGTAAAAAAAATGCATTTCCAAGGTGCAAGTGTTACAACACGTATCACAACTAATATTCACAATCTAAGCACAAAAATGTAGCCATATAATATATGGTGTTACAAAAGGAGTCTTAAACTAACAGAGAACAGTTAACTTACTAAATACACGGTTCGATCATCAAATTGAAACTGAGCCCGAATCGAGTCCCTTGTTAGGCCTGCCTCTGGACCAACAAGAACTCTCTGTTCTTGCAACAAGGTATTTAAAAGGGTGGACTTCCCAACATTAGGGCGTCCCACAATTGCCAACTGCAAAGGTAACTTGCTCTCGTCATGGGCCTCAGTTTCAACCTCCGAGATAGGATCATCTTGGTTGAGGTCATCTATAACATGTCAATGTTGAATAGTCAGTTCATAGGTTCAAAGCATGGTTCCCCTCAATATCACCAATGGTGTAGATTCCTAAATCTCTTATTGCTAGAGAAACATATAGAATTATCTAAGGACAAATAATACTGCTGAAATTCCTAAAGACGCCTCACTAAAATGGGTTACTTAAACCAGAAGCATATCAATCTCCATATGCTGTAATTGTTTTCACTCAATGCATCAACTTCAGTAGAACTAAAATGGAGACCAATATAGCTGATAAATCTATTATATTTGTTTAGGTCACCTTGATACCTAATCAATATCTAATATCTGCTTATACTAATGCCTCACAGGCTTACACTGGTAAAATAGTGTATTAGTTTCTTCAATAAGTATAACAATAGACGAACACAAAGATGCTTGGACAAAGAAATTAACCCTTGGTCACTAAAGATCTAAACAAACAACAAATGTACCAAATCATTGCATATATTGCTACAGGCTTACTGTTTGGAAGCTGAAACATGTACTCCTCAAACAATGGCCTGAGTATCTCATAGAGTTCTGCCATCCCCAGGCCTGTCTCTGCGGATATTGCAACAGGATCACCAAAACCCAACTTGTGTGCTTCTCCAGCAGCAGCAGTCAGAAGTCCATGTTCATCAAGTGACTCGGACTTGTTCATTGCAACAAGCGTATGTATCCCAGACGCATGCTTACGCAGCCATTGCCCAACCTCAAGATCCAGCGGCTGTAGACCATCCCTTCAAAGCGAGTCGCAATTTTACTATGCAACAAGTAACCACATTTTGAACTGATTCCATTATAAGAACAAGAATTATCTGACTCACCTCACATCAATCAAGAAAATGGCAAATTGAGACCTAGCCAATACATTCCCTGTCATGTCTGCTGTCCGAGCGAGAATGCTCCCAGATGTTGCTGCAGTCTCAAGTCCAGCTGAGTCAAGCACACGGAAACGGAGATCTCCAAGCTTGGCAATTCCTTCACGGATGTCACGAGTGACATGGTCCCCAGGAGTATTGTACACTAACGCCTCCCTCCTCCGTATAAATCTAATGCAAAAGCCAAAACAATGAGAAATTATAAATCGAGCAGTGCTCTAACATATAACATAATACGACAGAATTCCACTCGACAAAATTTCAAGAAGGAATAATTTCATAGTAGTAACATCGATGGAATCATGTGTGTAAGACCGAGGAGCAGGCAGCTATAGCTAAGCATCTATGCATACAATGCTGGTGAGTCGAGATATATATCTCTGCCAGCACAGCTGAACAAATGCGCGCCATACAAAATGGTTGCTTGTGCTACGGGTGCGGTGAGAGACCGAAGGTGTTCGTGGAAATGCCGCCCCATGAGGGGCACAGAAACTACAGGCGAGAGCCAATGACGGGCTGCCTTCCCGAGGCGCCTCTCACCTGTTGAATAGGGCTGACTTGCCGACATTAGGGCGGCCGACGAGGATGACGGTGGGGAGAAGCGCGGCGTCCACCTTGGTGAAGTCGAAGCGCGACTGCTTCATGGGGTTCTTCCTGGCCTTGGTCTTGCCCTTGGGCCTCGCGGCGGGCGCCGACTCCTCGGTGGCGATGGAGTAGCCGAAGCCGGCGGAGAAACCAAGCCGCGGGAGGGGAGGAAGCGCTCGACCTGCGGTGAGAGGGGCGGACGGTGAGGTCGTGTGGGACTGAGGGGGGTATAGGTGTTAGCCTCTGGAGGGGAGACTGGCCTTACCGAGAGGAGGCGGCGGCGGGAGGCTCCGAGCGGAGGGGTTGGGACGTTGGTGCAGTAGCGCCGTGGCTGCCGGACGACCCCGGCGGAGGGCGGCGCGAAGAACGGCAACGGCGGCCGCCATAATTTCTAGGGGAGAAGCTGAGACTCGTTGGAGAAAAAGGAAAAAGTCTATTTTAGTCCATCAACTTTTGAAAACCGCTCACATTTATTCTCTCGGCTGTATTCTCCGGTGGTTTGACTGTAGTAAGCACGGGTGCTACAGTAACCACGTAGGTTTATTTCGTCCGAATCTTTGAAAAATTAGAGTAAATCATAGAAAATTCATAAAATGAAAAATCTAATTTTGTTGGACTCCACGTGAGTGAATTTTTTTATTTTTAACACTTTTTAAAAACTATTTTTAATTTTAGCACCGAAAATATTTTTTATATCTAACACTTTTGGCCGCTCCCCACGCGAGAGAGCGACATTTGAACTTTGCCGCTCCCCACGTGGAGGAGCGGCAATTGTGCTGACATAGCACCGCTGACACCTGGACTGGGGCTGCCGCTCCCCCTGGAGGAGCGGCAGCGGGGGGGTCGTGCGGGCGTTTTTGTTTCGGGCTGAGAAGTCACAACACACAACCATTCGCCCCTGCCCCCCGCGCCAGCAAGCAGCAGCGCCCGGCCCCTCCTCGCACGAGCAGCGGCAACAGCAGCGCCCGGCCCCCCGCGCGAGCAGCGGCAGCAGCAGCGCCCCCCCCTGCGCGAGCAGCGACAGCAGCGCCCGGCCCCCCACGTGAGCAGGCAGCAACGGCGCCCTGTAAGGTCCTAGATGGCTAGAGGGGTGAATAGCCTATAAAAAATTCTACAAATACCACTGAGCAAACTTGTTAGAATAACAAACGGCGTAAAACGAGTTTTGCTTAGCCAAAGCTTGTGATGCAAGCCTCCTATCCACAAGTCTATTAGATTATGATCTCTAGTTCACACAAGTGCGATGTCACTAAGTTTACACTAGAGAGCAAGCTAACAACACTACTAGCAAAGCTACCACTAGAGCTACACTAGATAATCTAGTAAAGAAAATGCAAGAGAGAGGATTGAGATTCTTATACCGATGGTGGAGTGAAGATGTTGCCAATCACTAAGATGATATACAAACAATCAATATTGACAACAACACAATATGAAGACCAATCACCGGGAGACAAGAGACACAATATTTTTGTTCACCCGGTGTTCACTTGTGCACCGACAAGCTACGTCACCGGTTGTGTCGACCAACACTTAGATGGTTTTCCGGTGTGACCCTCAAGTCACTTGCCCCTCAAGGCACGCCCCGCAAGGCACCGCAAGACACCACTCTCAAGTGAGGTAACTCAATGACACGCGTATTCCACTAGAGTTGCTTTTGACGTCCCGCCGAGGAAAGCACAAGAACCTCTCACAATCAACCGGAGGTGGCCAAGAACAATCACCTTCTCTTGCCAACGCCTCCAACAATATCCAAGCTGGCTAGGAGCGGTACTCTCCAAGAGTAACAAAAAATCCACCGGCTAAACCACCCACAAGTGCCACTAGATGCCCTCAAGCTATGCAATACACTTTGGGATCACTCAATCTCACTTTTGATTTGCAATCAAGCAAGAGAGATGAGTGGGAGGAGAAGCTTTAGCACAAAGGATGTACAAGAGTATTAGAAATGTCAAGAGACCTCCCCAAGGGTCGGCCAACGAGTATTTATAAGCATCCCATACAAATAGAGCCGTTGCCACTCCACTGAGCGTTTTTCGGGACGACCGGACGCGCCGATCGAAACTGACCGGACGCGCTTCACCGCGTCCGGTCGCCCTACGACGTCCACATGTCCCTCGAATTCAAAACGGCTGCCAGATCTTCCAACGATCACTGCGCGCCAACGGTCAAACGCGACGACCAGACACGCGCGAACGCATAGTGCCGCGCACCGGCGACGCATCGACCGGACGCGCTCCACTCAACGACCGGACGCGTCAGTGCCAGCGTCCGGTCGGAGTCCAGTAAGCTCCCTTCGTGACCGGACGCGTCCGATCGCGTGTGACTTGACGCGCCACGTGTCTGCTCAGCCCTTCGCCACGCACTGGTCTCTGGGTGCCCGACCGGACGCTCCGGTCCGCGAGTGACCGGACGCGCCGGTTGCAAACCCTAACCCGCGCGCCTGACTGCAGCGCTGTACTAACCGGACGCGTCCGGTCAAACCGTGACCGCGTCCGGTCCAGCATCTGATTACGCTGGTGACCTCCATTCGCCTCCGTTACTTTTCTGACTTTCGGCGTAGTGGAAAATAGGCATTTTATTTTTCCGAAATCGCCTGAATCCCGCGCTCGCACGCTCGGCGGGAGGAAGAGAAGAAACCAAACCCCTCTCTACCCGCAAACCATAGCGCGACCAACGCCACCTTTGTAAATGTGTCAACACCATCAAGTGTACATCTCCATATGTTTGTGTGTTAGCTTTTTCTTAATCATTTTCAAAGGTTTTCCAGTTAGCTTACTAGGCCCTACATGCAATGCACTTCATGAATTCACCTAGTGGCACCCGTGCGTCGAATAACCGATAAGACTTCCCCTCTTAATAGTTCGGCTATCGACCCTAAACCACTCACACCCTCTATGGTGTCTTGAGTGCAAAACAAAATGGTCCTATGGTTATACCTTTGCCTTGAGCCCATTTTATTTCTCCAAATGATATGATCCACTTCATATCATCACATGACCGTCTCGATCCATCGACCTTGACTTCACTTGCCCTTCACCATTGCATCGGTCCGTCGATGCCAAGTCTTGCTCAAGCTTCACCATCGCATGGTCCTTCGCTTCGAAGCCTCGACTTGCCCTTCACCTTCACAACCGGTCCATCGAGCCAAGCCTCATCTTGGTCGTCACCATATTGGTCACATGAGTCAATGTCATGTCTCATATTCAATGACCACCTTTATCTAAATCATCCGCTTAGATATAAAGGTTAGTCCTAGGTTTCATCAATTAGCTAAAACCAAACTAGGAACTTTCACGCCCCCCTCTCCCCCCTACCCCCCGTGCGGCAGCGCCCGGCCCCTCCCCCGCGCGGCACAGGCGCCCCCTGTGTGGCCGCAGGAGGCAGCAGCGCCTCCCCCTGCGCGGCCGGAGGCAGCAGCCCCCCCCTCGAGCAGTCGACAGCACCCCCGCGAGCGGTAATTTCGTTTTTTATGTATTATAATTGTTAGTTAAATTAGTTTATTTAACATTGTTAGTATAAGTAGTTAGTTTAATTGTTTAGTTCGTATTATTAGTAAAGCTAGCATAGTTAGTATAAATATTATAAATAATTATTTTAGTTAGTATGATTAGTAAAGTTAGTATATGTATTATAAATAGTTAGTATGTTTAGTTTACATTAGTGAAGTTAATATAGGAGATATAAATAGTTACTTAGGTTTTATAAATAGTTAGAATAGTTTGTTTAGTTTAGATTAGTGAAGTTAGTATAGGTGATATAAATAGTTAGTTTAGTTAGTATAGTGTAGTTAATAAATTTAGTATAGTTAGTTAGTTTGGATGATTTGATGAAGTTTCCTCGAATGGTTTTCAGATGGATTGTTGTGTCCGAGTTTATTTCGGAGGAATTGTTAGGAAGGAAGATGGTGAATTTCAGGATATGGAAGAGGAGTTGGAATGGTTCGATGAACCGCCGAGTTTCAATGACCTTTGTGTGCGTTTGAACGCAAAGTTTGGCGGTGATTTCATAATCAAGGGGAGATTTGACAGTGGGAAGACTCGGGCAAAATATGTCCTGATGCCTTTGCGCGACCCTGCTCATTGGTCCTGCTACACTAGGGTCCTCGCAGGCTCGAACTCACCCATTGCTGAGGTGGTTGTGGAGAATGGGTACAGGTTGGGGGATGATCATCATGACGATGATGGAGGTGATGAAAGAGCGATTCCATTCACATCCAGTCAGTTGTATATGGATGATCAGTTGACGTAGGAGCAGTTGCATTCACATCCAGTGGGTTGTATAAACAACGACTTCGATGTGAGGGAGTTCGAACGTGAAGAGCAGGAGCAGGCGGAAGAGAACTGGTTCGGTCATGACGACCACCACGACGATGACGACGACGACGATGATGATAGAGCTGCCCATGCGACGCCGGTTCATGCTACAACGTCCGATGTTTCAGTTTCGATGCTTCATGGCATGCCGACTCAGGGCAGGCTGGTCCATGATTTACCAGAGGGTGGTGCGCCATATTTTGATTCGTGGGGTAGGATCAGCGAAGCACAGCATTATGTTGCACCGCCCCCTTACATAGAGGCAGAACTCATGCAACTGAGCTAGGGCGGTGTACCTTTAAGTGGTGGTCCAAACTACAGGGATGTCAGCATGGTACATATGGCAGTTTGTGACACAGGTCTGCAGATGTGTGCAGAATCTCTGTATAATCATGAGCATGTAATCCTTCAGAAGGGTATGATATTCAATACAATGTCAGAGATGAAGCTCTTTCTTCAGGATTACGCTGTGTACCACCATAGGCCATATTTGGTGACTCATTCCGACAAGAACTTGAGGTACCATATTACCTGCAAAGCAGGTTATCCATGCCAGTGGAGGCTTACTGCAAGGAAGAAAGCGAGTGATGGCAAATGGAGGATAAGTAAATTGGTCCAACCCCATTTATGCTTGGATAACAAGGGTAAAGAATATCATCCGCAGCTCACTGCATGTTACCTTGCCCGTCGTATATTGGGGCTCGTTGACAAGGATAATGATATCTCGGTGTCTTATTTACAGCAGTCCATATATGAGCTTGTAAAGTATCATGTGAAGTATGGCAAGGCTTGGCGTGCAAAGCAAATTGCACTGGCGATCTGATGGGGTAGTTGGGAGGAGGCGTACAACCGAGTTCCCCGAATACTGTCTGCAATGAATTACTACAACCATAGCATGAAATGGTTTGTGGACACCGGTGGGATGTTTTTTGGAGAACTCGGGGAGGCATGTGCTACATCGTGTTTTCTGGTCATTTGCTCAGACGGAGCATGCTTTCCAGTTCTATAGGCCAGTGGTCCTTGTTGATAACACTTTCTTGACGAGAAAGTACAGAGGCACTTTGATGATGGCTGCAACGGTTGATCCGGAGGACCAGATAGTACCAATGGCTTTTGCTTTGGCAGAGGGAGAGAACAATTCGTCGTGGTCATGGTTCATGCGGCTTCTACGTACCCAAGTGATTGGGGCATCACGCACTATATGTTTGATTTCGGATCGGCACGCAGGGATTCTCCACCAGCCAGTGAAGATATTGAAGGGTTCCCGTCTTTGGTGCATAGATGGTGCATGCGTCATTTTGCAGCTAATTTCTGGTGGCGTCAGAGGAAGAAGGAGGTTAGTGACATGGTTAAGGCTCTATGTTGTGTGCGTACAGAGTACCAGTTCAAAGAGAAAATGAGAGAACTAGACAAAGTGCTGAACCAAGCCGCTAAGACTTGGTTACAGGACCAGATGGAACAGAAGAAAAAGTGGGCACTAGCATACGACGAGGGTGGATTCAGGTACGACATCATGACCACCAACTCGTCTGAGTCTTTCAACCGTGTGTTCACCGGAGTGCGCTCGTTGCCAGTGTCTGGGATTGTTGAGTTCTCTTTCATGAAGTGCAATGAACATTTTATGAAGAGGTGGGAGCTCGCGCAGAGGAATATAAGGGAGGCAGGGGTGTGGGGAAAGGTAGCCACTCATTTTATTAAGGAGGGAGAGGAATTGGCCAAGCAGCAGATTGGTGAGCCATACGGACCTCACAGGCATATCTACAGTGTACGGGGATTGGGTGGCACAAGCATGGGCAGGGAGCGTTACGGTGGTAGGAACTACCGTGTCGATTTAGACAAAGTTGAGTGCAGTTGTAACGTCCCTTAGATCATGCATGCCCCTTGCTCTCACATGATCACAGCCTGCAGGATGCACGGATATAACTACTTGGCTTTGCCATATATGTCTCCTTTGTACCTCCGTTCGAATACCGTTCGGGTATGGGAGAAGAGCTTCGAGCCTTACCTCGACCCGTCACAGTGGCCCTCATATCATGGACCTGACTATGCACTCAATCCGGCCCTGCAGAAGTTGAGCAAGGGCAGAAGGAAGAAGAAACGTCTAAAGGGGGATATGGATGCTATGAAAGGGTACGGGGATGACATGTACGGAGGGGGAGACTTCAACGAGACACATGGCCGGAATTTGTGCTCGGTTTGCAAGCAACCGGGTTACAAGGCTAGCAGGCATAGAAGACCTGGACAACAGGTCTGTCCATATTAGTTTGTTAAGATAACCTAGTATATCTGTTCTTATTTGTACCATTATGTTTTGTTGTAACATAAGTTGTTATTCCTGTTGTCTAACTGTATGTTGCAATGTTCAGTTATTAATATTATTTGCACTAACTCTTTTTTTAATCTGAAATAGGATGGAGGAAGCTCATCCTCCGAGGTGGCATCCGCTCTACCCGCTCCTTGACTATGACTACGACAAGGACCACAGGGGGGCTCACATGGAGTACGGGCCTATGGACGAGCAGCTGCCCCTTCTGAAGCCGCGCACACACACCCGACAGCTCAGGTGGGATGAGCGTTACGCGCCGTACATACGGCGTGCCGGTTTTCTCGAGCTTTGTCCGCGTGGTCCGGGAAGGTCTTCCGCCCCTAAACCCCGCACTTCTTACTACAGCTGTGGACAGGTAATTTATTTTTCTCCTAACACAGGTGTTGTAGAATGATATTTAAAGTATGTAACCATTTTTTCCCTAACACAGGTGGAGGCCGGAGACCCACACTTTCCACCTTCCTTGCGGCGAGATGACCGTGACCCTGGAGGATGTGAAGGCAATACTTTGCCTTCGTATTGGTGGCAGTTGTGTGACTGGCTTCGTGGACAGCGACTGTAACAGAACCGACCAAATTATAAGAGCACAAGTACGAAAACAAGCACCGAAGCGCTCAAATTTTCAAACTTGAGCCCATATAATCCCGGTAGTCAATCGAAATCACGAAGGATTTCAAACCAAACTGCTTACAACCAGGATCGCATCATTCAACATTCAACATCATACGATACATTTCACAAGTAGTTCTGACATAAGTTTACACCACGGAGTAGCAAATATTACAAACCAAGTTTGAAAGTAGCGGAAGCATAACACACACATTAGTTAAATAAATACTGCCAGTCTGGATGATCGACAACCCGCAAAAGCATGAGGAAAGTACATAAAGACGATCACGCCCTTGTGATCTAGTCATCGTCACCCGCAGGGTGGAGACACGTCTTGCAGAATCCCTGATAAAGCATGTCATCTGCAACAGGAGGGAATAAACCCTGAGTACTGGAATGTACTCAGCTAGACTTACCCGTCGAAAACCAGAAATAAAGTGACACCAAGGATTATGCAAGGCTTACACAAGAGGCTAGCTGACATAACATTTTGCATAAAGGCATAAGTAATTGATACTCTTATAACCTGTACTAGCAGTTATTTTTAGCATTTACCTGTCATCTATCTTAGCACCTGTACTAAACATGCACTTGATTATAATCAAACAATTATCATCATTATATCCAGAGCAATTATGAATTGTGGCAACATTGTATCATTCCCTTAACCACCAGTTTATTTAATGAGATCTACGTTGCCGCTGCTCAAGTCAAGTGCTCACTAACCGGGAGCGACGGCGATTCGAATCGAATTCCTATCCAGCTGGAGGGGTATTTCTAACACTCACCGAGTCACGCCTGGCGAGGGCTGCTCAGGTCATCTTTTGTACAGTTCAGGAATCGCGGGCCCGAATAATGTCGCGTCCCCAAGGGCGACACTCTGCCAGGTGATAGGGACTCTAACCCCCCCTTGGTCTCACGCCAATGTCCCCAAGCACATCCTTTCTCTCCTCCAAGATGCAACCTACCATTCGATTCCCGGCCTGAACCATACTACTCGACTTCGCGGTCGGAACGACTTATCCGGCCAACTAAGTGTTAGACTGCGTTCAACATGACTCAAGGACGTACAGCGAATCGGTCCTTAAACGACTCAGACGGGCATAGCTCCACACCCAAGACGTGAAGTGTCTTGCGGCTGTACTATCGAACTCCCGCCCGGTCTCAATTTCATTTTTAAGCATGGTTCCATCCACGATAGCCATAAAGCCACTCGTGACTCCTTCCTACATCTCGCGGATGACCGGAAATCACCCGACTTCTACCGTACTAAGCAGGGCTAAGCATTGACACGTGCCTAACCTAAAATAGGATTAAGTACGATATCTGGACAAGGACAGGTATAATGCAACAAGTGTTTTCATATAACTCCTATAACTTAATGCAGTAAACAATTAAAAGTACTCAAGATTAATTTATAAAACAGTAGGTTCAGCATGCACCGGGGCTTGCCTTTCAGAAAAGTCGAGGGCCGGTGGTCTGGACACTCAGGAAGGTCTTCAACGACGTCTCCTTCGCCGACTGGTTCCTCGGGCTCCTGCTGCTCCTGGTTCTCCTCCGGAATTACCGGCTCGAATTCGAGGAGAGTTACCCCCTCCGGTGCACCTATTGCATGAATGCACAATAAATATAATGGATGCATAAATGGGTGCAACATGCTCGGAATGAAATGCATTTCAGAATAAAATACTCTATTTAAGTTATTTTACTAGTACGTGCAAATCTCTTCTCTAGTAGAGAAGTACTCACCTAATCTACTTAACCTAAGATAAAGCTGCTCATCCTCAGTTAAGGCCCTAACACCTAACAATTACAAAAGTAGCATGTCTTAGGATATCTCACCATAACAATCAGCAAAACACCACAGTAAGCATTCTGGACAGCAGCTACTTGTTTTTATCACAACTGGAGATTTATAAGTCCAAAAGATATGATCTAAGGCAATCTGGAAAGCCTAAGAAATGTACTACAATTTATTTTCAGACCTCAACTCCAAACTCCTAAATTTTCCATGTCAAACTTCACAAGTTCCAGAATCTGTCCTCTCAAAACAGAGAGTAGCAGATTCTGAACTGCCACTTAAAACATCAGTAACTCTCAAACTACAAAGACAATGCTCCCAAATTTTGACACAAGCTAGTTCATCAAGTTTACTGTGACTTTGATATTTACAAGCTTTCCAGCAACCAATTTTTTATTAAAGCCAATTTAGAATTACTACTTAGCTGTCCAGAAAACCTAAATTACAAAGGTTAAATATTTATTGATGTGGCAAACATTCTTTAAAACCAAACTAATGCTACTACAAGTTCACAAATATCACAAAGACACCAGAAAGTAAGGTGTGCCCACCTAGAACATTTATTTAAACCCATTTCTTTATTTACTTAAGTAATTAAGTGAAATTTCAAACATATATATAAACTGCTCCTAAAATTCTACAAAAATTACAGGGAACTCTATGACCCAAAAAGAGACCACAGTAAAAATTTGAACAAGTTTTATTCACAGAAACTCCCTACACAAAATTCACAAGCTAATAAGGCTGATTTTTGCATAAATAGGAAACCCTATTGAAAGGTGTCAAACAACAGATTTCATATTTTTCTTAGACACTCTAAGATACCAAGACATTCTCCAAAAATTTATAAGAACATTGCACATGTAGAAAAATTACAAAAATTCATTTAAGTATTTCCTAGAATCACAAGATAGCATTATAACTTGGCAATTAATTAAGCACTGATGCCCAAATTTTTACTAGAGCTAGGACTAGCATAGAGTAACCTACCCACCAAATTTCATAATTTATGGAACACTACAGCTCAAGTTATAAATTAAGCAAATTTGCATGCAATCCAAAACACATTTAAAGGATCTAATAAATTCTTACAGAATTTAAACATCTCATGCCAGATCCATATTTTTCTAAAATACTACACATCCAGTAGATTCTAACAAAATTTATCTCATGATTTTTGGATCACTAAAACCCTAGATTCCTATTTTTCCAACTTGTACAAAAATCAGTGACAAAATAATAAAAATCATTTTCACTTCGGACGACTGGGCCGGCCCGGAAACGAACTCGGCCCACAACGCATTCACGCGCGCGGCCCGCTCAGTACCCCGCCCGCGCGCGACACTGACGGGCGGGCCCCCGCGGTCAGTGACCGGAGACAGGGGAGGCGGCGACCCGCGAGCTCCGACGAGCTCGAGCTCGCCGGAGAAGGGCTCGCTCGGCCAATCAAGCACTGCCTCGTGCTCTCCGTCACACGGTGCGTCGATTGGTGCCCGCAGAAGGGATGGGGATGGGGCGGAAGGGGCTTGCCACCGCGAGCGGCGTCCGGTGAGGTCCGGTGGCGGCGCACTGTCGCCGGTGAGGGTGTACGGTGCTGGCTAGGCTCGGTACGAGCTTCACCGAAGCTAGGCGGAGCTATTTAGATAGGAAGGGAGGATGGAGAGAGACCCGAGGTACCCCGGCCACGGTGAGGTTCCATGGCGGGCTCCGGCGACCTCTCGGAAACGGGGAAGGGAACAATGTGGCTCACCTCGAGTCCAATCACGGCCGTCGGTGGGTCGAGGAGATGGAGGGCGGTGAGGCGGAGGAAATGGCGAGGTCTAGCGGCCGGTGATGCAGTGTAGCTCGCGCTCGAGCTCGCCGGAGAGGAGCAGCAATGGCGGCTCGGTTTCGGCGTTTTGCAACTGGAAGAGAGGGCGGAGGAAGTGGAGGCCGGCTCGCGCGTCGTGGCGGTCTTGAAGGCGTCGCGGCCTGGCCGGTGGGGCCAGGGCCGGTGTACGGGCGCCACCGCGCCTCCACGCGTCGGCGCGGTTCTGTGGCCGGTCGGCCACCTCACTCTGAAGACTGAATCGCGATGACGGTGCCTCCATCAGTGACTGACAGCGCAACTTTGGGGTTGATTAACTTCTAATCCAGCTCGTTTCAGTGGAAACTCCAATTAACAAAGTTGTAGACCTATGTAAGCTCTACAAGTTTGTAACAGGCCTCCAGAGCTGATTCGGTCTAGTTAGTAAGATACAGGGGCATCAAGTAGTGCTCAGTGAAACTGGAACCGGTTTTCAGTTAACGATGCCGACTGAAACCCTAACTTCATGACATCATAACTCATAAACCATGGAGAACCAGACTTGGGTGATGTTGACAAAGTTGTAGGGCTACAAGAGGACTACAAGTTTGTCAATATGAGTGAAGGCTAGTTTGGTCTGGTTTGCAAACTACAAGCTCCTAAAGTAGGCATCAGTAAAACTGGAGGGTCAGATTCCATACTTAGAAAAATTCTAAGTATTGGAGCCACTTCTCTAGCTGACTTGTGGGCCACTTTTGAGCATGTTATGGTCAATTTCATGAGATGGTCATATTGAGACTTTTGTTCCCCATGATTTTCTTTACAACTTTGCTTAAAGGTGCTCTTCCATGCAAGGTCTCTAAGTTAGACTTTTTAATTGGTCAAACTAGAGCCTTCTAGAGTCAAATGGTGGTCAAACCTTTCTTGGAGGGTATTTTTGAAATTTTGATCAACATGAACCTTGCTCCAAATGTTACCCTAAGTATAATTAAGGTGTTGTAGGTCATGATTGACTACTTTACCTTTTTGTTACACCAACCCCCAAGTATTTTATAGAATCAAACAAACAAACCCTAAACAAACACATGAATTGCATTACATGAAATACTAAACATGGATTATGCATGTCATGCTTATGCAAATGCAATGCAATTAAGGACTAAACACTTGAGGTGTTACAGCCCTCCCCCCTTATAAAAATCTCGTCCCGAGATTTGGAAAGCGTACCATTTTTCATAGAATTCTTTATAACCATCCCGCAAATAATCCTCCCGTTCCCACGTAGCATCACTCTCACTCCCCTGATTACTCCACATCACTTTGTACCACTTAACCACTTTGCTTCTAGTTACTCGTTCTTGAGTATCGATCACTCGGACTGGTTTTTCTTCATAGGTTAAGTCGGATTCCAGTCTGATATCTCCTAACGGAACTTGTTCCTCAGGAACTCGAAGACACTTTTTAAGCTGAGACACATGGAAAACGTTGAACACGGCTCTCATCTCAGGAGGCAACTGGATTTTGTACGCAACAGCTCCACTCTTGCCTATGATCTGGAAAGGACCCACGTATCTTGGTGCAAGCTTTCGCTTAACGCCAAAACGTTGGACACTCTTCATTGGAGAAACTTTCAAATAAACGAAGTCTCCAACTTCAAATTCGAGTGGTTTTCTACGACGATCAGCATAGCTTTTCTGTCTCGCTTGTGCTGCAGCCATGTGTTTCTGGATGGTACGGACTTGTTCCTCGGCTTCCTGGACAAAATCAATGCCATAATACCTTCTTTCCCCAGCTTCTACCCAGTTTAGCGGAGTTCGACATTTTCGACCGTACAAGGCTTCGAATGGGGCCATCTTAATACTCTCTTGATAACTGTTATTGTACGAGAATTCGGCTAAAGGTAACCATTTTTCCCAAGAACCCTTGGATGAAATGACGCATGCTCGCAACAGATCTTCCAAGATTTGGTTAACTCGTTCTGTCTGTCCCGATGTCTGGGGGTGATAAGCAGAGCTTCTCACTAACTTGGTTCCCAGAAGGTGATGCAAATGCTCCCAAAAGCGAGCAGTGAACTGGGGACCACGATCAGAAACGATAGTACGAGGTATCCCATGAAGCCGGACTATCTGATTGAAGTACAACTCAGCATAGTCAGTGGGACGATAGTCCACTCTCACTGGGATGAAGTGAGCGGATTTGGTCAAACGATCAACAATTACCCAAATAGAGTTATGATTTTTGACAGTAGGAGGAAGTCCGACAATGAAATCCATACTTATCTCTTCCCATTTCCAGCCTGGAATGGAAAGTGGCTGAAGCAACCCAGCTTTCATATGCACAGCTTTCACTCTGCAACAGGTGTCGCATCTAGCAACATATGCAGCTATCTCTTTCCGCATCTTGGTCCACCAATAAAGTGGCTTCAAATCATAATACATTTTATTGCTGCCAGGATGGATGGACAACTTGGAAGAATGTGCTTCGGACAGGATCTGATCTCTAAGCTCTCAATCCTTAGGTACCACTAACCTATCCTTGAACCACAGCACACCTTCGTCATCTAACCTGAAATGCTTAGTTTCTTCCTCTTTCATCTTCCGTTTTATGTGAAATATACCCGGATCAGTCTTTTGGAGCTCAATGATTCTATTTCTGAGAGTACCACTGACGGTGATGTTGTACAAGACTGCCGGATGTAACAGGCGGGATCGGTGAAAATCAGTTTCAACCAAGGAATGGCAATGAGACTTACGGCTCAAAGCGTCCGCAACCACGTTTGCCTTGCCTGGGTGATAGTGCACTTGAAGATTATAATCTTTAATCAACTCTAGCCATCTTCTCTGACGCATATTTAGCTCAGGTTGGGTGAAGATGTATTTGAGGCTTTTATGATCGGTGTAGATATTGCAGACATTTCCCAGCAGATAATGAAATACTAAACATGGATTATGCATGTCATGCTTATGCAAATGCAATGCAATTAAGGACTAAACACTTGAGGTGTTACAGCGACGGTTGGAGGCAGAAGGTGTACGAGTTCTGTGGCCACTACCCAGATGACAACGAGGAAACTAAGAAGCATAAGTAAGCTACTTAATTGCTTCGCGTTGCTTTCATTGCAGCCTTTGTTTCAAATCGATGGCCTCTAATTATTATTTTAATTTTTAGGAAAACTTCCGGTGTCACATCACAGTGGCTCATTGGACGCTTCGATAACCTGGACCCAGATGCTGGGCCGGGTACTGTCGAGACGTACGCTCGGGTCTGG
Organism: Saccharum hybrid cultivar R570; assembly: GCA_038087645.1. Taxonomy (NCBI): domain Eukaryota; kingdom Viridiplantae; phylum Streptophyta; class Magnoliopsida; order Poales; family Poaceae; genus Saccharum; species Saccharum hybrid cultivar. Next base: position 2,830,374 of record JAQSUU010000088.1, read on the forward strand.
CTATGGCACTTCCTTGGTACGTTCTTGTTCCCCGACGCGTCGGGCAACGTCGTCAGCTGGATCTTCCTGGACATACTATGTCAGTCGTGGGAGAACATCGCCCTGTTCAGTTATGGCAGCGCGGTCCTAGCGTGGACGTACAGGCAGTTGTGCGCTGCTTGCCGTCGCGGATCGGGCTACCCGTCGCTTGGTGGTTGCTCGTACCTGCTGCAGATCTAGATCTGGTACCGGTGGCCTGTCGGGCGGCCCAGAATGGCCGCTTTGCCTGTAAGTAATGTACAATGAAACTAATTACATTAGCATTTCGTGTGAAACTTTATTTAAGAAATGACTAATTCATTTTTGTGTACAAAGCAGGATTGGGAGCCCGAGGATACAATGCCTACAGCCTTGTGGGTTTGGAGCGGGGCAGAGCAGGTCACAGGGAATGCAGAGCGCAAGTACAGGGAGTACACCGACTTGCTTAATGTGCTAACACACATGCAGGTACGTTGGAGTCTTTCATGTGTATGGTAATAGTTTATCTTGTCAATGTTAAAGACTAACTGAATTGCCATTTGCTAGGTGTATTGGCAACCGTACGACGATCCCCAGCTGCGGGCCCACTTGACTCCGAAGTGTTGGCAAGAGAACGACGAGTTTTGGTCCGATGTCCCGCTCATTTTCTTTCACGTGGTTGAGATGCACTATCCCATCAGGGTTTGCAGGTAGTTTGGCAAACGTACGGGCGTGCCACCACCTCTTTACTCCACGAGCAAGGAGCTGCACAGGTTGGTTCGGAAAATCATATTTTTGCATCAACTAATTTGGCATACGTATGTCATTGCATTTATGTGCACTAACACCCTCTATACTTGTTGCAGTGTGGACCGCAGGCTGAGGATGAAGCAGAAGGACTGGCGTGAGATACACGCAAAACACATCGAGAAATGGGAGAGAAGGGAGAAGCAGCCGCTACAGGATGGCCCTCCACATGATCAACATGCCTTCAACGAGTACCTACGGTGGCTTCACAGGTCGACCCGTGTGCACGTGAGGCAGCCATACAAGAGGGGAGAACTTCCCACGGACTCTGAGGACGACATCGTCGCCGACGAATACGAAGAGGCGACTATGCGCGAGATGCAGCCACAGAGAGCCCCTCTTCATAGATACGTGGTAAGATCCTAGATCCGTGCACTTTGGGTGGGGTGTATTCCAGTTTTAGTAAATTATAACATCAAGGTGAAATCTCGTTTATGTATGCAGGCCAGACAATTGTCAATGATGTCCAACGAAGCAGTGTTTCAACTACACGATTGCAGAAACAAAGGGCGAGGCGCGCTTGAGACATTTGTGCACGTAAGCAACACGTTCAAAATATCCTATAATGTTCTATAGGTTCCTAAGGTTGTCCCAAATAATATGAGTCCACACATGTGTTTGCAGAAAATGAGCAGGAGTTTGAGGAAGCTAGCCCAGAAGTTGAGCTACATGGACACTCCGTGGGAGCCGCCAGCAAACCCTTCGTGTTCCTAGAGCACAGCTTCGGCTTCTTTGAGGACTCCTGCAGGCTCTTCGGACCCTGTCACGGGGTCCACCTCCGGCGCGCGTACACCACCACACCGCCCCGACAAGGCCCCAATTGAGGTAGAGGATGACGAGGACGACGACTTAGAGTCGTCCGACGAGGACGAGGCACCGGGCTTCGGCATACCCTAGCACAGCCACCCTACGCAGCAGGGCCCTTCCCACCTCGGTCCTTTCCAGCAGGGCTTCTTCCAGCAGGGTCCTATGCAGCAGGGCTTTTCCCAGCCAGTCCCATACCAGCAGGGCTCTATCCACCTCGGTCCTTTCTAGCAGGGCAACTTTCAGAACGTACCTTTCCAGCAAAGCCCCTACCAGCATAGCCCGTACCAGCCCAGCCCGTACCAGCACACCCCGTACCGGCACGTCCCGTGCCAGCCCAGCCCATACCAGCACACCCCATACCAGCACGTCCCGTCCCAGCACACCTCGGTGGATCCTTCACAGCACCAGGAGATTAACATGTCGCAGCTCTTTGATGCCCCGTTTGGAACCCAAGGAGATGAACAGGTAAAACTAAATAAGTAAATTTTCTTATTTGCCTAACCCATGTTACGTAAGAATACCACAATCTAACACCGATTTGTCTTTTATCTTAGCAGGGGCCGACCTATGTACAGGGGACCAGCCATGCGCAGGGGCAAGGACGGCAGCACCGTCATGGGGACCACACGGACGTTGGCTACACCCCCAACGTGGTGCCTACCAATCCGAAGAGACGGAGGCGGCCGAGGGAGCCTTACACTCCTGGGACATAGAGTGCATATAGACTTGGTCATTTTCATTGCAGGATGAAGTTGGAGACCCTTTGTTGCACTCTATGTCGCCATTTATGTATCCAAGTCATTTGTTGAACTTATGTGTCCTAGCAGTGTGTCGAAATAATTTGCAACTACATGTATTTGGAACTAATGGATTTGAGCTTGTAATATAATGTTTTATGTGTTCCAGTGAACTTGTAATGTGTAACTTATAATGTGCTTTGATCGGTAACCTCGACCACATGTACTTGTTTATAATACTAGGTCATGTTGGAAAGTCACATGTTGAAAATAAAATACTTGCATGATCGAGGAAAACAGTAGGCATATGGTACACATTTATTACAAGGTTTAACAGTTGCACTACCACTTGCTCTAACATAAACATAGTTCAAACTCAAACACTGATATTAACGAACTAAACAATGACATGTTGCAAACTAAATCTAACATGCCTAATAATGGTACCACATATTGAACTGAGTTGCGCCTTCCCCATAGTAACCTCCTATTGACGGTGGCGGTGGCGGTGGCGGTGGCGGCAGAGAAGGAGGGTCGTGCTTCTTATGGTACGGGCACTAGCAGTATGGATTGTTGCATACTGGCTCCTCTGCATCGTTGATGTTGTCATCCTCCAACATGTCCCTATTACCACTTCCAGGGCCATACTCTAGATCAAAGATGTGTCCCTGTAGATATGTGATGTATTGTTGATGGGGATAGATAGGAGGAGGATCGACCCATCGAGTGAACCCACAATTTTTTGGACAACTTGAATCCTGAAAATGCATCACAAACCAAATGCAAATCAGAAAAAATGAGAGTTAAAAGGAAATACAAATCCTCGCGGGCATCTGAAGAAACAACGGCCTCCACCGTCACAGTCATTATACATCTGCATGACGCAATCCTCACCGTGGCGACATTTTGGCCAATCTTCCGTGCGGTTGTCGTATGATCTAAGAGGTCTCTCGCGGGTGAAGTCACTCTTGCTCTCTAAAGAAAATTGTTCTATAGGTTCCTCAAAAGAATCAGGACCCAGAGAACCCTCTCACACAATCGGATGTCTCTTCCCCACTCCCTTTCCTCTACCTCTGCTCGACGAACTTCCGCCCGACATTTGAACTACGGCCGTGTGATGGCCGTGAGGGGGGGAGAGGGGGCGCGGCGCCGAAACGACGAATGACAACAGCTCAAGAGGAGAAGAGAATAAAAGGTGTCCTGCGCCTGCCACTCCTTGATCTGAGGAGCGGCAATGCTGCTGACTTGACAGCGCTGACACTTGGACTGGGGCTGCCGCTCCCCCCTGGAGGAGCGGCAGGCTTGCCGCTCCCTGATCTGGGAAGCGGCAGCCTTGCCGCTCCTCCAGGGGGAGCGGCAGCCCCAGTCCAGGTGTCAGCGATGCCAGGTCAGCACAATTACCGCTCCTCCATGTGGGGAGCGGCAAAGTTCAAATGCCGCTCCCTCGCGTGGGGAGCGGCCAAAAGTGTTAGATATAAAAAATATTTTCGGTGCTAAAATTAAAAATAGTTTTTAAAAAGTGTTAAAAATAAAAAAAATCACATGAGTAGAGCTACACAGTGAATATATAATATAGTATGCTTTAGTACAAAGTTTTTGTCTTTTCCTTTTTTATTTATTTCAGCTCAATCTTTGAAAAATCATAGTAAAAACTTTGTACTAAAGCATACCATATTATATGTTCAATGTATAGCTCTACTCATGTGGAGTCCAACAAAATTGGATTTTTCATTTTATGAATTTTCTGTGATTTACTATGATTTTTCAAAGATGTAGTCGAAATAAATTTGCGGTTACTGTAGCAAACCCGTGATTACTATAGCAAACCACCAGACAAAACAACCGAGAGACTAAATCTGCGCGGTTTCAAAAGTTGAGGGGCTTGTTTGTCCGATTTTAGAGTTGACGAACCAAAAGCGGACTTTCGCGATAGTTCAGGATCAAAAGTATACTTTTTTTCGGAGAAAAAAGCCAGGAGGAGATGGGCCAAAGGCCAAACCAAACAAACGTATACAGATACAGGGGTACTCGATGGCCCACATGTCAACAACTTCCAATGCTCCAAGGCCCAACAAACGCCCGTTCTGTCCACGTTCATTTCGGACCCTTAATGGAACGGGAGCTGTTTTAAAACACCTTGGCCAAAACGGTTTCAGTGACGGTTTTGTTATAGTTTGGAAATTTGAAAAATGGCTCCATTTCTTTTGGGTTTTCTCTTGGAACCGTTTCTTGAATGACCGTTTGACAGGATTTAGTCAGAGTCGGAGGTCCTCCGTAAGCCCACCAAACAAGCGCAAAGTTAAAGTCAAATTCAAATAAAACTAGTTTGGATGCAAATTAGTACGAGTAAATGTTAAAATGAAAATTTAAAATTCAAGGCTTGGGTAGCGTTTTCACTACAAATACATGCGCCAATGTCACATACTCAAATAAAGAGTGAAAAACCTACTATCAAATACTTCCTACTCTTTCTGTCAAAAAAAAACTTATGTTCTGTTATTTAAAAAAATGTCCCCAAAAACTTGATGTTCTAGGTATCTAACGTGCACTTTCTCTACATACCACCATGCAATGACACTTTAATTAGAAAACCGTAACATCCCTCTTTTTAAAGAAATCTCTTGTAACAAAATAGGGGTACTAGAGTCATTTCTCTTCTCTACTAATATGTCTAAAAAATACTAGAATATCAAATTTCTTTAGGACAGAGAGAGTATGCTCCAAGAAGAATGTAAGTCTTGTTTAATAAAGAGTCGAGCAATATCATGTTCGATCAAATATATATAAGAATGTAGTACTTCCTTTGTCCAAAAGGTAAATTTAAATGTCGTTTCCGGACTACTCATAACCTTGTTCGCTTGAACTTGTCGGCTATGGTATAATGTTTTTCTTTCGCATCAAATCAGCCGACAGTACTTTTCAGCGAAGCGAACAGGGCCTTAAGTTTTACTAGCTTTATAAAAAGAATGATATTCATTTTTCATTATATTTATTACACAAATATATTACATATTTCGTCTAGAAATACTTATTACACATAATATATATAAGTCCATTTCTATATATATTTGGTTAAACTTGGTACTTTTTTGACTCTCCAGAATAAGAGTTACATTCTTTTCTTTGGCAAAGAAAGTAATATTTATGAAGCAAATATTAAATACATTTCCATAATAAATATATTTGAAAATGTAAACATTCATATTTTCTGTACAAACTTAGTCAGATTGAAGATTCTTTTACTATGAGGAAACAACGTTTAAGTTTGTTGGAACGTATGGAGTATTCGGATACAAGCCAAAGTTGATTATCCGAGGGGTTCAGGCATGCTTCCCGCGAAAGCTTATTTTGAACAGCATGAGTTGGCAATCAGTCATACCATGATATTCTTCAACAAAACATCACGATAGTTTTACACTTGATTGCAGCTCCTGTCGGACATTGTCCACAGAAGCACATCATAACAACTAGACTTTACGGGTGAACAGAGCTTCGGACTACATTACAGAGTTTGCAGCCTGGGATCAACATTACACCATAATTTACTTCAACTACAATACCGAACTTGTGTCAGAACTACTACAGCCTACATCACAGCCTAGGCATCCATAATCATAACACATAAATACAGATAAATACGGGGATACATAGATTAGATCACAAGTAATATATGTTAAAGTCTCCTCAAAAGGCTTCCTCGCTTAGTCAGAATCGTTTTCATGCTCAAGGAATCGATACTCTCTTGGCCCACCAAGTCGAAGAGCTACGGTTCCGGAGTTCTCTTCGCGCCACTCAATATGTTCCTTCTCTGCAAGCTCTATAACCTGTCACCATTTATATTACAAAAGTTCAACTATCAATACAAAAGTTCAACTATCAATTGCAACAAGAACATTGTTTTGACCTTCACAGTAAAATCCAACTATACTGAAACATCTAATCACAACATACAAATTGCAAATAATAGTGCATTCTTAGCCACATTTTGTGAGAATAATAATAAATATAAATACAAAAGTCTGCCAACCTGTGTAACATGGCACTACTATGGCAAAAGAATCGATGGCACAATTGTGGCAAGTGTAGACAAGAAAATAGGATCAACATGCGGTGAGCAAGGAGCCTAAGAAAGTGACGTGTGTGCCAAGAAACCGAACTGTTCAAGAATTCCTGACTTGAGAGTGCAAGCTTTGGCTATGAGTCATAACATGATTCACAACAAAGGACCTCAGGAATAGCATTAAAATTTTAACATATGCAATGTTTGAGAATTACCATGGAAACAGCACATGAGAATAACTAGAGTTACTACTCAAAGAGGTACTTTCTTACCGAGCGCTTTATTTTTCCCTTCCCTGTACCTTCTGAACCACAACCAGTAATTACCCTCAGTAAGACAGCTGTTTAAAGAACAAAGGCATAAAAACAGAAAAAGGCACAATAAAGCATCAGATAAACACAGATAGCTGAGTGGCATGAATTAAAGCACTGGCAGACTATAGTATCGAATCTTGTGTGGTACTCACATGGCATGCAAATACAAATCATCATGTTAAGTTTGAGAAGGTTCATAGCTTGTTGGACATGTTCGCCATGCAAGTCGATGGTTATTGTATTTGTTATATGCTTATTTCTGCAAACAGGAGATTAGATCTCAGAAGTCAGAACCAAGTTACGAAAAGTATTTGAACGAGTGACAACCTGGCTTCAAATATATTTCTGCTGGCCTTCTCGTCTTCTAAGCGACCCAGTTCACGATAATGTTTCCCCTAAAACAAAGAGAAAATAAATTATTGGAGTTACTTGGAGGTTGACTGACACACCACCTAAGTGCAGACAACTATTCATTTTGTTCTGTTTGATGATAGGATTAATGCTGGCAGGAGCATTCCAGCAAAAAAAAAACTATAACTTGGAAGTTGACACCGAAGTAGCAATTGTCTATACTTCCCAAGTTCTGGTTAAGCTATAGGCATTAGGCTACATTTTTGGGAGAAAACGGCCGGTATACTAGGTTTTGTTTTGTAGTAATACAGTATCATTAGATCATTTAGGAATTAGGACCGTCCTGCATACACCAGGTATGTACTGTTGGATGATAGGGTTACTGCTAACAGGAGCATTCGAGTATGGACCCTTGTTATGGGTAAAAGCATATGATGTAGCTTTTTCTGCTGTAAGAATACAGCATTAGCACATCAGTTAGAACATCCTCGTCTACCATTTACCATGGAAGATCAAGAGCTTCCTTTTCCTGTTTTTTTAACAGCGCAACAGATAACTTAGCCTTTGCATATCACAGTTCAAATTCTCACCTCCTCAGCAAGGTAAGAAGCATATGACTTGTCAACCTTTGAATATGCCAGGGCAGCCTGTGAGGGAGAAATGAGAAAACAATAAGAAATAACAAAAAACAAGGAACTTCTATGATCAAATTGACTGAAGCAAAACTCGGCACAAAAAACATACGTTCTGATAGTATTCTTTCATTTTATCATAATGCCTCGCAGCAACACCACGGAACTCACAATAGCCATCCCCTTAACATAAAGCAATAACAATTGCATCAACAATTAAAAAAAATGTAATAGCCAATGGGTGAACCAGAATAATACATATAACTGCAAATAGATCTATCAAAAATGGTTTCAATATAAGAACACTGATCACGTAAAATTAGAAGAAAAAATTTGTGTGTACAGTCATAGTTTCAGTGGAAGTGATTAGGCCAGGTCCCGGTGGACCAGAAAGGAAAGGAAATATTTAGCCATAGATCAGCAGTCAGCACTCTATTTTAATGTGGACTTACTTGAACATATAAAATGGGTCATATAGATAACAACCAACAGGGTACTGAATCCAAATAGATTAGGTCAATTATACAAATGTTACATACCATTCTTAGGCCTTTCTTGATTGTTTGATGTGGCGGTATAATTGAACGTTTGCAGTTTCTTTACTACCTTTTTCCAGTCCATAGAACTTGGCTCATATGTGCGTGTTTCAGGAATTTTAAACAGTGAATCGAGGACTTGTTGTGGACCAGCTTTTGCTACAGTTGATCTTGAAGACAATGTTGGTGAACGTGGTGCCTCTTTAACAGCCTCCGCATAGCTATAGAACAAAATATGGAGTTTGTTATAAACAACAGCCAGTTACATGAAAACCAGGGTTGAAATATATACTTGACTAATTAAAGGCGTTGACGACTTGGAAATAACTAGCTGGACAATTTAAGCCAACCATTATTAGGGTAATAAAGTAGTGCATCAGCATGTTTATGCTCAAGGGGTTACTGAGGCTTGCTCAGTAAATTAAACAGTCAAGAGGAGATGAAGAAAAACTGGTGTGGCCATAGCACAGTGATGGCTCAAGGGATAAATGAGGCTTGCTTAGAAAATAACGAGAAAATCACCAAACTGAAATGCCAATCCAGTGGCATAAATATACTAATATAGTTCTCTTAACAAAATGATATGCAGCTCTCCTGCGTCATATGAGAAAAAAATATACTAATACAGTATAGTGCATGAAAGGTGCACAAGACAGCCTTGGCTAATATGGCGAATGTAATTTAATAGGACTTTGTGAAGCTAAACCAACCAATTCAGAGCAAGCATGAAAGCCGCTTTGTGCACCACTGAAATCGAAACTACCGGAAAAAATTGTATCTCATCGTCACTTTGGCATTTCTTTTTCATCCCACCTACATCTACTTTGTCTCCCACCAACTCATCTAGACCTTATCCACAAAAGGCCCTATGGTGACTAGAGCCCTTGGATGTCAGTGTGGGATGTCAGATGTGCAACGGCTCATCATCTATGGGCCTGTTCACTTGAGCTGGCCGCTGCAGTTCAAGCTACAGTAGTTTGCAGTTCAGAAACTGCAGCGACAGCCGAAGCTGCAGCAAACAGGGCCTATGATCACTTGGATGTCGCCACCATAGTATAATAGCACAAAAGGGAGTTGAGGTGGTTATTCAATTTGGAGTGGTGACAACAGCCAAAACACTGAACTGACAATGGATTGAGAGGTGAGAGGAAAAGGTGGTCTCAATGTTTGAACAAAAGCTATGTACCTAGAAAAGCCAAAATGACTTACAATTTGGAACAGAGGGAGTAGAAAATAGTGGTTGTGAATCAGCCCAGGCTAAATGGGACAAATCACAGGACAGTTGCATGCCCCCAGAGGCCCAAACCCTTACAAAATTGCTGGGTGGGTTCAGAAGATACTTCCTCAATTTGGCATCCCTTATAGTCACTACAATATTCATATCTCCAATGCAACAACAACAACAACATAGCCTTTTGTCCCAAGCAAGTTGGGGTAGGCTAGAGATGAAACCCTGATGGCACTAATCCTAATGCCCAGGTGAGCAGCACCTGCTCTCCTTCCCTCTACTCCTCCCTACACTGAGGAAGAAGAAGAGCCGAGCTCTTCTTCAGCACACACACACACACACTGCACGGTTTCAGTTCCTGAAACCTGAATGACACAAGTGATGGTGGCAAGAGCTGCCCATTTCATTGCATTGCATTGGTTTATATACATCCTACATGTACCTACTATGGTACAAGACTACCTACTCTAGTACAATGTATACATCATCTTCTACCAACTATGGATGATGCAACAACTAGCAACTACAGTACTAGAGATGGTCTATTGCCATACTTGCTGCAGTGGCAGGTTTGGACAGCAGAGCTGACCATCTACCTGCCCTAGACTGCATTAGGAGAGGCAAAAGAGGATCAGCAGATTATGTCTAACAAACCCAAAAGAGACGAGAAACAGGGAGACACATAAAGGGACATAAAGGGCACAAGACAAAAAGAGGTCACGGTTCAGGCACGTTGATTGCCAATCTCCAAGCGCTCCTGTCCATAGTTAAATCCTTGGAGATATTCCACTCCTTAAGATCTCTCTTAACGGACTCGTCCCAAGTTAGTTTAGGTCGACCTCTACCGCTATTTACATTATCGGCCCGCTTTAGAACTCCACTACGCACCGGCGCCTCAGGAGGCCTCCGTTGGACATGTCCAAACCATCTCAACCGATGTTGAATCAATTTCTCCTCAATTGGTGCCACCCCAACCCTATCCCGAATATCGTCGTTCCGGACTCATATCTCCAATGCAATCCCCACAAAAAGCAACTCCACCTATGGTTTCTGGAAAGTAGATCCTCCTACTAGTTGATCTTTATAGCCATGCAACAGCTGATCGGACAAAAGCCAATTTAATACAATTCAAAACTACAAAAGAAGGAAAGGATCCCTAGAAAAAACATCATTTCTCTAAATTTTTCTTGCAGCATATTGCATCTACAATAAGTAAACAATATATACAAGCGATGCCAAACTAAATTTAACTAAACATAATATGTTAGTAAACTGAACATTTGGCCAAATCATTTAGCTGAGTTGGCTCACCTGATCTGAGGTTCACCCCACAAAAACTCATGTCCTAATTCAGACTGGAACCTAGTGTTGGATATCTCATCTGTTAACTGAGTGGAATTAATTAAAAGTTAGAATATTATAAAAAGGATTTCATATGGAAAGTATATAACAAACATATTGACCACAAACAGGACTCAGGAGCACAAAATGTCATTCCGAGGTAAATAGCCAACTTAATAGAACATCATTCCCAATTAAGTTAGTATTTTCATCAGTTTGGAACAAAGGCTACCCACAACAAACGAGATAACTACAAATATTTTATTGCCTTTCCTGCTAATTGCTACCGTACGTAACTGCCATGGTTTGAAACAAACTAGAGAGAAAAATACACCAAAATTAACTGGTAATATATTCAGCAACGAGCTTCAAAATCACATTAAAGTTAATATATATGACAAATCTGCATGTATTGCAATTTACATCGACCATGTTGACAGCCTAAATAAGCATGTTATCTTCTTGTTTCAGAAATCAAAATGGTAACAAAACACATATATTTGAACATTTTTTCTGATTGTGTTAATCATCGTTCCAAAATCTCAATGTCAGGGAAAAATATTTCTGACAAACTAGGGTTACCAATTCTATCTAGCAGTACATTCCCAATTGGTTTGCGGTCAATGTTTCAGTACATGCATTCCAAAATATCATAGTGACGGATGTAGTAATAAATATATCATACTGTGCAAATTCATTTTTTAGAAAAATAACATTTCTTGTGAACTCACCCATTTCTAAAACAAACAGCACTTAATAAAGATAAATTTCAATTTCATCCAGACAAAATATCAATTCATATCTTTAGCATCGAAGAGAACGAGCATTAAACTAAAACCGTGCTAAGCAAACACCTGTTGTAGACTTCTTCTATTCCCTGCAGTCACATTGTCCACTGACAGCCCATTTCCAGGGAACATATATAGATGCCGGGTGTCATTCCTTCCAGCATTTTGATGATTTGTTTCCATGTTTTCAACGGAAGACACACCAGATATATCAAGCAATGCATCCAAGGCCTGAAAGCACTTGATTAGCACAACTGTACAAACCAACAGAATAGCATCCATTCAGAAAACAAAGCAGGGACTCGTTCCTGGCAATGAGAAGGAACATGCAAGACAAAAAGAAAAACTCAGTGGTTTCATAAGTAATTGTAACTTCTTCCTTAATCATGAAGAATTATATAGGGAATCCTCAAAAGAGAACAAGAGGATCAAAGAAAAATCAATAAAACCATAAATGTAATCCAAAAAGGTCAAGTGACCAAGATAAACAAATGTCTTCATATCCTAATTTTGGCTCTAAATTTGAAAGATCAGTTGGTGTGAACAGCTAAAATATTGTTGAGCTCACGAAACAACCAACGGAATTCCATCAAATTGATACACACTGTAGTTATATATTACTAATTGATGCTAAACCATCAAGGACTTCTAGACTGAGAGATGGTAGAAAGCCCTTACAAAAACATGACAGTCTAAAAAAAATAGTGCACCAAATAGGCAAATACTACGACTAACATTTAACAGTATCAGGCACATCAATCAATAGTTCAAGAGTGTCCTGAATAGCGGCCACTGGCCCGTGACAGCCACATATGCACAAGACTAGCATATCAAGGATGCTAACCCACAGGACCATTTGTGCTACATTTTATACACCTGTAGATACACAGGCAAACCCCAGAACAAAGTGCTATCTGGCCTGAAAGTGATATTTACTGAAGGCAAAAAAAAAAAGATGGTTAACACAGAGAACAGACCAGTTTCTACTCAAACCAATACGTGAGATTTTGTTGAAATTTAAAAAAAAAGTAAAAACACAGTGTACAGTCCCTGGGAGATGCACATGCACCCAATAAAATAAATGTTTACCTTCTCAACATCATACCCATACTGACCTGCAAATGGACGAGATGAAAATATCAACACGAGATATCGTTCCAATCAGATAAACATACAAATGGCGTGCAAGTTGTAGAAATAATATAAATACTAAGAAGCTAATTTCAATATACTTAAATTGATCAGCTTAGCTGAAAACACAAAAATATGCCAAAAGTAAAACTTTTATCTTTTAGTACTGAAAAAAGTACAGCCCGTTCCGAAACTAAAACAGTCAATTCACCCGATCGGTACACGCATAACAGAATTCACAACGTTTAGAACAAGTCAAAAAGTGCAGTTGTTTGGCAAACAAAGAGATGGAATACGTGTACACCAGATAGAGCAACTCTATGAAAAAATTTTATCTTTCAGTTGACCAAAGTGTTGTCTAGATTTCCCATAAAGATAGGGAAAAAAAGAGTAAAAGCAACATTCCACTTCACATCCCAATGTAAGCACAGCTAATAAGCTGAAACACATCTTTCCATAGCAGCAAGCCATCAATCCACTTAACTGGTGCAACTGGACCTTGGCCATACTCTACTTTCTCTGAGCCTTGCAAGTCCTTTCACATGATTAACTGAAAATCCAATCCTGCAAATGTTCCTGACCAAAGGACCTTTCGCCCAAAGCCACCATCTTTAGCTTGTCCATTGATACATCAGCGCTGTAAGTGGCATCGTCCAATCAATTTTCCACACATCATGAATTAATTAGACAGTATATTACTCCTTTTCATTTTCATTGGTCATGGCAAAGCACACAGCACTGAAAATATATACTAACAGACCAAGAGTTCAAATGCCATCATCGCCCTTCGTAATTTTCCCATGTAATAATGGCTTTACAGTTCATGTTTGAACAACAATGAGCCAGAAGATTATTCTTTCCACAAGATTTTTGTTGAAAATTCACTGAAGATTTGATGTAAAGGATCCCTTTTTATGTTTCGGTCCTAATAGAACCTCTATATATGTATATGTATATGCAAGCTAGTAAAAAGAACATCTTTTGAACACTCGCTACATCTAAGGGCATAGGGTTTACAAATTCAAGGTCCAAAATTCAGTTGAGTTGTGGTGGTAAAAATGCAGCATTCTGACCAGCAAGTTAAAAATGTCTCACCCAGCACGTCTCTGACGACACCCATTCCAAGCTCGGTATTATCCCCGAGCATGGAGCACAGGAACTGCTCTGCCTCTTCAACGCTGTACTTGCGGCCACCAGACCCGCCATCCCTCTCCCCATCACGACCCTTCCACGCATTTGGCACGCTTACAGGAGCAGTCACGGGCCGCGTGTACTCCTTGCCAATCACGTCCGCGACCATTCCCGTAGCGGCCACCGCAACCCGCTTGGGCCTCCGACCAGCCTTCCTTCCACCAGATCCACTGCGCGGCGAGAGATCCGGTGGTGGCGGGGGCTGCGGCGCCGGCTGTGGTGGCTGCGGCGGCTGCGTGTCCTGCGTGGAGCCCAGGATACCAGCGGCCACGAAGGGGTCCCCGCCGGCCTCGCGGTAGGCGGAGTCGATCTGGTCGATGGTGGCGCTGGCGAACGCGTCGAGCAGCCACGTGAGGTCCCGGCGCTCCTCGCCTGCGGCCGACGACGAGGCGGTGGACGCCGACGAGGAGAAGGCAGAGAAGGAGGACGAGGACGCCGTCCCCGACGAGCTTGCGGTGAAGCAGGCCGACGACGCGCACGTCGAGGCCTCGCCGCTGCTGCTGGACTCCGTCTCCGAAACAGCCGCGGTGGCGGCGGCTAGGGTTAGGGTTTCGGGCAGCCGGGAGCAGGCCTCCGAATCCGCAGCCCCCTCCACCGGCGTAGGGGCCGGCGCCGCGGCCGGCGGCGAGGACTTCTTCTTCTTCTTGCCCTTCTTCTTCGACTGCGACGGCTTCATCGCGCCGGTGGCCGTGGCTTCCCCCTGGGCCTTCCCCCTCCCCTATTGTTCTCCTCTCCGTCTTGGCGTCGCGCGAGGGCGGTTTCGATTTGCCAAAAAATTTTCAGTCGTGGGGAAGAGAGGGGGACACCCCACGACCAAAGAGAAATGCCGAGAGGAGTAGCCACGCGGACTCGCGGAGGGAGACGGGCGGCGGCGCCCGTGGGGCCGATGCGGAATGGCCTACTCAATGTCATGTGGGGTACGACAATAGTAGGGCCCTCCTGTCATTGAGCGAGTCTCGTGGAGACGGTTCGCTGTGGGTGGCGGGGCCGGGTACTTATTTTTGGACTGGGCCTGTTTAGGCCTTGTTTAGTTCCCAAATTTTCCCCCAAATTTTACTATGCAAAAAGAAGATTCCCCATCACATCAAAATGTCGGTAAATGCATGGAGTACTAAATGTAGATGAAATCAAAAACTAATTGTACAGTTTTGTTGTACTTTACGAGACGAACATTTTGAGTCTAATTAATCAATTTTTGGACAATTTTTTGCACTAAAAAACAAAAGTTGCTACAGTGTCCCGACCCGGGCCCCCGATTTGGGGAACTAAACACGGCCTTAGATGCCAAATATTTTCCCAAATTTTACTATGCAAAAAGAAGATTCCCCGTTACATCAAAATGCCGGCATATGTATGGAGTACTAAATGTAGATGAAATTAAAAACTAATTGCATAGTTTTATTGTACTTTGCGAGATGAACATTTTGAACCTAATTAATCAATGTTTGGACAATTATTACCAAATAAAAACAAAAATACTACAGTGCCGAACAGTAATTTGGTCTTCCCCAATTTGGGGAACTAAACACGGCCTGGCGTTTACCGCGTTAGTCTACCGGTGGGTACTCTAAAACAATACTCTAAAACTTTAGAGTATGAATATAGAGTAAAAACTGCTGCACTGGGTACTCTAAAACGATACTCTATCATTTCTCTCACTCTATATTTAGAGTGGTACATTACTTACTCTATATTGGCGGCCCCACTAGCTAAACAAAGGAAAAAATGCTATAACTCACAAACCAAAAATCCATATTAAATTTCGATTGCACCATTAAATTCGTCTCAATAAATCCTTCAAAACTAGATCACACATGAATATATTTAGATAAAGTGACAAGTGGGTCCCACGTTGGATAGAGTGGATAGAGGATGATATAGAGGATAGATGAGTGCGGGAGAATTGAATATAAAGGAGAGAATCTTGCTGACTAGGATATATAGAGGATGAATATAGAGGTCCATGAGTACGGGTAGTGTTAGACTGGTGGATGGGGTCGGCCGCAACGAGAATCACGGGGGCAAGTGGGATTATTTTTTTCGGTAACGAGAAGATACCATCTGAAAATCACGCATTTCGTGTATATTCAAATAATAAGTTTTTATATTATTTAACTATTTTTAGCCAGTTGACGTTCATCGCATCCTGCAAAATCCGATTTTCACGGGCAGGGAAGATGAAGTTGCATGGCATCACAACCGAAATGGATAATCCTGTTCGTTTGGCTGAAATTTGGCTTAGACTGCTGTTTATGCTAAAATGTTAGGAAAAAGTCTACATAATCCCTGAACTATTAGATAGTGTGCAGAGTAACTATGGTTTTACTACAGTAACCACGGTTTTAACTTTTCTTTTCTATTTATTTCCGCTGAATTTTTGAAAAATCATAAAATAGAAAATATAATTTTGTTGAACTCTACATGAGTAGATTTACACAATGAACATATAATATAGTATGCTTTTGTATAAATTTTTTCTGTAGCTTTAAATTAGTTAGAAAATCAAATTTTGTCTGTAATTAATTGGGATAATACATAGCTACAGCTTCTATGATCCAATTCTGGTGAAATTTTTATGATAGAGTTATTATTATATGTTTGAACTATAGTAAAATATTTCATACTCATTGGATCTTATATAACTTAGTTATAGATTTATTTAGGTTTATGTTTAGGTTTATGCTTGTTAAATATAAATAAATCTATAACTAAATTATACATGATCCAATTAGTATGAAATTTTTACTATAGTTCAAGCATACAATAATTAGTTCACTATAAAAAATTTAACCACAATTGAACCATAAAAACTATAGCTATGAATTATTCTAATTAATTACAGACAAAAATTGATTTTCTAACTAATTTAAAGCTACAGAAATAATTTGTACTAAAGCATACTATATTATATGTTCATTGTGTAGATCTATCATGTAGAGTCCAACAAAATTAGATTTTCTATTTTATGATTTTTCTGTGATTTACTATGATTTTTTAAAGATTCAGCGGAAATAAATAGAAAAAAAAGTCAAAACCGCCGTCACGGTAACAAAACCATAGTTATTGTAGCAAAACCGCCGTCCAAAACCGCTCTAGGGTGTAATTTGAACGGTTTTGAAAAGCTCGAGGTATAAAACAGACGGTTTTATAGTTGGGGTGTAGATTAGACGCTAGCTGATAGTTTAGGGGGTTAAGCAGGCTTTTTCCTAAAATGTTGTGTGAGAAAAAAAACATTGTTCGTTCGCTCGCTAAAAAGTACTGATGAAGTACCGTTGCCAAGGGGTAAACAGATTCGGTAATAACCTGGTGGCAGTGAATGCAAACGGCACTGTGGATAATCAGGTATGGAAGAAGCTATAGAAGTTGGAGATCCTGTGGGAAAAAAATCAAAATCTTTGGATGGAGACTTTTCCCTGGGCTCATTCCTTGCCGGACGATACTACCAAATAAGCATATTCCAACGTTGGAGGATGCCCTGCTTGACATGTGAAGGTATCAAGCATATGATGTTTCTGCGTGCGAGATCAAAAGAAATGTGGACGAAATTGGGGCTATGGAACAAGATTAGAAACATTCTGAGGGCAGATAGATCCAGTTCTATAGTTCTAGAAGAAGTATTTTGATGCGGCAATCAATTAAGAACCTGGATAGTGTGGGTTTTGCGAAATTAATCATCACAAGTGGTTGGTGCTTGTGGTGAGAAAGAAGGCAAATAGCTCGCGCGTGAGAATGTTCAAGGAACACTCCAAGCAACTTTAGCAATTGCTGCACTTTCAACCAACTACAAGTTGTCAATGAAGAAAGGAGCAAAAGTGCAGATTGGTTGGATCAAACCACCAGAAAGGAAAGCTTATGGTAAATGTGGATGCGGTGGAGGAGGTAGCATGGGACTATGGGAGTGATCATCAGGGGAGAGTGATCATTGTGTGAGATAGTTCGATGGTGGTTGAAACAATGGAGAACAGAGATTTTTCGTCAATTGCAGCGGCGGTGATCTATGACGAATGCTATGCGTTGTGGAGGGACCTCATTGATGTTTCCATCAAACACTGCCAAAAGGATGCAGACCGAGTAACGCATGAGCTAGCTAGGCGAGGTTTTAGTCTGAACAACAATTGTATCTGGGTTGATGGTCCTCCTAATTTTATCTCAAAAGAGCTTGTAAATGATATAACTATTCTTATGAATCAATAAAGTTGATCGCATGGTATCCCTAAAAAATAGGCTTATATATAATTTGGATAAGTTTATTATGAAAAAAGGTATTATCAATCTAGCAATAAATTATTACGTATTATAAATGTTAATATTTCTATATAGAGTTAAATGTATTAGCGACTTCGAATTTGTCAAGACGTGTTCCTTAGATTCATGAAATATGAAAATGTATTCCTAGGTCTCTAAATTGGTTAAGTGATCCACAATGGTTTGATATGGTCCAAAAATGGACATGCAATGCGCCATTTATCAAGTTTAGGGACGCGGGCCACTCATGCATTTAACTCTTTTATATATGTTTAACAAATTTGAAATTACCTGACTCTTTGGAAAACGAGATTTTCGGTCTTTTAACTAAGGGAGTATGATAAAAATGAAACCCATCCAAACGAAAGATGATTGTAGTATTAGAATTCTATCATTTTTCAATATTTCTATATATACGATTTATACATTAAAGCTATTGGTAAGGGCATTTTTGCTATTTTTATTGTCAGTTGTTGTTCTTTTATAAGTTAGCCGGGTCTTGCTAGCTTGAGGTAGCATGGCCTAACCCTCTCATGCTTTTTGTGTCACCTTGATCATTAGTGAGGCATGAATGCAAGGCAGATGAATTGTAGTCGTGTTTGTTGCTATTTTTATGTTGTGCTAGCTCAAGAATGGCCCGAAAGATGGAGTAGGACATGCCCTCGCCGCTCACCACGTTGAGATTCTAGATATGGCATGGGACAAAAATTTCATGATGTGTCATGTTTTGGGTCATGCCACTACTTGCCCCAAAGTGGCACAACTCAAGTCCTTGCATATTATCAATCGAAGAGGTAACAACTAGCTGGGTCTATAGATAATGGTTAGCCTAGCTGCCAGTCCCCATGTTTGAATAGTCTGAGACTAAAAAATGGCTACATACCAATTAGTCTTATACATCCAAATAAGGCCTGAGAGCATCTTCATGAGATCCACTTTTCCATTTCCCTCGGAAACTAGTGAAGGATACTGAGAAAACCGAATATAGTGTGCAGAGGATATGTGCCCTAGCATATTGAATAAAATCTCATCCCCTTTTATAAGTAGGAGGGTAGGACCCATGTGTTAGCGACCAAGACACAAAGTGCAGTGTGCGCGCGTGGCTCGCCTGGTCTACGAGGCGGGGTGCCTGTAGAAATGGCTACTCGTTCGGGACATGGCATGACGTGACGCAACGGCTCGCATGTGATATTGGAGCGGCACGACGACGTCCAATGTGCATATGGGGTTGATATGTTAGTGACAAAGGGGAAGGAAGAAAGGGAATCGAGAAAATAGGTTGGTTGTTCCCCTTTTTCTCTGAGGGATTGAGAGGGTGATTTTCTCAAATGAGAAAAAAATTAAATAGATGAGATAGAAAAGGGGATCTGTTAGAGTTCTTTTCCCCCTTCAATTCCATTTATCTAGCTATAGGAAAGATCAATATAGTGGATATGCTCTAAAGGCATGATTGGTTACACATGGCTTAGCATGATAAGTAAGCTTTTGTTGGTTTCATTGCTTTACCTGAGTGATGCTAGATTTAGCAGGGTTGTGTGCTAGTTTTACCCTCGAGCTAGCCAAAGCTCTTTGACTAACACAGCTAGGGCCCCAAACACAACCATACTAAAACCTATACTGCATGAGTCAGGCTGGTTAGATTCAACAAACCAATTAGGACCTAATGGCAACGCCAATAGGGCCTTTGCCTCTCAACTAACAAACCATCCAAAACTTATATTACGTGGGTTGGGCTTGATCATATTTGTCAAACCAACTAGGACCTAAGAGCAATTCCAATAGAGCCCTATGCATGCCACTAAAACCAAACTTGAGGCTCATACAAAAAACACAGTTCTAGTCTTCCAATAAAGCCCCAACGTAAGCCTTCAAATTAGTGAGGCTCTTAAGTCACCCTTGCGGTCTTAGCCCTTATTCTCGAGGGCTCTTTTCCTCGGACCTACGTGGTTATTGAAGCAAATTTCAACCAGCCAGTGCCTGGTTCACCCTCCTGTGGAGTACCATACAACCGCGGAGCTCCTTCGTTTGTACGCCTCCCCACAATGGCGCCCCTCTCTGTCGAGCGCCTCCTCACCACAAAGCTCTTTCCTGTGAGTCCTCCTCACCACGAACCTCACCCCCTTCCACTAAGCCCCTCCCCGCCGCTAAGCCTCTCCTAGCCAAGCCCACCCTCCAAGTGCCTCCCCCCTTCCCCGGCCCCTCCTACACCAAACCTCACCTAGCCAAACCCTCCATGTATGGCGATGGAAGACGTGAGAAAAAAGGAAAGAAAACGCATACCACTAACATAAGAGTTTCACTTGTCATAAAAGAATAAAAAAAAAGAATAAAAGGCTAAAAACTAACCGTTGTTGTTAGAGTGCGATCAAAAAATTAAAAGATGAAAAAGTAAGAGATCTCTTAAATTTATTTACAAGTTTCTTCAAAAGTCTTTCTTAATATTATGCAATCATGCAAACTTTAAACATACACAATATTGCTCCAAATCTAAAACATACTGAACTCTGCACTTTAATCATTTTTAGCCAGGGGTATCACTTATAACACCATTAAGGCTGCGTTTGGATGTTGGTACTCAGGCCCAGGATTTGGCATTGGCATTGGATACCTCCAATTCCGTTGTTTGGATGGTCATGGAATTGGTAAGTGGAAACAAGCACCAAAACCGCACGACATTTCATCCGCCTACGCGACCCCGCCCACAATACCGAGGTCTCCCCCTCTATATTTGACTGAATCGGATTGCTTCGTCTTTCCCACGCTGCTTCTGCGCTCGCGAAAAAAAGAGTCGCCGCTCGCTTAGCCACCACCTCTTCGCCCCCCTCGTCGGAGACCTCGTTCCTCTCACGCACCAGCCATGACGAGGCGGAGGCGACTTCCCCTCACGCACCAGCCATGACGAGGCGGAGGCGACGAAGGCATGGAGGGCGCGCTCGCTGTCGGACTCGGTGCAACGGGCGAGCGTGACTGGTCAACCTCGAGCGCACGGAGGTGGCAGCCGAGGGGCGTCTGGTCGGGGCGCCGTTGCCAGGGCTCCGGCGGTGGAGTGGCGTTGGAGTGATGGAGGGGGATTTGGAGGCGGTGAAGGACTACAACGAGAGGGGTACGACATTGGGGTTAGGGTCCATGGGTGCAGAGGTTGGAGAGGTTGAGGAAGGGAGAGGCAGCGGGCTCACAGCGGCTCATGGCGGACAGGGAGGGACGCTCTAGAAGGTTTAGGGACTGGCCTCCATGGATTCGGGAAGGTTCGAGTTTGAGGGGAGCTGGGGATGAGAGGGGGATTTGAATGGCCAGAGACCTCGTCTTCTCCTGCTCCGGCAAGGTGCGGCGCCATGCTCGGCAGGGGTTACGTCGTGTGTGAGGTGGGAAAGATCAATTCTCAATTCCACAATATGCACATCCAAACAAGAATTTGTATTCGGCACTACATTTGATTTCAACTAACAATTCTATCTACGTCCAAACAGCTACTTTGATATTGATATCCACTTCCAATATAAGTCTGAGTACCGATTCAATTCCAGTATCTCCAGTATCTACGTCAAACGCATCCGTCATGCAGATGAGTTTTAAAAAGGGCCTCACGGGTAGTTCTCTCTATATGTAATTTTCTGATCCAGTTCTAGGATTTGGGCCAAATGCTGTAGTCTTCCGGCCCAACATTTAAAGACAAGAGAGCGTTTGGAGCTCAACCTCAATGAGAGCGTCCACGTCACTCCGATTAATTTTAGCCGTCCGATCTTCGATCCTACGGCTGGTGTTGCTGGAAGCCGCTTCCATCCGGAGCATATTCGCATGGCTTCTGCTGCTTCCGCTTCTACTCACCGCCAAATATATTAGCCAGCTTCTGATTCACACAACACACACTCCCTCTCTCTCTCTCGTCGTGTGCCCACCTCTCCTCCCGTCGTCCCTCCCCCTCTCTCTCTCGATTGCTAGGGCGGGCCGCCACCGCGCGCGTCCCGGTGGCGGCGGCATGGCAGGCCCCCGGCACGGTTTCCCGGTAGCCCTGACACGGGCGGGCTCCGATTCGGCAGCGGCTCGGCGCGGCGCCCTGCCCCCGGCGCACCACTGGCATAGCGACGCCCCGGCGCGGGCACCGTCCAGCGGCGGCCATAGGCACAGGGCGAGCACGCCCACCTCTCCTAGCTCCCTCCTCCTTTCTCGCTGCTCCGGTCCGGCAGCGGCCGCTAGCGCGGGGCAGGCGCGGCCGCCTCTCCCAGCTCCCTCCTCTTCTCTGGCTGCTCCAAGCGCAGGAGCGGTGCGCGGGCGCTCTCCACAACCGGATCTAGGGCCTCCATGGCCGGATCCGTTCATTCCCCCACCGGATTTGGTACGGTGGCGTCCTCTCTCAGGCGTCCGGCGTCGAGGATGTGGCATGGGGGCGTCCTCAGCGTGCGCGGCATCTACGTCGCCGCCGCCGCCGAGCCCTAGCGCTGACAACCCCCAGCTGCGCCACCGCCGCGAATCGCTGCCTGCTTCACCGGTGTCACCTCTACTGCAACGTGCATAGGGCTGCCCACCAGGTCTTCCCTTTCTTTTGTATCAGAGATGTAGGGCGTCAGGCGCGGCGGCGAGAGGGCCTCAGCGTGGCGGCCCTGGCGAGGGTGTCCTCCGGTGGAGCGAGCGGCCGTGGGATGGCTGCTCCGGCGGCTCTCGCTTGTTCCAACGACTCTTCGGCCAAATCCGTCGCTTGTGTGGCCGGATCCGTCCGCTCTCCACCCGATCTGTGCTGGACCCCCGGTGATCCTCATTTCCCCGATCTGTGCTGGACCCCCGGTGAGACCATCTCTTGTGTGGCAGATGTATCTTCTGTTCTTTGTTCTCAGCTTCACCACTGCTCCATGTAATATTATCCTTCATTTCCAGAATTTTCTTCTATACCTAATGACATTTCCGTTTCCTCTGTTCCTGGGTACTTTGCTTTGCGTTATTAATTGCTATCTATTGATAGTTTTGTTTCAGACTTCAGTTTTATAACACAAGAAAACTCTTGATTATGAAGTACCTTGAGCTGGTTAATTTGCTCTTGGTTGCTGGAAACAAAAAGGGATGGTCTCAATAAGCTGGAGGCCTCCGTTCTGGTGCTTAGCCAGTGCAAGCCATCTTCCCTATTGCTGGCTAAGCTGGTAAGGCAGTCATCAGCGCCATACCCCTTTGTATCTAGAAAGTGTGAAGGTCTCAGAGGCCAACTATATTGACAATAAAACTGTGATGAGAGATTATACTTGGAAATTAGTGCATGCCGATCAGTAGGTGCAACAAGCAGTTGTGGCAAAATGTTTTTTTTTAATGCAACCTTATGAAGTAATGATATTTTTGTCAAGGAATCATATTGTTCCGTTCTATCCTTTGCTTGTTATCTTTCCTTTTGTTTTACATATTGGTTTGGGAGTAGCGTGAACTTAAGTGCCAAGATGGATTAGTTAAAATGATGTAGGGCTTTGATGCCTTTTACTTCTAGAGCTTGGACATTTTGTGTTTTCGGCAACAATGCCATAACTGTTCCGCAAACAAGAAAAGTGAGGAACCCAGTTACTTTGCATGTGTGCTTACTAGCTATTGCATTCGGTAGTTAGCACTACATTGATACTGCGCCTATTATGAACAATTCCAGTGGTTTTGTAATATAAACTTTCTTCCATATTTTTCATAAATCTCAGGGAATAACAAGTAAAGTTAATCAGTTAATTATGCTTTTGCAGGCCTGCATAAGCTGTCCAGTGTGCTTGGAATATCAACATAGAAGAAGCCAGTCAACCTGTAAGTAGTCTTTTAAAATCTTCAGATTTATGCTGTACTTTGGCTGAGGTTCTAAAGAAACACTTTGGCTGTAAGCTTGATGTGTGAAGTGCTGGTGTAATGATTTATATTTTATTGGGTGGGGTTCCACCATTTTTGGATGGTGAGGATACGTCTACCCCCTATGTACTTTTTGCCTTGCCGTCTTGCTTCTGATAGTGCTGCACTGTTCTATTTTCTTTTGAACTTTGGTCTGCCTTTTGCAGAATCTGAACAAGGGATATTTGAACATGTTCTGAAAGGCAATCTTGATTTTTCATCTGATCTCTAGCCCAGTATTTCAGAGAGTGCAAAGGATTTGGTAAGGAAGATGCTAAAGCGTGATCCCAGATCGTCGCACGTCGCATGATTGGCAAACCAGTCCAGCAAGTTCTGAGAACGGCTATAAGTTCCAATGCATATCCAGCAGATATACCGAGAATGGTTTCTCTGAGATTCACCTTTGCAGTGAAACTAACCCAGCAAAGCTACTATAGAGCCCAAAAAAGCTACCAGGTAGCCTCTATTGTGACATCACACGGTCATCAGGTTGTTGTTCCACATGCCGCTGGAAATGGAGATGATGACCGTGCACCTACTCCTGGATCTGATGATGTCCTCTCTGGAGATGCTGATGACAACACAGACCAAAGGTCACCTGATTCTCTCCCAGGTGTTGGCCTGTCTTCACCGGTTGCGGCAGCTGTAAGTTGTTTCCATACACTTGCCATTGCCGTGGTCTTGCAACATTAATCTCACGTTACACCTGAGCGTTGTTTTCCTTACAGACTCCACCCCCACCTGTTGACATCACTGAGACACCCGTGGCAAAGAGCTCAACAAGGTAATGTATCTATCTTATGCCTTCGCAGCCGCCTATGATAACTTTCACCTGTGATAGTTATTTGTTGTCCATGTGCAGTGACAAGTCTGCAGAGAATACACATCCTACTGCTCGGAAGAGGCTAATGTTTGAGAAGCCTGGCAGTTCTGATCATGTATACACATAACTAGCACAAGACATGATATAGCCTTTCCGTCCGATTCTTGGTAGCACCTGTTTATTACCTGTGTCTTCCTTTCCTGCTAGGCACAGCTGCCAGAAGACAGTCTCCAGAAGAATCAACCTGCTGGTGAAACAATAGATGATGCCGCTCTAGACGTTACAGACAAAGGGTATGTGTGAGTCTTGCTACTTCTCAAACTATGCTGCACAGATGTGTCTCTTCCCTTTAAAATCATGCTTAGTATCCTATGTTCCTCCTTGCTTATCCAACTCCTCCAACCCAATGTGTTGACACCCATTTGTTGTTTCTGTTCCTACAGCATTGTGGCTGACAAGAACCTTGCTCCTGAGAAGAAGCGACCTCGCGGAAGTCGTTCCTTGGCCCAGGAGAGCGGCTAGATAAGGTTCATCCTGTCACTCCTTTCGCTTCTGCTTGCGCTCAACATCCCGTGAACCTGGAAAATTGATCTCGCTCCTTTACAGACGCTCGGTGTTGCTCCAGATCTTTTGACTGGATGGGCTCGCTGCCTCCTGCCATCCAAAGAAGACTTCTGCCTGCTTTTGGTGGCGAAGTATCCTCTGCGTCCCAGTGATCTTACAGTGTAGTTGTACTCTCAAGCCGTGCATCGGCGTCCAGGCATGAAGAACTTTTTAGTTTAGTCAGCCCTGTGATTGGGCCTGTGTATGTTTTATGTGTCTTGCAGCATCGACGTTGCCCAGCAGCGACGGCAACTCACGGCAAGACCTCGCGCGAGCAAACCAACCCGCCAAACTTATGAACCTCTGTAGTTAAGCACTCTGTGGAAGCTCTGGACCTTATGCTTCAGCGGCTATGTTAGGCTTCTAAATGTTTCTGCATGTTTTGTCTTAGCTACCCTAACGATTTTTTTTACGAAAACTGCTGTGGCCATTACTCGCGCGCATGGGCGCGCGCAAATCACTAGTAGACAGGAGAGAGGCACGACATCTAGCGAAGCGCGGCGTCCGTCCGACTCCCCGACCTTCTCTCCGTTGCTCCATAACCCTAGCCGCCGCCCGCCGGTACTCCCTCCCGCAGTCGCCCGTACCTCCACCCCGCGGGGCGCACGCCGTAGCTGTATCGACCAGACCACTTCGTTCGTAGGCTAGCCTTGCTCGCTTCTCGTCGTCGTCACGATGTCGTCGGAGCCTCCAGCCGCCGCCTCTGCCACCGCTGCAGAGGAACTAGCTGCTGACCTTTCCGCCGCCACCCTCAGCAAGAAGCAGCAGAAGAAGGACGCCAGGAAGGCGGAGAAGGCCGAGAAGGCGGCGCAGCGCCAGCAGCAGCAGCAGCAGCCGGCGGATGCCGAGGACCCATTCGCTGCCAACTACGGCGATGTCCCCGTCGAGGAGATCCAGTCAAAGGCTATCTCCGGCCGCTCGTGGTCCGAAATCGGCGACCTCGACGACTCTGCTGCAGGCCGCTCCGTGCTTATCCGCGGAGCCGCGCAGGCTATCCGCCCGGTCAGCAAGAAGATGGCTTTCGTCGTGCTGCGCCAGAGCATGAGCACCGTGCAGTGCGTGCTCGTCGCCAGCGCCGACGCCGGTGTCAGCACGCAGATGGTGCGCTTCGCCACCGCCCTCAGCAAGGAGTCCATCGTCGACGTTGAGGGCGTCGTCTCCCTCCCCAAGGAGCCCCTCAAGGCCACCACACAGCAGGTTCGTCTGACTTGTCTCCTGCTTTGTAATTCATTCATTCATGGCTTCACACAGATATGGTAATTTCTTATCATCACGAGTAGTAAAACCGGTGCCAACTGATCCGATACATGTGTTAATAGTATATTTCCTGCTAGGCCGATGAATTAACATGGGATGACTATATTGTTTGTACATGTGCATGTTGGATTGTTGTCAGTGTAAATTAGATTTGCTGACGTAGCCTAATCCACGCTTCAATCTACTGCATGCTTCTGCAAACATGGTTTGGTTTGTTTTGACAAGAGAGCGTTTGGAGCTCAACCTCAATGAGAGCGTCCACGTCACTCCGATTAATTTTAGCCGTCCGATCTTCGATCCTACGGCTGGTGTTGCTGGAAGCCGCTTCCATCCGGAGCATATTCGCATGGCTTCTGCTGCTTCCGCTTCTACTCACCGCCAAATATATTAGCCAGCTTCTGATTCACACAACACACACTCCCTCTCTCTCTCTCGTCGTGTGCCCACCTCTCCTCCCGTCGTCCCTCCCCCTCTCTCTCTCGATTGCTAGGGCGGGCCGCCACCGCGCGCGTCCCGGTGGCGGCGGCATGGCAGGCCCCCGGCACGGTTTCCCGGTAGCCCTGACACGGGCGGGCTCCGATTCGGCAGCGGCTCGGCGCGGCGCCCTGCCCCCGGCGCACCACTGGCATAGCGACGCCCCGGCGCGGGCACCGTCCAGCGGCGGCCATAGGCACAGGGCGAGCACGCCCACCTCTCCTAGCTCCCTCCTCCTTTCTCGCTGCTCCGGTCCGGCAGCGGCCGCTAGCGCGGGGCAGGCGCGGCCGCCTCTCCCAGCTCCCTCCTCTTCTCTGGCTGCTCCAAGCGCAGGAGCGGTGCGCGGGCGCTCTCCACAACCGGATCTAGGGCCTCCATGGCCGGATCCGTTCATTCCCCCACCGGATTTGGTACGGTGGCGTCCTCTCTCAGGCGTCCGGCGTCGAGGATGTGGCATGGGGGCGTCCTCAGCGTGCGCGGCATCTACGTCGCCGCCGCCGCCGAGCCCTAGCGCTGACAACCCCCAGCTGCGCCACCGCCGCGAATCGCTGCCTGCTTCACCGGTGTCACCTCTACTGCAACGTGCATAGGGCTGCCCACCAGGTCTTCCCTTTCTTTTGTATCAGAGATGTAGGGCGTCAGGCGCGGCGGCGAGAGGGCCTCAGCGTGGCGGCCCTGGCGAGGGTGTCCTCCGGTGGAGCGAGCGGCCGTGGGATGGCTGCTCCGGCGGCTCTCGCTTGTTCCAACGACTCTTCGGCCAAATCCGTCGCTTGTGTGGCCGGATCCGTCCGCTCTCCACCCGATCTGTGCTGGACCCCCGGTGATCCTCATTTCCCCGATCTGTGCTGGACCCCCGGTGAGACCATCTCTTGTGTGGCAGATGTATCTTCTGTTCTTTGTTCTCAGCTTCACCACTGCTCCATGTAATATTATCCTTCATTTCCAGAATTTTCTTCTATACCTAATGACATTTCCGTTTCCTCTGTTCCTGGGTACTTTGCTTTGCGTTATTAATTGCTATCTATTGATAGTTTTGTTTCAGACTTCAGTTTTATAACACAAGAAAACTCTTGATTATGAAGTACCTTGAGCTGGTTAATTTGCTCTTGGTTGCTGGAAACAAAAAGGGATGGTCTCAATAAGCTGGAGGCCTCCGTTCTGGTGCTTAGCCAGTGCAAGCCATCTTCCCTATTGCTGGCTAAGCTGGTAAGGCAGTCATCAGCGCCATACCCCTTTGTATCTAGAAAGTGTGAAGGTCTCAGAGGCCAACTATATTGACAATAAAACTGTGATGAGAGATTATACTTGGAAATTAGTGCATGCCGATCAGTAGGTGCAACAAGCAGTTGTGGCAAAATGTTTTTTTTTAATGCAACCTTATGAAGTAATGATATTTTTGTCAAGGAATCATATTGTTCCGTTCTATCCTTTGCTTGTTATCTTTCCTTTTGTTTTACATATTGGTTTGGGAGTAGCGTGAACTTAAGTGCCAAGATGGATTAGTTAAAATGATGTAGGGCTTTGATGCCTTTTACTTCTAGAGCTTGGACATTTTGTGTTTTCGGCAACAATGCCATAACTGTTCCGCAAACAAGAAAAGTGAGGAACCCAGTTACTTTGCATGTGTGCTTACTAGCTATTGCATTCGGTAGTTAGCACTACATTGATACTGCGCCTATTATGAACAATTCCAGTGGTTTTGTAATATAAACTTTCTTCCATATTTTTCATAAATCTCAGGGAATAACAAGTAAAGTTAATCAGTTAATTATGCTTTTGCAGGCCTGCATAAGCTGTCCAGTGTGCTTGGAATATCAACATAGAAGAAGCCAGTCAACCTGTAAGTAGTCTTTTAAAATCTTCAGATTTATGCTGTACTTTGGCTGAGGTTCTAAAGAAACACTTTGGCTGTAAGCTTGATGTGTGAAGTGCTGGTGTAATGATTTATATTTTATTGGGTGGGGTTCCACCATTTTTGGATGGTGAGGATACGTCTACCCCCTATGTACTTTTTGCCTTGCCGTCTTGCTTCTGATAGTGCTGCACTGTTCTATTTTCTTTTGAACTTTGGTCTGCCTTTTGCAGAATCTGAACAAGGGATATTTGAACATGTTCTGAAAGGCAATCTTGATTTTTCATCTGATCTCTAGCCCAGTATTTCAGAGAGTGCAAAGGATTTGGTAAGGAAGATGCTAAAGCGTGATCCCAGATCGTCGCACGTCGCATGATTGGCAAACCAGTCCAGCAAGTTCTGAGAACGGCTATAAGTTCCAATGCATATCCAGCAGATATACCGAGAATGGTTTCTCTGAGATTCACCTTTGCAGTGAAACTAACCCAGCAAAGCTACTATAGAGCCCAAAAAAGCTACCAGGTAGCCTCTATTGTGACATCACACGGTCATCAGGTTGTTGTTCCACATGCCGCTGGAAATGGAGATGATGACCGTGCACCTACTCCTGGATCTGATGATGTCCTCTCTGGAGATGCTGATGACAACACAGACCAAAGGTCACCTGATTCTCTCCCAGGTGTTGGCCTGTCTTCACCGGTTGCGGCAGCTGTAAGTTGTTTCCATACACTTGCCATTGCCGTGGTCTTGCAACATTAATCTCACGTTACACCTGAGCGTTGTTTTCCTTACAGACTCCACCCCCACCTGTTGACATCACTGAGACACCCGTGGCAAAGAGCTCAACAAGGTAATGTATCTATCTTATGCCTTCGCAGCCGCCTATGATAACTTTCACCTGTGATAGTTATTTGTTGTCCATGTGCAGTGACAAGTCTGCAGAGAATACACATCCTACTGCTCGGAAGAGGCTAATGTTTGAGAAGCCTGGCAGTTCTGATCATGTATACACAGAACTAGCACAAGACATGATATAGCCTTTCCGTCCGATTCTTGGTAGCACCTGTTTATTACCTGTGTCTTCCTTTCCTGCTAGGCACAGCTGCCAGAAGACAGTCTCCAGAAGAATCAACCTGCTGGTGAAACAATAGATGATGCCGCTCTAGACGTTACAGACAAAGGGTATGTGTGAGTCTTGCTACTTCTCAAACTATGCTGCACAGATGTGTCTCTTCCCTTTAAAATCATGCTTAGTATCCTATGTTCCTCCTTGCTTATCCAACTCCTCCAACCCAATGTGTTGACACCCATTTGTTGTTTCTGTTCCTACAGCATTGTGGCTGACAAGAACCTTGCTCCTGAGAAGAAGCGACCTCGCGGAAGTCGTTCCTTGGCCCAGGAGAGCGGCTAGATAAGGTTCATCCTGTCACTCCTTTCGCTTCTGCTTGCGCTCAACATCCCGTGAACCTGGAAAATTGATCTCGCTCCTTTACAGACGCTCGGTGTTGCTCCAGATCTTTTGACTGGATGGGCTCGCTGCCTCCTGCCATCCAAAGAAGACTTCTGCCTGCTTTTGGTGGCGAAGTATCCTCTGCGTCCCAGTGATCTTACAGTGTAGTTGTACTCTCAAGCCGTGCATCGGCGTCCAGGCATGAAGAACTTTTTAGTTTAGTCAGCCCTGTGATTGGGCCTGTGTATGTTTTATGTGTCTTGCAGCATCGACGTTGCCCAGCAGCGACGGCAACTCACGGCAAGACCTCGCGCGAGCAAACCAACCCGCCAAACTTATGAACCTCTGTAGTTAAGCACTCTGTGGAAGCTCTGGACCTTATGCTTCAGCGGCTATGTTAGGCTTCTAAATGTTTCTGCATGTTTTGTCTTAGCTACCCTAACGATTTTTTTTACGAAAACTGCTGTGGCCATTACTCGCGCGCATGGGCGCGCGCAAATCACTAGTAGACAGGAGAGAGGCACGACATCTAGCGAAGCGCGGCGTCCGTCCGACTCCCCGACCTTCTCTCCGTTGCTCCATAACCCTAGCCGCCGCCCGCCGGTACTCCCTCCCGCAGTCGCCCGTACCTCCACCCCGCGGGGCGCACGCCGTAGCTGTATCGACCAGACCACTTCGTTCGTAGGCTAGCCTTGCTCGCTTCTCGTCGTCGTCACGATGTCGTCGGAGCCTCCAGCCGCCGCCTCTGCCACCGCTGCAGAGGAACTAGCTGCTGACCTTTCCGCCGCCACCCTCAGCAAGAAGCAGCAGAAGAAGGACGCCAGGAAGGCGGAGAAGGCCGAGAAGGCGGCGCAGCGCCAGCAGCAGCAGCAGCAGCCGGCGGATGCCGAGGACCCATTCGCTGCCAACTACGGCGATGTCCCCGTCGAGGAGATCCAGTCAAAGGCTATCTCCGGCCGCTCGTGGTCCGAAATCGGCGACCTCGACGACTCTGCTGCAGGCCGCTCCGTGCTTATCCGCGGAGCCGCGCAGGCTATCCGCCCGGTCAGCAAGAAGATGGCTTTCGTCGTGCTGCGCCAGAGCATGAGCACCGTGCAGTGCGTGCTCGTCGCCAGCGCCGACGCCGGTGTCAGCACGCAGATGGTGCGCTTCGCCACCGCCCTCAGCAAGGAGTCCATCGTCGACGTTGAGGGCGTCGTCTCCCTCCCCAAGGAGCCCCTCAAGGCCACCACACAGCAGGTTCGTCTGACTTGTCTCCTGCTTTGTAATTCATTCATTCATGGCTTCACACAGATATGGTAATTTCTTATCATCACGAGTAGTAAAACCGGTGCCAACTGATCCGATACATGTGTTAATAGTATATTTCCTGCTAGGCCGATGAATTAACATGGGATGACTATATTGTTTGTACATGTGCATGTTGGATTGTTGTCAGTGTAAATTAGATTTGCTGACGTAGCCTAATCCACGCTTCAATCTACTGCATGCTTCTGCAAACATGGTTTGGTTTGTTTTGATCCCGTGACTGTCTATATTCAACTAATGAATGGATTGTCTCTGTGGCCGCTTTGGATGTAATCTATAGGTTGAGATTCAAGTGAGGAAGATCTATTGCATCAATAGGGCTATCCCGACCCTTCCAATTAACCTTGAAGACGCGGCTCGGAGTGAGGCAGATTTTGAGAAGGCTGAACTGGTATGCCTTATCCACATCCTGTGATTTCCCTTGCAATCTGTTTCAAGGAAGCACTCAATTTTGTGCTTAGCTTTCCTACCTATGAATTTTAGATTCATATTGAAGTTTTTTAAACTGACTATTCCTAATTCCTATGATTGAAGGCCGGAGAAAAGCTTGTTCGTGTTGGTCAAGATACCCGTTTGAACTACAGAGCTATTGATCTACGAACACCCTCGAATCAAGCCGTATTCCGGATCCAGTGTCAAGTTGAAAACGTGAGTGTTGACGTTCCATACTATTTTATTGTTAATCTGGTACCATTCATGTATGTATTGTGCTGCATGAGATAGCATGCTATATGGTTTATGTTTTAGGCTTTAGCTAGCATTGTTATTCGTTTGGTGACTATACTAGAATCATGCCTGTGTGTTGCAACTGGAAAAACAATCATATGATAATTTATGTTTGAAATCTATGTTATACTATTAGAATATAGTACTTTGAGTGTAATGTGAGAGCTAGAGGCCAAGAGTATTGGCACTCCTTTGTCCTACGGGTAGACCTAGATGCTTGTATGGATTTTCCCCCAAGCTAGATAGTATTTGGTACTAATAAAATCTTGATGTTTGAGACGTGTAATACTCCAAATGCACAGGGATACACGTGCAAAAGCTCCTTGCAACTCCAGTCTCTTTGGTGTTCAAATATATTCCACTGAAAACAGAAAAAGGTAAAAACATAGCTGTTCAAAAATGTATTCCATTGAAAGCTGAAAACAGAGCACATAATTTCAGCAAACCAGAGCATTCCTAGCCCCACCTCGTGCCGGGAGTTTCAGCAAACCAGAGTATTCCTAGCCCCACCTTGTGCTGGGAGGTCGTTATCAGCCCTTTCAATCATCGAGAGTGTAGAACAGGGACTACACCGTCATCGTGGACACCAAGCTCCTGGGAGCACTGCCCCTGCTAATGGGAGCCTTATTTAACAAGAGCATTGAGAGATGATAAGCAGTCTCATTAACTGCACTAAAGAGCGTCAAGTAGCAAACAAGTAGTGGGTTCCTGAGACCAAAACGTTGAAATATTTTGTGGTAACCTCAAGTTGCAAATAGTTAGTTCTATCCTTTTAAGAAAAGACGTAAAAGTAGTAACCTCAGTTCATAGCATTAGCAATTATATATTTTAGCCTTTTTTTGGACCAATTGTTTTTTTTTACCAATGACACCTAGTTTTGAGTTCATATGACAAACAAAGTCTACAGGGTAAAGTTTGATGAACATTTTTACCACAAAAGTTGGTACTAAACATTTGAACTTTTTCTAACCAATCACAATATATTAATCCATGGCAGACCAATTATAGTCAATGTTTTCAAATCGTCTGGTCGGACCTGGTCGACCTGGGACCGACCAGGACGATTAATCACGATTAATCGCGATTAATCGGACGACTTGTACAGGTCGACAGTACCCCTGATCGGTCACCTGAGACCGACCAGGACGATTAATCGCGATTAATCCCGATTAATCGGAAGACTTGAAAACAGTGATTATAGTTATTGAGATGTTAAGATGTAAACAGATTTGCATGGACAAAGGGGGCTTTGTCATCACGTCCTCTTTGGCTGCATAGTATGTCATCTATTCAGATCAACGAATTACTGTTCAGAATCACTAAACCATGTTAGATTGTTATCACGTTGTCATCTGTTCTCTAAAATTTACAGAGTATTTTATCCCTTTCACAAATATACACGGCAAAGTGATTAAACTGACCGCTTTTTTACCAAACAATGTTAGCATGCTATCATTCTTACTGTTTTATGTGCTGTAATTTTTTGGGAAATTGCCTTGAATAAGAAGCTAAGAATTTTGTTTGAAAGGTTGGCAAAAAGAAGCAAAGAATATAATGGTGGGAACTATTACAATTCCGTATCTCTAGGTGAGAGATCACATGCAGCTTGAGGTTGTGTACTAAACATTAATTAATCTTCAGACTTTCGGAGTCATATCAAATGACATCAGTAGACTTTAGGACCTGGGATAGTAGCAATAGCTGAATGCCCTTATTGATTCACTGAAATCTTAGGAAATTTGTCTTTCATTCAGTACGCACATGTTTATTGGCATCTCTGTTCGTACATCCCACTCTTCCTATTCCTATAATCTTGTTCCTATTCTAGGAAATAGAAATTGCATAGGGGCACCATAGATGAAAAGGAATCAGAGTGCAAATTTGAGGTGGTCATTGTAGGCGTTCGGCTGGCGCTATGGCTCCGGGCCGCGGAGACGCAGACCTGCCCGACATGCTTGCCACTGATCGCATATGTTCCTGCACATTGTGCTGCTGCTGCGGCTGCAAGGTGAAGCAGGACCGCCACCTTGTCCGCTGGGACGTTGTCTAGCAGCAGCACATGCCCTCTGCGCTTGCGCCGCTTGCATGGCCCGCTGCAAGTCGTCCTGCACCACAACCACATCGCCCATGGCCTCCAGGGCGACGAAGTACCCGCCTCGGGGCTCCGGGATCCCGGCCCTGAACTGTCTGCCCGCGTTGCGAGAGGAGTCCGGTTGGCGCAAGCATGCAAGGGAACGAAGAAGGGTCGTCCTAACGTTGCATCAGCAGTTATTGGGCTGGGACGTATCGAGCAAACCGGCCAGATACGTTGTTGGTTGACGCATGGGATTACTGGGTGTCACGCATGGGATTACTGGGTGACGGGGCAGGGGCGGGCGAGGTGATTAACCGTGCTGACGATAACACTGGAGATTTTTTTAGGTGTAGAGATTGAGTCTGCAAAACCTTCATTCTTCCAGAATAGAATAATTTTCTTCTATACAAGGCTGTTGTGTCTTAGGTGCCAGACTTGAATTTGGCATATGCTAACAAGTGGAATAACATTAATAGTAGTACATTATCTAACAAGTGGAATGTGATTCTGTCTAATTGTTCACAGTAGTTTTCAATTTTCAACATTCAGCATGAGTCATTTATTGTTCAAAGCTGTTTTTTGTCTTCATTTTCATATCTCCATTTTACATCAGTGGTGTGTCAAGGCGCTAAGCATATGGATTTTTTATTATCTAATTTTTAACATATACTGTTCTTTCTACTGATTGTTGATCTATTCTTTTTGCTGAACATGTGCAGAAATTCAGAGAATTTTTGTTGTCAAAGGACTTTGTTGGGATCCACACCCCAAAATTGATATCTGGATCTAGTGAAGGAGGTGCAGCTGTATTCAAGCTTTTGTACAATGGTCAACCTGCTTGTTTAGCACAGTCTCCTCAGTTGTACAAGCAAATGGCTATCTGTGGTGGTTTTGAACGAGTATTTGAGGTTGGCCCTGTGTTTAGAGCAGAAAATTCAAACACACACAGGCATCTCTGTGAGTTTGTTGGTCTTGATGCTGAAATGGAGATTAAGGAGCATTATTTTGAGGTAAGATTGTAAGAAGAATGCATTATTTAATTGCCTGAAGCAGTCATTGTTAATTATATTTTTTACACAGGTCTGTGACATTATAGATGGCTTATTCGTATCAATATTTAAACACTTGACTGAAAACTGCAAGAAAGAACTCGAAACAATAAACATGCAGTATCCATTTGAACCTCTGAAGGTAAAGACTCTTGCTTGTTTTGTATTTGATTATGCAGTTCTCTGGGTTCTGTAGCTCAAGAGATTGACAGATCACTAATAATGTTATGCAGTATTTAGACAAAACCTTGAAGCTCACTTATGAGGAAGGGGTTCAAATGTTGAAGGTACATACAGCTGTCTCTTGCATAGTCTAGGCTTGCTCTGTCTAGCATATATAAATATATGATCATGAAATAAATCTAGTTGCTATTTCCTCTGATCCCTAATATGAGTCCATAGCCATCTCAGACTCAAACCAAATACAGGTCCATCAGCAAATCCAATGCAACTTTTTTTTATCTCCACTTCCCTGTGTTGCCCCTATTTAAATACACCTAATAAAAAATGAAGTAAACAAGCTAACTATTTTTTTTTCTATAGCAATGATAGCAGCAATTGGGTCTTTCTCCACCCACCTTAATTTGTGTACGCAAGTCCAAATGGACTTATATAAGTCAGTGGAAGTAGTTGCTACTGCCAATTTTGTTATTTATAGACTTATAGGCAAAATCAGACTATACATTGTTGATTTATCTAATGAACAGGAAGCCGGAACAGAAATTGAGCCTATGGGTGACCTCAATACTGAAGCTGAGAAAAAACTTGGTCGGCTTGTCAGGGAAAAGTATGTAAACTCTACAGCCCTATCTTGTTTCACTAATTTATCTTTTGATAACAACTTTCTTTGTTATTTGTAGGTATAACACAGATTTTTTCATCTTGTATCGGTATCCTTTGGCTGTACGTCCATTCTACACCATGCCTTGCTATGACAACCCAGCTTACACCAATTCTTTTGATGTCTTCATTCGAGGTAAGCACTACAATTGTAAATGTTGTTTCTGATGCCACGTAGTAACTTGACATGCCTCTTGATCATGTAATAAATAAGTGTATTTGGGCAAGCCTTTTCTTTTGTAAGTATATACGATGCCTCTTTAATGCTGTAGTGTTTTATATGCAATTATGCATGAAGAAATCATTCGATTTCTGATTCCTATTTGTAACAGTAAAAGTAAAATATATGTTTTCTTGTTCTAATGTATCTCTATCGCTTTTTATATAATAAAATGTGCATGGGCTGAATTTGTTCTTTCTAAACTGTTAAGAGTTAGGTTGTCTCCTTTGGGTTTGAGCTGTATAAATAGCTTGTTTTATTGTTCAGCGTTACACCCTTATTGCTACGGTTGTACTTCCCGTTATACTTAGCTGTTACGTTTACTTCAGTGAACTTAAAACATGTTGTTGCTGGACTCCTCTATTCCTGCTTGTCTCCTGGGAATGTCGTCCTCTATTCCTGCTTGTCTCCTGGGAATGCAATTGACCATGAAGTCATTTCCCACTGGATGTTCCGTTCACTTTCAGCTATTTCCTAACAATTCCATTAGTGTTAGCATTGTCAAATAATTGAAATTTTGTTTTGAAATGCTGCAATTTAAGCTTCCTCTAGAATTTTCTTTCACTTAAGCAAATGTATTTGTTTCGTTAAAGCAAATGCGCTTGTTCCATTTGAACTTCAAACATAACTCATGGACATCCAAATAATGAGCTGAACCAATTTCGCTGATATTACAGGTGAGGAGATAATATCTGGAGCACAAAGGATACACACTCCTGAGCTGTTGGCCAAGCGTGCAACAGAGTGTGGAATTGATGTGAGCACTATCTCGGCCTACATTGAATCCTTCAGGTTTGTTGGTGCTTACACCATGCCCATAATCTTGAATCTTGATCAGTTGGGGTACACTTTCTCACCTAGCCTCCTTTGTTTGGTACTCATGTTGACATATGTTTCCCTGCCCATTGTAGCTATGGTGCACCTCCACACGGTGGTTTCGGGGTGGGCTTGGAGAGGGTCGTGATGCTGTTCTGCGCCCTAAACAACATCAGGAAGACCTCAATGTTCCCCCGCGACCCGCAAAGGCTTGTGCCGTAATTTCCTGATTCCATGCCTGAGCCTGCAAGTGGTGTCACTAAGCGTACAGGTTGTTCCGATGTTCTTACCATCATCGTTAACTTGCAATCTCAGCTACTGAACCTGGTTGCTGCGGTTCAGAATTCCTGTTAAATTCACAAAGCTACTTGTATCTATTAGATTGCTGAAACCAACAACAATACGATCCTTTTGGGCTTTTCTTCCCGCCTCACGTGTCGCTCTGGTCTGATTGTTGCTCAGGTCTGATCCTGTTTATTGGTGTATGTATACACACACACACACACACCAAGGCCTAGGGCTTCTTAAGCTCCTAAGATTAGACGAGTGAGTATTTTTTAAGAGACGGCAGGAGTTCTGCCCGGCATCTATAGACAGTGAAGAAGAATTGTGCTACGAGTGAATTCGTCGTCCGTTAAATGGCTTGATAAAACGTTCATCGCTTTTTCTCTGTCTTCTTTATTTGACGGGAAGTGTAATAAAGTGTAATGATAAAATCCAACATACCTTATGTTTTGAACAAAGAGAATTCAAACAAAATAGACCTTTAACTTCATTTGATAAAAAATCAATATCATCTCATAGCCACTTAAAATGATTTATATAATTTTATTATATAATTTGATTAGTTATTTATCAAAGTTTGGATGGAAAACGAAAATCTGATTAGTTATTTGTCAAATTTTATTATATACCCTAGTACAAAATACGCTTATATTCTAGGATAAGGGCTCATATCCACCTTAATTCACTGTGGTGGGTTGATGTAGAATTTAAAAATTCCACTCCAACCCATGCAACAAACGTGGAATTGTGGATTGAGGGTGATATATGGCCCTCCAACAAGCCGTAGGTTGGAAAAAAAAGAAACCTCGATTTGGCCTCGCTGGCAGGAAAAAATTGCGTGCAAACTGTACCCACAGAGACTGCGTGCATACATGATTTGGTTGCCTGACGCATGTCCATGGCTTCCCATGCATCTGCACAGGTTGGAAGCACGGCTCGGCTCGGCTGCAAACACAGGTCGTCCAAATGAAAGAGTGACCAGCCGCACGTTGTTGGATGGTCTGGGCGTACGCGTGGCATCCATCTACTCTGTATGCACGTAGTCCCCGTGGATACAGTCTTGTATTCTTTTTGCACAGGAGTACAGGACCTAGGACGTTGCCTCAGGGTAGCCCTCCCTCGACACTTCGTGGTTAGTGTTTTCGGAAGCAAGCACATGGTCCCTTGGTTTGGTTCACTGCTAAAATTCAAAGTGCAACTTCGATCCGCCTTAGGCCCGTTCGGTTCTTCGGGATTCCACCAGGAATTATTCCAACTCATCAATGCTTATATAAATTTACAAAGCAATCCAGGTAGGATTTATTCCAGATAATGATTCGCTACTAACCGAACAAGCCCTTAGGGTAGCCGAGGAAAATTTGATATTTTTGCGTGCACCCCTTTTAGGGCCTGTTTAGTTCCCCAAAATTTTTGCAAAAATGCCAAAACTCAAAATGGGGCAGCAGCACACCAAAAAACTAAGCCAAAATTTTTTGGTGTTTACTTGCAAAAAAATTACATAACAAATGCAGTGCCCCTTTATTACAGTTTGGACAACATTAAATGGCCTGCATGCAAACTGCATGCATGCATTCCAGCCTCCATCAAGAAGTACACAACAGCTGTATTCAGGATTTTTCATCCACATCTTATAATGCAACATAAACAACAATTATTCATGCATATTACAACCACAGATTGTCCTCAACTTGCTCACACCAACACAATAGTTCATGTACATGTCCTCAAACATTCACAGAAATCGCAAGAATTAAAATATACATGTCCTCGAACACACAAAACTGTTAAGAACGATCCGCCAAAGCATACGCAATCGAATCACGGAACACATTCATCAAGTCTGACTCATCATCGACTACCTCAGGTTCAGGCTGATTCTCATACGCTTGCGGAGGCACATAGTTTTCATTTCGGTCACACCTAGCAAAGTGCCTATCCACTATGCCGCTGCTCCTCATGAAATTATGTAGACCACAACATGCAACTATGATTTGGCTTTGCTTATGAGGTGAGTAACTAGGGATCTTTTGCAACATCCGTCACTTCATTTTCAAAACTCCAAAACACCTCTCAACAACATTCCTAAGAGAAGAGTGAGCATAATTGAAGATCTCCTCTTTACCTTCTGGATCGGGGCCGTCTCTGAACTCCTGCAGATGGTACTTGGATCCCTTGTAAGGAGCAAGGTAACCCATCTTGTTAGGGTACCCGGAGTCCACTAGATAGTATTTCTCTACATCAGCAAAAATTATCTTAGGCCCAGGTAGTTAAATAAAAAGCAACAAGTGTATTGTACCATTAGAAAAAATATGTACCTGCTGGTGGATGTGGAAACACATGGCTGTATGTTGTTGTTGCATCATTGAACACTCTCAAAACGAGTTGCACCTGGCGTCCGGTCGGAGTCCAGTAAGCTCCCACCGCGACCGGACGCGTCCGATCGCACGTGACCGGACGCGCCGCGCGTCCGATCAGCACTCCGCTGCTCTCTGCCCTTCTGGACGCCTGACCGGACGCTCCGGTTCCGTGAGGGACCGGACGCGCCGGTCGTGCGCTCTTCTTCTGCGCACAGGTGAACTGACCGAACGCGCTGGTCAGGCCAGACCAGCGTCCGGTCAGAAACCCTAACACCTACGTGCCTGACAACAGCTGAGAACTGACCGGACGCGTCCGGTCAAACCGCGACCGCGTCCGGTCACCACAGTGATTGCCGTTAGCCTCCGTTTCTTTTCCGACTTCCGGCGCAGTAGAAAATAGACATTTCACTTCCCCAAAAAGCGCCGAATCCCGCCTTGCAAGCTCGGCGGGAGAGAGAGAGGAACCCAAACCCCTCTCTACCAAATAAACTCCACCGCCTATGCAAATGTGCTCACACCACCAAGTGTACACCACCATGTGCATGTGTGTTAGCATTTCACAAATCATTTCTCAAGGCGTTATGTTAGCTCTTTACTAGATCCTAATGCATATGCTCAAGACAATGATCTAGTGGCACTTGATTCCCGAGCTAACTGTGATTGCCCCTCTTGATAGTCGGCTATGTATCCTAAATCCGATCAATCACTTCTCTACTCATCTTAGACCGGCAAAAGGAAAATCATATGGTTATACCTTTGCCTTGCGCTCTTAGATCCTTCTCTTCCACTTGATCATCATGTCCCTCATATTATGTGCATCTCCACCATGACCATCATTTCATGTCCATGCACCATCTCTTTGTGATCTTGTGGCCACCACTCCTTGCCACATACACCTTCATCACATGTGTTGCTTATGCCTAACTCAAAACACTTAACACATGACATTAGCAACTTGGTGTCATTAATTACCAAAACCAAACTTGGGCTTTCAGCCGGCGCGGGGATGGAAAGGTCGAGAGCACCGGCGATGCGATGGAGAGGACGAGAGCGGGGCGGCTAGGGTTCGGTGAGTGTTGAATGGTGCGACTGGCAATGGAGAGGATAGGGTTGGCTACTGCGGCGCGGATATGCGCTCGGCTGCAGGTGTGGAGGGACACGCAGCCCAACACCCGAGCACCCCGATTCGCACAAAATTTTGGCCCGAATTTTTTTGGACCAGTTTAGTTCCCAAATGCGAAAACGCAATTTTTTTTTGCTTTTGGGCCAAAATTTTTGGGATCTAAACGGGCCCTTAATTGGCAATGCTCTCATCCACTTCCCAAAGAGTTGAGCAGCCTTCTCACCAGCATCCTCCGGACACCCCCCTCTCAGCATGTCTAATTCTTTTTTTTCTCGAATACGCAAAAGATTTGCGTATCATTACAATTAAGAAGAAGAGAGTTTTCAGTACAAACGACGCGCTTCTAGCACGCTAGGTTAGTCTAACATTCGGACCAACCTAGCATACTGCTCTCTGGTTTGATATTACATAAATAGAACAACCAACGTGTGAACACCGTCGCACCCTACGGGCCTTCCACGAAGAGCTCGCACGCGCGCCCGTTGAACGCTGGAAACAGCGCGTCAAGGGCCTCCACCTGGCTCGACGACAAGGTCCCAGAACGCAAGGCGTCGAGTATCCCCTTGGGCGCAGGTGAAACCGTAGCGGCCGGCGGCGCAATCCCCAACCGCTGCTTGAGGAGTACCTCGCCTCGCCAGGAGGCCGGTATGTGTGCCAACGGTTGGGCGGCAATTCGTGTGCTCCTGCGCCTGATAGGCAGGGGCCTCCTGGCTCTCGCCCTCTGTCGTGGTGGAGAGGCAATCAGGTCCGGCTCCCGCACGACCCGAGCATGTCTAATTCCATTGCTTCCACTTTTGAAGCAAAAGATGTAACATTCACATTCACATGTCTCACCTCAAACTTCATCCAGCTCCTATATAGGGCCGGTTTGGTTTGGGTGTTAAAACTTAACAAACACTGTAGCACTTTCGTCTTATTTGACAAAACGTTTCCAATTTTGGACTAATTAGGCTTAATAGATTCGTCTCGTAAATTACTCCTAATCTGTGTCGACATGCATGCAATTAGTCTATATTTAGTACTCCATGCATTTGCCGCAACATTGATGTGATTGGAGTTAAACTTTAACACGTCGTAATCAAATGGGGCCATATATCCTTCACCTTTACTTTACCTCCACAAACGAATTCAAGGGGTGTTTGGTTTGAGGAGTTAAAGTTTAACAAACACTGTAGCACTTTCGTCTTATTTGACAAAAAGTTTCCAATCTTGGATTAATTAGACTTAATAGATTCGTCTCGTAAATTACTCCTAATCTATGTCGACATGCATGCAATTAGTTTACATTTAGTACTCCATACATTTGAGGGAACATTGATGTGATAGGAGTTAAACTTTAACATATTGAAACCAAACAGACCCTCGATCGGTCCTCTGGCACCTAGCGAGTAGCTGTAGGCACGTATCCCTAGCCCGTGGGAAATCCTTCATAGTTCGCCCTCATGAACCGGGCAAGGTCATGCTGCTGATGGTGGCCGCATCCACCATGAACGGCTCCCCCCTACTCGATCGATCCCATCCAGCTTCTTCACCATCGTCACCACCGTCCTGTTCGCCAGCACGCCATACACAGCGTCGAACCCGCGAGAGCTACACACCGGCGCACCGGACGCGTAGTGTCGCGTACTCCACGATCGCGTATGTTGCGCCAACGCTGGCCCCCTTCCCAATCAGCTTCCGCATGTCCCGTGGCGTGGGTGTCCACGGCTCCACGCGGCAGTAGATGGGATCGGAGCGTTTACCATATGCAAAGGCACAGGACTTCCCGTGTTCGTTTCGCGTACGTACCACGGTACTTAACCCTACAAGCCGGAGCCGGA
Source organism: Saccharum hybrid cultivar R570 (assembly GCA_038087645.1). Taxonomy (NCBI): domain Eukaryota; kingdom Viridiplantae; phylum Streptophyta; class Magnoliopsida; order Poales; family Poaceae; genus Saccharum; species Saccharum hybrid cultivar. Next base: position 2,873,457 of record JAQSUU010000088.1, read on the forward strand.
GGCAACGTTCGTGCGCCCTGTTCGGCCACATCGCCCCGAAATCAGCCACCGCGTCCACCTCAGCGCTGTCAGGCTCGCGCGTCTTCTGATTGGTTCCCCCTCCATTGGCTTCCGCCTGCGCCTTTGGCTCGCCTCTCGTCCGTCGCCGTCGGCCAAAAACAAGAGCCGCACCTTTCCCCATCCTCTTCCTCGCTCGCTCCGTCCCCACGCGCCGCACGGCGGCACGCCGCGCCGGCCTCCGCCGGTGGCCGTGGTTTCGGCCCACCCCGGCCCTCCACGTGCGGCCTCCTGCGGTTATCACCCCAACGCGGCTTCCTCCCGCCGGGCCTTCCCATGCTCGACGAAACCCTAGCTGTGGCGGCGGCCATTGGCTTGCGCCCGCGCCCATGGCTCACCTCTCGTCTGTCGCCGTCGGCCTAAAAAAAGCCGCACCTTTCCCCATCCTCTTCCTCGCTCGCTCCGTCCCCACGCCGCGGTGGACTCTGCGGCGCCGCCTCCCGCGGTCCACGCGGTCAGCCCCACGCAGGCGGTGCCTGTAGCCATGCCCTTCCGACGCGCGCAGGGCGGTGGCACGAGCGGACCTCCGCGGTGGACGGCATGACGCGGTGGCCGCCGCCCTTGTTCTCCTCCACGCCCCCACGCACGCCGTACGGTGACCGTGGGTCCCCATCGCGGTGGCGGCGGCAGCGAAGGCGACTTAGGGTTTCGCCCCTCCGTCACCCGCCGTCCCGGATCGGCCGGTCACCGCCGCGGTGGCCCCCACTGCGGGTGGCAGCGGCCCTGGTGCGGGTAACACGCCGGCACGGAACCGGCCCCGGCCCCGAATCGGCCGACGCGCCAGCGCGGACGCGCGGTGGTCGCCCATAGTCCAGCAGCCCCAACACAGTGCACTGCAGACTGCAGTTTGCTTCCATTCTATGCCCCTCTGCTAGGTCCGTGCTTTCTTACATTCTTTTGCCTTCATTTGTACCTTCATGATGTTTTGGGATTCCCTTTCACTGATACACGACACTTGTGTTTGAGGATGTAGAGTTCTTCAGAGGTTCTGCTTAAATAGTCTGAACGTGACTCTCATACAGATTCTCGCGCCTGGGTAAAATTTGCAGTCTGATGCTGATTGAAGAGCTGCAAGTCTAAGAGCATTATCGTATTTCATTTCCTGGATTATTTCCGTTTTCCAGTATCAGGCAACCAACACATATATCTACACATGCTTACACATCTTCATATCCTTACTCTCAAATTTACATGTTTCACAGTACAATAATTAGGCACCTGCATATCCAGCTTTAAAATACTATGTACGTTATTTCTACCTCATGGAAACAACGGGGTCACATGATCTTACCCACCCACTTCTTTCTGCCTGTTCTTCAATATTGTGTTGTTGGGAATTTGGAGCACATCTTCCTTCTGCTTCATGCTTGCTGATGCTTCTTTCCTCTATGCTATGTGATGTAGGACCTCAACCAAGAGGAGTGCTTGTTATCACTTATCAGCAAATTAATCTGCGCAGACTAATAAGATTGGAAGGTGTGTTGGTGAGTTCCTTTCATTTTGCCTGCTGTGTCTTTCCTTCATGTCTTTTCTAGATGCACAGCATGGTGTGGATCAGGACAGTGTTAGCCTCTTGTGGAAAATAAATTTGAATTAGTTACAGATCTGTTTGGTCCCTTCAATCACAGATAACTTCAATCACAAATAATCGGTCCATATTATCCAAGGCATCTACATGACCCTTTTTTTACCTTTGCTTTTTTCACATGTCAAGTGCTTTCGGATTCAGCAACATACAAACTTTTACGCCTTGCCTTCTAATTTAGCTTGATTATGATTATATGCTTCGATTCTGTGTTACGTCTGCTGCTAGCCTTACTCATGTTTTTTTCCCTGTGTTGCCTTCAAGCAGGGATGTGGTGACGTTTGTCCGAACATGTGATGGCGGCACCAGTGACTTTCCAATTAAAATAGGACTACATCAGGGGTCAGCTTTGAGCCCTTATTTATTTGCTTTGGTGATGGATGAGGTCACAAAGGACATACAAGGTGATATCCCTTGGTGTATGCTCTTTGCTGATGATGTGGTGCTAGTTGACAACAGTAGGGCGGGGGTTAATAGGAAGTTAGAACTATGGAGGCACACGTTAGAGTCGAAAGGGTTCAGACTTAGTAGGACTAAGACTGAGTACATGAGGTGTGATTTCAGCGCGACTAGGCACGAGGAGGGAGACGTTAGCCTCGATGGGCAAGTGGTGGCCAAGAATGATACTTTTCGGTATTTAGGGTCGATGCTACAAAAGGATAGAGACATTGATGAAGATGTTAGGCATAGAATTTCAGCCGGCTGGTTGAAATGGCGTCAAGCTTCTGACGTTCTCGGTGACAAAAGGGTGTTTCAGAAGCTGAAAGGTAAGTTCTATAGGACGGCGATTCGTCCGGCGATGTTATACGGTGCTGAGTGTTGGCCTACAAAAAGGCGACATGTCCAGCAATTGAGTGTAGCAGAGATGCGTATGTTGCGTTGGTGTTGTGGGCACACAAGGAGGGATAGAGTCCGGAACGACGATATTCGGGATAGAGTTGGGGTGACACCAATTGAGGAGAAATTGATTCAACATCGGTTGAGATGGTTTGGACATGTCCAACGGAGGCCTCCTGAGGCGCCGGTGCGTAGTGGAGTTCTAAAGCGGGCCGATAATGTAAAGAGCGGTAGAGGTCGACCTAAACTAACTTGGGACGAGTCCGTTAAGAAAGATCTTAAGGAGTGGAATATTTCCAAGGATTTAGCTATGGACAGGAGCGCTTGGAGATTGGCAATCAACGTGCCTGAACCGTGACATCTTTTTGTCTTGTGCCCTTTATGTTCCTTTATGTGTCTCCCTGTTTCTCGTCTCTTTTGGGTTTCATCTCTAGCCTACCCCAACTTGCTTGGGACAAAAGGCTACGTTGTTGTTGTGGTGGTGGTGTTGCCTTCAAGCAGGGCATGCACAACAGAGGACCTACAAATATATCAGGAGCTCCTACTTATCCCAGTAGGATCTGATCTACCTACTGACACTATACCCAGTATAGGAATTATTATCAGTACTACATTATCTTAGTGAATATACCTGCCCTCACAAATACTTACAGATACTTATGTCATATAGTCGGATGTAATGTAGCCTTCATGGATAACTGATGATTAGTGATAGGTACACATCTATATGCTAGCCTTGCAATGTTTCCATGAAAATATATTTAGAGCATTTAGTCATTTCATGCATGGAAAAAAGACAGATCCACAGTGAACAAACATGGAGGTGGCCGGTCAACTTACTTCAGTTTTTGCCTTTTTTTTTCTACTCAAAGCACTTTTCCTGCTTGGTGCAGGTCAGGCAGAACTTAAAATGTCACTGACAAGATTACCTGAGAAGTTCAACTGAACCCCGAAAAGTTTCAATAAGTCAGGTACCCTTGTCTACTGAACTATAGGTGGTAAATTCTAAGAAGTTTCCCTTCCAGTTTTATGCTACAGGTGTTGGTACTCGCATCTCAGGTTGCAAATACAGTTACTGTAGTTCCGCTTTACAGTAATAGCAGCTGCTATTTTAAGACTCCATGCAGCAGTAATTGTATTTTGACCTTTCAGGATTAGGCGCATGGTTAGGTTTTAGATGGTACCGTCGAATGTTCTCTTATAACACTGAGCTGCTGAGTTCGTGTTTGGTGCTCCATGTGAGCGCTGCATAATGCTTCTTTAATTTTGAAAAGTGTAGTTTTGGTCACACTATCACATCTGAAAACACACGCATCGAAAAATGCAGTTTCCCATATGTTCTGAACAAAGTTCCTTGTTGTTGTCTCAATGAGCTCGCCTGATGTGTGCCAATATCGGTTCTGATTGCTGCAACTTGCTATGTCTGCATCTCATAAAGCACCATTTACATAAACAAAGCTCAGGATTAATTAGTTCTTACTTATTCATTTTGCTGACAGAAAAAAACAAAAACAACAAACTCTCCACTTATGTTCTTTTTTTTTTCCAAAAAATTTTGTTTTCCACCTTTGAGCACATATATTGACTTCCCAATGCTTTTGAAGCTGTAACTCTCATGCCTCATCTGTTGCATTCTTGTAGGTAAAATCATAGAACTATAGACACCTAAAATAAACAGGACGCTGTTTTGTGCTTTAGCCCTTTACACTTCTCTTATATGTATTTCAAATTTACCCCTACAAACCCAAGGTTCACCCCATGCAGCCAGTTGTTGGAGTTGTTCCAAATTCACTCCAACATATAGGCCGGACTTCTGATGAAGCGAAGCGGAGGCCCGTAGAAGCTGAAGGCTGGGCCAGAGCGACACTTAACAGCTCTAGGTCTGGTACGCCTGCTGATTATTCATAGTTAAAAGTTTTTGGATGCACTGCTTATGCTCATGTTGACAATGGAAAATTAGAGCCTAGAGCTGTTAAGTGTCTTTTCCTTGGTTATGGTTCGGGAATCAAAGGCTATAAATTATGGAATCCTAAAACAGGGAAGACTTTTATGAGCATGAGTGTTGTATTCAATGAATCTGTGATGTTTACTGACAGTTTGTCCTCAGATCATGTTCCAGAAAAAGAGATGCAGAGTATGCGCATGCAGGTGGAGCATGTTGATGATAATATAGGTGTGCAGGTGGAGCCTGTTGATGAGCAGGATGACCATAATAATGATGTTGCTGATGATGATGCTCATGATGATGTTCAGCAAACTCTTCCTATTTTACAGTTAGAGGAGGAATTACCTATTGCTCAACGCAAGTCAAAAAGGACAGTTGTACCTCCTAAACGTCTTATCGAAGAATATAATTTATCTTACTATGCTTTGAGTTGTGCTGAACAGGTGGAGAATGTTCATGAGCCAGCAACCTATAAAGAAGTTGTTCGTTGTGCTGATAGTGAGAATTGGATTTCTGCTATGTATGAGGAGATGCAGTCTCTTGAGAAGAACAGTACATGGGAGGTTGTTCCTTTGCCTAAGGAAAAGAAGACCATAAACTGCAAGTGGATCTTCAAGAGAAAGGAGGGTTTATCTCCAAGCGAGCCTCCAAAGTATAAGGCAAGGTTAGTTGCAAAAGGCTACAGTCAAATTTCGGGTGTTGACTATAATGATGTGTTCTCTCCAGTGGTAAAACACAGTTCAATTCGTACTTTCTTGAGTATTGTTGCTTCACATGGTCTTGAGCTTGAACAGTTAGATGTGAAGACTGCGTTTTTGCATGGAGAGCTAGAGGAGGACATATACATGGACCAATCGGAAGGGTTCCTAGTGCCTGGCAAGGAAAGATATGTGTGCAAGTTGAAGCGCTCCTTGTATGGTTTGAAACAGTCCCCTCGTCAATGGAACAAGAGGTTTGATTCATTTATGTTGTCACACAGTTTCAAAAGATATAGATATGATAGTTGTGTTTACATCAAGCATGTTAATGGATCACTTATATATTTACTGTTATATGTTGATGATATGTTGATTGCTGCCAAGAGCAAGATTGAAATCATTAAGTTAACGAAGTTGTTAAGTAGTGAGATTGATATGAAAGATCTTGGTAGTGCTAAGAAAATTCTTGGTATGGAAATTAGTAGAGACAGAAAATCTGGTTTGCTATTTCTTAGTCAACAAAATTATATCAAGAAAGTTCTTCAGCGTTTCAATATAAAAAATGTTAAGGCTGTTAGTACCCCTATTGCACCTCACTTTAAGTTGTCAGCTGCTCAGTGTCCTAGTACAGATACAGAGATTGAGTACATGTCAAGGGTTCCTTATTCTAGTGCTGTTGGGTCTTTGATGTATGCCATGGTTTTCTCTCGTCCAAATTTGTCATATGCTATGAGTCTTGTTAGTAGATATATGTCTAATTCTGGCAAAGAACATTGGAGGGCAGTTCAGTGAATTTTCAGATACCTCAGAGGCATAGCAGATTCCTGTTTGAAGTTTGGAAGAACTGATAAGGGTCTCATTGGTTATGTGGATTCTGATTATGCTGCTGATCTGGACAGACGAAGATCAATTACTGGTTATGTGTTTACTGTTGGCAGTTGTGCTGTGAGTTGGAGGGCTACGTTACAGTCTGTTGTTGCTTTGTCTACTACTGAAGCAGAATATATGGCTATTTGTGAAGCGTGCAAAGAATTGATATGGTTGAAAGGTTTGTACGCTGAACTCAGTGGAATTGAATCTTGCATAAGTTTGCACTGTGACAGTCAAAGTGCAATTTACCTCACTAAAGATCAGATGTTCCATGAGAGAACTAAGCACATAGATATCAAGTATCATTTTGTGCGTGATGTGATTGAAGAAGGTAAGCTGAAGGTATGCAATATTAGTACTCATGATAATCCTGCTGATATGATGACAAAGTCTGTTCCTGTTGCTAAGTTTGAGTTATGCTCAAGCTTAGTTGGTTTAATTGAATAGTCCAAGAGACTATTGTTGGCACCAGTGGTTTTCTATCTTTGTTGTTCAGGATGATGGGTTGATTTATCATACAAGATGAATTTGTCTTAAGGTGAAGTTTGTTGGAGTTGTTCCAAATTCACTCCAAGATATAGGCCGGGCTTCTGACGGAGCGAAGCGGAGGTCCGTAGAAGCCGAAGGCTGGGCCGGATACCCTTGCTAGGGTTTCATGGAGACTTGATTCTCTTGTAAGCCGCTATAGGCGTGTAACCCAAAACTCTTGAGATAGTGAGATTGTTGCTGGCTGGTGCCCGTGGTTTTTCCCCTTCGCATTGGAGGGGTTTTCCACGTTAAATCGTGTGTCTCCGCTGTGATTGATTTCGTTTTACTTCATATTCCATACGTCGTTCATAACACCAGCCGGGCCACGTCGCCCCAAAATCCCCCATCTCCCCCGACGCGGGCAGGGCGGCGGTGCGGGCGGACCTCCGTGGTGTCCGGGCCTCGACGCGGCGGCTGCCCCCCCTTCCTCTCCACTTATACCTGCCTTTTTTTACAGGAACACTGCCCTGTTCTTGGTTATAGTCTGTATCAGCTCGAGACGATCATTGTTTCACCATTTCTACTAGCCTTTACAAGTTCTCGAGTATTAGGTGCCGTAATCTGTTTTATGATACGCCTTTTATCACCAGGCCTTTTGTTGTGCCAGTGCTCCTAAGGTATGTCTATTATGCATGACCTCTTTTTGTGCCTACAATGTTACCTTGTGCTTTGCAGACAGTGCCTATATAAGTAACTGCTCATATATCTGCCTTTTGAAGTTGCATTACCTTCTGTGTGCCTAATGATTAGGAAGCGACAGAATGAAGTGCTCAGTGGTATTCACTATTTATATGTTTCGCCCTGTCTTTTATCAGTGATACGTAACTTAACTTATTAGTTTACGGATAGAGTAATTGCAGTTGTGGCCAAATTTCAGATATGGACCAACCAGCATCCCACCAACAAGAACATGTTCTGCTACTAAGTCTTAGCAAAGTTACTCATGATGTGCATGGCCTCAAGTTCTTTGACGTATTGCTTTTCGTTGCCCATTTACTTTTGCATATATGTCCCTAATCAATCTTTAGAAGCCACAGACGAGCTGGACTTCCTAATTTACTAGGATTGAAATTACATTATGATTCGCTTCAACAGATACATTTAGTTTGGCCCGTTTAATGTTCTATTACCCCTTTCTTTCCTGTGGCTTGTGACTGAGTTCTCAAAAATTAGTTTTCCAAAAAAAAAGCTGCCTCAGTGAATACGAGCCCCAGCTTCCTGGATTCCATGTTTTCCTTGGTAGTGGTTTAAGAGATATTGATATTGATAATTACCATTATGTTTTGGTTACAAGAATGAGAGGTGCTCTTTCGTTTACCACCAATCTAATTGCATTGTTATGTGCTGTATAAGCATTTGGTGCAATTTCCTTAATGAGTAACATAAATTGAAATCAGTGTAATTACCATTAGGTTTTACTTGGGTCAAATAGCTGCAGGACCAAAGAAGAGATACAACAAAGGTCGGTGCGCTATCTGCGGTCGCAGCCACGCACGACCTCTTCCTCATCTTTTATATTACCACAAGAGTTTGGTGTGCACAAGTACCTGCTCCAACAGGCCTATGAGCAACAACACAGAGGTGATGTCGAGGTAAACGCTTTCCTAAAATTTCATGGTACCATTCGTACCTTCTATTCCTACCTTGAGATTTGCTAATTCCAGTTGCCGCGTCTCATAACCGTCCTTCCCTCTGCCACGCAGGCAACCCGATGTTTTCTCGGTGACCATCGAAGCTTTCTTGGGTGTAGGTTTGCCGGTCAGTGTTCTTGCACCAGCAGAGACAGCACAGGCTATGATCCACCCTTTCATCAACCATTACAGCACCTTCTTACTGAGTAAGTACCAGTTCCCTGCAACATTGCTGTGAAAGCGCATTTACACTGAATTAGTATCCGTTTTGATTCTCCCATTTAACTCACCTCAAATTTTATTGGATCATGTGCTCTCGTCACATTGCTGTCATTTTCATGCCTTGTTATTCTTTGCAGGATCTGCATCTTCATTCTTTCAGGTTTTTTGCCCATCACTCAAATGGTTCTATGTCGTCTGCTTTTGTCAGCTGTTCTGCGTACAAACACTTCAGGTCTGAGATATTTTCCTACCACACAAAGCTCCGAGTTATCACAGACACCGGCGGTAAGATCCGCTCCTGACTGTAGTCTGGGGACCATTGTGGTAGCAGATTTGTGTTCATGCCGCTTATCTACTCTTTAAAATAATGAAGGGATCTGGTCCATCGATTAATCGAATTTGAGTGCTCGTGCGTCGCCCACTTACGAGGACCCTCCGTGCCAAATTCCTTTGGTTTCGGCAATTTTTGGGTATGGTGCTATGCTCTTTCTGCTCTCCACTTTAATTTGGTTCAATGTTTTTACTTAAAACTGTGGCAAGTGTCTTGTGCCTGTTTTTGAAACATATTTCTTGCTATTGGTTCACAGCTGTATGCTGATGATGTTATCATGCTCCTTTCTAAATTTTGTTCCTTAAAAAAAAGGGGACACTGCACAAAAAAAAAGGACAAACAGAGAAGGGGCTTTCATCAGACATATGCTTGTTTCCTTCTTTTTTTGTTATCTTCCCTATCAAACACAAGGGCAAAAAGAACGGACCCAACAGATATAGGAGGACTACCCACACCCAAAAAAACGGAGAGAAGAAGGAACCAGCTCTTTTTGTACTTCATATTTCGGTTACATTTACATAATCACATCAGTTTCACGCTGTTTGTGATCGCCACCACCGTTTGTCTACCTGGTTCTCTGTTGACTTCACAAATCTGTTCCCTGCTGGATTATACGGTTTGTCTTGCCATTCCAGCATAACTGTACACAGTTCCGACGTAGCCTTAGTAACAAAATTGACCTCGCACTTTACTTACACACGTACTCTATTCAGCGCCTTTGCTTACTTTCTACACAGTTAAGGCTTGGCCTTTCTAATAAGTTAGCCTCACACTTACACACATATTCAATTCGTTGCCTTTCCTTACTGCCTACATTCTGTTGCCATCTTTACTGTTGAGTTGTCTTATGTGTCAGCTCTCCAGGTCCTGCCTGATCGCTGGCACATCCCTTTGGTTTCATAGTCCTAAATGTTCTCATGATTATGCAACATGTTTACAGTTACACCACGGCGTAACTAAGACGATGATGGACAAGGTTGGGAATCTGACCGCAGCTACCGGAAACCAGGCTAATCGTTCTACTTGTACGACCAAACCAAAGAAAGAGCGAATCGACTTGATGCTAGCCTTGTCTCTAACACCTCTGCCAATGAATTGGCAACACTTTTGCGTGTCTGCTGCTCTATATCGTATCATGTTCGTGCGATATTACCTCCTATGCTCACTAAGACTATCCACACTCATGGACCTCTATATTCATCCTCTATACGTCCTAGTCAGCAAGATTCTCTTCTCTATACTCAATTCTCCCGCACCCATCCATCCTCTATATCATCCTCTATCCACTATATCCACTGTGGGACCCACTTGTCACTTTATCTAAATATATCCATGTGTGATCTAGTTTTGAAGGATTTATTGAGACGAATTTAATGGTGAAATCGAAATTTAATTTGGATTTTTGGTTTGTGAGTTATAGTATTTTTTCTTTGTTTAGCTAGTGGGGCCCGCCACTATAGAGTATAGAGTAAGCACAGTACCACTCTAAATATAGAGTGAGAGAAAGGATAGAGTATCGTTTTAGAGTATCCAGTGCAACAATTTTTACTCTATATTCATACTCTAAAGCTTTAGAGTATCGTTTTAGAGTACCCACTGCGGGTAATCTAATAATGTAGTGGACGGGTAGTCTAATAATGTAGTGGACTTTATAGTGAACCTGGTTATTGTTTATATAGTATCACATTCGCTTGTCCTCTTTGTTAATGATAACATATAATTATTTCCACTCGGCGTGCAGGCGCGCGCCGTTCCTACTAGTATATATATAATCAAGAGATCGGCTGACGTAACGATCGAGTTTGGCTTGGCCACGTGAACCCTTTGCTCCGCCGGCACGGTCTCTCTGTCGTGCACATCGTCGATCGCCGACCGGAGCGGAGCCATGTCATCGGAGCCTCGTGCACGTACACCCACCGCGGCGGAGGAGCTCGCGGCCGACCAGGCATCCGCAGCCGCCCACCCCACCCCCAGCAGGAAGCAGCAGAAGAAGGACGCCAGGAGGGCCGAGAAAGCGGCGGCGGCGGCGCAGCGCCAGAGACAGCAGCAGCATGCGCACTCGCACGCGCAGGCCGCCGCCGAGCAGGCAGAGGACTTCTTGGCGGGCAACTACGGCGACGTCCCCGCGGAGGAGACGCAGTCGAAGGCCGTCACCGGCCGCTCGTGGACGCGTGTCCGCGACCTCGGCGCCGCCGAGCTGCGGGACCGCTCCGTGCTGGTCCGCGGGTTCGTGAAGTCCGCCCGCCCCATCTCCAAGATGATGGCCTTCCTCGTGCTGCGCCAGGGCATGACCACCGTGCAGTGCGTGATCGTCGCCGACGCCGGCGCCGGCGTCACCCAGAGGATGGTGCGTTTCGCCGCCGCGCTCAGCAACGAGTCCTGCGTCCAAGTCGAGGGCGTCGTCTCCCTTCCCAAGCACAAGCCCCTGGCCACCACACAGCAGGTTCGTTCGCTCTGCCCGCTATTAACAACTCTCTCCGCCCAAAACAAAATACACAATTCTCACTTTTCTAAACTTTTTGGAAAGTCAAACGATTTTGAATTTGAATCAAATCTATACAAAAAAAACACTAACATTTATGAATATACACGGATTATTTCATAAGACTAACAAGTAGGAGCAGCAACTAATTAAATGCAAGGGTTTTGATCTTTGTGGGTGTTTTGGCCGCGATTTCAGGTGGAGATTCAAGTCCGCAAGATCTATTGCATCAACAGGGCTACCTCGATGCTTCCATTTAGCCTTGAGGATGCATCACGGAGTGAGGCTGAACAAGTACGTCTTGGTAGATTTATTACTGTGGTGTAGGTGTTCTACCTTTGATTTCTAGAATCGTATTGAAGGTTTAAGGGAGAGACCGACTTATTTTGCTTTGACTGAAGGCTGTTCATGTTGGCCAAGACAACTGCTTGAATGCTAGGGCTCTTCATTTGCGGTTACTCTTCAACCAAGCAGGATTCCGGATCAAGGCTCAAGTGAAAAACGTGAGTGTTTGATATTATTGTTTATTTCTATCAATTGTTGATTTCTTATGATTTATGTAGTAAGTCTAACAGAGTGTGCACTGTGCAGTCCCACATACTCACACTGCATGTAGTCCATTAGCTAGCTAGCTCAGCAACACTCTGTACCTTTTTCATTGACTGAAAAGTGAGTCTGCTAAACCTTCATATAGATACACTTTGCAGCTTAATTAAGAGTCCATTAGCTAGCTAGCTCACGTCTTAATTAAGAGTCTGCTAAACCTTCGTCTGTGTTAAAATTAAAGGTTTTTGTTTGCCATTAGGTGCCAAACTTGAGTTTTGCATAACAAAGTTGTGGCTATTTTTTATAGGTTCATGTGTTTTGTGAAGATGATATGGTACATTACCCTAAAACTAGTGTCGCACGATAATGGCTGATTAAGTGAATTATCACACAATTTCCACAAAAAAAGACTTTTCTGAACATTCACCACGAAGAATGATTTGTTTTCAAAGTCAATTCAAGCACTAATTGGAAGTTTTCTCTCTCTAGCTCTTTTTCTCTATATATTTCTTTGGCGTGGTATATGATCGTATCTGTAATTCTGTTCTGAACATTGTGCAGAAATTCAGAGAGTTTTTGTCGTCAAAGGACTTTGTCGAGGTCGAAACGCCAAAACTGATGGCCGGGTCCAGCGAGGGAGGTGCGGCCGTGTTCAAGCTGCTGTACCACGGACAGCCTGCCTGCTTAGCGCAGTCTCCTCAGCTACACAAGCAGATGGCCATCTGTGGTGGGTTCGAGCGCGTGTTCGAGGTTGGTCCGGTGTTCAGAGCAGAAACCTCCAGGACACCCAGGCATCTCTGTGAGTTCACTGGCCTTGACGCTGAGATGGAGATCATGGAGCACTATTTCGAAGTAAGATGAATCAAAACGAGCAAGAATAATGCTTTCATTTCATTTAGGACAATGACTAATTATCTGTTCTGTTACCAGGTCTGCGATGTCATAGCTGGCTTGTTTGTGTCAATATTTAGACATTTGAATGAAAACTGCAAGGAGGAACTTGGTGTCATAAACAAGCAGCGTCCGTTTGAACCTCTGAAGGTAAAACAGCCTTGCTTAATTATTTTGTGGTACTACTATTCATTGTGCAAATATATGTGGGGGTCTGTAGCAGACTGAATAAGATCGTGACGTTTCTGTTATGCAGTATCTGGAGCAAACCTTGAAGCTCACTTATGAGGAAGGAATCCAAATGCTGAAGGTAGTCTAGTTTTGAAACATCTGCTTATTCTTGCAGAATTTAGGCTTGATTTGTATGCTGTATATATAATTATAAGGACAAATTAAATATGATATGCATCGATGGTTTATCTAATTGACAGGACTCTGGAACAGAACTAGAGCCTATGGGAGACCTGACTACTGAAGCTGAGAGAAAGCTTGGTCAGCTTGTCAAGGAAAAGTATGTAAACACAGCATCCTTCGGTCTAAAAAAATGCAATCCTTGTTTTTTTTGGAGTATATTGAATTTAAATTTAATTTAAAATCTATGCAAAAAAGTACTAACATACATATATACCAGATAAATATTATTAAATTAGTTATGGAATATAATTTTATAGTAAACCTATTCGAAAACATAATTGTTGATACTGTTTTCTATAAACTCGAATCAAATTTTAAAAAAGTTCAACTTGTTTCAAACCTATAATAATTTCACCACCCGGGCTTGCCCGGCATCAGTGGACTGAAAATTTCAGGTGGGAATCTTCTGAACCCCCGTCGTTGACCTCAAATTTTGTGTGACCGTGTAGGTACGACACAGACTTCTACATCCTGCACCGGTATCCTTTGTAGAGATGAAAACGGATCGGATACGGACGGATATCATTGATATCGTATTTGTTTTTATATTTATGTCCGGATTCGGATTCGAATACGGATAGTATAAAAAATACCGGATAGGATACGATTGGATATCGACATCATAAATATGTGATTTAAATATTCAGATACGAATACGGTATCGGATGTTAAATATCCGGACTCGGATACGGACGAATTAAAACCCCTCTAAACGGATTCGGTCTCGAATACGGTCGGAAAATATCCGTACCGTTTTCATCCCTAATCCTTTGGCTGTACGCCCATTCTACACCATGCCTTGTCCTGACAACCCAGCTTACAGCAATTCTTTCGATGTCTTCATTCGAGGTACTTATTTTTTTTAGAACGTGCGAGCACGTATTTCATTAAGCAGAAAAAAAGTTTGGTACTACACCCTGACTGTTGATAAACCGTAGATTACCAAAGCTCAAGACAACTCCCTAAGCTACCTCTAATCCGCACGAGATTACGATTACATGATAATACACAGTGCGACTAAAGAGCAGCTTCATGCTACACGCGACTGAAGCACAGCCAAGCGCTTATAGCCCACAGCAACCCAGAGATCAGCCTCAAGCCTGATGGCCGCTCCCAACTCCGCCGGCGTCGATGCGATGCGATTGAACGTCCTTGCATTCCTCTTCTTCCAAAGCATCCAGCTCGTGAGGAGGACAAGAGAGTCGAATCCGCGGCGAAGCTCCTTCGGCAGCTGCTTTCTCGCCGTCGTCCACCAAGATAATGTTAATATTCGTTGTTCGTTGGTTCGTTAGATCGGGTACGAATCACAGTAGGAATAGCAAGATCTCGATTTACAGTAGGTGTACGAGGCCTAAAACAACTACTACCACAACTGCTAGTAAGAGGAAAGGAGAACAGTGGAATGCGCAAACCGTCACTGGGGGCAGGAGCAGCTGATCCGGAGGAAGCGCCGGTGTTGGGGTCGTTCGCCGGCGCCATGGGTTCGGTGGTGCTTCCTGTCGCTGGCAGCGCCCCTTCTCTAGATCGGGATTAGGGTTAGGAATGTCGGTGGGGAACTGGCTGCGTGGTTAACCTCGTACCTCGAGCCCCGGCCCCCCACCTTCTATTTATAGCGCTGTGCGACGGGGGCCCACCAACCATATTGGGTTGGGCGCCCCCGATCAGGGCGTGAGAACAAGGCCCAAAAGGCCGTTGGGCCTAATGGAGGGAGATCACTTCCAACATTCTCCCCCTTGATCTCTCATCACTTTCTTTGTTCTTTAATTTCATACTCAATCTTTTGATTCATATTTTTCTTGCTTCTATCCTATTCCATTGCAGATTAGTGCATTGAACTGTTTCATCGTCACAGCAATTAGTGCCGTTAGACTAACAACCACAACACATTTCTCTGTTTGGAATGAAGTTTCTTCTGGGCCCTTCGTATGTTCGGGAATCATAGGCTTTCCCTTAAACCTATGCCGGCTACGTGTTCTCTGAACACGTTGGGCGGTAAGCCCTTTGTGAGCGGATCCGCGAGCATTTTCTCTATACTTATATGCTCAAGATTTATAATATGATCCCGAACTTTATCTTTTACAACATAGTACTTTATGTCAATGTGTTTGGCAGCACCACTTGACCTATTGTTGTAAGCATATTGTACCGCTGGGTTGTTATCACAATACAACCTCATCGGTTCATTTATATCATCAATCACTTTCAATCTGGGTATGAATTTCTTTAGCCAATTCACCTGCCCCGTTGCCTCATAGCATGCTACAAACTTGACATACATTGTCGAGGATGTAGTTACGGTTTGTTTGGAGCTTTTCCACGATATAGCCCCTCCTGCGAGAGTAAATATATATCCTGACGTGGATTTTCTTTCTTCTCCCGCATAATCGGAATCTGAATACCCCTCTATCTTCAGGGAATCAGATCTTCTATACGTTAGCATGAGGCCTTTCGTACCCTGCAAATAACGCAGGACTTTCTTCACCAATTTCCAATGTTCTATACCTGGATTCTTTTGATATATGCCAAGTAACCCGGTGACAAAAGCCAAGTCAGGGCGTGTACACACTTGAGCATATTGTAAACTTCCAACTGCTGAAGCATACGGTACCGCTTTCATTCGGTTAATCTCATATTCATTCTTGGGACATTGATGTTCCCCATATCTATCGCCCTTGACAATAGGAGCAGGTGAAGAACTGCACGCATGCATACTAAATTTCTTCAAAACCTTTTCTATGTATGCCTTCTGCGACAGTCCCAGTACCCCCTTTCTTCTATCTCGGTGAATCTCTATTCCCAAAACAAACGAGGCCTCACCGAGATCTTTCATATCGAAGTTTGAGGACAAGAATTTCTTCGTTTCCATTAGTAGACTGACATCACTGCTAGCAAGCAGGATATCATCCACATACAGAATTAGGAATATATACTTTCCATTCTTGAATTTTGCGTAAACGCAATTGTCCTCAACATTTTCCTTAAACCCAAAACCTTTTATCGTTCTATCAAATTTCAAATACCACTGTCTTGAGGCTTGTTTCAATCCGTAGATTGATTTCTTTAGGCGGCATCCCATATTTTCTTTTCCTTTTACAACAAAACCTTTCGATTGTGCCATATAAACATTTTCTTCCAAATCCCCGTTAAGGAACGCCGTTCTTACATCCATTTGATGTAACTCCAAATTATAGTGGGCCACAAGTGCCATTATAATTCAGAAGGAATCTTTACATGAGACTGGAGAAAATGTCTCATTGTAATCAATCCCTTCTTTTTGCGTAAAGCCTTTCGCCACAATTCGCGCTTTAAATCTTTCTATGTTCCCTTGGGAGTCATATTTTGTTTTGTAGATCCATTTACAACCTACTGTTTTGGCTCCTTTAGGAATAATTTCTAAGTCCCAAACTTTGTTGGTACTCATTGATTTCATTTCATCTTCCATGGCCTTAAGCCACTTTGATGAGTGGTCGCTTCTCATGGCTTCTTCAAATGAGGTGGGATCATCCCCCATCTGAAATTCTTCTGTTTCATAAACTTCATAGTCATTAGAAATAGCTGACCTTCTTGTTCTTTGAGACCTTCTAGGGGCCTCTGGCACTTGTTCCACATTGGGCTGTTGTTGTTCTTCCTCATGTGCGACATTTGGTTCTATGGGTTCCTCAAGGACAGCCTCCTCAAGGACAGGTTCCTCATGTTCATTTATTGTCGCCACGGGAGAACTTGCAACAGGTGTTGGCTCCATAGTGTCCTGCACCGTGGGCTCAATAGCAACATGTAGCGTAAAGAATGGTTCTTCAACCATTGGAGTGGGTACATGTACCCGTTTCTCCTGTAGGCTTATTTCTCGTGCTACGATGCTCCCCCTGATCATGTTATCCTCCAAGAACACAGCGTGTCTTGTTTCTACAATTTTCGTATGTCTGTCAGGACAATAAAACCGATATCCTTTTGATCTTTCTGGATAGCCAATGAAATGGCAGCTGACTGTCTTATAGTCTAACTTTCCTATGTTTGGGTTAAACACTTTTGCCTCAGCTGGACAGCCCCACACACGCAAATGGTTAAGTGAGGGTTCTCTTCCTGTCCATAATTCATACGGTGTTTTAGGCACCGATTTGCTTGGTACTCGATTAAGTATGTGAATGGCGGTTTTTAGTGCCTCCATCCATAAACTAATCGGCAAAGTGGAGTAACTTATCATGCTTCTTACCATATCCATTAGGGTACGGTTACGTCTTTCAGCCACTCCATTCTGCTGAGGCTCCCCCGGTGTGGAGTACTGAGCGACTATGCCATTTTCCTGTAGAAACTTTGCAAACGGTCCAGGAATTTGGTCATATGGGGTATGTCGCCCATAGTACTCTCCACCTCGGTCTGATCGTACAATCTTTATTTTCTTATCATGCTGATTTTCAACCTCAGCTTTAAATATTTTAAATTTATCTAATGCTTCTGATCTTTCTTTAATTGGATAAATATAGCCATAACGAGAGTAGTCGTCTGTGAATGTTATAAACGAATCATAACCATCCACGCTTTTCACAGGAAATGGACCACATATATCAGTGTGGATTATTTCTAAAGTTTCTGTGCTTCGTTTGACATTTTTCTTAATTTTCTTGACATACTTTCCTTTGATGCAATCAACGCATTGTTCTAAATCTGAAAATTCTAAGTGCGGAAGAATTGATTCTTTGATTAGTCGTTCTATTCTCCCCCTCGAAATATGGCCCAAGTGACAGTGCCATAATTTTGAAGAGACATCATCAATTCGCTTCCGCTTCTTAGTTACATTCGCAGATGGGGAATCATTCATATTCTCATCGCATACATTGTTCGCATTTTCATCAAGAGATAACAAATAAAGCTTGTCTTGTCGGAAGGCAAGACCAACACATTTATTGTTAACGAGTATCTTACATTTGCCATCACCAAAATGGCAATCAATTCCATCATCATCAAGTTTCGAAACACTTATCAAATTTCTACGCAAAGGGGGAACATAAAGCACTTCTTTAATTCTAAGTACAAAGCCATTATTCAATTCTAAAGATAAATCTCCAATCGCTTCAACGTCGGCTTGTACTCCATTTGCCTCTTTAATCGTTCTTTCTCCTCTTTGCAAGGTTCTCGTCCCACTTAACCCCTGTAAGGAATTTGCAACATGAGTAGTTGCTCCTGAATCAATCCACCAAGTGGATTTAGCATAACATAAATACAGGGATTCATCTACAAATGTAATAAATTCATCACCTCTTTTTAGTAGAGATTTCAGGAAGTCAGGACAATCTCTCTTGTAGTGTCCCTTCTTAAAGCAGTGCTTGCATTGATCCTTTTCAGCTCCACCATAGGAGTTGCTCTGCTGATTTTCAGGTTCCTGGGGTTTCTTTCCCTGTGAGTTTGAGGAAGAGGCCTTGTCCCACTTGGGTTTCCCCTGTGGTTTAGAATTCTTGCTATTAAAGTTCTTTCTTTTATTATCCTTCACAAAATGGGCGGACTCATTCTGTGAGGATTTTATCCTCTCCTCTTCTTGAGCACACATTGAGATAAGTCTTTCTATGCCCCATCTTTCAGGCTGCATATTATAGTTCACAATGAAAGTATCATATTCTTTTGGCAGGGAAGCAAAAATCAAATGAATCAGGAAATCATCTTCCTTCAAATTCATCTCTTTTAGCTTAGATGCCGTGGTGTTCATCTTCAAAATGTGCTCTCTGATGCTACCACCAGTATATTTTTCATTCACAAGCTTCTTTATCAGTGAACTTGCTGTGGCCTTAGTAGACCCAGTAAACTGACTCTTGATTTTATCAAGATATTCTGTGGCAGTAGCACATTCAGGGATTGAGCCCCTTATCTGTTCTTCTATGGTGGCCTTAGCTACCAATAAGCACTTGCGGTTGGAGAGGGTCCATTGCCTATGTTCAAGATCATATTTCATTCTTATCTCAGCATGATCACGCTTTCGAGCAGTGAAATCAGCGTCAGATTCATTTTCTTCTCTCACCGGATCCTCAGGTTCAGTGGGACACGGTGAGATGATGGCATAATCGACCTCTCCCAACGCAAGTTTAAGTTCATATTTCTCCCGCCACACACGGTAATTAGTCCCGTTGAGTGTCGGGATGTTCGCGATGTTCACAATACATTTGCCTCCTGAAACCACATCAGAGTAAGTGAGAAACATTTATACATGGAATCATATGCTTTAACTCAACGTTGGTCAAATTGAAACATATAATTCATCTATGCAATAATTTTACATCACCGTTGGGCAGAAATAAAATTAATGCACAATTTTCATGAATCAAGATTATAATATTGTTATTAACAACGTTGGTCAGAAAATAACAATACTACAATCATCTTCAATTATTATTCATTTTTCAAAACCAAATTCTCCCGTTGGTTCGAATTTGATAATGAAAATAATTATATCAAGTACGCAGCGGAAACAATAAAATTCTCATAATGTTATTTTCCAGAAGCACTAAAAAAAATTTCATTATTTCTGAGCAAAATGTCGTTGGACAAATTTGCACGAAAATTCCTATCAAAATTTCATTCAAATTCATTCAAATATTCATCGAATTCATATAAATATTGCTTCTGAAAAAAAAATTGAAAATCTCTTCTTTTTCTTCAATTTTGGCCCGCAGGCCTTCCTTTTCCCCCGCGGCCCAGCCAGCGGAGCCGGCCCACGCGCGGCTCGGCCTGAGGCGCCCGACCCAGCTCTGCCGAAACGGCGGCCCAGGCTGGACACTGTCGCGCCCAGGCCGTAACCTGGGCCTGGGCCGACATTCTTTCCGCCCGCCTAGGCTGAATTCAGCCCACATCGGCGCCGGATGATCCCAACCATCCATCATCATCCGACGGCCACGAGCGAAAGTCGCAAGATCAAAACCTCCTCCGCCGGCCTCCCAAACCCTAGGGTTCTTCTTTCCTCCATTTCCTCAGCTCCAGCCACAGCCGCACAGGCGATTCCACCGGCGGCCGTAGCGGGATCGGCGGGTGGCGGCCGCCATGGGGGCCGTCTGGCCGGAGCTGCTCCCTTCATCTTCCTGCATGGCCACCGACCTTTCTTTTCTCCCCATTTTTCTTTCCTCTCAGCCGCAGCCGGACCAGCGCTCCACGGCGGCTGGCGGCCGCCGGCGGCCACCAGCTAGGGACGGCTCGGTGGGTGGCGGCCGGGATTCTTCTTTCTTCATTTCTTCTTGCTTCCCCCCCTTTCTCGTTAGCCACACACAGAGCAGCAGCATCTAGTGGCCACCTATGGCGGCCGGACTTGGGGAAGGAAGTTCGGCGCCGCCGCGGGCCCTCTCGCCGGCGCGTGCGTTCCCCGGTGAGAGAACGCGCCGCCATCGAGCGGCTTCGCTGCGGTGCCCTGTTCCCGGTGTTCGCACACACGCGCGTCTCGGCGACCGTGCCGCACAACGGCGGTGCACGTAGTTCTTGTCCTTCTCTTGTTCTGTTACCCCGATCTAGGGTTAGTTAGGGTTTGGATGAAGGTTTCTTTGCCCGATCTAAAATCAGGTTGTTTTTCATTTCATTATTTCTTCTCCGATTTGAAATCGGTTTACCCGATCTAGGGTTCTTAGTTCGTGAACATGGCTCCGGTACCATTGTTAATATTCGTTGTTCGTTGGTTCGTTAGATCGGGTACGAATCACAGTAGGAATAGCAAGATCTCGATTTACAGTAGGTGTACGAGGCCTAAAACAACTACTACCACAACTGCTAGTAAGAGGAAAGGAGAACAGTGGAATGCGCAAACCGTCACTGGGGGCAGGAGCAGCTGATCCGGAGGAAGCGCCGGTGTTGGGGTCGTTCGCCGGCGCCATGGGTTCGGTGGTGCTTCCTGCCGCTGGCAGCGCCCCTTCTCTAGATCGGGATTAGGGTTAGGAATGTCGGTGGGGAACTGGCTGCGTGGTTAACCTCGTACCTCGAGCCCCGGCCCCCCACCTCCTATTTATAGCGCTGTGCGACGGGGGCCCACCAACCATATTGGGTTGGGCGCCCCCGATCAGGGCGCGAGAACAAGGCCCAAAAGGCCGTTGGGCCTAATGGAGGGAGATCACTTCCAACAGATAAATCATGTTGAAGTCTCCACACACCAGCCACGCCTCGTCATTTCCATCTCTGAGGTGCAAGAGTTCAGCTAGGAACTCGCTTTTCTCGTGGTCCAGCAGCGGACCATAGACAATCGTAATCCACCAGACCTCCAGTGGGCGCGATCCGGTCAGCCTTGCCGTCAAGGAGAAACGGCCGACGTTCACTTGGGACGCAGTCCAGCGCTCCCTGTGCCATCCCAGGATGATTCCACCAGAGACATTCACCGCCGGGAGGAAAGCGTAGTCATACATAGATCCTAATACCTCACTAGCATTCGAGGTACTTATATATAGTACTTAAGCATGCATATATGCGTTTTACAAGCACCGCAAAGTGCTGATGATGATGCCAGTTATATATTCCATTGCGCTCTGAACCTAATCATCAGCCGATGATGCTGTGTATACCAATAATACTCCTGCATCACGTACATAGGCCAGGAAATAATCTCTGGAGCTCAAAGAATACATTCGCGGGAGATGTTGGCGAGACGCGCTGAGGAGTGCGGAATTGACGTCAACACTATCTCGGCGTACATGGAATCGTTCAGGTACATACATATATATATGCTTGTTCCTGCATAACTGTCATTATTGTCATATGCATGCATTTCCAAAGTTCATCTTTGCATGAGCGCTATATATATTTTCTCTAGCTAGCTAAGGTTCCTCACGTTGGTTTGGTTGTTGACTTGTTATTGTAGCTATGGCGCCCCTCCACATGGTGGTTTTGGGGTGGGGTTGGAGAGGGTGGCGGCGCTCTTCTGTGGCCGCAGCAACATCAAGGAGATGTCCATGTTCCCCCGTGACCCGCACAGGCTCTCCCCATAATAAACCAGCAGGGGCGGACAGACGCGAGGACAAAACCTCTTTTATGCATTTCATGCTCTGGCTACTTGTGTTATTGTGTATTCTACCTATATATACTCACAATCAATGGGCTTATTACACCCTAATAGGTAGTATATGTATATATCTCAGTTGACAACAAAATATGACCAGAGGAGTCAAAGATGGACTAGAAAGTCAAATTAAAAAGAATCAAATTGGGGCCAAATATCTAAAGAAAAGTGGCCTATATCGGTTTGGGAGGCTTATGCCCATGCCTAATAAAACCGACCTAGGCCGATTTCTAAAACTAGGCCAGTTCAGTTTTTTCAAACAAACTCACAGGGTCATACTATAATTGACCAATTTTCCTTGTAAATAGGGTTTTTAATGTGATAAGACCACCCTCTTTATATGTGATAGGATCATGACGACTAAGAGATCCATCTATCTAATCGATCAAAACCAATCTAGTACATTTTTTTACCCTTTTCTTCAACCTTAAGCTTTGGGAATGATGGATACAGGGTTCGAGCCCCATACCCGTGGGTTGGAATGTAGTGTTTCCACCACCAAGCCATGCCACCTTTGGTGATTTAGGTATACATCAATGCTTATTTAAACCGGATTGAGCTGGCGGTCTGACCAATTGAACCAATTAAACCGCAAACCAAGAGGTTGACCAGCTCATCTCTAGTCCAGTCCTAATAACTATGCTTCCGACCCTTTGTTGTCCAACACGTCTCTCAATGAGATTTGTTGGTATTCTAGGTAGCCTTGTCGATATTAGAATATCCACATTGTGTGTCCCTAGCTAACAACAGGTCTTCTTGGGAGGCGTTTGTGAGTGTTTTGGATGAAGAATGAACATCAAATTGACCTCACTGACCTCTTGGTCGACCTCGCTGTTTAGACCTCCCTCCACTATACATGTACCAGCCATGTGTGGCACATATAATTAGACACTTACTCATGTGTGACCAAAATTCACATCAACAAGCTCATGTTTGGTGCATGGGAATTGAACAAAAGTGTACGACCCAGATCGTTCAATAAAAGGGCGTGGCTAGCGCCTGAACGTCCGGACGGATGCGCGCGTAACCCGCCTCCATCTGCCTCGCTCTGACTCGCATGTGCACCCTGCCCTCGATGCTGTGCCCGCCGCTCCTCGTGTCTAGACGGCCGCGCAACCCGCCCCTGCCTTGCACGCACACTCTGCCGCCGTTGCTGCACCCCGCTCCTCCCCCTAACCCCTCCTCTCTCTCTCCACGTGGGCAGGACCCGAGAGTCAGCCCCCAGCTCGCTGCGCCCCCGTCCGCCAGCCCCCAGCTTCCGTGCGCCCATCACTCACCGTGCCCCCGTCAAACATTTGCGACATGGAAAACTTGGATGCAATATACGTTTGACAGAGATGAAACATTTGAAACGTACCATTGTAACATATGTGCGAAATATATGCAACATCTAGATAAAACACTTGTAACATGTGTGTGAAACATATGCAACATCCAGATAAAATAATTGCAACATGTGTGTGAAATATATGCAACATTAAGATAAAACACTTGTTGTAACATACGTCTGAAACAGATGAAACATTTTGAACAAATGCTTGCAACATACCTCTGAAAACAATTGCAAAATATGCAACATCCTGATCCATATGTAATAATTGCAACATACCTCCGAAATATCTGAAACACTTGAAACATACATATATATTTGCAACATAGGGGAGGGGAAAGCCGGGGGCGGCAGATTCTGGTCGTCGGGGTGGGATTTGGCGGCGAGCGGCGGCACGCGAGCACCACCAGCAGCAGCACTGGCCTTGGCTCGGCCGGACGAGCGACGCAAGCTACGGGAGGGAGCGGGCGGCGGGGTGCATGGCTGAAGCAAGGAATGAGGACCAAGCAAGCGAGCAGTGCAGGGTGGGGCGCGCGGTGGGAGAAGACCGCGGCAGCGAGTGGAGTGAGGCGCGGCGTCTGAATGGGACGGATGTCAAAAAAAAAGATATGACCTGGGAGAGTTGTCGCCACAAAATTGCATCAACCTCCCTCCGATGCTTTGTAAATTACTATTACTATAGTCCCAAATCTCCATATGAAATATGTTTTGGTTGAGTATTTATTGGAACTTCTAGAAGTTAGTAATTGGGACTATATATAGTAATTCACTTTCCTTGTGTAGTAATACACTTTTAAAAGAGATCAAAGTTTAATAGACAAAATGAAAGTGAATTATAATTAAAAAAACAAAGTGGGTAAATAATGCCGTAGTACCCGAAAAACGTCATCGTCGTCGATAGGGGAATTTCACACGTGATGAACACCATATGCATGATATGCATGGTTCCAGAAACGTCCACTACGTACGTCGATGGAAGCCATCAGGCACCAGCTAGCTAAGAGTACGTTGCGTGCTCGCTACTCATCAATAAAGCAAACCCAAACCCCAAGCAAACGTACTACTCCGTCCCATATAAAGAGTCGCCGTGGAAAACGTGTTGGTCAAACTTTCTCAACTTTAACTACGTTTGTAGAAAATGCGTGCAACATTTATATCTTTAAATA
This sequence comes from Saccharum hybrid cultivar R570, assembly GCA_038087645.1. Classification (NCBI taxonomy): domain Eukaryota; kingdom Viridiplantae; phylum Streptophyta; class Magnoliopsida; order Poales; family Poaceae; genus Saccharum; species Saccharum hybrid cultivar. The sequence goes on from JAQSUU010000088.1 coordinate 2,898,003, forward strand.
AGTTTATTATGAAAGTATATTCAAAGATCTACCTAATGATACTAATTATGTACCATAAATATTAATATTTTTGTTAAATATATTTGATCAAAATTAAAAGTTGTTGACTTTTTAGGAAGCGAGAATGACTCTTTTTTTTTTTGGGACGGAGGGAGTAGGTAGCAGTAGCATGGTGGTGCGCATCTGCGTCGTCGTCTTTACTTGTTTGCTTGTTTCAGGGGTGTTTCTCACCAAAAACTTTACACCATATTTCATCGAATATTTAGGGACATGTACGAAACATTAAATATAGATAAAAAAATAACTAATTGCACAGTTTACCTGTATTTTACGAGACGAATCTTTTAAGCATAATTAGTCTATAATTAGACACTAATTACTATAATTACACATGTATTACAGTAAAAAAAACTTTACGGCCCCTGCACTAACCCGCCCACTTTTGTTTCTGTGTCGCCGATGGCCGGTTTCCTCTCGATCGAGCTAGAGTGCTGGACTCACCAGCCAGGCAGCCACCACGAGTCCGGCCACGAGTCCGTGCCCGTCTTGAATGTGTCGCGACGTGCTCACGTACGTGCCGGCCAGACACGTGGCGAGACTTTACTTGTTTGTTAATCCGACTTGGATAATGTAACGTACTAGCAGTCCAAAGTCTAGTGATGATGACTAGTTCCCTCATATCTCGACAGTTATTTCTTTCCTATTTTCTTTGTTCTTTACTATAAATTATTGTTTTATTTTATTTTTCTAAATACATAACTTTTGACGAGGACTTAGACATATATTATGATTAGGTATATAATAAAAATTATATAAGCGACTAATGCACGCACGTGCATGCGTTAGCCTTACCGTACGCACACCCCAATTAAGGAAGAATCCAAAAATTATACTTTCTGTTCTGAGTAGATAGCACTGACCGTGTGCACGCTTTCTGGACCTTTTCAACATGCAAACAAGGTTCCAGAACACCATCACCACCATCGGTGGGGGCAACTGTAAGGTCCAAATAGGCTAGAGGGAGAATGAATAACCTAATTAAAACTTCTACAAGAATTACTTAACCATAAGTTAGTACGAAAGGTGGCTAAGTAAAAGCACTAGCTCTAACTAATTAAGCAAGCCACCTAAGTCTAGTACAAGGCTATCCACTAAACACAACAACTACAAGCTACAAACAAGAAGTAATACGAGAGAATAGCTTCGAGTGATTATACCGCCGTGTAGAGAAGAGAAGTACCAATCAATCAATCACACAAGAGAAATCCTCGAAAAGAGAATGACACAAGAATTTATCCCGAGGTTCACTTGCTTCCCGGCAAGCTACTTCCCGTTGTGGCGATACACCCACTTGTCGATTCGCGAGCTAATCGACTATCAAGAGTCAAGCCCTCGACAGGCGCCGCACAACCGCACACAAGATGGGGATCCTCCAAGCCACGAGCTCCACTAGAGTATCCAATTCGCGAACTCCCGCGGGAAAGGATCAAGAACCCCTTACAACCTTGGTGAGGGCTCCAACAATCTCCAATTGCGAGCTCAATCACCTCCGCTGCTCCAAGCCGTCTACCGTGTCGGGAAACACGGAAGAGTAACAAGAAATCCGCAGCAACTCGAAGATCAAGTGCCTCTAAAATGCAACTCTCAAGCAATGCACTTGAATCTCACTCAAGATGTGCAACTAAGCAAAGAGATAAGTGGAGGGTTGTTCTCTAACTCAAAGGATGTCTCTAGGTCTCAAAATGTGCAAGAGTTGCCCTCAAACCCCGGACATCTTCTATTTATAGCGAAGGGGTACGCAGCTAGCCGTTACCGGACAACACAGTTCAAAACGCGCTGACCGGACGCGTCCGGTCACTACAGGATAAGCGTGAACAGTGCGCGTCAGAAGTTACCATTGCTGTGACCGGACGCGCTCTAGCGTTTGACCGGACGCGCTGCACCTGGCGTCCGGTCGGAGTCCAATAACCTCCCACTGCGACCGAACGCGTCCGATCGCACGTGACCGGACGCGCCGCGCGTCCGATCAGCACTCCGCTGCGTTCTGTCCCTCTGGACGCCTGACCGGACGCTCCGGTTCCGTGAGGGACCGGACCCGCCGGTCGCGCGCGCTTCTTCTGCGCACAGGTGAACTGACCGGACGCGCTGGTCAGGCCAGATCAGCGTCCGGTCAGAAACCCTAACACCCGCGTGCCTGACAACTGCTGAGAACTGACCGGACGCGTCCGGTCAAACCGCGACCGCGTCCGGTGCAGCGTCCGGTCACCACAGTGACCGCTGTTCGCCTCCGTTTCTTTTTTGACTTCCGGCGCAGTAGAAAATAGGCATTTCACTTCTCCAAAAAGCGCCGAATCCCGCCTCGCAAGTTCGGCGGGAGGGAGAGAGGAACCCTAACCCCTCTTTACCGCTTAAACTCCACCGCCTTCGCAAACTGTGCTACACCACCAAGTGTACACCACCATGTGCATGTGTGTTAGCATTTCACAAATATTTTCCAAGGCGTTATGTTAGCTCTCTACTAGATCCTAATACATATGCTCAAGACATTGATCTAGTGGCACTTGATTCCCGAGCTAACCGTGATTGCCCCTCTTGATAGTCGGTTATGTATCCTAAACCCGGTCAATCACTTCTCTACTGATCTTAGACCGGCAAAAGGAAAACCCTATGGTTATACCTTTGCCTTGCGCTCTTAGATCCTTCTCTTCCACTTGATCATCATGTCCATCATATTATGTGCATCTTCACCATGATCATCATTTCATGTCCATGCACCATCTCTTTGTGATCTTGTGACCACCACTCTTTGCCACATACACCTTCATCACATGTGTTGCTTATGTCTAACTCAAAATACTTAACACATGACATTAGCAACTTGATGTCATTAATTACTAAAACCAAACTTGGGCCTTCAGCAGCTAATTCGCCCAAAAAAATCACGTACGTACAAATATACAAGAATACTATTAGCTTCCTCACACACACTAGAATTACACATTGATCAAAAAAAATAGAACCAACTAGATCTGTTACTAGAAAGCAATTCGGTTCTTTTGCATCACCTGATAGCAAATAATACTGCATTTTCTACTGCATAAGCAGATTTGATCCTAACAGATAAGCAATTCAATTCTTTTGCATAAGCAATTCAATTCTTTTGTATAAGCAAAATAGTAGTGTCATTCCTACTGCATAAGTAGATCTGATCCTAACTGATAAGCAAATCTAATTCTAACTTGGACATGTTAATGGCTAATGTTCATAATGCACATCTTGATGCATTAAAAAACCTTCTTGTGTTAGCTGTTGCACATGGTTACTCATACAGATATGATAAACATGTTCATTTTGATGCTTGATGGCCTCACACCTACAATTAAATAGAAGTACATGATAAACACATAGATGATAATGAGAACAGAAGAAAAAATGTTTAAATAAACTTAGGAGTTGAGGACGACCAAGCCTCAAATTTCAACTTTCTTAAAAAGGGGAAAACACAAGAACATTACATTCATTAAGTTGAAAAAAACTGACATGGACTAAAATATATTTTGTACCATGGACAGTCTTAAAAAGTGCGAGTCGGTCTTCAGTCTCATGTGTTCACACTGTGGGAAACTGATAGCTAGAGCTATTATGAAATTTCATGTACTAAACAAAACTGATAGCATGTACTAAACAAAAAACTACATAAGTTGGTGACCTTTTTTTTTCCTAATTTAGTACATTATTATTGCCTAATGGGTTTGACTAAGTTGCATACGTGTCATGATAATATAGCAACACACATTTATACTTATTGCTTTGCGTGCAGGGAATCATCATATAGGTGTCAGATATATATCTTAATGAATTACCTCCAAATTTATAACAAAGTAGGTCCAATTGAAAACTCACCTAAAATTTGCGGTCAACAACAGGACTGCGCTCGTGCCGCGGGACAGGGGCACCATTGCAAGGTACGCAATAGGGGGCTGCAAGGCGGAAGGTGCTCAGGGTGAGGTGCAACGCAGCTGTCACCAAGAAACTTGCAAACTGCAAGTGAAACAAAGCAATTATGCCAATTCAGAGTATGAACTGGACAATCCAATGATTTCATGTATGCTTAGAAATCAGAAACTCACATGAAGCAAATATGGTATTGTTGTAGTGGATTGCATTTTCTTAGGCAATTTAAGTGTCATTTATGAGGCAACAATGTCTTCCGAAATAGGCAATTTATGTATTCTGAAAAAACAAGTATAGTGTCTATGCTCATTTGCAACCCACAGCCCACCCCCCTGGTTTATTTGCAAAAAAATAGTTCAAACAGAGGCAAGGTGGTGATGTAAAAAAACAGACTAGTTTATGCATGTTTGATCAAACAGTAAGTACTTAGAAGTGGAAGACATAAACTAAATTATTCCCTTCGGTCGGTGAAAATTTGTCAACGGGAAGCAGTAACATGCGCATCAACACCGGAAAACACCTGTTCATCGTTAACAATATGCTCCATCCAAAAGTGCCGGGCATTGAAGCCTATAGGAAGTAGGGACGGCATGCAAAAAGATATCGAACCAATGCCATGATAGTAATAAGCACCATAACTCGCTGAAAAACAGAAGCTCACCTCACCTTGGATTCATTCCATGTTGCCACGAAATAAATCAAGTGAGGCATAAAACCAGCGAGCTCCCAAGAACACATCACGTGCGATTTACAAACTCAATGCTATGAATATGATGCAGTGCTAGATAATGACGAAGCAAAATACCAAGTAACAAAGAAAAGCTGCACTTGTGAAAAAATGGTATACTGACTAATTAAACCACACCTTAAGTAAAGAGCAATGATTCCATTTGGCTCGTGCTAATGTTGACAGCCAGTGACTAAAAACCTCTATTGGTGATGAGCAGGTTACTGTTGGGTAATGCTTTAGTGGATTGCATTTCCTTAGGCAGTTTAAGTATCATTCATTAGGCAACAATGTCTTCCTAATATAGGCAATTTATGTATTCTGAAAAACAAGTATAGTGTCTATCTTACCCTAACTTACCCTAACTTTCTATGCACAGAGAAATAGATAATAGCTAAAATCATGAACAGGTACTGCAAAAATAGAGCATGCCAGTAAATAATACCCAGTTCATCCATTCATACCTGAAAGTATAGTATCTTGTGGAACTTCATCGGGAGAATAATAAATGACATGAACTTTTGGATCCCCAGAAATACTCAAAGTAGAATCATTGATATCAGACACTCTAGGTAAGAGTGATGGATTAATTTCATTCAGAGATTTCCACAAAGATAGCAACCAAGGATCTAAAAGCCCCTTCATATCTGATGTTGCACAACGAAGAAAATCCATTAAAGCTGAGAAAAAATGCTTCTGAGGGAAAAGAAAATGATAATGTACAAATTTTACAACCACAATGTCAAATTATTTACACAAATCAAGTGAAATATTAAAATCATACCCTGAAGGGTGTTGGTCATCTCCCAGACCAATCTCTAGAACCGGTTCTGCACCAAGATGTGAAGGGGCAAGGTGCTCTGTTCCAGGCGGGCACTGCTGCAGCAGTGGAGCCGCTGCCACCACCAGGGGTTCATGCGCAAATAAAGACAGTCCTAGCTAATAATAGACATAAGTGGATTAGGTAAGCAACACAAAAAATTAACCATGATAGATATATTGAAGTGTTAGGAGTTCAATAGAGAACATATACATAAGACAGCTATCATATTTACTCTGAAAATAGCGATCAGTGAATTAGTAGGTGTTTTAGGGTGAGGTATGGTGGGTGAGCGAATTTTAAGCATACCACAAAGGCACAATTGTAACCAGTGTCAACTGAGCATGGCATGGATTGCCTGCAGCAGACAGTATCTATAGCTGTGTACAACAGACTAAATTTGAAGAAAAGAGATACATTTGATGAAATCGATCAAAGTCAACAAATTAACGTGACTACACAAATGAAATCGATCAAAGTCAACAAATTAACCTTTGTATGTACGATTATTTTAGGTAAATGCATTACTACACAAATGAATTTATGTTATCACAATAGGCAATGTTGTACACTGTATAATGTTTGTGAACAGGGCATCAGGAACTCATAGAATTATCTGCACGCATTTAGGAAAAAAATTTCCATTAAGGAACACAGGTGCACAGACACATGGCACATGGAGATTCACTGTTCATGGATTTGGCGGAAAAAAATAGGAATTGTGGTACTCATACTCATAGGTTTTATAGCCTGACCAATGAAATCGTACCCACAAAAGAGTGGCAATATAACCTATAAAAGCAACTGCACTTTGAAACCTGACGCCTACTTGATAATAGGTGTAAGTGGATTAGGTAAGTAGCGCAGAAAATTAGCCAATAGCCATGATAAATATATTGAAGTGGTAGGAATTCAATAGAAAGCATATAAATAAGACAGCTATCATATTGACTTCTAAAAGTAGCAATTAGTGAATCATTAGGTGTTCTCGGCTGACACATGGTGGGTGATCGAATTAAGCATAACGGAAAGGCACAATGTAGGCACTGTAAGTTTAGTAGGTACTATTGTACTGATTTTTCAATTAGACATGTAAGCATGGCATGTATTGCCTAGACCAGATAGCGTCTATAGCTATTTACAGTGAACTAAAACTCAAGAATAGACTGGAATGGTTGCTCACCTGCAGGTCCGCAACCTCTGCATGTTTTACTAAATCCGAATGATTGGACCATAACACCTACCAAACTCAATTTCCTGCAGAACAGAACATTAGCAGGAGGGTAAGCTAAATCAACATCAAACCTAATATATTACATTTCATGCAGAACAGAACATGGTTATTAATTGAAACAACCCAAGTCGGAGGCTGGTTCAATATTACATTTATTGATATATCATAGTGCCTTACCATTCCAGAATGACGTAATAAGATTCTCAGTGGATCCACTTAATGCAGCATACTGTATTTGAAGAAATAATTCTCATATTAGTTTCATAGCCTGGGAACAAAAGGTGTGCAGAGATATGAGGAAATCGCAAGATTGTAAAGGAGCAAATTTGTTTCCATAAGAAGAAAAGCTAACGCATAGGCTTGCAATTGATACAAGTTTAGGCCTGCAATTGTTACATAAGTTTAGGTCGCCAACACATGCAGTAAATAAGTAAAAAAAACAAACACTCTCATATGCCCCATTTAACATGGTGAATCACAAATTGAAGAACTACAATCACCATCTGTAGCAAATGTGTGTACACGACTGCACAAAATCTACATCAATTTGAAGCGAATATGTAGTAATCTCTAATGTAGTGTACTCACCAGAAGTGGCCAGGAGTACCTGCGTCTGGCAGAGGTTCGCTGAAGGGTGGAACCTGGACGACGGTCGGACGGCCTAAAGGCAGTGGCGGGGCATGGCCGGCTCGACGCGGACACGGACGTGCGACCAAGGGAGACGCCGGCGCCCGGCTGCGCCGCTAGGGTTTGGCCGCCCCGGGGCTCTCATGGTGGCGCGTCACCTGTGGAGTGGAAGCCGGCGAGGGCGGAGCTGCGGTCTTGTGGCGCAGGCGGCGCGGTGGCCCATCGCAAACTCTGCGGCTGCGTGGGGGGTAAGACGGAGGGCGCTCAGGAGCGCGGCCTCGGTGGCTGCGGCGGCGGAGGCAGGGGGTGGGAGCGGCGGTGTGGCACGGTCGGGGACGGAGGGAGAGAGGGGACGCGGTAAGGGAAGGTTCGGGAGCCGGGACGGGGAGAGAGAGCACGACTCGAGGCGGCGACCGGGCGAGGCGGGGTCTGTGGATGCGGGGTTGGGCCAGAAGCTTCTGGAGAGAGAGAGAGAGAGAGAGAGGGGTGGTGCGATGGGGAAGAAGGTGTGGTGGGGAAGAAAGGGAGTCACGTGCGCAGCCGCCGGGGAGGGTCGCCGGAGTTGGAGCAGCTCGTCGGCGCGGGGGAGGAGCACACCGAGAGCGAGAGAGAGAGAGAGACGGGTGTGCGGGCGTGGGCGAAACGAGTGGATGAGGTGCGTTGGGCTAAATCGCTAGAAGGAAGCCGACCATCAATCGACGGCGGAGGGAGCGTGCGCGCGGGTGGACTAACGGACGCACGACTGAAACAAAAGTCTTTACTTAAAAAATTATATATATATATCTAAAAAACTAAAATGACTTACAATTTAGATAAGAATATTTACTAGCCAGCATGTTAGTGCATTTTAATAGCTTATTACTGTAGGGTAATGGGATGATTGCGGTTCGGTAATTTGTCATGAGTCCCAAGTTATGTTGAAATCAAAGATGCTTTTAACTCGTATATGGGGGTGTCTAAAAATTTTTCGCTCCATCACATCGAATGTTTGGACACATGCATGGAGTGCTAAATATAGACGAAAAAAATTAATTGCACAGTTTGGTTGGAAATCACAAGACGAATCTTTTAAGCCTAATTAGTCCATGATTAGCCTTAAGTGCTACAGTAACACGCATGTGCTAATGATGGCTTAATTAGGCTTAATAAATTCGTCTCGCGGTTTCCAGGCGAGTTATGTAATTAGTTTTTAATTAGTATCCGAAAACCCCTTCCGATATTCCATAAAACATCCGACGTGAAAAAAAAACTTTTCACCTGATCACCTCCCAACTGAATAACACATGAGGTTTGGAGATTTATCAGATGACCACGTCAAGCGTTTCAATTAGACTTGAGATCCCACACTGCGCATTCACATGTGGTTCCGACTCGTGTACGGGTACAGAAGAGAGCCAAGGACTAAAGAAACGCATCATATTTCAATTCATGTTGGAATCAGACTTCGTAACGGATCTAGACACGGTACTCTTAACTCATGCGAGCACAGGAGATAGTGGAGGACTACGTATCATGTAAAGAGTTTGTTCGGTAGAGGTCCTTGTACTTATCATTCTGGTTACAATAATTCTCTCGGATAAACTGAGTAGAAAGCGATTATACTGGAGAAGTGGGTCAGAAAAGGCCTGTTTTTTTAGCTCTAATCTTTTAATTCGTTTCAAAAGTTTACAGATTTTTTTAAGAAAAAACTGTTTGCGAGAGGTATTCCGGCAAGAGCTTGGAGATAGAGGACGAAAGTCTGCCGAAGACATCCTCTGCGTGCGGGTTCCGTGACCTAACTTGGCATCGCCGTGACGGCGACCCCCGCTCCTGCAGTGGTCCTGCTGTCCTGCATCGGTGACCCGCTGGAGGGGATGAGTGCCGATGTGGAGGGCCCGCCACGTAGACGTGGCAGAATTCTCCAGACTCCAGGGCGTCTGCCGTCTGTCTGCCCTGTGCTAGCGAGCCACGCTCGTCGGGAAGCTAAACGCACTTTGCATGCATGTGTGACGCAATCACCACTTGACCCAGGCTGCAGTACGCAAATCCTCGCCCGCGTGACTCGTGAAACGAGGGGAGGCGGGCGCTGCGCTAGCCGCCTAGCCTGCCCTTCCTGAAAAAAAAAATTGGGCGTTCAAGAAAATTTATGGAACGCCCAGACATAGTAAAGTTTTCACTTGTTTATTTTTAATATCATGAGGAAACACATGAGTCGTCAAAAAGGCCACACCATCCTTACCATGTGATGATTTCGAGACACGTGTAAGCGTGCATGAAGACACCAGTGCTGGGTGGTGGCAGGCAGGCCGGCACCCAATTTTTTTTGGGATATTTTGATCGAGGCCATTACAATTCTTCGAGTTCTGACAAACGCCATTACAATTCGTGTATTCCGAGATCTGCCATTATAACTTCACATCTCCTCCGTCCGTGCCATTATCTACGATTGCCGCGTACAAGGACCCACCGTCAGGTACGTATTTGTACAGCAACCCATACGGACATCAAGTTCCGGCTCCTCCGTCAGACTGAGCCTCCTGTCGCTCGCGTGTAGGCCGCCGCGGATGAGCGCCACCGCTCTGCCTCACCGCGCGTTCCTCACCGCGTCCGGCGCCGTCGCATCGCCGCGGAGGCGAGGCGTTCGGATCGGCGTCCTCTGAGGCATCAGAGCCCGAGCACGAACTCGAGGTGTCGCAGCCGGAGGCAGACTCGATGAAGGCGACGCACGCGAAGCGCGGCGGCACAACGGTCGCTCGCTGCCCACGGCCACCGCCTCCGCCACCTGCCTGAACACGTGCACGCACTCCACCGCTGCCCACCGCCAACAGCGCCACGGGACGGCTCCCTGCCACGATGGGTATAAGGATCTGAACTAGCAGCTAGCAAGCAGCCACCTGAGTCCTGAGCACGCCACGAAGAAACGCGAGGCTGATCTGAACGAGCAGCAAGAAGCCACCTGAGCACGCCACGAAGAACCGCGAGGCCGAGAGTGCGGGTGCGTCCGCACGCTGCGCAGGCCGGCGGGCAACCCCTCGGCGGCCGCCATCAGCACGGGACAGGGTCGGGGAGCTCGCGCACGAGTTCGCAGTCGGAGTTGGCTGTCGGCGTGGAGGCCTACACGGATGTCAACGCCCTCTCCTTCATTCTCAGGTGCTCTCCCGGGCGGAGACTGTTGCTCGCCCGCGCGCCCGCGGCGGCTGCTGCTCGCACTCGCACCCGTATCGCGCTGGAGGCAGCGCGTAGGCTGTTCTACCTTCACCACGACTGCACGCCCGCGACGACCTGCAGCCTGCAGGGCCAACGGCCAGGAGCGCCCCGTCGCTCTCGCGCGCCACCGGCGCACTAGCACAAAGCGCACGACTTAGCGCCCCGCTCTCGCGTGCAGGCCGCCGCAGGCGAGCTCGGCCGCACCCCCCCCACGCTCGCAGGCCACCGCCGCCGCTACACTCACGCGCAGCCGCCGCCGTGGGCCGCCGCAGGCGAGCTCGGCCGCTCCCCCACGCGCGCAGGCAGCCACGGGCGAGCTCGGCCGCTCCCCCCACGCCCGCAGGCCACCGCCGCCGCTACACTCACGCGCAGCCGCCGCCGTGGGCGTGCTCTGTCTGACGGAGGAGACGGCGACTTAACGTTCGTATGCCTTGCCGTATGTATATATACCTGACCGTGGGCCCTTGTACGCGACAGCAGTAGAAAATGGCACGGACGGAGGAGATGAGAAATTCTAATGGCAGATCTCAGAATAGGCGAATTGTAATGGTATTTCTCAAAATTCGAAGAATTGTAATGGCCTAAATCAAAATAACCCTTTTTTTTTGGGTTCTTCGGCGCCCGCCAACGGCCAAACTCAGGCAGCCAGGCACACACAAATACCGCATGCCGCTGGCGCGCCAATCACGGCGCCCTCTCCTCTCCTCTCCTCTCCATCCAGTCTTCTTCTCTCCGCTTCAGGCGGCGCGCGCGAGCGGCGCGGGGCTCCCACCATTACCCCGCCACCGCCTCCTCTTTTTCCTCCACCGCCCTCTCCGTCCGCGCGCGCCGTCTCGCGAGCTAGCCCGGGCACGCCGCGGCGTGGCGTCCTTTTCTTTTCCAACAACGGAGACCACCCGCCAGCCAGCGCTGCCTTTAATTTTGGACCCATCCATCCGTCCGTCCGTCCATCACGTTCACGGGTGGGCGGGCGCGCAATCTGCCGTGCACGGGCACCTAGCAGGCGGAGGACGACAGATCGAGCTCGAGTCGATCCAGCCCGGCCCGTCGTCGCTCGTCCGGTCCTCGGATGGTCGCCGCCGCGCCAGCAGGCACGTACAGCGACGACAGCGACGGCGGTTCCATGGATTTCTGGCCGGAGTTCCTGGCGACCAGCGGCGGGCGCGAGTTCGTGGCCGGCGGGGTGGGCGGCATGGCGGGCGTGCTGGCGGGCCACCCGCTCGACACGCTCCGCATCCGCCTGCAGCAGCCGCCGCCGCCGCCTCCGCCCGCCGCGGGCCTCGCCCACGCCCACGCGCCCCGCCGCCGCGACACGACGCCGCACCCGCAACCCTCCGCCTCGCGCCTCCTCCGCGGCATCCTCCGCGCCGAGGGCCCCTCCGCGCTCTACCGCGGCATGGCCGCGCCCCTCGCTTCCGTCGCCTTCCAGGTCAGTCAGCTCTCCTCTGCTCTGCAGTCTGCACCACCGCGTCGCCGCGCTTCCCTCCCTCCGCCTCACGCCGCGGCGGTCCGGACGGACGGATCACGGTTCACGGATCCCACAGGAGTCCAGGACCTCGGACGCCGCGGATTCTTTCGATACGTCTTCCTTTTTGTTCTTTTTGTCTGTCTCCGCTGATGGTACCTACTTTAAATTTTTAGCAAAAGTCGATCGCTTTCAAAGATACACTTTTTATTTGCTCGAAAACACAAGCATGCGCCGCACCACTCACTCGCCGCCGATCGAGTTGAGCCATCGGGGGACGGCACTGGTTAGTGGTTACCGTCTCACTCACTCAAAGATCATGCGCCAATTTTCACCTTGCTTGTCGCGTTTGATCTCTTGTTGCAGCGCCTACCTTTTCTTGCCTTGTCTGTCCTATGCGTTTTTCTTGCCATGTTTCCCATAAAGATCGCACTAGCAAACACTGCCGCTTGTGGCCATCGATTTCAGAAGTAGACGTACGTGACGAAATGCTCATCTTGATCACCCATCACCAAAACCTGATGAATGGAAATGGCTGCATTTCTGCATTGGGGTTGTTTGGCAGAAGCAGTTGGCAATCTGGGCACAACATCTTTGGGCTGAATCTCCGACGGAATGCTGCACGCAATGGTCCTCTCACTCACATGGTATGCTTCAGCTTCAATGCACTGTTGCTCTGTGCCCGCCCGCTGCTTCTGGAGCTTCACATGGTGTGCCTCTGCTTCCTTGTGCTCACCAGTCACCAACAAAGCCAGTAACGTGCTAAGGCCCTGTTTACTTGGCATGCAAACCCAAAATATTTCATCTTCCACCCATCACATCGAATCTTTAAACGCATGCATGGAGCATTAAATGTAGGTAAAAAAACTAATTAATTGCATAGTTTGTCTGTAAAGTTTGAGACGAATCTTTTGAGTCTAATTAATCCATGGTTGGACAAATTTTACCAAATAACAACGAAAAGTGCTACAGTAACTTTTCACCCCATTTTTCTCCACTAAACACAGCCTAACGTACGCTGATGCACATGCCCATGCGCTCGTGTTCCTGCCCACCTTTGCGTAAATATGTACTACTGCCTCTGAACCCCTAACGTCGGCCAAGTCTTCGTATCTTACAAACGCCTACCGCCTGACGCCTAACGTTGGCAAACTCATAATTCTGCTCTCAAGGGGTGCTGGATTAGACAAGGGATACTGAATTTGATTGAAAATAGATAAAATTTAAGTTTCAGATTTCCCCTCTCTTATTAGGATTACTTTTTAGGTGACCTGATAATTCTGTGTGCGCGAGGGGGTACATACATTGTCGGTGTTTTCTCAGAAATGCATTTCGCTTCCGGCTACGTCACATTCAGATTTTCAGCAAAGGCACCTCTTTTCCTCCGTAAAAAAACGCAAAGGTAGAAGAAAAGGATCTAACCTGAATCCATGGCACGATTCCTAGCCACACAACGTCATATGAATGAATAGTCAGCCCATCCAAAGTTTGGTACAGTCTGCAACACATTTGTACCCATCAACTTCACTGCACATGGCCATGGCCATGGCCATGCGTTCGCACAAGTCACCAAACGTGGTGTTACGAGCTGCAATGCAATACCATGCTCTGTGCCGTGTCATGACAACTGGCGAGAATGCTCGCTGCTGCTGCCTGTCTGCAGAACGCGATGGTGTTCCAGGTGTACGCGATCCTGTCGCGGTCGCTGGACCCCGAGAGCTCGGCCACCTCGGAGCCGCCCTCCTACGCGAGCGTGGCGCTGGCCGGCGTCGGCACGGGGGCGCTGCAGACGCTGATCCTGTCCCCGGTCGAGCTCGTCAAGATCCGGCTGCAGCTGGAGGCAGCGGGGCACAAGCACGGCCGCCACCGCCGCGGCCCCGTGGAGATGGCCCGGGACATCCTCCGGCGTGAGGGTCTCCGCGGCGTGTACCGCGGGCTCGCGGTGACCGCGCTCCGCGACGCGCCGGCGCACGGCGTCTACTTCTGGACGTACGAGCGCGCCCGGGAGCGGCTGCACCCGGGGTGCCGCCGGCAGGATGGGGACGAGGACGAGGGCCTGGGCACCATGCTCGTGTCCGGCGGCCTGGCGGGCGTCGCTAGCTGGGTCTGCTGCTACCCGCTGGACGTGGTCAAGTCCCGGCTGCAGGCGCAGGGCGCGGGGGCGGCACCCAGGTACCGCAGCGTCGTCGACACCGTGCTATGGCGCGGCCTCGGCACCGCCGTCGCCCGCGCGTTCGTCGTCAACGGTGCCATCTTCTCCGCCTACGAGCTGGCTCTGCGGTTCCTGGCCAGCGGCAGCCGCCCCAGGCTGGTCATGGAGGAGAACTGAGCTCGCTGTGCCAGATTCTGCACAGTTCGTTCGTGCAACCATACCCACGTTTGTGAGATTGGACCGTGTTGTACATAGGGTAAGTATTCATTGGGATTTGGGAGTGGTTGAGGGGAGGGAATCTCATGCCATGGCAATGAGATGAGATTCGTAGAGTACCGTAGCTGCAAGCTTCATACAGATTGAAGCATGCATCTTGATGATGATGGCGATCAATTCCCCCGATAGTTGGGGAAATACAATGCGCAGTGCATATACATTGGTGTGCTGCTATTTCAGATACTCTGCATGAACATCAGTGATTGAATGACCAATTGACATTACAGTATGTATTGATAAACCATTCATGGAAAAAATCAGAACTCTGCTTGTCAGTTGCTTTCAGCCAGAGCAAGGAGGAGGCTGTGTTCAGTCATTTTCTTTTCTTTTCTTTTCTTTTTTTTTAAAAAAAACTGTTACTTTCAGCTTCAGTGGAAGAGGCAAAAATGGACTAAATAGTACAATGTAGGAGTACATACATGGGTGACTTGCGTATTTCGTTTCAAAAAAAAACTAAGTCTTCTGGGTTTTTGAGAGAAAAAAAAGAAAACATCAGAACTCTGCTCGTCAGTTGAGCAAGCAAGAGGCAAAATGGACTAGCTATTCTTGTAGCAACTGTGGATATGAAATTTTACCAAACTGAGGATATGAAGTTTTACCATTTGTGTGCAATCCTCCCACGCCGCCGCTACCGCTTGCAAGATTCTATCCAGTTACGGTAATTCTGGAAGCAGGCGTCCGACCGCCCGGACGCCCCGCTGCTGGACCGCGACGTGCTGACGTCAACCCAATGACTACCTCTTATTTGCTTGTCCACTTATCCCGCAACTGTTTTAAAAAAAACTTACTTCACCGTAGCGCTGCAGGAGCGCCCCGCGACCGCACTCCGCCGCGCTCTCTACCGCGCCTCCCTCTCCATGGTGCCTCTGCTCCGCCGACCGACATCTCCACCCCACCTCCCGCTCGCCGCGGCCTTTTCCATCAGACCTGTCATGGCCTTCTCCACTCGAGCGGCGAGCCCCGCGCCACCGGCGAACTCCACGCGCCGACGAGCCTCCATTCGCAAGCAGCAAGGAGATGTTGCACTGAAAGGGCATGTTGCAAGCCTATGTTTCGAGCATTTCAAATGTTTCATAGGTATGTTGCAAGCGTTTCATATGTATGTTGCAAAAGTAGATCGAGATGTTGCATATGTTACAATGGTTGTACATGTATGTTGTAAGATTATGTTCCCAGTGTTTTATCGGTTTTTTCAGACGTATGTTGCACGTGCGTTTATTTGAATGTTGCATATGTTTCACACATATGTTGCAAGTGTTTTATCTCAATGTTGTATATGTTTTATAATAGTTTTAAGTGTTTTTCAGGTGTTTTTACAAGTGTTTCAGATGTATGTTTTAAGTGTTTCATCTGTTTTCAGATGTTGTTGCAAGTGTTGCATCTGGATATTTTAAAAGTAAATTGGGTGTTGCATCTCTCTCCTCGCCCTCGGTATCTTATCCTCCTCCCAATGGCGATTAGGCATCCGAACCAGAGGCGCAGGCGGGCACTAGCCCCTTCCCCTCTTCTTCATGCTGGTGACGTTTAGGACGGCGAGAGACACAAAACAAAGTGTAGGCGCGGATGTCCGGACGCGGGCATACGGGCGCTAGCACTACTGCCGCCAAGATTCTATCCAGTTACCCCAGCCAAGCCAAGCAGGGGATTTTTTTTTTGATAATACGTACCTGTATTACTGGTTAAGGAACGTACAAATACGAGTACAAACACAGATACGTACGAGGAGGATACAATGACAGCTGTTCCACCCGTATTACACAAAGGTCCCTAACAAAATCAGAAAATTGCAAATAAGCCCTTGGACTTAGTGAATCCCAACTTCGCCAGAAGCTTCCTTCGTCGGCCGCCGCCGATTCCTCGCCGGTCGCCGGCAACGAAGAAGAAGAAATCCTGGCTTCCCCAGATCTGGAGGAGTCCCATCGCTATGAAGCTTTTAGAAGAGCCGCAGCAGCCACCTGACGCGGACGCCAGGATGAAGATGACGATGAACGAGCATCGGCCGGGGACGCGCCCCGAACACCTCCGACCTTGGATCAAAGCTCGCCGGCGACACGCGCCACAGGAACACAAGCTCGATCCACTCTCCAACCAACCGTTACACCCACAGCAGTCGAAGCATCCTTGACAACGGCCGCCGCCGACATCACCGCCACCAAAGCAACGGCGTTGCCGGAGACCACCCAGACTCCTGAACAGACGACCTCCACACACTCGTCGCCGGCGCCGGAGCAGAGCGTCGTCGAGACGGGGAGGAGTGCGAGAGGACCTTATTCCATCGTGGCGCCACCGTCGCCGCCGCCTCGACGTCAACGCCACCGGAAACCTAACCCTAGATGAACTAGGACCTACTCCTCCAACCGGCGAGAACGCAGCAGACTTCCACACCTCACCGAGGCCCGAAGGCCGCCGGAGGCGAGGAAGACCGCCGGCCTCGCCGGTGGAGACTAGAGCGCCCCCGTTCGCCTCTCTGAACAGTAGCTGGGCGAGAAAGTTCGAGAGGAGAGGAGAAGGCTGAAGCGTCGTTTCGGGGAATTTTGGGACACACCTGCCGTGCTAGTGCCAGGCGTTGCAAGCCAAGCAGGGGATTGGTTCCGATTCCAGCACGGAATCCTGCTGAATTTGAGGTCCCGGCCTCCCGTCCGGGTCACTGCAGATTTGTTAGAGAATTTTTGTTTGTATGCGTGTTCCAAGCAGTGCCCTCCAAGCGTCGTCCTTTCCGTCCGACCTTCCCTGCCAGCGTAGAGTAAGCCCGTTTGCTTCGTGGAAAAGTTGAAAGTATTTGTTTACTAATTTGCGGTAAGAGAAAAATACTGTTCCGATTAAAAAAATAAGCTAAAAAATACGAATTATAAGACAAGCGACCATACGGTTTTGACCTTTTCAGTTAGAGTACTTTTGGCTGCTCTTCTAGTGGTCGCAGTAGAGGAAGTGCATGTGACCCAGAGCAGATGTACAGCTGTTTGTATTTTCTTTGGTCCTTCATGTTTTTTCTTTCTTTTGGTGCCTATGTTTGTTTTTTCCCTTCTAATAATAAATAAATATAATTTGGCAACTTTCTTGCCGTTTTTTTTAAAAATGTATGCGTCCATGTCAACATGGACTTGAAATAAGACAATGCATGGTGGGTTAACAAGGAAATTTAACATTTTTCTCTAGTTGTATGGCCACAAGCTCGCTGTTCTTTTTCCGTAGAGACTGGAATATATTTTTTAAATGTTTTTTAATTACTCATGAGTTGAGCTCGTTATCTTAAACACTATCTAGTTTTTTTTTTTTCCAGAAAAACAAATAGTTCAAGTCAAAATACCATAATGTGCACCAGCTCGAATCCACCAGGAGAAAAAAAGTCACGTCCTTTTCTCCTCCTCGTCGCTACTGCCGTCATCTAGGGCCCCTCTCCTTCTTCCACTCCGGCGAGTCTTCCGGTGAAGAAGGGACCCATCTCGTCTATAATAATTCATTATATCTATTTCGTTTAGGTTTTGTCCAAATAAATCTACCGATAGAATCTAATGATTTTCGGTCGGAATGATCTTGTTACACATGATGATTTCGGTGATTACCACAATGAGGTCGCCATTGCATATATCAATTTAATTGACATGCGGTCATTATCTACAAGGGGAGGGGTGTTCTTGGGCATCGATCTCATTGATGATGGTTGCAGAGAGAATCAAGATGAAGGTGATGAATATGTAGCCTATGCGGTATCCAACGGTACAATTGCCGATGTTCTTTCATCAATTTACATGCGTCTTGGACTGGTTCTGGAACGTTAGATCTTGCGACATTATCGATGTTTTTGGGTTGTCTGGCTCCGGTTTTAAAAAACGCTATGTTCATCTAGAGCATTGGGTGCTTCGAAGAAAGCCATTAGGAAAGAAAACGATAGAAGGATATAGATAGAATATTCTATGTTTTTTATTTCATTTTTTTCATGTGTAATATGGGGAATGTACCGTGCTAAGTTTTAGTATAATTCTTGCTTCCATTTGGAAAAAAGACTGAAATACCATAGGTGTGATGATGAAGTGAAGTTCAAAGGCACTATCTAGTTGAACTCATTTTGTAGGAGAAACAAAGAGTTCAAAATCTCTAGTATCTAAAAATTAGCGAGGGCCTTAACAAGATTGTTTCTGAAGAAGATCATGCAAAAGCCTTAGTTAAAGAAAGGAGAGGCAATGAGAAAGCATAATGACACGGAAGACAAAGAACAGTGGAAGATAAGCCCAAAAGACCCATGGGCTTTCTGTTTCCAAGGCTGTTGGAAAGCTGGCTGAGGCCCACCTTGGTCTACACGGGCCGGTTAAAAGTGGGCTGGGCTTTGTTTGGCGAAGCTGCTGTATCAATAGAGTGTGGTGTTTCCAATCCTATCCTAAAAAAATTAGGAGGGGCTCGCATGATCGCATCGCATCGCAACGACCACCTGAGCACGCGATGTGATGCGATATGATCAATACACGGTGCTCGTGCAGGTCGACCGATGGATGCCGAAAAGAAAAGGCTCCTGTTAGTTAACGGGACGCATGGGGTGGCCAGGCAGAGGCAGCCGCCGAGCCCGAGCAGGAGCAGGCGCCAAAGCCCAAAGCTGAACGGGACGCGCCGCCCACCTGGTCGAGCGCCCCAAAATGGGCAGGCCGGACACGCGCGTTGCCCCCTGTCGGGCCGCGGAAAAGTGCCCGCTTTCCCTTTCCACGCGAGGACGCGACGGGAGGCTTTTTTCCATCTGCCGATGCTCGATCTGAAGTAACCGGCCGGCATGGCGGTGGCGGGGCGGGCGCACCGATGTCGACACGGACACGATGGCGTCCAATCATTCATTTTGTAGGGCGCGGGCGTCGGGCGAGACGGCACGCGCATGGCAATGGCCACCAGCACCACCACCATACACCGGCAGGCAGGAGGAGCTGAGTTGCGCGCGCACGGACAGGGGCAGGCAGGGACTGAACCGGCCGACATGCATGCATGGCAGGAGCGGAACGGCCGAGCCCAATCGGGCGGCGGCTTTGCCGGCCGGCCCACGGCTGGCTGGTGCTGCTGCTGCTGCTGCTGCCCATTACGACGATGTCCACATGGATCTCTGCAGGGGATCCCATTCATGCTGGATGCGTGTGGGAATCTCTCCCGAATCTGACCGACTGACATGGCTGCTGCTGTGCTGCTTGCTAGCTAGCTGCATCCAGAATCCGAGTGGATCATGTGCTCACTCGGTCCGTCGGTCGACACTACCGCCATAGTACGACAACACCTAGTAGCTGATGCATCATTGGCTCATTACTCATTATGGATGATACGCCACTTGTTCGTCAACAAGGCCATCACCATCAGAGCCAATCAAGTGGAGAGGACCTGGATCCGATCCATCCACAGGTCCCATTCAGATTCAGCAGGGAGAGGATCGTCGCAGCTGCTGTGTGCCTGCCTCCTGCGGCGCACAACCAGCCAATAATTAGCTACATGCCCCGGCCGGTCCACTCAGCGGTGCGGCGTGACTGTCACGTCATGATAGATATGGAACTATGGAACACAGCTCAAGCTGACAAGCTACCAATGCAAGAAGCCAGCCTGCATGGCGTGGCGATCGATCCATGGGGGACACGTACGGGCCAGGCCACCAGCAGTCCAGCACGCACGCATGCCGTTTGGCAGCTAGCGGCCGAAACGCCGGGAACTCGATGTCGTCGATCATTTGATGCGCGCGGTGTCATCACCATCACGTGGGCGCCGGGTCACAAGCGTCCCCTGTGGGCGCCACGGGAGGCGCACGCGCGGTGCTGTGCATGCCCGCGTCAGGTCGGCGTCGGCCTCGGCCGGTCGCCATTTCTCCCGCCCGCCTTTCCAGTCACCCACGACCACGACGATATCGATCCATCGACGCTCGCGCGCGGAATCACGCAAGGGCCGGGCCTCCTCTCTCGGCACTGTTCATGCGCGTCAGCGTTCGGCGCCGGGGACCGCCGGAGCACTAGTCGCTGACTCGCCCGCGCGCCGCGCGCCTTTCAGATAGTTGGCTTGTACCGAAATTTCGGTTTATGCTGATTTATTATAAGTTGGCTGATTTATTATAAAAAAATATTGTTCGTTGGTCGAGAGAAAAGACGCCGTTGGTCGTGGAAGCGAGCAGGTGTTTCGTTCCTCAATCATTCGCGGGGGGCGCTGATTCTCGGACAGATTCCGATGACCAATCCACGGCGGCACCAGGCGCGCAAGTACTGTACTAGCTAGCTACTGCCTACTGCCTTCGATTCTATCGGCCATACACATGCGACAACGGCGGCCGGCCTGTCAGCTTTTACTGCTTCACCACACCTGCGACGGCGATGCATGGAGAGGGATCGGAGTGCGCCGGTCGTCCAGGCCTATATATATAAACTATGCAATAAGTTATCTTTTTTATCTATATTTAATGTTCAATGTACACGTTTAAAGATTCGATGTGATGGGTGGAAGAGGAAATATTTTGGGTTTGCATGGGAAGTGAACACACCCGATATCTAGTGAGTGCGGCACTGTGGCTCGCTGTCGCTTCAGAACCGAGCGTTCATGCTCATGCGCCCGTCGATTTTTTACCTCGATCGTCTTCACAATGTATGCTGTGTCCAAGCATATCCGCTTTGGTTACTGGATGTCGTAGTACGTAATCTAGATAAGGCTATCTAGTTACACGCAGTTTCTTCTTACGAATTGTACTGCCTTTCTATCATTGCATAGTGACAACGGTTTTATCCATATGGATGCATTGCAGTTGCAGTCAAGGCACGTTGGATCCATGCTACATTTTAGAAACTATTTTTTTACTGTTAGATTGTAAAAAGACTGTTTATAGGGGTGAGTGTGCGTACGTGTTATGGGCGTTTACATTTTACCGTGTAATTAAAAAAATGGCACCTAGGTTTTTAATAGGCAAAAAACTGATAAAAAACCATAGAAAACTAGTTTATGAATTGTAAAAGTTATACTAAAATTTAGGCTGTTTGGATCACAATATAGATTTCATGTTTCATTGGGATGTAAACTAGACATAAAAGTGCTTGTATACTAGAAGATTACAATAAGTATCACGCATGCGTCGCTCCCCTTCCCCCACATCGCTCTCACAGGCATAGGCTTCGCATGTGTCGCTTCCCTTCCTCCGCATCACTCTCACAGGCATGGGCTTCTTCAAGTGAAAACCCTATCCATTCATGGACGGGCGACGGTGGCACCCTCGGTGTCACATCGTCCTTGAGGCTTCGTTCAGACCTAGCTTGGTTCTGATTGTTAGCTCGATGGTGTGTCGCGGACTTCGCTTACGTGTTTGGTTATTCATTGCTTCGCAATTCACCCTGACTACCTGATGCATGTAAATTGGGTGTGCCTTGTCAAGTCAGACCTATCAAGTGAGACCTACCGTGTCATTTGTGTGTGATGTGTCTCGGCAAATGTCACACGAGACTAGCCTTTTTAAACTATGGAAGGTTGTTCCTATGGGCATATGGCAACAACATGAGGCAAGGTTGTCGTTTGCAATAGAAAGTTGAAGCTACTCTTTGCTTTTGTGTTGATCTTGGCAACGGTGATTTATGATGGTCTTCATCTTTGTGTTCTTGCCTGACACTGCAAGGTGTGTTCCATGCCTGAATCTCCTTAGAACCCCTACTTGCTTTTGACACGGGGCCAACATTCCTGGTCCAAGCTTGCAGAGTTGTAGTCGGAGTTGCTCGTTGTTAGGGTAAGATGATGCTTGGCAATGATGATCTATGATGGTCTTCATCTTTGTGTGCTTGCCCGATGCTCCAAGGTGTTCCAATGCCTGAATCTCCATGGAACTGCTACTTGCTTTTGGTGTGGGGCCAGCATTCCTAGCCTGATCATGCAGAGGTGTAGTTAGAGTTGCTCGCTGTTGGGGTAGGGCGATGCTTGGCAATGATGAAGTGTTGTAGACTTGCAGTCTCTATCTAGGTGTGCTGGCGCTAACTATGTGCATGCAGGGGCAACATGGTGGTTTTAGTCGAGGTTTTCCATGAAAAGTTAGAGCTGCTTGGTCGTCTTTTGCGATGAGGCTCAGCAACAATGACACTCGGTAGACTCCGTAGTGTTGTTGCCCACTTTGTGTTCGTTGGTTCGTCACTTGGGATATTGTGTTGTGGTTTTTCGTTGTTTTTTCTTTAATTAACCGTGCATTTGTATGGTTTTTTTTTGCCATAGCTTTCCTTTGAAATTGAGTCAATTCTTTCTTTTATAGTGAATTCTAGGAACCTCCTGTGCTTTTTGAAGGTCCTTAAAAATGCTTGTATGATATATCTTTTCCAAAGCATGATTTGAATATATGAATGAAACATATGAATTGCATGGATTCCCTAGTCTTCGGAATACAGTGAACAAGAGTTGCTTGCTATGCAAATACACACACTGTTACTTTTTATAAGTATATTGTAGGTGCAAACTAACCAAAAAGTAACAAGTAGTTATGGCACACGCATATAATAACCATTTTACAGAAATGTTCCAATATATACAATTTTTTTATGCCGATCTAACCTTAACAAGTCCAATGCATGGTTCGCTACATTGGTTTGCAGCTACAAATGAGCTTGTCACTTGACTGGTGTTCATCATATATGTCTCCTGAAATCATCAACTCGTACTACCATTGTCAGTTAGCATATACGTACACATACTATACCCATATATACCAGGTGTACTTCCAATAAGTATATGAGTAGATAGCCCAAAAGTCCATGAAAATAATGGACCAGTTGTGCAGAAAAGAAAAAGGAAAACTCTACAACTTGCATGCACAATACACAATGAGGTTCCACATAAGAACACCATCTTACGTTGATGCCTATCTAGACACAAAACCTCGCAAAAGTGGAAAGTAACACATGGGTCAATGCAAAAGAAGAGGGGAACTGGAATCATGACTCCAGAAAAAGCTAAGGAGCAAGGTTGTAACACCTCAAGTGTTTAGCTCCATAATTGCATTGCATTTGCATAAGCATAAGCATGCATCATGCATATTATTTTATGTGATGCAACAATTGTGATTGTTTTAGAAATTTTATTTGGCTCACATCATGTGATACGTGATAGTTGGTGTGACAAAAAGGTAGAGTGACCAATTATGTCCTACAACACCTTAGTTATACTTAGGGTAACTCTTGGAGCAAGGTTCATGTTGGCCAAAATTACTAAAATGCCCTCCAAGAGGTGGTTGACCACCCTTTTGGCCCTAGAATGCTCTGGTTTGACCAATTAAAAAGTCCAGCTTAGAAACCTTGCATGGAGGAGCAACCTTAAGCAAAGTTGTAGAGAATTTTATAAGGAACAAAAGTTCTAATATGGCCATCTCATGAAAATGACCAGAACATGCTCAAAAATGGCCCACAAGTCAGTATTAGGGGCTGTTTTGGGACTTAGCAAATTTTGGCTAAGTGTGAAGCTGAAAACCGTTTCACTGTACCTCACTTTGGCAACTTGTAACTCACAAACCAGGCCGAACCAGTCTTTGAGCCAATTGACAAAGTTGTTGTCCACACATAGCTCTACAACATTGTCAATATCACCAGCACCTAGTTCTAAATGGTTTAGGAGATGTGGTGTCTTAAAAATAGGGTTTCAGTCGGCATTATCTCTGAAACTGCATTTCAGTTTCAAGGGGCACCACTTTAGAGCTCTGTAGTTTCAAATCTAGGCCGAACCAGCCCAAACTCCAATTGACAAACTTGTAGACCTCATGTAGCTCTACAACATTGCCAACATCAACCATGCCTGGTTCTCACTGGTTTGGGAGTGAATCGGCGACGAAGTTGCTCTGTCAGTCGAACGGTGACGGACTCCTTTCAGTCGGCAGCATCGGCATTCAGTCGACCGGCAGCTCCATGCCGTGGCGCGCGGGCAGAAGAGCGGCGACGCATGGCGACCGAGCGCTGCCATCGCCTCCACGTCGCGAGCCCAGGCGCGGGATTGAACACCGAGCGGCCACCTCCAACCCCCCACTCGCGCCCATTTTCTTCTCCCTCCCCTCGCTCTGGCCGGGTTCACCGAGGCGGAGAACGAAGGCGCCATTGTCGCCGCAGCCCGCTCTGTGCTCGTGCAAGCTCACCGTCGCACCCCCGTCCTCCAAATCCCGTCCACCGCTCCACCCGAATCCCCTCCACCTCCTCCAACCGTGGCTTGAGCGGATTGTGTCGAGGTGAGGGCAAATTTCGTTTTCCGCCACCGTAAGTCCTCGCCGGCGCACTGTCCGCGCGACGGCTCACCGTGGCCAGCTCCCTACTGTCGCCCTCCATTCTTGTTAGTTCCTGTTCTGGGTTCCGGATCGGGTAGAGAAGCTTAGGCGATGATGTTACCGGCTAGGGTGGACGGTACACGCCGGAACACGGTCGTGCGCTGCCGCGCCATGATCACCGACGCGGTGCTCACGCGGTCAGCCGCATTCGCCCCACCTCTGTCCTTACCCTTAGCTTGGATAGGTCCGTCATCTCCTCTGGAAGCCGTAGCACGCCCAACCTAGGTCCCTGGCTCCCGGAGCTCGCCGGACCGCCGTCGGGTGCTGTCTCCGAGCCGCGCCCGCCATGGCCGTCGTAGCTAGGGTGGGATGGGGTTAGCAAAGCTAGGTTTGGTCGATGCGGAAAGTCACGGGGAAACCGGCGGTGGTCTTCCCGTCGCCGGAGACGCCGTCGTCGGCGAGCTCGAGCTCGTCGGAGTCGCGGCCGTCTCCTCCCCTCCGCTCTTCTCTCTATGACCTGCGGGCCCGCGCTGTCAGCACCCGCGCGCGGGCGGGATGGCTGAGCAGGCCGCGCGTGTGTCGCGGGCCGCGCGCGAGCGCCGTGGGCCGCGTCCTTTCCCGGGCCGGCCCAGTATAAAATGAGATCTTTTTCGTTTTTATTTATTTTTGCTACAGAATTTTGGTTAAGTTTGGAAAATGTAGATCTAGGGTTTTACTTGCTCAAAAATCATGAGATAAATTTTGTTAGGATCTGCATGAGGTGTAGTATTTTAGAAAAATATGAGTTTGCTATATGATGTTTAGTTTTTGGGATATTTAAATAGGTCTTTGAAATGTGTTTTAAATCACATGCAAACTTGTTTAAATTATATCTCGAGTTTCAGTGTTCCAAAAATTATGAAATTTGGTGGGTAGACTAATTTATACTTGCTCTAGCTTTGGTAAAAATTTGGGCAGTAGTGCTTAAGTACTTTTTAAGTTATAAGGCTATCTTATTATTCTAGGAAATATTTAAATGAATTTTTGTATTTTTTCTACATGTGCAATGTTCATATAAATTTTTGGAGAATGTCTTGGTACCCTAGAGTGTCTAAAAAAATTAAGAAATCTGTTGTTTGACACTTTTTACTGTGCTTTGTTATTTATACAAAAATCAGCCTTTTTGGCTTGGAAATTTTGTGTAGGAAGTTCCTGAGAATAAATTTAGTTCAAATTTTTACAGTAGCCTCTTTTTGGGTCAGAGAGTCTCCTGTAATTTTTGTAGAATTTTAGGAGCAGTTTACATATATGTTTGAAACTCCACTTAATTACTTAAGTAAATTAAGAAATGAGTTTAAATAAATATTCTAGGTGGGCACACCTTACTTTCTGGTGTTTTTGTGACCTTTGTGAACTTGTAGTAGTATTAGTTTGGTCTTAGAAAATGTTTGCCACATCAATAAATATTTAACCTTTACAATATTAGGTTTTCTGGACAGCTGATAGTATTCTAGGTTTGACCTTGGATAAAGGTGGTTGCTGGAAAACTTGTAAATACCAAAGTTATAGTAAAAATTGTAAATGAGCTTGTGTCAAAAATTGGGAGCATTTGGCTTAGTAGTTTGGGAGTTATTGTTGTTTAAAGTGACAGTCCAGAAGTGACTGCTCTCTGTTTAGAGAGAGCAGATTCTGGAACTTTGGAATTTCGACTAGGTAAACTTTGGAATTAAGTGCTGTGGTCTGAAAACAAATTGTGGTGCATTTCTTAAGCTTTCGAGATTGTCTTAGATCATATCTTTTGGAGTTAGGAATCTTCAGTTATGTCAGAATCTTTGAGCTGCTGTCCAGAATAACTTACTGTGGTAACCTAAATAATGTCACTCTTGTGTTTATTAGGTGTTAGGGCCTTAACCGAAGAGGAACAACTATATCTTAGGTTGGGTAGATTAGATAAGTACTTCTCCACCGGAGAAGAGATTTGCACGTACTAATAAAGTAACTTGGTTAGATTATTATTTTATTTCTGAAATGCATTTCATTCCGAGCATGTTGCACCCATTTATGCATTCATGATATTTATTGTGCATTCATGCAATAGGTGTACCGGAGGGGGTAACTCTCCTCGAATTCGAGCCAGTGATTCCGGAGGAAATCCAGGACCAGCCGGAGCAGCTAGAGGAACCAGCCGGCGACGAAGCTCCTGCCGAAGATCTACCCGAGTGTCCTGACCACCGGCCTTCAACCTTTCTGAAAGGCAAGCCCCGGTGCATGCTGAACCTACTGATTTATAAATTAATCTTGAGTACTTTTAATTGTTTACTGCATTAAGTTGTAGGAGTTATATGAAAACACTTGTTGCATTATACCTGTCCTTGTCCAGATATCGTACTTAATCCTATATTAGGTTTAGGCACGTGTCAATGCTTAGCCCTGCTTAGTACGGTAGAAGTCGGGTGATTTCCGGTCATCCGCGAGATGTAGGAAGGAGTCACGAGTGGCTTTAGGGCTATCGTGGATGGAACCATGCTTAAAAATGAAATTGAGACCGGGCGGGAGTTCGATAGTACAGCCGCAAGACACTTCACGTCTTGGGTGTGGAGTTATGCCCGTCTGAGTCGTTTAAGGACCGATTCGCTGTACGTCCTTAAATCATGTTGAACGCAGTCTAACACTTAGTTGGCCGGATAAGTCGTTCCGACCGCGAAGCCGAGTAATGTGGTTCAGGCCGGGAATCGAATGGTAGGTTGCTTCTTGGAGAAGAGAAAGGATGTGCTTGGGACATTGGCGTGAGACCAAGGGGGGGTTAGAGTCCCTATCACCTGGCAGAGTGTCGCCCTTGGGGTCGCGACATTATTCGGACCCGCGATTCCTGAATCATATGAAACGGTGGCCTGTGCGACCCTGGCAGGGGTCTGCACGGTGAGTGTTAGAAATACCCCTCCAGCTGGATAGGAATTCGATTCGAATCGCCGTCGCTCCCGGTTAGTGAGCACTTGACTTGAGCAGCGGCAACGTAGATCTCATTAAATGAACTGGTGGTTAAGGGAATGATACAATGTTGCCATAATGATATACCTGCTATGGATATAATAATAATGTTGTTTGATTATAATCAAGTGCATGTTTAGTACAGGTGCTAAGATAGATGACAGGTACATGCTAAAAATAACTGCTAGTACAGGTTATAAGAGTTTCAATTACTTATGCCTTTATGCAAAATGTTATGTCAGCTAGCCTCTTGTGTAAGCCTTGCATAATCCTTGGTGTCATCTTATTTCTGGTTTTTGACGGGTAAGTCTAGCTGAGTACATTTCAGTACTCAGGGTTTATTCCCTCCTGTTGCAGATGATATGCTCTATCAAGGCTTCTGCAAAACTTGTCTCCACCCTGCGGGTGAAGAAGACTAGATTACTTGGGCGTGATCATCTTTTATGTACTTTCCTCATGCTTTTGCGGGTTGTGGATCATCAAGACTGGCAGTAGTTAAACATCTGGTGTGTGTTTGCTTCCGCTACTTTTATAAACTTGGTTTGTAATAATTGCGACTCCGTTTGTGTAAACTTATTTCAGAACTACTGGTTACATGTAACGTATGATGTTGTATGTTGAATGATGCGATCCTGGTTGTAAGCAAGTTGGTTTGAAATCCTTCGTGGTTTCGATTGACTACCGGGATTATATGAGCTCAAGTTCGAAAATTTGAGCGCCTCGGTGCTTGTTTTTGTACTTGTGCTCTTATAATTTGGGCGGTTCTGTTACAAAGGTTGCACACACTAGTAAAGTGACAACGTTTGTAAACTAATGAAGAATATGCTCTCGTGTAGAATAAGTACTGATCGATGAAGTAGATCTGTCTGCACATGATCAAGCAAAACACACACAACAATGATCTAGCTTTGAGAATCATTTGTTCATTTTATTTACTCCTCTCTCAAATTATATTTTTTATATTATATGTGAGACGGTGAAAATGGCGGTGGTCTATTAGAATGCAAATGGATCTAGAATGACGATAATATAATTAGAACATTTTTCATAGAGAAAATATCAAGAGTAGTTTGACATGTGCATAAAAGACTAGACTGGAACTATAATTAAATCATATGAAACGATGGAGTTCCACACCATTTTATCTCATTCTAGAAAAAGAAACATTGTAGTGTTTTTGATATTTTTTATAGTTTTCCTTAGTTTTATTGTCTAGCGGTATATTTGTCACACATTCAACCAAAAGTTTCGTTGTCATTTTGCTTGATTTTCTACACAGTTCTTTAGTTTAATAGATCTAAAGTGACATATATATCGCAAAATTAAATCTATCATGTTATATAGTGACTAATGAGATGTAAAATTTCAACACGGTCTAAATTACACGCTCGTCTCTTTTATATTTGTTACCCAACAAATGTAGGCACCACTATTTACTAATCCCCATTAATCATCACAAGCAGGGGCGAAGCTAGAGCAAATCAGAGGGGGATGCCTGGCTCTTGTAGATATGAAAATTTAATATGAAACCATGGTAAAAATCTGTTCCTAACATAGATTTTTTGAATTTTTGTGGGTGCCTGGGCACCCACGACCAACAACATAGCTTCACCCCTGATCACAAGCTATGATTTCTATCCAATTAAAATGATCTATTGGATACAAATTAAATTATGGGGCGGCCAACAAATTAGCATGAATTACTAGAGCCTCGAAAGATTGTTGTGGAAGGAAAAAATATTTTGGTCAGGAATATGCTTCTCTCAGAAGATCATCATTCATAAAAAGAATTAAATAACACATTGAATATTCAAATATTCAAACCAATCCTATTCTCTTATAAAGCTAAACCCCACTAGAGATTTCTCTCAACATGCAATCTATCCATATCAACAATCCACTAGAACTTGTAATTATAGCCAACTAGCACATATAATTATGATAGTTATCTCTTCATCCACTAACATGCATTTAGTTGTCCACATCGATGTGTCAAACTATTCACCAAAATTAATTTAAGATAGTTTCATTCATATAACTATAAATATAAATAGTCTAATTTCTTTTAAAATTATCCGGAATCCCCGCAGCAACACGCGAGGTATTCTCCTAGTTATATTAAGAATTGAGTGGTATGAAGACTGAACAATACATGTACTCATCATTAGTTCAAGCATAAAAATAATTTGCAACAAATATATTATTATACTATAAGAAAAGAAGAAATTTCTCCATTCATCTATTACAATCAACACTTACAAAAACAACTTAGATTGTTTGTAAAATAAAAGAATCTTTTCAACCTCACAAAAAACAATCTATCAACTATCTCAAATTAGGAGATTTAATGTTAGAGAAAAACTAAAAGACAAAATATCAACCTATAATTTTTTTTACATGTACTAGCCTAATTCAACTATATGATTGTGGTGGTAGAGAAGCTAGCATCATATTTTTCCTATTGCACCTACCCATTAGAATAGATGTAAATAAACTAGTACATGTATTCACAAAGTTATCGAATAAAAATAGAAGATGGGTGGCCTTATCAATCAATAAATCAGATACTATTTGCTCTTGTGTCTTTCATAGCCAAAGTCATTCCAACATCGAACGATATCATCTCCAATATTGGTAGCATCCATGGACACACCAAGGAGCCCACGTCTTGAGAACCCAGCAGCATAAAGCCCATTCTTTCCTTTCCATTCATTTGAATTGTGTGGAAATCCATTTTTCTCTGAAAAGAAATCTTTCTCCTATTTACAAATGAAAGACAATTAGGTCAATAACATCAATTGTAAGGAGCACATGCCAAAAGAAGTGATATTAAGTACACAATGTTCTATTTTTTATATAAACTTTTAGTACCTTTAACCAATAAGGAACATTGCTTTTGTATCCGGTGGCAAGAATCACAATATCAAAAGATTCAGTTTTGCCGTCAATTAACTGAACACCATGCTCTTGGAAACTTTGAATTGCTGGAAACACCTGTCAAATTTACAATGGAGACAAAATTATTAGGACATGTAATTAAGATAGTTATACAATCACAACAATGTCTAAATGAAAACAAGTAAATTAATTACTTTAATGTCTCCAGACTTGATCTTGGCTATAGTCCCCACATCTAGAACCGGCGTCTTTCCAGAGACTTTCTTCAGCTCCATCGGGCCAATGCTGGGTCGAGGAATGCCGAGGCGTGCGGTGTTGCCTAGCATGAGCTGCGTGAGCAGTAGGAGGACCTGGTCCACTGTCTGGACTGATAGATACATGAGAAGCCACATGGACAAACCAAAAGTGGAGAGTCCCATGATCTCTCTTGGAAGGACATGCACCTGAAAAAGATAAGAAAGATATATACTATCGGTTTCATAGTTCAGAATAAGAGTCACTAATGCACTAATTACAGTTACAGTCAGTTGGAGAAATGATCATCTATCTGAGATACTATAAACTAACACCGAAAGGGGAAGCAAATCAAAGTGGCTCTTGTTTTTGTTTTCTTTCGTGACAGGGATGCAAGTTTAAAAAAGCAATTTGGCAAAAGGGAGCAAAATACTAAAGGTTGAGCCTCTGGGCCCAAACAGAGCTAACCTGCCCTTTTATAGATATTGTGTTAGTTGCAAGCTGGCGGTTGCTAGGTTGTACTACAACTTTGCAAAGTGCGTGGGAGCTACAACACACCTGGTGCAGCTTCCATATTCATATGCTTATCAGCATCAAAGTAGTTTTAGGTAATGGTTTGCAAATCACGTTCTAGTAAGAGAAAAGAAAAGAGAAAACACAAAATATATATATGTAATATCAATGTAAAGTATGTTACTATGTTAGTGCTATTGTTCGTTACTCCTATTTGGCCAACTAACTGAACTGAAGGAATTTGGCAGTTTTGAAAATTCATTTCAATCTGTCCTGGAGTAAACAAATCTAACTAGGAAGGTTTGTTTTTTCTGTTGTTATTTCCTCGAAAAGGATCAAGCGCATGCTCATGAATCCCGAGAAAGTTCCATGGAGAATCACGGCCTCTTTCTTGGCATGCATGCCAGAGGGGCTCTCTCTGGCAAGCTAGCTCGTGTGCTTTTTTTTTACCCAAGGAAGAAAAGTAAGGTTAACACATGCAGTGAGATCTCACAGACTAGCCACAAAACTATTGTGCTTCGGGAATCGAAGTGTATGAACACGTGAGATCAAGATGCCAACTAAAGCCAAGCATTTTATATATAGTTAGTATAATAACAGCCATGCTAGCTATAGCTTTATCATGCGGCCTTATATTTTGCTGCAACATAACATGAACAAAAAGAAATAAAGGACCGGGGGGAAAGTTGCACCAATGGAAAAGATGCAAATACCACCTTTGTTTGTTTAGTGGGTTCGTTTGTGCGTGCATCTTTTCACTAATGTTAGTAGGAGAGTATTAGCAAAACACAAATCTCTGGATTATATATCGACTAGCTATTGGTTGCCATGGTTAGTTAAATCGATCCATATTATTCCATCTGAAGAAGAAAGCAAACCTATTTATTTTAAATAAAAGATGAAAAAGAAGAAAATTGCAAAACAAACCCAAACACAAACGATCGAATTAAGGTGTGCAAAATTAGACAAAATGGAAGAGTGACCGAGCTGAGAGGTGATTGAGATTGAAAACGATGATCCATGAAATGAAGACTCTGTTATATATCTTCTCACCGAGTCACGCACAACCATGGAGGTTTGCACATTATGGTTGGAGAGGTCAAGAGACACCTCCATACCGGAGTTGCCGCAGCCGACGACGAGCACCTTCTTACCCCGATAGTCCTCGCCGCTGCGGTAGTCGCTGGAGTGCATGACGAGGCCCCTGAAGGCATGGATGCCATCGATGTCGGGCATGACGGGCTCGGCGTTCTCGCCGGTGGCGACGACGAGCCATTTGGAGCGGTACTCCCTGGTGACACCGCCGCCGCCGCCGTCGACGGTGTGGACACACCAGAAGTCATCGTGGTGCTCGGCGCTGACGACGGCCTGGCGGAAGAAGGGCCTGATGCCGAAGGTGGCGATGTAGTCCTCGAGGTAGGCGAGGAACTGCTCCCTGGTTGGGTACGCCGGGTAGCTTGGCGGGAAGGGCATGAGCGGCAGCTGGCAGTAGCGCTTGGGCAGGTGGAGGCGCAGCCTGCGGTACGTGCGGTGGCGCCACAGCGAGGCGACGCAGCCGTGGCGCTCGAGCAGCACGTACGGGACGCCGCGCATGGTGAGGCACGCCGCCACCGCCAGCCCTGCCGGCCCCGCGCCCACGATCACCGGCCCCGCCAGCACCTCTCCGTGCTCGCCCACGGGGAAGCCCGTGGCCGTCGCCCTCGCGGCGCGCCGCGGGCTGTACAGCGGGTCGTGCGCCCTCTTGCCCTCCGTCTCGGCAAAGCGGTCCATGATCGATCTCGGCCGGCCGGCCAGCCGCCAGTCCACCAGCAGAGCACTGGCTATATGCGCTCGCGACCAGCACAGCAGGAAGCTCGATCGATGGCACTACTACTATATCTATTTATGTATTCGCTAGCTTGGCTGATCAGATATAGTATAGATGAGATGGATGGACGATCGATCTGCAGACTGCAGCTAGAGGTAGCTAGCGACGCAGGACTACACTACAGGAGGAAGAGGATGTGAGCTAGATGGTTTATATATATATACAGATACAATGTGCAGTGGCCTGTTATCTGCTGTTCCTCCTCAATCTCGCTCTTCTCTGTGTCTCTTGCGAGCACGAACTTAATGCCACTAGTGGTTCGCCGAGGAGAAGGCAGAGCGGGAGGGAGCGGTGGTTAATTTTCCGACCGTTTTTTTTGGGAATCAGCTGATTATTAGTGTATGTGTGTGTGTGTGTGTGTGTGTGTGTGTGTGTGTGTGTGTGTGTATATATATATATATATATATATATATATATATATATATATATATTCCGGTCGGATATATGGATTGATGCCGACCGGGTGATGCGTTGCAAGGAAAGACTGAGACAAGTGTGCACCAGCAGGCAGGGCAGGCATGTCTGCTTCTTGATCCCTTTGTCTTCCTCATCGACTAGTCCGAGATCACCGTGGCGTCATTGAGCGGTGACTAATCAACGGCAGTTCCAGCAGGAGCAGCTCTTGGACCTGTCCTCAGTCCAAGCAGCAGCTCTTGGACCTGTTTGGTAGAGCTGGCTAGTTTCGGTTCTTCGTGCACTGCAGTAAAGAACTATTTGTCTCTTCTTAAAATGACTTTTTCTTTTCTTTTGCGAATTACATAGTACAATATAGACACTTGCAACATACACACACTCACACCCCTATGAACACACGCACGCAAACCCTACACCTATGAGCATTTTCGAAGTCTGGGCCGGTAAATTCTTGAGATTGAGGAAGTCGCCACAGACACCTCGCTATCGACGGGAACGTCGACTATAACACTAAAAACACAATGCTACAAAATCCTGGATGTTCACTCCCACGAGGAGTCGAATCCAGGACCTGAGGTGCTACTACCACTAGGCTACCAGTCATTTGGCCTCTTCTTAAAACGAGTTAGGAGCAGAAGAAACCACTATTTTAGTTTCACCAGCGATGTAGCAAGAAGCCGAAGTCGTGTCAAATAGGACCTATATTTAGGTTGTTCAACAGATCCAATGCAGCATTTCTCGATGCACGGATATACATCTCATAATTTACAATATTGTTTATAGATACAAAACAGAATGGTATAGATAAAAACATAGTGCAATTATTTATAATGTTCTATATTCTTGTAACTAAGAAAAATCTTGGAATTATTTATGAGATTTTTAAGTAACCATTTAAAAGACATGTCATTGGAGTTTCCTACATCAACGATTAACATGGGCTATAAAGTGAAAAAACATGCATTGATCATCACCAGGAGAAGCATCCAAATTTTATGGCTGGTGGTATGATACATCCGTGCAATCATCACTTAGCTTAAAAACAAATGTTTTCACACAAAAATGATCTTGTTGCATCCTTAATAAAACAAATTACACTCTTAGAACTATACAAAATAGCATAGCCATTTTGGACTAGAGAAAAATAGATGAGCGGGGGTCTGGGGGATCTGGTGGATCTTGATCCTTGAAAGCAGCACTCTACCAAGCAGGCTTGATTTTGGCCGGGAGCCCGGGACCAAAGACCTAGTTAATAATGATCTTGCATGATTAACATCCTAGTGTTGAAGTAGCAACGCATGTGCATCATTGCGCCTAGATACAAAAGCTTATTGGAACTGGAAACATTAATAAATTTGCTTTGTAATATAAAGGAGTTCCATGTACGTATAAGTTCTAACCCTAGCTATAAAAAATGTATTTACCTCCTAGTCCGTTCTGATTTATAAGCCGTTTAGAAATTGAGGGAGTAATATACAATCGTGTTTATCATTCAAACACTCCCGCATATCATGTTTATGTCGTATACTTATGTGGACTAAATGTTGTGAAAATATCCGATACGGGCAAGCAAGGTGCTTTTCAATTATTATGACCATTTGGTCATGATATCTCTAAATTGCATCAAATATCACAATTACCTTTTTTTGAAACTACACACAACATATATTTTTGAAAGGACGGCAAGAGATTTGTCGCAATTTTTATTAGACGAGGAAAGCAAAAAAAAGCACTGAACAAGAAAAAACAACAGCAGCCTCAGCCGGGGTCCAAGGAAATACCAAAACAAGACAGCAAACCCCTAACAACTCCTAGATGAAAGAAAAAACGATAGCCAAGAATACCACTAGACCCCCGCTTTGGCAAAGGAACAACTGACCACAAAAGACGGCGAAGGAAAAAACTACTACACTATAGAGAGGTTTGAATGCGCACAGTATATATGATTGTGTTTTTTCACAAAAAAATCCACCAGGAAATTAAATGAAATATACTCCTACAAGCATCCCTTGGTGTGTGGAGCTGGGCATGATCACAGATCACTTGCATGCTGGGAACCTTCGTTCCATAATACATAAAGCATCGTGTTAATAATCAAAGTAAAATAATTTCACTTTATAAAGTCTACAAAAAGTTAGATATGGGCGGGCAAGGTCCTGCGAACGAAGGTGGTACCAAACTTTAACGTCCTATGAGATGAGAGACTGGAATGTTTGGATTTAGAATGCACAGCCAATCAATAGTAAGAGAGGGTATAGTAGTGCAGCAAATGCACAGCCAATCAATAGTAAGAGAGGGTATAGTAGTGCAGCAATATCAAAATGTTCGATCCCTTGCAAACTAAGTTATCAAGTTTGACTTTTCACAACATCATATCAATTCCTTCATGCGCCTTTGCAACTTTTAAATCCATGATTGAGAAGTAAAAGGCTATTGAACCTCTTTGTTTCATGGCTCTTTGTTTCATTCCAGGCTAGTTAAATGAAAACTTTTGCTGGCCAGTTGAGAATTAGATCGAGCAGCTTTTATGTGACAAAGTTAGGTTCTCTTTGACATGGTTTCTCGAGGGGCTTTGGTCTAGACTTCTCTGACTTTTTAGGAAAAGGCTTTGGTCTAGACTTCTCTGACTTTTTAGGAAAAGTCGTACCAAAATGCTATCTCATAAAAATGGCTCTACGAGAAAAGTTATAGAGGGGAGAAGCTGTTTTTACTAGAAGGGTGAACTCATCTAAGCGTCACTTCTCCAACTTCTATGACTCCTTGGGTGAAACTGTTTGCAAAAAATCCACCAAATAGGGCCTTAATTATTCAATTGGAGAGCACAAAAGCCACCATTTTACATGTCAAAAATTTACACTGGTTAAACAATTTATATACTCCCTCCATGTCCCTAAATAAAGTCGTTCTGGACATTGACACGGTCTTCAAAAAAAACAACTTTGACCACTACTTTTTATTATAAAATGTTTATAAAATATAGTCAATATATACTTTTATTAAACTATATTTTGAGACGAATCTACTTACATCACTTTCATAGTTTCAAACTCAACCCAAAAGAGTTTATTTATAGTCAAAGTTAAATGTTTGACTTAAGATACGGCAACCTCAAAACAACTATCTTTAGGAACATGGAGGGAGTACCTAATAATAAAGTGAGAATTGATTCTTCCAAGCACTACGCTATAATTGCTAATCATTGCCGGTTCAAAAGTAGTGTTATCTTCCAAGCGCCCGTGTTGTAGCAGTTCAATTCATCCATAGATTGATTCATCACAAAGAGAGGGCAGGATTCAACACCACATATCGATTAATTCATCACATCATACAGAGGGAGAGATTCAAAACATCATAGATCAATTCATCAAATCACACAGAGAGATAACACATCAAAGAGAGAGGGGGAGACTCAACACATCATCGATTCATCCATGCATCATCGTGCCTGGGAGCTCCGCTCGCAACCTGTATGTCGGTTGGGGAGGTCGGCCGCTCGCACGCCCCTGCCCACCACGTGCCGCCCGGGAGGCCACTACCCACACCCCTGGGATATAGCTAGGAGGAGAGAGGAGGAAGATAGCTTGCTAGAGGAAGACTGGTCGAGAGGAGAAGTGAGATAAGTTAATGGAGAGAGAGAGGAGCGAGCGGACATCATCTATACGACTTAAACGGATCGAATCAAATGTTCAAGTCCAAGTGCGGGAATCACTACCAGTTGATAATAATATAACCGGACAACAATAGTATCACTGTCGGGTTGCATTACCAAGCAGTAGTGATAATTATTTATCATTGTCGGTTGTTTTTTTTTTAAATCTAGTAGTGATAGGCTTGTTGCTTACGAACTGGCAGTGATTATCTGCTATGAGTGAACTATCTTTTTTTCCTTTCACACAATGCCCTCACTTCTCTCTCTATATCTCGTATCTAGCCCAACCTCACGACCTATGCCCACACCAGATAGAACTGTGCAACGTTCATGTGCCCAGCAACGGTATTGAGTCCAATTTCAAGATATGTACTGGAACAGATAATACTATCGCCGATTAAATCTCCAGACCACAAATCATCCTGATAATCATGGCATCACGCAACAAGTTGTACATTCCGTTAACGTTGCAATGGGTATATTTGCTAGTCATTTCTCTTCCAAAAAAAACAAATAAATACATCCATTTAAGAGAAAAGAAGGATGCTTTGTCGGCCCTTAATTACTTGACGCTTTGACATATGGCGTTATGTAACATCATTTATCCATTTAATTACTTTTTAGAGATCCGTTTCCTGCCTTTTTTACTTTTTGGCACTAAATAATGCACTCCACATATGAAAAGCTTGCTAATAATGAGCGATTAGAAAAACGGACAACTGGGAGGTAATAGATTTAATTTCCCGCTCAGTTCCACACTCAAACTATTCCATTGTTCATTATAAAAATATACAAGCAGCTAAGAATAATAGGTCACCATCAAAAGGCTATAAGCCTATAATAAGCATGCACGTAGGTGAGCTATGCTTTTGTATGAACTACAGCATCAAAACCAAAATACTCCCTCCCTACCAAAAACTTGATGTTTTAGAATTTTTATTTTAGGACAGATTAGTGCTCAACAAAATTATCCATACAGTCATACACCCCTATTTATTAAAGATGAACTATGCTAATTAATAAGAAATAGGAAAAAAATACATAGAGGCATGCATACCGCAGTCCTAAACTGATATGGACCAAATCTATTGTCGAAGAGCTAAAACATCATGTTTTCTAGGACATTTTTTAATCCTAGAACATCATCAGCTCTTCTGGGATGGAGAGAGTAGTATATTAGGAACAGTACGTACAGAGAACATTGTTCAAATTGTACTTAACAATGTCACCTGCTGGTTGTTAGATTCTTGCTTCCTTCACAAGCAGTACCCTGATAAGATGAATAGTGAGGCGGCCGTCGTACGAACAATTAACCATGCATTGTTTTATATATAATCTTGTGTTAAAGTTAAGCTGGGAAAAGGAATTTGCAATGAGTGAGTTAGGTATAGGAGCATGCTGAAAGAGTGGAATATAGGAATACACTATCCTTCTTCGATTGATCGGGTACACATGTGTGCGAGGTCGTATACATATGTACCCGATCAATCGAAGAAGGAAAGTGTATTACTATATTTCACTCTTTCATGGTACCAGAGGAGGTTACGATCCCGTAATCACCGCTTCCGCCTAACCCTATCCAACCGACGCCGTTCCCCACGAACGGTGCGCCGCCGCCGACGCTGGGCAGTTCGCTCGCCGGCCTCCTCTTCCCGCACGAGCGCCATCGCGCCGTGCCTGCCTCTCCCGCGTGTGACGCCTGCGATCCCGACGCAGTCAAGCCCGCGATCCCGACGCGCGTCCATCGCCGATGGCCGAATCTGAAGCCGAGCGCCAGGCCCGCGAAGCGCGCGAGGAGCGCGAGCGCGAGGCCGAGGCTGCCCGCCTCCGTCAGATCGCCGCCGATCGCGCCAAGGCTCTCGACGAGTATGAGGCCAAGCACGCCGACGTCCACTCCGCCGCCATCGCCGTCCTGAACATCAAGGTGCTCGTCCCGGTGGTCCTCGACCGCGCCGCGAACAACTACAACCGCTGGCGCTCCCTCTTCCTCGTCATGCTCGGCAAGTACACCCTCACCGATCACGTCCTCACCAACGTGGTCAACGCCGATCGGCCGACGTGGGTGCAGATGGACTGCACCGTCCTCACGTGGATCTACGGGACGATCAACGCCGACCTTCAGCAGTCCACCATGCTTAAGAACCCCAACGCTCGCATCGCCTGGCTCCATCTCGAGGACGAGTTCCTCGGCCAGCGTGAATCGCGCGCGCTGCTGCTGTCCGCCGAGTTCCGCACGGTGAAGCAAGGGTCGTCATCCATCACCGACTTCTACCGCAAGCTCGAGACGATGGCTGCCACCCTCAACGACTTTCGGCGATCCCGTTGGCGACCACACCCTCGTCCTCACGCTCCTCCGTGGCCTCAGCGACAAGTTCTGCCCCATGGTCACCAACATCAAGCTGCGGTAGCCGTTCCCCACCTTCGCCGAGGCGCGCACGCTCCTCCTGCTCGAGGAGATCGACATCAACGACGCTGCCGGTGACACCCCCGTCCCGCCACCTCCAGCACCGCCGGCCCTCTTCACTGACTCGGCCGGCAGCTCTCGCCCTCCCAGTCGCGCACCTGGTGACGCTCAAGGGGGCAACCAGGGCGGTGGTCACGGGGGCGGCCAAAGAGGTGGCTACGGCGGCGGTCAGGGCAACCGCAACGGGCGCCGGCATGGTCGCGGTGGCAACAAGCAGCAGCAGGGCACCAACGCCGGGCAACCCGGTGCTCCTCATCCGCCGCCCATGATCTACAACCCGTGGGCGGGCACGCTGCAGTTTTGGCCGCACCAGCCACCCACGGGCCCTGCGCCAGGAGCACCTCATCGCCCGCCGGCCTTCACCGCCATCACGCCGCCTCAGCCCTACCTTGCGCCATACAACTATGGCGCACCTCCAGGGTTCGGGTACGGGAAACCCGGCCCCTATGCTCCACCACCGCAGCAGCAGGCGCCACAGCGGCCGTGGACTCCCATGCACGGGGGGTCATTCGACACGACGTCGCTCGCCAGCAACTTCAGCACCATGTCGCTGACTCCTCCGGGTCCTAGCGACTGGTACGTCGACTCTGGTGTTGACGCTCATATGGTCAACAACGCTGGTATAATTTCATCCTCTCACCCTCCTTTGTCATCAAATCCTTCATCTATCATTGTTGGTAATGGGGCTACACTTCCTGTTACTTCCGTCGGATCTCACTCCTTTTCGACTTCGCAACGGCCTTTAATTCTTTCTAATGTTCTAGTTTCCCCTGGAATTATTAAGAACTTAATTTCCATTCGTTGTTTCACCACTGATAATAATTGTTCCATTGAGTTTGATCTTTTCGGTCTCTCTGTGAAGGACCTTCAGACACGGAGCGTGATCGCTAGGTGCAATAGCACGGGTGATCTCTACCCGTTCTTCCCGCCAGCATCCACCAGCACCACCAGCGCCACCGCCCTCACTGTTGCAGCGTCCACCACCCTCTGGCATCGCCGCCTCGGTCACGTCGGTCATGAGGCTTTGTCCAAGCTAATTACTTCCAATGCTATTTCATGTAATAAGAGCCACGATACTCATGTTTGCCACGCTTGCCAGCTTGGTCGCCATGTGCGCCTCCCATTTAGCCTGTCAAACTCGTGTGCGTCGCGCCCATTTGATTTAATACATTGTGATCTTTGGACCTCTCCAGTTGTCAGTGTTTCTGGATACAAATATTATCTTGTCATTCTCGATGATTGCACTCACCACCTCAAATCCGACACTTTTACCACTCTTACCAATTTTTTCTCTCATGTGCGCACACAGTTCGACTCCTCCATTAAGGCAGTCCAGTGTGACAATGGCCGTGAATTTGATCATTCCTCAGCCCGCACGTTCTTCCTCACACATGGCAGTGTCCATGCCGCCGGGAAGTTGTGAACCTGCATACACAGCTCTTAACCCATAGGGCAAAGAGGAATCATCAGCGCTGTCCAAAAAATTGAGTGTGGTGGGATCCTGGGGCGAAGTGGACATATCGGCGAAAGGAAACACCACCTCGTCGAAGACAACATGTCTGGAGACGATAATGCGGTTGGAATGAAGGTCAAGGCACCGATAGCCCTTATGATCAGCTGAGTACCCCAGAAAGACACACAAGGAGGAGCGAGGTGATAGTTTATGTGGAGCTGTGGATGACAGGTTAGGATAGCAGGCGCAGCCAAAAACACGAAGGTGGGTGTAGTCAGGTTGCACGCCGTGTAGAACAAAGTGGGGGGGGGGCGTCTAAGGTTTTTGTGGGGTGGCGGTTTAGGAGATAGGTGGCAGTGTGGAGTGAATCCACCCAATAAACTGGAGGGAGACTGGCCTGAAAAAGGAGAGAGCGCACAATGTTATTTATGGTGCGAAGAGTGCGCTC
The DNA here is from genome assembly GCA_038087645.1 of Saccharum hybrid cultivar R570. Classification (NCBI taxonomy): domain Eukaryota; kingdom Viridiplantae; phylum Streptophyta; class Magnoliopsida; order Poales; family Poaceae; genus Saccharum; species Saccharum hybrid cultivar. Next base: position 2,939,564 of record JAQSUU010000088.1, read on the forward strand.
AGCCCGCCTATTTTGCTGAGAGGTGTACGGGCACGACAGACGGAGGACGACACAGTGTTAGACTAGGCACTGTACAACCATACAGTGCTCAGTCTAACACATGCATGCATCAATGTGGCCCCAAATGCAACCTACTGAAAACACGCAGCTGCAAGTGCAATGCAAACAATGGCGCATCTGCATGGCATGGCCAATATGTATGCAAAGATCATATCTCATCTCTTCTATATATGCATCTTTATGTTAGCAATCATATCGTTCGACAGTGTAGATCATGTATGATATTGCTCCGACATTATCATTACTTCTCCTGCCCCTGAGATCACTACGGAGATCGAGATTAGCAAGATATCACACTTGTTTGTACCTGATCCATGCATAAGATACATGGCAAAGACAAATATGGACCCTTGCTGCGTTGATTCATGGCAACATGATCACTATGCTAAGTAGTGCTGACAGACAAATAATGTAGCTGTGAGCGCCCGCCACACCTTCAAATTAAAGCTGCTTGCCGCCAGCAAGTACTCTGCCAGCTCTAATGCCTGTGGTCAAAATTTCGAGATTTATTTGATTTCACTCTGATGAATAAAGTAATGTTCTTGTGTGGCAAAAAGGAATAGTTAATAACTGAAAAAAAAACATCGGATTTTTCTGAACATGCATGCAGCACATCAAGTTATGCAGTAGTATCTTCAGAGTGATGTTACATTGGGCATGTATCCTGCTTATACAGATGCAACAACAACAACAACATAGCCTTTTGTCCCAAGCAAGTTGGGGTAGGCTAGAGATGAAACCCAAAAGAGACGAGAAACAGGAAGACACATAAAGGGACATCCTGCTTATACAGATGACGAAGTAAAAAATCATGTATGGCTGTATCTATCATATAACGATGCTTAAATTTTGCGAATGCAAGTATGAAGCTTCCATCGTGCTGATAGCGAAGCGAATTCTGATCTATATATTTTTATAACCATACCTTGCCACATCAGAGAAAAATGCCCATGATCCTGCTCATCATTTAGCCCACTTCCATCCATACATCATCAGAGAACTTTATGTATGTGTATCTAAGAGAGAGAGGCCTATCTTGTTTTGAGAGGGTTGAGCTTGGCCTTTTTTAGTGTAATCTACTACAGGCACCATTTTCTTGGTGCGGAGTTTGGCGAAAAGCTTGTGGACGCACAATCAGCGACGAAACAGTACTGTTCGGTTGGTCTGAATATAAATACTCATCTTGTTCGTGTGCACCTGAATGATTGACAAAAGCAAGCTGCACTTCTCGGTTCTCAGCATGTACCAACTCCAACTATATTAGCATCAGGCAGTTGATGAACTGGGGAGCTACAGGTATAGTATAGGCAGCAGGATTAGAATTCTGCTTGTGGAGAATCTCAGAATCACAGCATGACACAAAAGTAAGGTTCAGGCAAGGCATCTTTTAAGCTTTTAACCCAGCTCCAGCTCGATGATGTTTTTATAAGGCTTAGAGATTGTACTTGTAGCATGCATGTGGCAATTATATATACTATCTTTGTCATTAGGAAATCACAATAAAATAAAGTTGCCTAGAACCCTATCTATCTAGCTAAGCTAGCTAGGTGCCTAACTCCAATATATTCCTATGACACTGTGTAACATCAAGGTACAAAGTGGTTGGAGCCATAGGGGAAGTAGAGTCAGAGTGGCGAGCACGTGCTCGGTTGTAAACTTGTAAATTTGTTTTTTTTTCTTTACTCGTCTAATAAAAGTCCGGCAAAAAATCTGTTTGCCGCCTTTCGAAAAAAAACAGTGTGTAACATCAGAGAATGGTAGTGATTAGGATAAAGAGCTAGAAGAGTACTTGGTACTAGCTAGCTAATTAGCACTTTTGGCACTGTAGGGAGGACTTCTAAAAGTAACAATAGAAGAAGCAAACTTGCAGTTGATTTATAGCTTTGGCCTACCAAATTGAGATTTATAGATAGATAATATATAGTGCAGTGCTGAGGCGAAACACAAAAGGAAATGCGGATTTCCAGGCACACGCAAAATATGGCCACCGATCCGACTCCGAGGAATCAGAAGCGAGGATAGTGGAAATTAAGCTGTGTGCACACATAACCACCAACTGAAAACCCACTGAGTGCATGCATCGATCGACTGAATTGAAACAAATGGGAAGCTTTTGGATGCAATATCTGAGCCTTTTCTTTCGTTGTTTAATACTAGTATACTGCAGAAGGGCAATTTAATTGCAACAAAAAGACTTATATATCGGGCAAATGCATGATGACAACAAACACCTGCCGATTGTTGTCGATCAATGGATGGCGATATCCGTGATCCCTTTTCAAATGAAAATGCATTGTTGCGATTTCAGTAGTTGGCCACCTACTTTATTTCCTTTATTATTGTTGTCTTTAGAGTAATACGACATCTCTCCCTAAATAGAACAACCTCTGAAATTGTTCTAAGTCAAATTCGGTACATAAAATTAATATAATTAGATACAAAATGGAATATATTTCCATTTAATACTTTTTAGTGGACATATAGTTTTTTTTATAAAACCAATTGAAAGTTTAATTTAAGACGACTCTGAAAATTCATTTATTCATGGACGCTTGGAGCAATGAGGTGCTGTTTTTTTTTAGGGAAGTAATGACTAATGAGGTGCTGTTGCTAAGCCTCCTCTTGTTTCATTTTTTTGAAATGAATGCGACGGCCCAGAAGGTAACAAGCCAACGCGTGACGCCGTGCCCCTGCGACCGCGAGACAAGCACAGGCGAACAGCGAAGCTACGGATGATGGGCCGGCCCATATGCGTGCCGAAACCTGACGGATAACCTAACTCAATCCTATTCGGCCCAAAAAAAGAGCCCAATCCGCCAGCCCTAGACTCACCTGTCAGTCCCACCTCCGCCCTCGCAACTCGCGTCAGCTGTGCCGGCGCCGCCGACGGCCGACGCCGACCGTGCCTGGCATCTCGCGATTCTCCGAGCAGCCGTTCCCGTCCTCCGGTTTCGGGTCGTCCCACACCGACGCGGTGACGCTCTCCAGCAGTGCCCGAGGCTGTGGGGAAGGGGAACAGGAGGAGAACGAGAGGATGGTGAAGGGGAGGCCCAAGCCAACGCCGGTCAAGGCGGCTGCGGAAGTGATCTTTGACCCGTTGGCCTCCGGTGCCCGGAAGCCCCGCCGCCCTGGGGCGCCGTCGGCCAGCAAAGAGCGGCACAGCTTCATGGTTTGTCTCCGTCTCTCCTGCCTTCTCTCTGGAACATCTTTGTTCAATTGGCGCTGCAGTTCCTCCATGTTCACAGTAGATCCCACTGGTGTCCTAATGGTCTTCGTTTTTTTCCTCTTCTAGGGATCGAGTCTCTCGGATATGTATCGGGAGCCAGTTTTGGAGAAATCTGCTGACACATCTGATGAGGAGCCTGAGATTGATATCATGAGGCTGTTGAAAGATGTTGAGATCATTGGTAATTACTCGAGAACTGTTTGTGCCCTACTAGTAGTACCTTGACTATACCACATACACAGAAATTGCGATTTTTTTTTCTCGTGCCTTGTTTACATTTTATACCATTCTGCCATATAGTAGGGAGTAGGGACAGCATGCCTTACCAACTATGTTAAGTTACAACTAGAAATACGGGCGCGGCGTTGCCGCGCTCCTCCATGGAGAGGGCCAGCCTATGCATCTAGATTAATCACTTGTTGAATCTTACTAAATTATGCTGAAAAATAGATGAACACCAGATTCAGGTCAGAGGGCCACAATTAATCATGTTGTGTTTGACGATCCTTTACCATTTTGTAAATGGCATTCCAATTATCCAATATGCCAATATCCATGGTCAAAATATGCTTCTCGTAATCAAGACAGAGCTGAGCACTACAGCTGCTCCTTGGATTATGTCATAAAAATATTAAGACCTCCACACTGATCAGGATGATGATAATCCATTCTAGAGATTCAAGCTTCTTGTCGGAAGCATCTCCTGAAGAAATCTGATGTTAGGCTACTGAGTTCAAAATACATGCAGTAAAACATTCCTAACAGAAAATCATTCGACCACAGAATGTTCTACATCATAGTATTAGTCTTACCTCAACAAATTTCAACTTAAAATCAAGGTTTTCAGATCTTTGTATTGGCCTGTATTCATCTCGAAAGTACTTCAAATTTGAGTGTAGTTTTATTTTTCCATGAATATATCTAACCTGGAAATCACAAAGTTGTAGCAAAAAGAAATAACACAAATTAGCAAGGTGAAAAATTAAAAATTCAAAAGACAGATTAGAAGATAATCTTTTTCTCTCATGATCTGTATATATCCTGTACTGCAAAACTGGGGATCAATATTAAACCAATATTACCTTGTTTTGAGATACGTGATTAGATTCTATGGAATCCCAAGCTTGTCATAAAATTTGCCTGTACAAAGATGAGGTACATAGAATGGTGTTAACTTTAAATCCTTCCAGAGTGACCATTAGGCTACTTTATTCTTACATCCAGAATACAACCATTAGGCAGATCAAATATCAACTTTAGGAAGGATATATTTACTTTTAAGAATTAAGAAATAGAGACATGCTACAAATGCCAATTTAACGCCAGCCACGTTTGCCGCTGTCCATCTCAAGTTCCTTGAAATAGCAAACTGTTGACCTCATAATATCTTGGGCTATATTAAGTGCTGTAGAGATTGTATCAACTGGACCAAGGATTTGTTTCTTCTGGCTATAAGTAATCAATTAGTTTATTATTTGATAAGAGCTTTCTTGTTCTAACGACAATCCCTACAAGTTGATTCACGGTAGTCTTAAATGTTGGCAATTTCGATTTATCTATAATGCTATATTTTATTCGCTTGATCAGAATGCTAACAAAATAAACCTTGCAATAGTGACACCCAGTTGTCTCTGCCTGATGCTCTCTTCCAAGAACAGAGCATCCATGGTACTTTCATGGATGACAATAAGATCAAATTATAATTTCTGAACATACTAGGAGACAGATGCAATCTTAGGAGAAATGTATTTTTCTTCTTCCCTAATTCATTACAACGTAAGATGAATACTTGTGGGAATTTCTAGACAATACACATCAAGAGATATAAATGGATACATTGTATGATTCTCTCACTGCGAATGGAATAGGCGTGTGAAGCAAAAACCTCAATGTTAAAAACAGATCAGTTCAACGCAGATAAAGTGCACCTAATGTTAGATCTGAGATGAGGAAGGCTAACTATGAACTCGAGTAAAGCATCAGTTTGTACTTTTTGAAAAAGTAGTAGTAGGAGTTAACAGTAAAATCTTGGTAAATCTTGACAAAATGTTCTAGCAACTATTTTCTGTCCTAATGGATCATCGCTAAATTTCTACCATGTATCTTAATTGGTATTATATCCAGAATATTTGAAGAGGTAAAACTAATTGATTTTTTTGTGTTTAACATCAGCTCCACAACAACAACAACATAGCCTTTTGTCCCAAGCAAGTTGAGGTAGGCTAGAGATGAAACCCAAAAGAGACGAGAAATAGAGAGACACATAAAGGGACATAAAAGGCACAATACAGAAAGAGGTCACGGTTCAGGCACGTTGATTGCCAGTCTCCAAGCGCTCCTGTCCATAGCTAAATCCTTGGAGATATTCCACTCCTTCAGGTCTCTCTTAACGGACTCGTCCCAAGTTAGTTTAGGTCGACCTCTACCGCTCTTTATATTATCGGCCCGCTTTAGAACCCCACTACGCACCAGCGCCTCAGGAGGCCTCTGTTGGACATGTCCAAACCATCTCAACCGATGTTGAATCAATTTCTCCTCAATTGGTGCCACCTCAACCCTATCCCGAATATCGTTGTTCCGGACTCTATCCCTCCTTGTGTGCCCACAACACCAACGCAACATACGTATCTCTGCTACACTCAATTGCTGGACATGTCGTCTTTTTGTAGGCCAACACTCAGCACCGTATAACATCGCCGGGCGAATCGCCGTCCTATAGAACTTACCTTTCAGCTTCTGAGGCACCCTTTTGTCACAGTGGACGCTAGAAGCTTGACGCCATTTCAACCAGCTGGCTGAAATTCTATGCCTAACATCTTCATCAATGTCTCCATCCTTTTGTAGCATTGACCCTAAATACCGAAAAGTATCCTTCTTGGCCACCACTTGCCCATCGAGGCTAACGTCTCCCTCCTCATGCCTAGTCGCGCTGAAATCGCACCTCATGTACATGTGAATAAAATGAAATGTAAAACTTACATGTTTGAGACTATTGTCAGCCTGGTTCTATATTCATTAAATGGTTCTATTTCTGCAAACAATTGCTCAAGCTCCAAATCGAGGGTAATAAAACTGAGATGTAAAATATTACAGATTTGGGACTGTTGTCAACCTGGTTAGAATATTAGAGAAATGTGTCTTGGATCAACTTTAATATTATAGTGGTAGAACGGTGCCTGTACATACTTCGATTGCAGTCATTCACTTTGTGATAGCTCCGTACAATCTGCAAAAACATTATTTAAGTTGTTATAAACACCTCAACCAAGATTGAAGGAAAATAGAAATACGATACGATGGATATAATGATACAAACAAACCTTTTGAGACTTCAAACAAATGATGTGACCCAATAATCATACGGGCATGATCTCGTCATGGTCTACTGCATCTATTGTGGCTTGAACCGCTTGGAGCTCCAGGCTAAGCATCAGCTCCATGGCCGTGCTCCCGTGCCTGCTGCTAGACCGAGCCTTTTCACACTCTTCAACTATCTGAAGTTCTCATGGGCAATTCGTCGAGCACATGATGTGCAGACGCTGCTGAGGACCAGGGAGTCCACTGCTCGTTCCCCTCCTCGGACCAATCCCCTAAAGACAGAGTGGAAGGGCCTGCCTGCTCGGGCGAGCATCGAGCAAGCGGGAGAACACGGCTGGGCGAATTGAGTAGCAGACATGGCAGTGGCCATGCAGCAGAGATGGAGACATCCCTCCACTATACTGCAGCAGCCCATTGCTCATACTACTGGGTCTGGCCAGGATCCGAGGATGGCATCGCCTAGACTTCTGCTTGTTCTTCGACGGCCATAGAGGCAGGCAGCAAAAGGAGAGGAGCAGGAAGGTGATGTGTCTACATTGGGGATATGGGAGAGAGCTATGAGGTGGAGCTCCACGGCAACGGTCGCTTCTGCCTGGCCTCCGCCATTTTTCTGTGGCCTAGCTTCTTCTCGTCTCGACACTCAATGGTGTCGCGAAGCCAGCTATGAAAAATCAGAAGAAAAGAGAACAAAAGAAAATGGAAGAGGTATGCTACTGCTTATGTGTTACGCTTTGTATAACTTCTTTTAAGGACATAGACAAGGAGTGACATGAGAACTCTATACAGGAAAAACTACTTGGGATCTTTAGGAAAAGAGACAAGAATACCAAAGCTCAGAAGACTAGACCAGAGGACCGAGTTCTTAGGGCCACAGAAGGGCGCTTTAAGAATGGTATACTGGACGTCAAGCATCTTCTGGCGCCACCGAAACCATCAGGGAGGGACGTGCCGGAACCAAAGATGAGAAAGGGCAAGCACAAGGGGAAGGGTAAACAGAAGGGGGGCAGAAGGAAGAGACGTTGAAGGAAACACACTTTTGTAGCCAGGTTTTGAATTAAGATAGATGGTTCTGATGAAACTATCTCTGCTGTTATCTATGAAGTAATCCTTGAAACAGTGTAATCCTCCAGGATGTGATTCAGAAAAAAAAAGGAAAAAGAGGCTTATTTATTTCAGTTTATGCCCTTAAATATTTGGGCTTCTAAATATGTTTGTCTGGCCGCCATGTGCCTGGGATTACATATTTGTCTTGTCATCTTGGATATGATCAAAGCTAGGTGTATTTATCGACGGCCCAAATGCTGCTGCCCCTAAAATGTTAGATTGATTTCATTCTGCAAAAGGAATACCTTTCAAAAATTTCAGCTGCAACACTGCAAGAATTTTTGATGGAACAGACTTATCCTCTGTTCCGGTTCGTTTTGGCACTTGGCAGCCACCCCTATGATGCTAGACAATTTTACAAAGCACATCAGCCACCCCAATGGTGGTGCTAGACGATTTTTAAAAGGAAAAAGTCTACTTAACCCCTCCATCTATTAAGGGTGGTCTACTTCACCCCCTCAACTGTCTATTTTACCCCTTGAACTTTCCAAAATCGGTCAAATTACCCCGGGCGGTTTTAGACAGTGGTTTTACTACAGTAACAGCTGTTTTGCTACAGTAGCCGTGGTTTTGTCTTTACTTTTTATTTATTTCTGCTTAATCTTTGAAAAATCATAGTAAATCACAGAAAAATCATAAAATGAAAAATCCAATTTTGTTGGACTCCACATGAGTAGATCTACACAGTGAACATATAATATGGTATGCTTTAGTATAAATTTTTTGTTGTAGCTTTAGATTAATAGGAAAATCCAATTTTGTCTGTAATTAATTGGAATAATTCATAGCTGCAGCTTCTATGGTCCAATTGTGGTGAAATTTTTATGGTTGACTAATTAATATATGCTTCAACTGTAGTAAAAATTTCGTACTCATTAGATCATGTATAACTTAATTATAGATAAAGCATAGATTTAATAAGCATGAAATTAGATTTTTCTATGTAGCAAAACCGCTGTTACTGTAGCAAAACCGTTGTCCAAAATCGTCGGGGGTAATTTGACCGGTTTTGGAAAGTTCAGAGGGTAAAATAGACGGTTTCATAATTGATGGGGTGAAGTAGACCGCCCTTGATAGGCGGGGGTTAAGTAGATTTTTTCCATTTTTAAAACAAAGCACATTAGCAGTGGTGACGAAACCATTTATTGGCAATCGATATCTTTGCATGCCCAGTGACTGTACAAGATTATGGTAGATAAACACATGGACTAATCTAGCATGGACCGGTTCAGTGGAGGAGCTGACATCTTCAACCCGAGGTAACAGTAATAACCGGCGAATAAAACGGCTAAGGGCGTGTTTAGTTGTCTGGAATAGGTGGCGGCGGAATCACTGTGCATCACTGTGCTGCACTGTAGTATTTTGTTTTTATTTGGTAAAAATTATCCAAACATTGACTAATTAGGTTCAAAATGTTCGTCTCGCAAAATACAACAAAACTGTGCAATTAGTTTTTGATTTCATCTACATTTAGTACTTCATACATGTACCGGCATTTTGATGTAATGGGAAATCTTCTTTTTACATAGTAAAATTTGGGGAAATATTTGGTATCCAGACATGGCCTAAAATGCAGTTACTGTGACTCGGCTAAAAATGAGGCGCCGCAAAAACCCCACGCCCACCACACCAGCCCAGTGACAGTGAGGAGTCGTCCAACGCCTCTTCTTCTCTTCTCGATTCGAAATCGAAACAGCCCCCCTGCGCCCGAATGTTCTAAAACCTTCCGGCCGGGCCTAGGGTTCCCGATAGGGCCCGAGGAGGCGGAGGCCGTGCTGGAGACCATCTGGGACCTCCACGACAAGGTCAGCGACGCCATCCACGCCCTCTCCCGCGCCCACTTCCTGCGCGCCGTCCGCCGCCGCGCCTCCGGAGACAAGCCCGCCGCCGGCCTCGTGTACGTCAAGGGCGGGGGGTCTGGGTCTCGGCGCTCGAGGCGGAGACGAGGTCGCCGCACTGGCGGCCCTGGCCGAGGATGCCAGGAGCCTGCACGCCATCCGCGCCGCGCTCGAGGACCTCGAGGACCAGTTCGAGTGCTTTCTCGTGAGCCCCCTTGACTTGACTTTTCCTCCCTCCTCCACTCCTGGGCTATCAGTCGGGCTTGCGCGTGCGATCTGATCTTCTGTGCTCGATGCGAGCCGCGAATTTGTTCACGTGCTGGCGTAGTGTTCGTTAGTTTGTTGATTGGATGTTCGTCTAGTGTTGGGGAGTCGGTGTGACTGGAAATGCGGATGTTATCCAAGCGAGTGATTGTTGAGACTTGAAACCACGGTATGATTTTGTGCAGTTACCACATGTTTAAGTGGCTGTCGAGAATGGAACTAGTCAATTGCGATGTGCCGACTTCCTTGTTTTTGTCTGAAGAGGGCAATTACCTGGATGAATCGCTAATAGTGAGATCTGCATGTTGTTAGGCAAATTATTTTCTTAAATAAAAAAAAGGTATTTGGGAAATTGGCCTGCATCCATCTTGTAGACATGCCAGACCTTGTTTTAATCCTGTGTGAGACAAAGGTATTAAGTGATGCAAGTAGCAAGTTCATTGGGATGTTTCATGGTGTCAGGCAAGTAAGCAGTGATATGGCTGAGTGCGAAAGCACATTTGGTCTGTCTTTACCATATCATGATTATGAATAAAATCTCTACTCTGATTGTATCACTGCAGTGATATAGCTGAGTGTGTAGCACACTTGGATTGATCTGTTTGTACCCTATCATGATTATGAACAAAAGCTCTACACTGATTGTATTACTTACTGCAGTGATATAACTGGATTGGTCTGTCTGTACCATATCATGATTAGGAACAAAAGCTCTACACTGCCAGTCTATTGATATTATTAGTTCTAATGCTTTTAATCATGGTGTGCATTGTCTAACTGCCTGTGGTACTGTTTTTCAGGCTGTGCAGTCACAGCAACAGGCAGAACGAGATTTTGCGTTAGCAAGGCTGGAGCAAAGCCGCATCATGCTTGCAATAAGACTAAAAGAGCATCATGGGAAAAATCACGAAGTCATAGATGAGGCATCTGACTTCGTCCGCAATGTCTACCAGGATGTTTGGCCTTCTCTGTCAGCTACCAAGCCTGAGAAGTGCGCTAACAGTTCCAGTAACACTGCAAAGGGTCCAAATTTCTTTGCGCGGATGGTATCTTCTAGTCTTGCTATAGCTGGGAGCAGTTTCAATCTCAAAAGTTTGGGTGGTGCATTAGGGAACAGTGCAGCTTTAGCTCTCGGCATCGTCACAGTGCTGCAGCTGCGGTGGTTAGCTTCAGGGGCACATAGTCCAGGAGTTGGTAACTACAGCTACAGGAGGATCAGTGAGAAGAACTCGTCATCGCGGTTGGGAACTTCTCCAAGTGGCAGTAGAATGGCTCGTCTTGATGTGTCACTAGCCAGGGGTTGAGGGATTTTTCATCGCCTTATTTGTTGCTTGTACATGATTCGCTAGGACATACTCCCTCCGTCTCAGAAAGAAAGACGTTTTCGCTTCTCGAGAAACAACTGCCGGCAATTATATATTAAAATATATAAATATTTATGCTAAGTAATTAGTATCATCGGAAAGATCTTTAAGTCTAGTTTTTTAATAAATTTATTTAGAGACATAAATGTTGCACACATTTTATACAAATCGAGTCAAACTTGTGGCACGAAAATCCAAAACGTCTTTCTTTCTGAGACGGAGCAGTAGTATCACAGTAGAAAGGTTGCTCTGGCGTGTTGTCCTCTCTAGGTAATATTGCAGATCAGTTGAGTCTAGTTGATGTCTGTTGTCATTTCGATTGATTTTGATCGTGATTTCGTGAACTGCATCCATTTAGGCAGGATAACCTTTTGTTGATGTCGTTACGTTTGCTCTGCTTGGAGTTTGTGCACACCATTGGTGTGACCGTAGTTTGTTGATCTACGTTGCCTGCTACACTCCGCCTTTGTCTGGCGTTTTTGCTGCTTAAGATGCCCTGATGAGCGATCCTTTGCTGAATTGAATCCATGTCGCAGGCAGTTACTTGTTTCTTCATTCTTGTTCCTTGATGAGATGATGGTTCTTAGGTGTGCCTTGCCCGTGACCATTCCATGCCAGCTGCCAACCTCATGTTGTCTGTTGCAGTCAGAGTGCTGCTTGCCTGCTTACCCTACCTTAAACCTCTCCCAACACCTTTGTCGGTACCATAACTAGAGGTACCCAAATTATGATAAAAAATCACCCGGCCTCCATTTAAGGAAAAAAGATCAACAAAAGAGAGACAAACTAAACTCTCTCTTGCTGGGCCTCCAGCGAGACATATGAGTCAACCAGCCCATCTCCCCACTTCATCCGATGCCTCACTCAAAAGAGTCTCGGAACACCTCCGATTCGTCCGAGGCCTCAGCCATGTGGTCTCGGACCAAATGGCTAGAGGGGAATGAAGTCTATTTAAAATTCTACAAGCTTCACTAAACAAACACGTTAGTATAAAAGATGGCTAAGCTAATTCTAACACTAGCTCAACTACACTATGCAAGCCACCTATACAATTCTAGTAAAGTAAGGTTATGATCTCTAATACACACCAACAAGGCTAAGTCACTAAGCTACTTACTCCTATGTGATAAAAGCTACACTAAGCAAACTACACTAGAACTAGTACAAGAAAGTAAAGAGCAAGTGACTTGATTCTTATACCAACGATGTAGAGAAGTAATACACTCGATGAGTCAATCACAATGATCAACCGCAAGAGAAATCCTCGGCAAAGAGATGACATAAGATTTTTACCGAGGTTCACTTGCTTCACGGCAAGCTACTCCTCGTTGTGACGATGCACCCACTTGTCGGTTCGCGAGCTAATTGACTATCAAGAGTCGAGCCCTCGGCGGACGCCGCACAACCGCACACAAGATGAGGATCCTCCAAGCCACGAGCTCCACTAGAGTATCCAATTTGCGAACTCCCGCGGGGAAGGATCAAGAACCCCTTACAACACTTGGTGAGGGCTCCAACAATCTTCAATTGTGAGCCCAATCACCTCCGCTGCTCCAAGCCGTCTACTGTGTCGGGAAACACGAAAGAGTAACAAGAAATCCGCAGCAACTCGAAGATCAAGTGCCTCTAGAATGCAACTCTCAAGCAATGCACTTGAATCTCACTCAAGATGTGCAACTATGCAAAGAGATGAGTGGAGGGGTTGTTTTCTAGCTCAAAGGATGTTTCTAGGTCTCAAAATGTGCAAGAGATACCCTCAAACCCCGGCCAACTTCTATTTATAGCGAAGGGGTACGCAGCTAGCCGTTACCGGACGGCGCAGTGAAAAACGTACTGACCGGACGCACCGGTCAGGGTGACCGGACGCATCCGGTCACTATAGGACAAGTGTGAACAGCGCGCGTCAGAAGTAGCCGTTGCCGTGACCGGACGCACTCCAGCGTTTGACCGGACGCGCTGCACCCAGCGTCCGGTCGGAGTCCAGTAAGCTCCCACCGCGACCGGACGCGTCCGATCGCACGTGACCGGACACGCCGCGCGCCCGGTCGGCTCTACGACCAACTGTGCCCCTTTAGGTGCCTGACCGGACGCTCTGGTTCCGTGAGGGACCGGACGCGCCGGTTGGAAACCCTAACTTTCGCGCCTGACAACTGCTGAGAACTGACCGGACGCGTCCGGTCAAACCGCGACCGCGTCCGGTGCAGCGTCCGGTCACCACAGTGACCGCTGTTCGCCTCCGTTTCTTTTCCGACTTCCGGCGTAGTAGAAAATAGGCATTTCACTTCCCCAAAAATCGCCGAATCCCGCCTCGCAAGCTCGGTGGGAGGGAGAGAGGAACCCAAACCCCTCTCTATCGCTCAAACTCCACCGCCTTCGCAAATGTGCTAACACCACCAAGTGTACACCACCAAGTGTACACCACCATGTGCATGTGTGTTAGCAATTCACAAATATTTTTCAAGGCGTTATGTTAGTTCTCTACTAGATCCTAATGCATATGCTCAAGACATTGATCTAGTGGCACTTGATTCCTGAGCTAACCGTGATTGCCCCTATTGATAGTCGGTTATGTATCCTAAACCCGGTCAATCACTTCTCTACTCATCTTAGACCGGCAAAAGGAAAACCCTATGGTTATACCTTTGCCTTGCGCTCTTAAATCCTTCTCTTCCACTTGATCATCATGTCCATGCACCATTACTTTATGATCTTGTGGCTACCACTCCTTGCCACATACACCTTCATCACATGTGTTGCTTATGCCTAACTCAAAACACTTAACACATGGCATTAGCAACTTGGTGTCATTAATTACCAAAACCAAACTTGGGCTTTCAGAGCCCCAGAGGTGGCATTGACCGTCTTCGCCTCGCCCGATACCGGCCTCTGACGCCGCTCCCCATTGGCGCGCTCGAGACCCCCTGTGACGTCACCCACGTTCTCGCGTCTGCCCAACCGAACAGGCCGAGAATGACCAGGTCAAATCACCACGCCATCGACTGCAACAGGCATGGGGAAGACCTGTTGACCACTATGCCACCCATACTGGCACTATACGCACGATTCGTACCTGCGCAGTGTACAGAACAACTGCCCTGGGCCACTATTCCTAGATTAGGATAAGATCGCACTGCAATTCCCGCCTCCGAGGCCTCGGCCCTCTACGTCAGTCAAACTACAAGGACAAATACACCACGCCGGCTACAGGACCAGGTATGACAAGGCCCAAAAGACAGAAACCACTCCTTCAGCAGTGGCACGCGTATCAAAACACGTAGCAGCAGTGCTAGAAGTACCGACGTCATGCCTCCACAGTGCAGACCAGACCGCCATCGGATAAGGCCCTTTCGAGGCCTCCAGGCTCCTTCACCAGCAAGGTCACACCATACGCTAACATCATGTAACCCTGCACCTCCTTAAAACTATAAAAGGAGCATGCAGGGATCATTAAAAAACAAGACCATCCAACCGAAGACAGAAAAGAAAGAACCACCACAGCACCACAACGCAAGATACGAGCAGGCTACTCTCCTAGACCTTGCGAGGTTACCGGTAGAGTCGCACACATCCATTTATCCACTCATGCCTTGAGACTTGAGAGCTCCTCCCTCTCTCACGTCCGCTTGTAACCCCTACTACAAGCACTTTGATGCAGGATATTACAGAACTCTCCTCCCCCACTGGACGTACGGCATTTCTCAGCCCGAACCAGTATAAATTGTCTGTGTTCTTCTTGCACACCATTTGGACTCCCGACGCGCAGACACTCATGACTCGTTGGTGCTAGGACCGTCGTTTCTTACACCGACAACCTTGAACAATGAAGATTTTTTTGCTGAAGGTTTGGTAGGTACATATACTTTTTTTTCCTGCTGCCTGTACCATCGTAAGACATGCTTAGAATCTTATCTTCATACTATAGGAATCCTGCTCTCAAAAGAGGGCTAGCGGATCGGGCCACGTGGCCCGCCAGCCCTAGAACCGTTGGATCTGGACAAGCTGCGATATGAAAAGTCTGAACATAGATGAGTCGGGTCCTTGTCCAGCATGCCCGGTAACGAACCCGTCGCGTCCTCTCCCTCCATCTTGAATTCTCGATCAGTCTCGCCCACCTTGCGTTCACAACTACCTTGTTCGCAAAAAAAAACTACCACAAATCCTACAACACAGCACAGTAGTGCATCATCTTCAAACAAGCATCAATCGTATGGCAACCACAAACTCAGGTCAAGAGTGGACACAAGCACTGGAACATAAATGCTGCTCCATATGAAAATGCTGCTCCATATGCGGGAAGCTGAAAGACATCAACCGAACCAGAAGCTGGCAATGTGTGGAGTGCAGGTCTCTTCCTTCTATCTGAAGTTATTGAGTCTTTTGTGATGTACCTCTGATCTACTTGATTTCCTTCCTTGCTTGTTTCCTTGAACTCTATTCTCTTGGATTTACGGTTCTAATGCTTATTCGCGCTTGTTGATGGTTTTGGTGTGACTGGTTGCTAACACAGTACTCCTTGCTTCCATCCAAGAGGAACTGGTAGACAAGACTAAGTCAAGATTCCAAATCCATATCAAACCTGCTAAGTACCACATTAATACACCAAGCCTCTCCCTTCTACTCCCACTAGTCAAAAGAACGACAAGTCAGAGATTTTCGAAGAGCAAACAATTTGTGTTTCTACTGTGGTGGAGGGTTTGAACCTGGTCATATTGCCAAGTGCACTAAGAGACCAAAAGCTCAATTGCATACACTAACCGTTCAGGACGTGGACATGTCTCTATCTGATGAAGTTTTGCAGCACCTGGACAGAGAAGATGCTTCTCCTCCACAACATTTGTTCCTTGGATTGTCACCTGTCCTTGAATGCTCTATCTGCTAACACTCAAGTTGAAACTATCAGATTCAGAGCTTTGGTTCGGAATCTAGTGATGCTTACTCTTATTGATTCAGGCAGTTCTCATTGTTTTATGAGTGGCAAATTTTTAGCTAAGTTGAGCATTAACCCCCAATCTGCCCCACCAGCTCAAGTGAAAGTGGTTAATGGCAATACACTTTTGAGCACGCAGATAGTTAAAAATATCACTTGGTAGATTCAAGGACACACTTCTCAAACTAACATGAGAGTTTTGGATTTGGAGGTATATGACGCCATTTTTTGTTATGATTGACTTCGGCCTAGATCGAAGCCCTATTGAAAGCCCCATGTTTAGTTTTGGTAATTGAGACGACTATTGGACTAACCTCTGCTCCAGGTGTTGTGGTTGAGATAGGTTATATCCACACTAAGGTTGAGCAAGGATGGTACTCATGGAGGAGATAGATGATGGTGGCCACATGTAATCAAGCGCTCAACATTTGGAAAAGAAGAAAGAGAAAAAAAAACTATGGATCAAGGCAAAGGTATAAGGCAGGGCTCTTTTGTTTTGCCAGTCAAGACGCAATAAAGTGCGTGATCAGGCGGGCGTTGCACATTGTCCTTCGGTTTCAAAATCTCCCAGACCAGCGAGGGAGTTTGCGCCAAATTTGATCTCACGTCTTCCAGCTGCAAAGCCGCCCACACCCCTTTCACACACTTGCGCTTAAAAAACAAATGGGCTTCATCTTCTTCAAGTCGTCCGCAGAGAACACAGCTGGGATCCAACTTCATACCTCCGCGTTTTAGGTTCACACGCAGGGCTAAGCTGTTATGGCTCAAGCTCCACACGAAATGGAGCATCTTCTTGGGCAGTCAATTTTCCACAGCCGTTTCCAAATGTGATCTCCACCAGCAGATTAGCCTGTCGATTAATTCCCACCTGGTGAATCGGCAGGCCTGGATGGGTTGGGCCGAAATCACGGCCCGTCTAGAAGCGCAGGGCTGAGGCGAAGAACGAACGCGCAAAGCATCCGCATCTGGAACTGGAGGGCAGCCTGCACCCTCAGATGCATGGTACGTACTCCGTATCACAAGTGTTTCTGTTTGTTCCACACTTTCACCCCCCACAAATGCATGAGCATGACATGACGCATTGTATTCTACCACATGCAGTTACTGCCCGTGGTGGAGCAAGAGTAAAAAAAAAAAAAATCGTGTAGTGAATGGCAGAGAAGGCTGCCTGGCTGAAACGGACCCAATTCTAGCAGAGCAGCAGATCCTGCACGTAGCAACAAACAAACCGTGTCAGCAGCAACCATGCCATGCCGTTCCTGGCCACCGAACATCGGTGGGTCACGTGCTCGGCCTCCTCGACTTGCCAAAAGCGGGCAGCTTTGCTGGGTGTGTGCGGTGTGGCTGACTGCCTGCCTGCGCGTCGCCTGGTCCTGCGCCGTGCCGTGCAGTGCGTGCATGGTTGCTCGCTGGGGAAGTGGCGGGGCATGCCGTCGGCACTCGCTCACGGCGGTGCAGGGTGGTCCTCTAGTGCATGCGCGCGGTGGTGGCGACGGCGTGGTGCACTGGTGCTGGTGCCGCTGCCGCGCTGGGTTTGTGGCTTTGCAGCATGCACCGTGGGCTGTGGCAAGGGCCAAGCCCAGGAGTCGGCTGCGGGCTGCATGCTTCCAAGTGCAAAAGCACCGTGGTCTGTGTGCCTCTGCCCCGCCGCGGCCTGTCTTGTACTCTTGTTGCTTCTCGCTTTCTCAGGCCAGCATCATTTCGTTTCGCCGTCGTGGAGACGCCGGGCCAAGGCCGGCCGTGCGTGGGCCTGTTCAGAGCTGAGGCAGTAACATAGCATAGCATAGCCAGAGCATGGGTGTTGTGTTGCACCACCACTACTGGAGTTGCTACACATTTTCGACTCATGCATCGGTGTGTTATTATGGCCAAATATTCGGAGCAGCTCTTACGCTTTTGCAGGCTGCTATCTGCCCATGCCGGCCGGTGGAGAGATACCGAGGGCGCGTCCCCTCCCATCCCCGGGCCGCCGCGCGCAGCCCGTGCCGTCGCTGTCGCCGCCCACAAGCCACGAGCACCCACATCGATCCCCGCGAGATACGCCACGCCTGGTCCGGCCAACGGCAGTCCGGGACACGGGTCCCCGTCCCCTTGCGTAGTGCGTAGCTGCAAGCCTTCTCCTGTCTGTCGCGCCGGCCGCACGGGGACGCAACGCGACGCCGGCACCACACCCTGGCCCTGCGGTCCTGCCGATTAGCCGTGCGCCGGCGACGACGTGCCTGACGAGTGACGACTGATCACTGGCGTGGCGCGGCTGCGTACGGTGCGCCGGAGGACCGATCGACGCCCCCCTTCCTCTTCTGGCACGATGACAAATGCTACTCGCAGTAGGTTGTTTTTCACAGCGAGTAGTACGTAGGTAGAGTACGTGACGTGCTCCTGGTGCAGGAGGCAGCAAGAGTGCAGGGCAGGACTGCAGGTACTCGAGAACATGCATGTGCCGATGTGCGAGAGCCAGGACGCGAGGGCTGAAGGCTGAAGCTGCTCAGCGCTTCTAGTCTGCTGCACACCTCAGGGCTCAGGCTAGCTAGCTCCCTGGAGCCACGATGAAGGCCAAGGCAAATGCAGCCATGGCAGGGCGAGACATTCCCCTTGTTTGGCTGAGCTTATCAGCACGACTTATCAGCCGTGGAACAGTGTTTTTCTCTCACAGCAAATCAGCCACAGCCGGCTTATAAACCAAAAAAAAAACAACCTGCCAGACCACTACTGCATGCAGCGTTGCTCCGCTCCTGCTCGCAGTAAAATTCAAAGTTCATCTCTTCAAAAAAAACAGAGTTCACCCACCCCTCACCAATGCCTGTTGGGTTCGTACCCGTGTACGTACGACTTCACTGCTCACTTGCTCAGTGCCGGTACCATCTTGATCTACGTATGCAGGGTTGCCATCTCCAACTGGACTACTGTACAGTCCTGCTCCTACTTTAACAGAGTGGCCCAAAAATCTGCAGCCGAGATTTTCTACAGGTACTGCAGGGACAGCCAGAATCCAAGCCGTATGATACGGTGATGAATGGAATGAAGTGATGGATGGAATCGAACTCTGCTCTTGCGTTGCGTCCTACTCCTACTATTATGCAGGCAGCAGGCTAGGCCCTCTGCCCCTCTCGCAAGTCGCAACGGCCCCTCGGCCCTCCTGAGGCCCATTGTTGACACTTGACAGCACCAATGGGCAACTGCAGGATAGATGCCGGGTGCAAGCATGTTGCAATTGCGCCCAAGCATGTTACAATGGATACCATCTCCCAAAATATGGATGGTCCGTTCCAGCACACTGCACTGCACCCATTGTAACACCAGCAGAAAGGACAGGCCGGCCCTGTTTGTTTGGTGCCGGCATTTCCTCACCGCTACCTCCCCAACGGTTTTCCTCACATGGTGAAAAAGGTAGTACAACAACAAATCCTGCCCACCCTGTAAACCTGTCTCTGGAATCTGGGCCTTGTTTAGATCTTAAATTTGGGAAGTAAACTTTGCATAGTAAATGTCCCGTCACACTGTAGCAATTTTGTTTTTATTTGGTAATAATTGTCCAAATATTGATTAATTAGGCTTAAAATATTTGTCTCGCAAAGTACAACAAAACTGTGCAATTAATTTTTGATTTCATCTATATTTAGTACTCCATATATGTGCCGACATTTTGATGTGATGGGGAATCTTCTTTTTACATAGTGGAATTTAAGGGTGAATTTAGGTATCTAAACCAGGCCCTGCATTGAATTTCCTGACGAAAATGTTACGTAGTAGTAGCTAGGAAAAAAATAAAGGCATAGTAAAAATAAAAATAAAAATAAAAACACCCTTGGTAGTAGTCGTTTCTTCTGCTCCTGAGTCGTGTGCCCACATGAACACGCACCGGTCTGTGTGGAGGAGAACGCATTGCGAGGGGAGCGGCGAACTGACATTGCGAGGGGAGCGGCCAACTGAAGCAGACGGGGCCCAATCCCGGAACAGGCCGGAGACGCGCAGGTGCAGGGAAACCGGCGCAGGCAGCATGCAGCAATGCCAAAAGTGCAGCACCAATGCATGCTTGCCGCGAGAGCTTCCGGCTTCCCCTCCATGTTTCCTGTGCTGTTCCTCCATTGTTGCATTGGGTCTTGGGAATGCATGCACGCATAGCATAGCTCCGCTCGCTTGCACAGGAGCCAGCCATTCTCTTCATCATGTGACTCTCTGGAAAGAAGCCTGCCTGCCTAGCCTATCTGAGTGCCTAGTGCAGAAAAGGTCCATTGCTTGCTGCTCGCACTGTGATTTGTGAAAGAGACAGGTCCAAGCAAGTGTGGCGGCAGTGGTATAGGAGGGTGAGGTGTGAGAGGAGCTTTACAAGGGGTGTTGTACTCTTGCGCTTGCAGTTATCGGAAAGCTACCCGTACCCAGTACCCAGGGCAGAAGCACTGAAGCAGCAACCCTCCAAACAGGCAACAGCAGCTAGCAAACCGAGTGAGGGAGAGAGTGGAGAGAATTCAAAAGCTGGAAGCGAGCTTCATATGCTTGGCTGCTTCTCTTCTCTTCCTGTTTGCTTACATTATATTATACTACTCCGTCTCAGAAAGAAAGACGTTTTGGGTTTTCGTGCCACAAGTTTGACTCGATTTGTATAAAATGCATGCAGCATTTATGTCTCTGAATAAATTTATTAAAAAACTAGACTTAAAGATCTTTCCGATGATACTAATTACTTAGCATAAATATTTATATATTTTAATATATAATTGCCGACAGTTGTTTCTCGGAAAGCGAAAACGTCTTTCTTTCTGGGACGGAGAGAGTACATTACGAGCTGTAGGATCTGAACACCGTCTAGTACTACCACAAGTGCAAAATTTTACTCAAGAATGTCACTTCACAATGCATCGCAGAAACTAGGAACAGATTTGGGCAAATAAACAGACAGCAGCTGGGAATAAAGTGAGGTTTTCTCAAAAGAGTACTACCGCAAAGGCAAAGGACCCTGTGTAGCGTTTGAACCGGAAAGGACCACAGGCAGACCGGTGGTGAGCAATATACAGTATATATAAGGCTGTGCAGCAGCTCCTGTTTTTAACCTGAAACGGTGGTCTGTAAGCTGTAACGTTCCAATTCCAAAGCTTTCAGCTTTGAAGCTGCCGCAGGACTGGTCAAACAGAGCCACTCTTCTCTTCTGCCTTGTGCCTTGGCGACGAAGCCGGATAAAAACTAGCAGCATGGCGTTCTTGTTTGGAGCCTAGCTTGTGGTTTGTTTTGCAAGGGAGATTAGATTGCTTCAATCAGGCTGTCTGTGTGCACTTACATTATCTAAGATACTACCCGGCCACTCATATTCCTTGGACAGGCTGGAGAAAGTTTTTTTTTCTTCTTTCCTTGTTTTTTTGGATGTCAGTATCTTCCTTCTGTTTGGTTACATCACAAGCTAATACTGTATATAGTACTAGTAGAAGACACTAGACAAGATAGCATCTGTCAACTTATAAAATTTAAGCTCTGACTGTTGACCCAAAAAAACCTGAAAATATATCTGAAGAATGTTACTTCATTACAGGGATGTTGCATGTTGACCCATACCCATAGCAGCTGAAGATGCCTACTACATATAGTAGAGTACTACACTTCCTTTTGCTTTATCGGACAACGACTACAGTCTCTAGCTAGCCTTTGTGGCTTTGTGTACATCATGCATGCTCTAACTTCGCTGAAGTTAGATGTGCTGAAGGTCCTGAGATTTTTCCTGCAAAGTCACAAAGATAAGATAAGCCTCTTTGTCTTTGGGGCAGGCATGCATGCATGCATACAAACGCAAGGCAGATCTGCTACGATGATGTGTTCGCCCCTTTCCGTGGCAAAACGCAACGACTTTAGCCGACCCTTTCTTCTCCTGTTCTCCAGCACCTTACATGTGAGGGGAAAAAAAAAGCTCGGTTGTCCTGCTCATTGCTCCTGCCTTGCTCCTGTCACTTTCACCAGATGTCCATACAAAGAGCCTGTTTAGTTTGCAAAAAGCAAACCCAAAAAGTGCTACAGTATCTGTCACATCGAATCTTACGGCATATGCATGGAGTACTAAATATAGGCGAAAGAAAAAACTAATTACACAGTTTGGTTGTAAATCACGAGACAAATCTTTTGAGCCTAATTAGTCCATGATTGGACATAAATTGCCAAATAAAACGAAAAGTGCTACAGTAGCCGAACCCAAACTTTTTCGTGAACTAAACAAGCCCAAAGTACTAGCTAATAACTTGTTTCTACTACTCTCTAGCGAATTATCAGGAAAAAAAACCAGAACCATATACTATACAAGGCGTGAGTGTCAGCTTGTGCGAAACAGGGAGAAGTAGCAGGCCATGGAAAGCAATGGCCATGGCGTCTTTATGTTTGTGGTGCTGTGTGTGCGTGTGTGTACTACTCTCTAGCCAATTATCAGGAAAAAAAAAACCAGAACCATATACTATACAAGGCGTGAGTGTCAGCTTGTGCGAAACAGGGAGAAGTAGCAGGCCATGGAAAGCAATGGCCATGGCGTCTTTATGTTTGTGGTGCTGTGTGTGTGGTTCTTAGACTACCCGCAGTGGGTACTCTAAAACGATACTCTAAAGCTTTAGAGTATAAATATAGAGTAAAAACTGCTGCACTGGGTACTCTAAAACGATACTCTATCTTTTCTCTCACTCTATATTTAGAGTAGTACAGTGCTTACTCTATACTCTATAGTGGCGGGCCCCACTAGCTAAACAAAGGAAAAAATGCTATAACTCACAAACCAAAAATCTAAATTAAATTTTGATTGCACCATTAAATTCATCTCAATAAATCCTTCAAAACTAGATCACACATGGATATATTTAGATAAAGTGATAAGTGGGTCCCATAGTGGATAGAGTGGATAGAGGATGATATAGAGGATGTATGGATGCGGAAGAATCGAGTATAGAGGAGAGAATCTTGCTGACTATGACGTATATTGGATGAATATAGAGGTCCATGAGTGCGGGTAGTCTTAAGAGGGAGGAGGGTTACAACTTAGGGCTGGTTTAGTTCACCAAAAATTTTGCAAAAATACTACTATAGCAGTTTCGTTATTATTTGGTAATTAGTGTTCAATCATGGTCTAATTAGGCTTAAAAGATTCGTCTCGTGAATTTTGTCTAAACTGTATAATTAGTTTTATTTTTTTATCTATATTTAATGCTTCATACATGCGTCTAAACATTCGATGTGACGGGGAATCTTGAAAAATTTTGGGAACTAAACAGCCGTTAGTACAAGTCAAGGACCATCACCAAATTGCCGCAATTTGCGTGGTCCAGGCGATTCAGTACGCGCTATATGAAGTCTCATATACCAACGCACGCCGTACTGCAGTGGCGGCAGCAGGAGATGGTGTTGATCTTGTCAAGATATTTCGGCTTCTGACTAGTTGTTGTTCAGACATGGCTGCATCTATCTATCTACTGAAACGATGTTTTACATCCTCATTCATGCGTTCGTTCGTTCATTGGTTGGGCAACGAGTCACAATCCGTCACGTGTCTATCAGTCTATGGAAATGTGCCTCTTGAAGAGGAAATTAACTTTATTTGGCTTCCTAGAATGAAAGAAAGTCTTTTACAAGTGTCGATAGAAAATGAGGGTCACCACACAAGTACTATAGGAGTAGTCAAATGAGATGTCCCTCTCCTGGAGATTATGGCTTTGTTTAGTTCCAAATTTTAGAGCGTCAAAATTCACTGTAGCATTTTGTTTGTATTTGGTAATAATTATCCAATCATTGACTAATTATGCTCAAAATATTCGTCTCGTAAAGTATAACCAAACTGTATAATTAGTTTTTGATTTTATCCACATTTAGTACTCCATGTATGTATCGCAAGTTTAATGTGACGAAGAATCTTTTTTTTACATAGTGTACTTTTCAAGTGATCTAAACACAACCTATGACTGGGAATGATGAGGTCGCCTGCTATTCGATGTTATCTCTGCAGAAAGGGGCAAGGGAGTACTATGCTTGATGAGGGGAAAAAGACACAAGTGTTCTTTTGGCTGTGTTTAGATCCAAATTTTGGAGTGTTAAAATACACTATAGCATTTCGTTTGTATTTGGTAATAATTGTCCAACCATTGACTAATTAGGCTCAAAACGTTTGTCTCGCAAAGTACAACCAAACTGTGTAATTAGTTTTTAATTTTATCCACATTTAGTACTTCATACATATATCGCAAGTTTGATGTGACGGAGAATTTTTTTTATATAGTGCACTGTTTAATGGATCTAAACACAGCCTTTGAAGTGCATGCCTGACCTGATGTGAGGAGTGAATCCCGGCCGTCTTTAATTTTGCAGGGATTTCAGAGCTTTGTGTTTGGCAGGCATGATTGGTTTTCAAGTGCTGCGGCACAGCTTCTTCTACACCATCGATTGCACCCACAGATATGCTTTCATTTTTATATGTACTACTCACAAAAACAAACAGCTTATTGTAGTAGTTTATTGAAATCGAAATGGCAACCTGGACGTATTTTATAAAAAAACTGTAAATTCAAATGGCGCCCTGAAGATTTCACGTGTTTGAAGCAGCAGAGTCCAGAGTGACTCCGGCCGGGCTGCGCTGGCAACCTGCTCCATGAATGACCTCGGATTCCGGCTTCCAGAAAACAGGGCGGCCGGCGCCGGCGTCGGCGTGGTTGCACTCCAGCGGCACGCCGGTACGGCGGGAAAAGGCGACCGCCCGCGGCACGCACGGCACAGGCAGCACACGTGCACGTGCACGGCGCATGGCGGCATCACCTTTGCTCGGTTCCGTGAAACAGACGCTGCGCGCGGCCAACTCACGCACGTAGGAGTAGATAGAAAACGAACGCACGCACGCGACGTCGTACGCGCACGACGACACCACGTTCGGCTGCGATCGGCTCGGCTGGGCACGGGCGGGCGGCGAGTATTTATATTCTCGTCGCGGCACGGCGCCGCCCCGGCCGGCAGGCGCGGCGCGGCGTGGGAACAGCGACAGGAGCTGCGCCGGGGCGTCAACAGACACAGACCGTACGTAGCCTCACTCTCTCGATTCTCATAATGGGAAACAGGAAAAGGGAGACCTGACCAGCACACCGACAGTGACACTGCTGGGTGGCTGGCTGCTGGCTGCTCAAGTGTCCGGCCGGCCAGCTTCACGTCTAGCTTTCCACTCTCTCTCGAAGGCTCCTCCCCATCTACAGTTGAGAGAGAGGCGAAAAAAGGTCCTCCGGTCGCCGCCGGCGGAGCTGGTGGTTCCTTCCGTCTCCGACGGCCCTCGGGGCATCGCGAGGGGGCGGGGACCGCCGGTCTCTTGCCGGCTGGTAGGGTAGGTCCTAGGTTTTCTAGGGTTAGGTTTCCGGTGGCGCCGGTGAGGCGATGGCGGCGGCGTCACGGCGGAATAAGGTCCTCTCGGACTCTTCCTCGCCCCGTTGGCGTTTCGCTCCGACGTCGACGGCGAGCCCGTGGAGGTGGTACTCCCGATGTGGAGTCCCTGTACAGGAGTCAGCACGTCCTGCCTTTCTGTCGTTTCGGGAAGATGGCGGGTTCGGCGGCGCGCTTCGTCAACGATGCTGAGATGGCTGCGGGTGTGGTGGAAGGCTGGAGAGTGAATCGAGCTCGAGTTTTCTTCGGCGTGTGTCGATGGCGAGCTCTGATTCAAATCTGGAGGAGCTCGGGGCGTGTCCCCGACCGATGGTCCTTCAACGATGGAATCAACCCGGCTTCCGCGTCGGGCGTCTATTGCGGTTCGTTTCAAAGCTTCTATGCGATGGGGCTCTTCCAGATCTGGGCGGCGGCGGGTGTGTCCGTCGCCGAAGAAGGTTGGAGATGGTGTTCGTCGGCGAGCATGGAGGCCAGGGACTTTCTTGTGAATTTTGTTTCCTTTAGGGGCTTCTATGCAAAGTCGCTTAGGCAGCTGTCTTTGTATCCTGTATCATCGTATCTGTATTTGTACGTTTTCCTTATCCAGTAATACAGATATGTTTTATCAAAAAAAAAAGTGTCCGGCCGGCCGGTCCGGTTTGGAGCACCACTCCACTCCAGTCCACTCGAGCTGAACCATGGACCTGATGGGACCGGATCGGATCGGACACCCTTCGGAGTTTCACGTTTTCGGCTTGGCGAGTTGGCGACACAAGCTAAGGATTGTTGCCGTCAACGCGGCCGGGGCGACAGAGATTGTAATTCTAGGCCCCGTTTGGTTCCAAAATTTTTTGTAAAAGAACAGTAGATTCTCCGTCACATCGAATTTTTAGACAAATATAAAAAGCATTAAATATAGATAAAAAATAAAACTAATTACACAGTTTAGACGAAATAGACGAGACGAATCTTTTAAGCTTAATTAGATCATGATTAGATACTAATTACTAAATAACAACAAAAGTGCTACAGTTGAATGGACCAATGCATAGCCCGTGTAAAGATTTGTTTCTCAGTCCACGTGTGTTGAAGTAAGTGAAATTAAACTAAATTTTATTTCCTCCCACCTTAGGACCTGTTTAGTTGCAATTTTTTTTTGCAAAACGACACTGTAGTAAATTTCGTTGTTATTTGACAATGAGTGTCCAATCATGATCTAATTATGCTTAAAAGATTCGTCTCGCCCATTTCGTCTAAACTATATAATTAATTTTATTTTTTATCTATATTTAATGATTCATGCATGTGTTCAAAGATTCGATGTGACGAGGAATCTAAAAAATTTTGTAATTTTTTTTGAGAACTAAACATAGCCCCAGTAGACGTGAACTGAGACAGATACGCTCTCACCAAACAAGGCCTCGAGTTGGACTGTGTACGTACATGCGACTGTTCTCCTGCTCTCCCTCGTGACTACAGTAGGTTTGGTGTCTGCTTTCCAAGGCAGTGGGTACCTCGCCCTCCACGGCTCCACTCCAGTGCTCTTATACTACAGTTACGTACAGTACTAGTGAAGATGCATTAGCTAGGAGTACTGTATGCTGAATAATAGAATAATCATAGCCGCAACAGCTTCTGACCAGGAACAGCATGCCTCACTCTCGCACTCGTGGCGTCGCGTGTTGCCGTGTGCGGCCGGCCGCCGGCATCCAACCGAGGGAGGTACGGAGAACTAGCACTAGCCAGGGGTAGCTCCAACGTGCCTAGGGTTACCGAAAGCGGGACAGGCAAATCCGGCTGCTGGATGGGGACAAGTGTAACTCATGGCCACGTAGTAGCAGTATTTCCATTAGTCTCACCTCACTAGTTATTACTCGCCGCATAGCTTATTAGTTTAACTAACTAACTAACAATCCCCATGGTCACCCAAGTGGTGGTGACTTTTCCAAGCGTGGACGAAAATATCTCGGACGCCCTAATTGGCTCAGGGCCGCTCGTGCACAGTAAAGCTACTACAACGAGTTCGATATGATAGACCACGAGCGTTAACAAAGGTAGTGGGGGCAACTTTCTAGCAACATCAACATCACGCTTCTTTATTCAATCAGACACCGCTACAACTATTCTGAAAGCTGCTTGCTGGAAAAAAAATTAGTACAATGCCCAGATGGAGCTAGCACTGTTTGTCTGCTATTGCTCAGCGCGTACGTACTCGGTCGTGTAGGCTGTTGTAGCCGTGCGTTGGCATAAACCTTGATTACTCTCTGATCCTTTTTCTAATTGCCTCGAATGTCTTCCACGTTTCATTATTTGATTGACCAGCAGATGTGAACCAATAGGGGCGCAAGTGGAAATGCTGGAATTCCACGGGACTGAACAGGCCAGGCCAGGGGGGTGGCCTTTGCCTTTATCCGTCGCCGGATCCAAGCGGCCGGACCGCCGGACAGGAAAGAGATCGCGTCGTGGCACGTACGAGTACTACACATTCCCACATGCCTGGACCCCCCACCCGTTTTGACTCTGCGGACGGTGAACAGCATCAGCAGGTGCAGGCCTGCAGCAGCGGTGGTGGTACACATCAATGTCCTCCGCCGCGGGCCGCCGGGGCGTCAGCACCAGCACGCAGCACAGCGCGCCGCGGCTAGCTTGTTCCGCACTCAAAGCCGCCCCCCGCCCCCGCCCCGAGCACGGACATCGGACAGGCACAGCCACGGCCCCCGGCCCCGGAGCGGCAGCGTACGTACGGCGCACGTGCGTAACGTGCCCGCCTAGGAAACAGTGGTGGTTGGCACACCTGGCCACCACGGCCCGGGGGCCGCGACGGCGACGCCGCTTGACCACTCTCTCGCCCGGTCGGCCGAACGGCCTCTCGTCCGCGCTGCTGCCTGCTGGGTGTCGCGGCCGTCCAGCGCACACCCAACAAGGCGCCACGACACGAGTGTGAAATGAGACGGACCGGACCGCGGCTCGGTTTCTCTGCTGCTGCGACGGCCGTTGGCGCCGTGGACTCGTGGTGAATGCACGACGAGCCGCGCCAACATTCTGCGCCGCGCCGCTCCAACATTCTGCGTTCGCTTCGCTTGCTTGGCACGCCACGCGACCTGCTGACGGTGACGCCTGACATCGGACAGGACAAGCCTTGTTTAGTTTGCCTCAAAGTTCCAAGTTTTTTCACTCTCTCCGTCACATCAATTTTTAACCACTCGTATGGAGTATTAAATGTAGGTAAAAAAAATAACTAATTACACAGTTTAGTTGGAAATCACGAGATGATCTTTTGAGCCTAGTTGGTCTATGATTGAACAATATTTGCTAAATAAGACGAAAATGGCAAGGACAGTGCCGCAGGCATGCAGGCCTAGTACGGAGTAGGAGTACTAGTAGGCCGCTAGGCCAGGGCAGACGAGACCAACGGGGGAGAGACACGAGGGCTTTCAGCGCAGATCGGAGGGGACGTGAACGTGACAGACGGGTGACGCATCTTCCAAGGAGGACAAAGACAGTTTTTTTTTTTTGCTTGTTGACAACTCTTCTCCTCTTCTGCCTCCGGCTTCGCTGGACGCTGGAGTGGGGTGGCCCAATGTCTGTCTCTGTCGCGGGCGTCGCCGTCGCCGTCCACCGACGACGTGGCCGCCACG
Source organism: Saccharum hybrid cultivar R570 (assembly GCA_038087645.1). NCBI lineage: Eukaryota > Viridiplantae > Streptophyta > Magnoliopsida > Poales > Poaceae > Saccharum > Saccharum hybrid cultivar. Next base: position 2,968,654 of record JAQSUU010000088.1, read on the forward strand.
GTGGCCCCCTGGACGGTTTGTTTCCTCGACGCGGCTGGCAACACGTCCATGCCCGCTAAAGGCAGTGTTTAGTTGCATCCAAATTCCAAAAATTTTACAATATTTCCCGTCACATTAAATCTTTAAACGCATGCCTAGAGTATTAAATGTAGATAAAAAAATAATTAATTACACAGTTTATCTGTAAATGTCGAGACGAATCTTTTGAGCCTAGTTAATTCATGATAGGATAAATTTTACTAAATAACAACGAAAAATGCTACAGAAACTTTACACCAACTTTTACACCATGTAAACACTGCCAAAGTTCGTTTCGTAAAGTTCTCTTTTCGGCGGGTCGAGGCTCGCGCGCGCGGGGCGTCGGCGACGTCGCCGTCCGGCACACCGCGCCGGCTCCCGTCGCGAGAGGCGATGGCGAGAAAAAGACAAGGGAGGATATATTCCTACCGGACCGGCTGGTCTGGTCCATGGTAAAGCTGCAGAGCACGGCACGGCGACGTCGTCCTTGGTGCTGCTGCGGACCTGCCCCTGCGCTGCGCAGGCACAAGGCAGGCGATCAACAAGATACCGGCGGTGGACCGTGGATGGATGGATGGATCACGGATGGATGGACATGGAGCCGTCAGCCGTCGGACGGGTGCTGGACAGAAAGGGACGACAGAGAAAGGAGGGGAGAATTCCCCGTCTCCTTCCTAAAAGGCGAGCACCGCTCGGCGGCCTCGATCGGCCGGCCGATGCAGATCTCGTGCCGGCGTCCCCCATGCTTCATTCCTTCCAAAAGAAAGGAGGCACCAGCCACGCCGTCTTTCCATGTATCCTTCCCGTGCAATGCAAACGCAAGCTAGTGTGCTGCCTCTGCACCAACGTGGCTGCCGGTGTCGTTTACAGTACACTAACAAAGTTCTGGGCAGTAGTACTCGGAAGTACAGTAGAGTTCCTCTGTTTGTCTGCCCTGCTTTTGAATTTTGAACCGGAGTGCATCCATCCATGCACGCTTACGTAGGAGCACACAGTACAAACGGGAGGTCCTGGCCGCCGTGCAAGCAAAGGTGGTCAAAAGAGTCCAAGGGGGAAAGAAAGAGGGGGGATTTGCAGGCCACTGGCCACGCACGGTGGTGCCAGAGCCAGCCGACGGCACGGCACGCAGCCACGCTCGTTCTGCTCTGCCCACGACAAAAGAGTTAACAACCCAAAGCCATGCCTTTTACTAATCCCCCCACGCCCCTCCTCCTGTCTTTGTCGCCGGCCGCCGCGATGAACACCCCCGCTCGCCGGACCACGGCCACGCCTCGCCGGTTTCTCGTCCCCTCGATCGCTCGTCGGCCGGCGTGCCCTCGATGCCTCGAGCCGCGGCGCCCGACGGAAACCCCGCTCCCCGGCGCCGGTTTCCACGCGAAGGGGAAAAAGAAACAAAAAAACACACCAGCCAGTCATCAGGCAGGGACAGGGTAAATGCGCCGGTGCCGCAGCGATCCTGCGACCACGACCGGCTCCAGCATTTACTGCAGCGTACGGCCTCGGGGCCGCGGAGGCGAGCAAATCGCGGGCCGTATCGGGAACCCGCGCGCCGTTCGTCGCCCGCCGTCGCGCGCTTGCGTCGTGCCACCATCCACCCACCCACCGGACCACGGCGGGGCGGCACGACCCAGGCGAGGCGTCAGACAGAAGCACAGACAACACGTTGCTCTGGATGAGGAAACGAATCGCTAATTACTCATAGCTTCATTAATTCTCGCCGATTACACTCGCTGCCCCGGCCAAGGACTCACTTCTTCCTCCTTGACGGGGGATGGTGCCCGGCACACATGGAAGCAGCAGCGGCGGCGCCGGCGCCGGCGGCCACAACGCTGTGCTGCCGAGCCGGACACTTCTTTATCTCTTCTTAGACTACCCGCACTCATCGTACTCTATATGCAACCTCTATAAGGAATATTCTATCCTAGTCATCGCTTTATATCCAGTTTGTCCACACCCATCCATACTCTATATGAACCTCTATCCCAACAACCCATGTACAGGTCCCACATGTCAGCCTCACCTTCTTCTTTTTTATTTTTTCCCCTTTTTTCCCTTCCCTTTTCTTTTTCCCCTCTCCTCCTTATCCATTCGGCTTCCAGAGCAACACCGCGCGATGGCCTCCACCTCTCCGCCTCCGCCGGCCGCCTCCATGGGCCAGCTCCTCCACGGGCGGGTGCGAGCTCCGGGGACGAGGACGGCCATGGGGAGGAAGATGGCGAGCGCGCGCCTCCCCGTCGTCGGCGCGAGAGGGCGGCCTGCTCCTCCCTCTCCGGCGGGCGCGGCGTGGCCGCGGCGGGCGCGCGCGCGGCCATGGCGGGCGGCCGGATTCGCGAGCGGGTGGCCTCCTCCTCATCCCCTGCGCGCGGGGGCGGCCTGCTCCTCCCTCTCTGGCGCGGCACGGCCATGGCGGGTGGGCGGGCGGCCGGCCGGCCGGCCAGATTCGCGAGTGGGTGGCCTCCTCCTCGTCCCCTGCGCACGCGGGCGGCCTGTTCCTCGTCGTCTCCGACGGCTCTCTCCTCCTCCCTCTCTGGCGGCGCGGCGGCCCTCTCGCCCTCTCTCTCTCCGACGCGACCGCAAGGTGGGGACGGCTCTTGCTCCCGGCGGCGGTGGAGGTGGAGGCCGCTCCAGTTCCTCCCCACCGGCTTCTCCCTCCCCACCGGCTTCTCCAGTTCCTCCAGCGAGCAGCGCGCGGGCGGGCGGCGGGCGGGCCCCACGCCACGGAGGCACGTAGCGGGAGCGCGCTGTCCCGCTAGGAATAGCGGGAGCGCTAGCATAGCGCACGCGATGGCGTATCCCGCTGCAGGGCATTTTTACGGTAAACCGAACGGGACGATGGCGTAGCGGACGCGATGCAGTACCCAGTGCAGCTCGTCTTACTACGCTAAAAGAATACAACAACTAGAAAATAAAAACAACACGAACGGAAACAAAATTGGCCGGACTAGGCGAATCCGGTGCGCGGAGAGAGTTGGCGGGGCAGGCGGGGCGGGAGCGCTAGACGACGGGCAGCGGGTCGATCTGGAACAGGTCGGTGATGTCTTGGAAGAAGTCGTCCACCTGCTGCCACCTCGCCGGCGACGCGGGCTCCGCGTCGGACGGCAACTCGTCGGGGGTCCCGTCGGGGATCGACGGCGGCAGGGACAGCGGCTCCTCGGGGATGTCCGCGAGGAAGTCCAGCGATGGCTCCGGGAAGTCCGCGAGCAGGTCGAAGTCGGTGTACAGCGGCGGGAACTCGCCGCCGAAGCAGTCGTCGGCGGAGGAGAAGGGGCAGCCGAACAAGCTGCTGCTGCCGCCGGTCGACTCGTCGGTCTCCGGGGCCGGTGCTGCTGGAACTGCCGGTGCCGGCGCCGACTTCTTGGCGGCCGCCTTGCTGCAGGTGTCGTCGGCGACCGCGGAGGGCGGGAATGAGCGGAGCACGGAGGTCGGAGACGCCGCCGCCGCGTGGGACTCCTCGCCGGAGTCGTAGGACGTGGCGGAGGATGACGCGTTCTTGGACGCCGCCGGTGCCGGCGCGGACGCCGGCGGCTGCGGGAGGCGCTCGGCGACCTCGTCGGGGACGGGGACCGGCGCGTCGTCCACCTGCTCGAAGTTGGTGGTGGCGTCGGCCCCGCGCAGCTGGATGGCGGCCGAGTCGTACACCTTGGCGGCCTCCTCGGCGGTGTCGAAGGTGCCGAGCCACACCCGCACCCGCCGCCACGGGTCGCGGATCTCCGCCGCGTACTTGCCCCACGGCCGCCGCCGCACGCCGCGGAACCGGGGCTCCGCCGCGTCGCCGTCGGACTTCCTCTTCCGCCCGGGGAGGACCAACCTGGTGGTCCTCTCCCCCGCCGCGCCCGCCGTAGCGGCAGCCGAGGAAGGCGCGGCCCTCCCGGCCGGCGCCTCCTCCTTCACCGCCCGCTCAAGGCGGATCTCCTGCACGTAGCGCTTCACCCTCCTGCGCGCGGCGGCGTCCTCCTCCGCCTCGTCGCCGGAGGAGTCGGTCGCGTCGTAGTCGTCGCAGAAGACGCGCACCGTCCTGGGCCCCGCGACGGCGGAGGCCCCCGCCGCTTCCCTCCCCTTGGCCGCTGCCGGCGCCACCTCCACCGCCCGCGAGGTGACCTCGACGTGCTCCGTCCGCCTCACCGCCACGAACATCTCCTCCTCCTTGGGCCACATCACTCCGCTCGCATTTGACTTCGCCACCAAGCTCGCCCCCGCCTAAAACCCCTCAAGAACCCTCTTCCGAGGCTCCGGAAATGGATGGCACGGCCACCCCACCTCCTACGCCACCGGAAACCACTACTCTCACGAAATCCCCGGCGGACAAGCTCGCGGCTTTCGGAGGTGGAGACGAGGCGCCGGGCGGAGGGGGAGGAAGGCCGGGTGGGGTGGGGTGGGGGTGGTGTGTGTCCCCGGCACCGCCTGGCCTGCTGCTCTGCGTGCGTGCTTGATGCGCTCGCTGTCGCTGTTTGTTGTTGCTGCTGGTGGTAGGCTCAGAGCACCGGAGTCCACCCTATACTTTTATAGCATCCCGGAGGCCATTTCGGGAAACCCGGATTTTTGTTTACTCAAACAAAAAAAAATTGCTCGCTTTCATGCGTGGCTTTTCCTCGTCCGGCCCTTTCTCGCAAAAATTCCCAAAAAAAAGGACGTTATTTCAAATTTCGAAAGTGTGGTCTAGTAGCTGCTGAAAAATGGCGAAAAGTGAATGCCATCGCCTGGCTGTAAAACAGATCGACGTACTACTGCCTCCGTCCCATAATAAAAGCACGTTTAGGATTCAAATGTGTAAACTACTGTAGGTGTGAAATTACATTTTTACCCCTGAAAAAGTGTAGTGCAGTGATCGGTAGTACAGGTGCAGATGGAGCAGCCTGCCGCTGGACGGGACTCCGATGGGAACGAGCGAGCAAATGAGTGGTCCAGACACTTCCACGTAGCTCCCGTCAGTATTTTTTTGCCGCCAACGTGATTGTCTACAGCTGCTGAGCTGCGGCAGCTGCCAGTTAGCCCCTATACTGTTCCTATATTTACCTTCATTTGTGGGACAAATTTCAAACTTCAGATGTGTTTTTATTTCGGGATGGAGGGAGTACGTTTTACTTTCCCACCAACACAGGCCGCACAGGCAGGCAGTAATTCCCCTGCGCAGGACCCACCTGTAAATGACAGCAGAGGGTATCCAACGGTACCGGGCCGTACCCCCAAACCGGCCCCACCTGCAAGCGACGCGGAGATTCTGGCGGCGGCCGACGTGTGGGAGCGCGGAGCGCTCCAGCCCGCCGCATCCCACGCGCGGCCACTGGATGCGCGCCGCGTGTGCGTCGGCCCCACGTGTCAGGGAGGGTCACGTGAGCCGGACTGACCGTGGGTGGGGTTAAGCTGTGGTCAAATCTTTGGGGGTGGGGAAAGGCCGCGCGGCGTGCAGGTTCTTTTTTTTTCTCCTCTTCTTTTTTCACCGCGGCCAACCGACCGCTCCTGTTCGGTGATCCAGCCCAGTCAGGGGACGTGCAGTAATTTCGGGATTCACGAGGGATGGTGATGTCACGCGTGATTTTTTCGTTGGAGATATTTTTGCCGGTTTTTTTTTCCTGCTGATGAACCGTTAAGCTGATCCTAATCTTTTCAGTTGGGTCCCTCTAGTGGTCTCTTCGGCCTCGAAACATCAAGCGGCTCCTTGCGTGCCAAGGCAAAAGGGAAAGGGAGACTACCCACCTGCCCCCGCGCTGTGATTTTTTTTTCTTCTGATTTTTCAGATCCTGGAGATACACATGTGCTACCGTCATAAATGCAGTTGTCACATAGAGCTGTTTAGTTCCAAAAAGGAAACCTAAAAAGTGCTACAGTACCTGTCACATCAAATCTTGCGGCACATGCATCGAGTACTAAATGTAGACGAAAGAAAAAACTAATTACACAGTTTAGTTGTAAATCACAAGACAAATCTTTTGAGTCTAATTAGTCCATGATTGGACACAAATTAACAAATAAAACAAAAAGTGCTACAGTAGCCGAACCCAAACATTTTCACCAACTAAACACGCCCATAACGTGGAAACTGGCCTTTGCTAGCGTGAATTCGTTCTGGCGACAGGTGAGGCATACTAGAAACTGTGGTCTTGCGGCACATGCATCGAGTACTAAATGTAGACGAAAGAAAAAACTAATCACACAGTTTAGTTGTAAATCACAAGATAAATTTTTTGAGCCTAATTAATCTATGATTGGACACAAATTGACAAATAAAACAAAAAGTGCTACATTAGCCGAACTCAAACATTTTCACCAACTGAACACGCCCATAACGTGGAAACTGGCCTTTGCTGGCGTGAATTCGTTCTGGCGACAGGTGAGGCATACTAGAAGCTGTGGTGCGTGAATAGTTTTTTACTTACAGCTTTGCACCATTGTGCGAGCTGAAAAATGCCAAAAAATTATGGTTACAGATATTGTTTAGAGACTCGCTCATTGATGAACAAGAGCGGGAGAAACATCGGAACCAGAAAATTCTGGCAACCAACACGCTTTCTTGGCTTGTTCATTTGAATTTTGAAATGTGGAAGGACTATCGGTAACCAAGTTAAAAGAAATGTGTAGGTATGGTTGACCAGTTGTGTTCGATTCTATTTTGTGTAGACAAGAAAATAGTACCCTCGGAGCAACAACACATTGTTAGAAGGTAATTGAACGATAACTAAAGCACCATGTTGACAGCCAAGTACACCAATAAATTGTATAATCAAATTTCAAATCTGAAATGATTTGGTGTTTATATAAACATGTGGAAAATGCAAGAGAATCATGGTAAGTAATAATCAAGACAGCTATGAATAGAGTGAGCCAGTAACCACTGAAAACAACTCAACGTTCAGATTTGATTTTGTTGCTGGCCTCATAGATGAATTAGATGAAGCAACCAGATGAATATGTCCTGGCGACAGGTGAGACAAACTAGATGCCGTCGTCGATGAATAGTTTTTTTTACAGCTTTGCACTATTGTGCAAGCTGAAAAATGCCAAAAATTTATGGTTAGAGATATTGTTTATAGACTCACTCATTGATGAACAACGGGCGGGAGAAACCTCAGAAACGGTAAATTCAGGCAACCAACACGCTTTTGTGGCTTGTTCATTTGAATTTTGAAATGTGAAAGGACTATCGGTAACCAAGTTAAAAGAAATGTCTGAGTGTTCTTGACCAATTGTGTTCTGTTCTATTTTTTGTAGACAATAAAATCAAACAATTGGAGCAACAACACATCGATAAGGTAATCGGACGATAACTAAAGTACCATGTTGACAACCTAGTACACCAATAAATTGCATAGTCAAATTTCAAATCTGAAATGATTTAGTGTTCATATAAACATGTGGAAAATGCAAGAGAATCATGGTAAGTAATAATCAAGACAACTATGAATAAAGTGAGCCAGTAACCATTGAAAACAACTCAACGTTCATATTTGACTTTGTTGCTTGCCTGATAGATGAATTAGATGAAGCAACCAAAACCTCCCATATGGAAAGAATCTATGATTTTTGTGAAGGGGTGGTGAAATTGTGCTAGTTAAAATAATTATCAAGATGTAATAACTTAACAAGTTATGGAATGCGAAAATTGCCAAACATTTTTTAGCACCACAATATTTCATATTTCATTGTAGGCAAATGAAGAAACCAAGTTCACTAAAAAAACATAAACTATTTTGCCTAATCTTCCCCTTATTACATTTTTTTGCACAATGTTGTGCAACCATACCCTTCCTTGTTCTCAAGAAACACACCTAGACCTAAGTAATCAAGTTAATGCCTAAAGAAACATGATTCGCCAAAGTTATTGATTTTTAGTGTCTTTTGGAAACAAGGAAAAAAAGGAACTATAGTGAGCCTATTAACATTTTGCTCATGGTTCAATTAGTATGACGTAATCGTTTATCTGTGTGCATACAGAACTATTGTTAAGGGAAATGGATGAAAGTTTTAGTTCGGCTCGTTTGGTTCACAAACTAATTTTGCGAAGGAAAAAGGTAGGTTGATTAGCAATACTTTTTCATACACAGGATACCGTAGCATTTAGTTGTCACAGTAAGTTACAGTTCAAGCCAACCATTGGCAGCTGGTTCATGGTTGTGTTGGTTTGACGTAACGGGCTAGCATGTGTGTGCAAAATTACTGTGAAGGAATCTAGATGACAGTTTCCGTTCGAAGGTTTGATTTTATGTATTACTTTTGCAAATGGAAAATGGTAGTTCGAATAGAAACGTGTTTCGATGCATTGTATACTGCAACATTGGGTTGGCACAGTAAATGTCATTTGGTCAGTTGGAGCTAGCCATGTCATCACATGTAATTTGTTCGGTGGTTAGTTTTGTCGTTGTCGGGTCGACTCATTTCTTGGATCCACCTAGTCGAACGAGATGGGCATGATTCTAAAGAGATTAAGCGCAAAAAAATGCAAGTATTTGCAAATCAGCACTAGCTTTAGCATAATATTACATGATATGGTGCAATCATGTGCCTCCTTGTTCTCATGAAACACACCTTAATCTATTCACACGAAGTGCCATGAGTCCATGACGTGTAAAATTTGAATATTAAATAGAACCAAACAAAACACTAGAATTGTTGTGGATTCTTTGGTTTCTTGGTAATGATGGTATTGGTAAGACGTGGTCAGTTTGCTTGTGTGAGAATAATTGTTGTTTAGGAAAATGAACGTAAAAATCTAATCACCCTAAGCTTGTTTCCCATGCCGATTTGCAAAGGTAGACCAATAGGCCAATTGTTAGGTACACAGTTTTGGTATCTTGGATTATGCGGAAGCGTATCGATATGCTAAACGGCACTTGGTTAGCTGGAACCGACTATATTGCTAGATGTAAATTTGTTTTGCTGGGTTTTTGTCTTCAGTAAGTACCACGTCTCGGATCCATCCAAGCAATACAGCTAGTTAAGTCGCATCTCTAGGACTGACACCCTAATCATGGAGAATCTTGTCACTGTGGTATTGCTTGCAAATCGTTAGATCTCAACTGCATTTGTCTTTGCGCTTCCCATTGATGAAACATGGATGTAAATCTGATGGCAACACCCTTGTTCTCTAGTATCATGAAGTGTTGTACTAATAATATGTTAGCAACAGGGAACCATTAGAGAAAACTATGTAGAAGATATGCTGGAATTGAGGGATAAAATTTGATTCGAGAGTAGACGATGATGAACATTGCACTGATGAGTAAGAAGTTTTTCGAGATGTCTATTACACTCATGCCCTAGTCACATGCAATGTTCTCTCCTTCAATCCTCATGCTCTATCTACATTCTCCACTATGGCCCGTATACCTGTGAGTTAGGATGATGGGCGCACTTTGCTTGGTTGGAATTGACTACATTGCTAGGTGAAAATTATTTCGATGGGTTTCTTTTCGCCTTCATCAAGTACATCCGTGTGTTGAATCCATCCAAGCAATGCAACTAGTTGAGTCACGTCTCTAGGATTGCCACCCCAATCATGGAGACTTTAGTCAATATGGTATTGTTTCAATTCCTTAGATCTCTCAACTGTAATTGTCTTTTGTGATTGACATTGTTGCAACATGCATCTAAATCTGATGGCAACGCACTCGTGCTCTAGAATCATGAAGAATTGTACTAATATGTTAGCAATGTAGAACGGGTAGAGAAGATTGTGTAGAAGATAGGTTGGAATTAAGGGACAAAATTCGATTCGAGAGAGGGAGACAATTAATGAACCTTGCAGTGAGGAGGAAAGATGTCCAAGTTGTATTTTGCCCTTGTCATGTACAATGTTCTCTCCTTTAATCCTCATACTCTAATTATATTCTCCACTCTGGGTCATATGCTCCTGAGTTGGGATAGGAGCACTTGTTTGACTAGAACTGACTATACAACATGTAAAATTATTTTGATGTTTTTGGTCTTCATCAAGTAGATACATGTCGTGAATTGATCCAAGCAATACAGCTGGTTTAGTCGCATCTCTAGGATTGCCACTCCAATTATAGTCCCTATTCGCCGAGGAAAGTTTTGACATTCCGACATGGCCTACGGAACGAAGTTCAAACTCTGACCAAATTTGACGCTATGCTAGTGTTACAATGTTAAAAGAAAAGGCCAAATTCAAGGCTACGATCACTAGTAGAGAACAGACCTTTGATCCTCGGCCAAAATGGGCTCTAGTCCCGGAATTTTTTGCCCCCGGGACTAGAAATACCTTTAGTCCCGGTTGGTGGCTCCAACCGGGACTAAAGGTCCCTGCCCAACGGCTACTGCGCCAGACAGAGGTGGCAGGGACCTTTAGTCCCGGTTGGAGCCACCAACCGGGACTAAAGGTATACTTTTACTCCCGGTTGGTGGCTCCAACCGGGAGTAAAGGTCTACTCCCTGGCCGTGGCTGCGCCCGGGGTTGGAAAGTTACCTTTAGTCTCGGTTGGATCTATCAACCGGGACTAAATGTTCTCCCTTTATAAATCGGCCGTCTCCTCCTTCCTCCCCGAGCCCGAGCTCAGCACATTTTGAAGCTCACTGCAGTAGTGTTCTTGCTTCCTCCCTCCCTCCATTGTTCCTCCATCCATTCTTCGATTCCTCCGTCGATTCTTCAGTTGTAAAGGTTACCAATCTCATACTCTCATTTTTTACCATTTTCTTATGCCATTTTATTCACTATATATATTTATGGTTCTTTATTGTGGTTTTTTTCATTTGTAAGCAATTTGAGCTCAAAATCACTTTAAGCTTGCATATTTACATGAAAGAAGGTTAAAGTATATATAAATATAAAGTTAGAAAATAGTTAGAAAATTATAGCAAATCCTTACTAGTTGAACTTGCGGACCGTGTTCAGGTCGGCGAGGATGTTCTCTGCCGAGCGGTAACGGACGTCAAGGAGGAGCTTTGATTCTACGAGGGAGAGCGATAACGGTCGTGGAAGACCGTGTTCCCTTCCTCGTAGAATCGGAGCTCTTCCTTGACCAAGTACGGTGCCGTCCGGTGGAGAAATCCTCGCCGAGCTGATCACGTAAGCAAGGTCAACTAGTACGGATGGTTATTTATTCACATGTCCCGATATCGTCGTAGTAGTCTGTCAATCACCGTACCTAAACGTAGTATATATAAATAAAAACTTAGAAAATAGTTAGAAAATTATAGAAAATCCGTACTAGTTGAACTTGCGGACCGTGTTCAGCTCGACAAGCATGTTCTCTGTCGAGCGGTAACGGACATCAAGGAGGAGCTTTGATTCTACGAGGGAGAGCGACAACGGTCGTGGGAGACCGTGTTCCCTTCCTCATAGAATCGGAGCTCTTCCTTGACCAAGTACGGTGCTATCCGGTGGAGAAATGCTCGCCGAGATGATCACGTAAGCAAGGTCAACTAGTACGGATGGTTATTTATTCACACGTCCCGATATCGTCGTAGTAGTGTGTTATGTGTGTACATTCCCATTCTTCTGTTAATTTACGGAAATATCATATGAATTACTTACCTGCCGCAGTAAAAGACGAGAACACAATGACCATTAAAAATATCATTGTTTAGAGATCTAGATAATTTTATAGTTTGTTAATTTTATTTGTTTATAAAAGAAGAAATTTATAGTGTATTAAAAAATGGGTATAGAGAGTAGATGGCTACTGCTTCCGGGTCCTCGGCCTCTCATGGGTTTCCAAAGCGACTTAGGCCGGGCCTTCCTCTCATTCCATGTGGCAAGTGTCGTGATGAGACGAAGATTGTGATGGAGTACCGAGTGAAGAAGGAGGGTCCCAACAAGGATCGTATCTTCTACAAGTGTCCGGATCGCAATGTGAGTTATTTTATCGTATTTAATGATTATGGTTAGTTTATACCTATTTTCATGATGGTTGTGATTAAAGTTCTAATTTTTTGTTTTAATTTCAGTGGGATGGCAGTGGACGATGTTCAGGCTTCTACTGGGAGGAAGAGTATGTTGAACTCGTGCAAAAATATCTTGCACAACAGGCAGATACGGCGGCTAATGAGGCAGTGATCCAGCCGAAGAAGCCCAAAGATGTTGCACAATCGGGAGATCTGTCTGTTTTAGTTGAGATTGGTCGCGAAATCCTTGTGCTCCTGAAATGTATTTTAGCTTTAGTTCTTTTAGTGGTAGTTGAGATTGTCTACATTGTAGCGATGCTTTCATAAATTTGTATCTTTTGTGGTGGCACGCATGTTGTATAAATAATTAATTATGATCTAGGTTTTAATATGATATTTATGTCATGTAATGCAGATGGGCCGTCATTGGATGTATAATGCTGATCGCCGCTCACAAGAGTTCATTGACGGCGTGCATTCTTTATTACGTGCGGCCGAGACAAACAAACGCGACGGTTTCATGTGCTGCCCATGTGCCATATGTAAGAATACGGTGGAATATCCTTGCTCAAGGACTCTTCATTCACACTTGTTCAAGTCGGGTTTCATGCCAAACTATATTTGTTGGACAAAGCACGGAGAAACCGGTGTTGTAATGGAAGAAGATGAAGAAGAACAATGGGACGACAATGATATTATTCCTGATGGTGCGTGCTTCAATGATACTGCAATGGGAGAAGCTGAAGAAGAGGTAGCCGCAGAAGATGAGCCGGCTGATGATCTTTGTCAGGTCATTTGTGATGCACAAAGAGAATGTGAAAGTGAAAAGGAGAAGATCAAGTTCGAGCGGATGCTAGAAGATCACAAGAAATTGTTGTACCCAACTTGTGATGCAGGGCAGAAAAAGTTGGGAACCACACTAGAATTGCTGCAATGGAAGGCAAAGAATGGTGTATCTGACAAGGGATTTGGAGAGTTACTAAAAATCCAAAAGAAGATGCTTCCGAAGTACAATGAATTGCCCGCCACTACCTACAAAGCAAAACAAGTTGTCTGTCCTATGGGGCTAGAAATAGAGAAGATACATGCATGTCCTAATGACTGCATCCTATACCATGGCAAAGAGTACGAGAAATTGGATGCATGCCCGGTATGCCATGCGTCGCGGTATAAGATCAGGCGAGATGACCCTGGTGATGTTGAGGGCGAACGTCCACGTAAGAAAATCCCTGCCAAGGTTATGTGGTATGCTCCTATAATACCACGCTTGAAACGTCTGTTCAGAAACAAAGAACATGCAAAATTGTTACGATGGCACAAAGAAGACCGTAAGGTAGACAATATGTTGAGACACCCTGCTGATGGGTCCCAGTGGAGAGCAATCGACAGAGAATTCCCGGAGTTTGCAAATGACGCAAGAAACTTAAGGTTTGCTTTAAGTACAGATGGTATCAATCCTTTTGGAGAGCAGAACAGTAGTCATAGCACTTGGCCTGTTACTCTAAGTATCTACAACATTCCTCCTTGGTTATGCATGAAGCGGAAGTTCATTATGATGCCTGTGCTCATCCAAGGCCCGAAGCAACCTAGCAATGACATCGATGTGTACCTGAGACCACTTATTGATGAACTTCTCATTTTGTGGAATAAAGAAGGTGTACGTGTGTGGGATGAGTACAAACAGGAACACTTTGATCTGCGAGCATTGTTGTTCGTAACAATCAATGATTGGCCTGCTCTAAGTAATCTTTCAGGACAGTCAAACAAGGGATATAATGCATGCACACACTGCTTCGGTGATATTAGAGGTGTATTATTGAAAAAATATCGAAAGGTCGTGTACCTTGGCCATCGTCGATTTCTTCCTGCAAATCACCCCGTAAGAAAGAAAGGTAAGCATTTTAAAGGGAAAGCAGACCACCTGACCAAGCCTCGCAACCGAACCGGTGAGGATGTACTCGATATGGTCAATGATGTGAAAGTCGTCTTTGGAAAAGGACATGGAAGCCAACCTATTCCGAAAGACGCTAACGGTCACGCACCCATGTGGAAGAAAAAGTCCATATTTTGGGACGTACCCTATTGGCAAGTCCTGGAGGTCCGTAGCTCGATCGACGTGATGCACCTGACGAAGAATCTTTGTGTGAACCTGCTAGGCTTTATGGGTGTGTATGGAAAGCCTAAGGACACATTTGAAGCACGACAGGACCTACGTTGTTTGAGAGAAAGAGACAACCTGCATCCAGAGAAGACAGATGATGGATGCCATTACTTACGTCCTGCTAGCTACACTCTAAGCAAAGAGGAGAAGGAAATCATGTTTGAATGCTTAAACAACATCAAGGTACCATCTGGATTCTCCTCGAATATAAAGGGTATTATAAATGTGCTAGAGAAGAAATTCTGTAACTTAAAGTCCCATGACTGTCACGTTCTCATGACACAATTACTTCCAGTTGCATTAAGAGGAATTCTACCTCCAAATGTACGTCTAGGCACCGTAAAGCTATGTGCATTCCTCAATGCAATTTCTCAGAAGGCAATTGATCCAACTGATCTAGCTAAACTACAGAATGATGTGGTTCAATGTCTCGTCAGCTTTGAGTTAGTGTTCCCTCCTTCCTTCTTTGATATTATGACACACCTCCTAGTTCACCTAGTCAAGGAGATTTTCACTCTCGGTCCTGTGTTCCTACACAACATGTTCCCCTTAGAGAGATTCATGGGAGTCCTGAAGAAATATGTTCACAACCGTGCTCGCCCAGAAGGAAGCATCGCCAAGGGCTATGGAACAGAAGAGGTCATTGAGTTCTGTGTTGACTTTATTCCCGACCTTGACTCGATTGGTGTTCCTGAATCGAGACATGAGGGGAGACTAAGCGGAAAGGGGACACTAGGGAGGAAAACATATATTGGTACGGATGATGATTATTTCAATAAAGCGCACTACACAGTTCTACAGAACTCCTCTTTGGTAGATCCGTATATTGAGACACACAAGGATCTCTTACGATCCGAGTTTCCAGGGAAGACTGAAGCTTGGATTACGCATAAGCACATGGAAACTTTCGGCGGTTGGTTGCGAAAAAAATGTCAAGGTGATGAGAGCATCCATGAGCAACTGTTTGCATTAACGAAATGTTTGATTTGGTTACTGAGTGATGAAATATTAAAATATTAACGTTAAAATGATGTGAAAACAAATTTCCTGTCCAAAACCAATAATGTTAATAATTTTAATTAAACAATACATTTTGCATTAACGAAATAATAAATATTAGTTACATTATGTTTTTATAATTCTAACAAAAAATAAAAAAAGTTAGGTTATCGATTTTTCCTATGTGCAATAAACAAAAATAAAATTCATATTTTTAACAAAATAATTTTATGCCTTTTATTTAATTTACTATGTATTTAATAAAAACTATTGCATTTCTATTGTATTTAACAAGACTATTGCTTAAAACAGGCGGGAAACGAAACTCCCACCCGAGAGTAAAGGTGGGCTGCAGTTTCGTGGCCCGCCAAAAAAAAGCCTTTACTCCCGGTGCGTGTTACCAACCGGGAGTAAAGGTATACCTTTACTCCCGGTTGGTAACACGCACCGGGAATAAAGGTACCTTCACTCCCGGTTAGTAATACGCACCGGGAGTAAAGGGTTTTTACTCCCGGTTGGTGGCTGGAACCGGGAGTAATTCTCCTCTGCTATATAACCTCCGGCGCCTGGCAGATCGATCCGCTCGTCTTCTTCCTCGTCGAACACCGCCGCCCTCTTCTCCTCGCGCCGCGTCCGTTCGTCTTCCGTGACACCGGCGCCGCCGTCTTCTTCCTCGTGCGGCCTCCACCGCGCGCGCCCGTGCCCCTCCTTCGCGCTTGCCCGTGGCTCTCCACCGCGCCCTCCTCCGCGCCCGAGGCCCTCCACCGCGCGTTGCCCCACCGCGCCGGCCCGAGGCCCTCCAGTACGTACACTGCCGAGCTTCGAGGTGATATATTCGTCGATCTCTTTGTACATTCGTCCGAGCCCTCCACTGCCGAGTTATAGATCACGTCGAAAACTACAACTTTGGTGTAAGCCATGTCAACGGTCGAGGTCGATTGAAAATTCCAAATTTTGAATCGCAAAATCTAGAAACTAAAAATGAATATTTGGAACTCTAAATGATTTTAAATAAAAACATATCTTAAGGCAAGTTTTGAATATTTGGAACTCTAAATGACAAGTATAATTTAGGATCACCAATGAAATTACTTTAGAAATTAATTAGATCGATGTAAATTAATCCATGACTTGTATAATAAACACGCTATATATTATTTGGAAACAACGCTACGAACCATCCGCTAATGATCCAGCCCATCAACCGCCATATATTCATCACTATATGATATGCCATTATTTCAAGATGCAGTTTCAATAGAAGAATTTTTTCTATCTTCATAGATCAATGTTTGTTAACGAAATTTTATCCAAATATTTTCATGTAGGGTCTTTTTTTTGAAGGATTTGTTGTAGGATATATAATGGTCAAATAGGAACTCAATTTTGATACTCAATTTGTAAACTAAGCGTTTTTTAGTTTATCAAAAATATCACATGTTTCTTCATTTGTGAACTTTGAATATACAGATATAATATATTAATGTTGCTAAAGTAATATGAGCATTACATATTTTTTTCCGGGAAGACTATCTTCAAACTTTATATCATAGCATCAGAGATCGCCTGTATAAGAAGAAAATAAATTCTTATCATTTCGGAAATAGTAATGGTTATATGAGCAATAAGACACATATACTTACATTTCATAATGACTTATACTTATATTATTAACATAGAATTTTCTCATATGATGAATGACTACATGGTTGACGTACTATTTATTGGTTTTGTTTTTTGAAGCTAGATGGCCGACCCGAGAAATATGGATGAGGAGGAGTTGATGATGAATTTGATCAACACTGGCACTCAAGTTGCCGGCGATGATGGTGCTAAAAATAACGTGCAAGAGGATGTAGATGACGGGAGTCAGTACTTAGCTCTTGAACAAAATGAGCAACAACATATTGGCCAAGTATATATTTTTTATTATTAGCTATATATATATATTATCATATGTCTTATGTGTGCTCATGACATTAAAAATAATGTTTATGTTTTGTAGCCCTCTGGATCGACATCAACAACTACAACGAAGAGTAAAAATGTTCGAGGTCCTAAAAAGCCATTGGAGGGTCGCTTCATCATCTCGGAGTTCAATGTGGATACAGGAGAACCGGGGGGGCGAATAAAATGAAATTTGTGCACCACTGTGGTTACCTTGTACGGGAGCGGCTCCCGATTAGTACCCGTGAATGGAAGAAGAAGACCAATGCTCCTCATATCAGTTTTGTCTCCGATCGTGACAAGGCGTTAATTTGGAATGATGTCTTGGTACATTTCACGCTCCAAACAGATGATTATGATGATATAATAGATGGTGATGAATTGAAGGAGCGAGTTAGGGATTGGGCAATGAAGAAGATGGCCACCCAGTTTCAGACTTGGAAGAAACACCTATACACGACGTATGTCAAGAAGAACATAGCACCAGATTTTACTGTCCCAGGCCCGATCTCAAAGCAGAGGCCCTATTGGGATGAGTTTGTACAGTACAAGACTTCGGAAGAGGGTGTGAGTCAAGTGATAAAGAACCAACGTAATGCCCAACAGAAGACATACCACCATACCTTGGGATCTGGTGGCTACCCGACTGCCATTAAGAAGTGGAACAAAATGGAAGCAGATCTTCTTGCCAAGGGTATCAGACCAGAATCACTCGAGTGGGGAGAACGTGCAAAGAATTGGTTTTTCGCTCATGGGGGAACACTAGACCAGGAGACAGGGAAGTGCGTTTATGGCGCAAGACTGCAAGAAGCAGCAGAAAGATTGTTTTATGCTCAGAGAGCTACTGCTAGTGGTGCGTTCAGGCCCAACAGAGATAAGGATGAGCTGACATACGCCATCAGGACTATTGAACATGGTGGCCGAACTAGAGGCAAAGGAAGTGTCTCGTGGGAGCATGGATTCCCTCAGGACAGACCTTCCTACAGAAGTCGCCAGAGAAAGAAGGAAGAAGAGGCACAACGACTCCAGAGGTTGGAGGAAGCGGTGCGTGAAGCACAGGAGCGGGAAAAAAAACCTTGAAGCGAGAATGCAGGAGGAAATCAAAAGGCAAGTGCAAATAGCCTCAGAAAGTGCAAGCAAGCAGGCATCAGAGCCAGGAATCAACATTAGCCAATCTGTTCAGTTGAAAAGCAACTACGCTTCCACGGAGATACCAAATCAAGGGGACACAGGACTGCGCTTCCCTGTGGATGACGTCACTGAACCTTGTACAACGTGTGAGCTACACATTCCGAAGGAGAATTCCACAATCAAGGTGGCTATCGGTCTTATTAATCCTATCGACCGAACCAAGACACCAAGGATTCATGGGAATATAATCCAAGAAGGATATGCCACCATCTCGGTAGATAAAGCTGAAAAAGGTTTTAGTGATTTGCCTCTTGACATTCCTGGAGGTGATGGTGAGAAGACTCTAGGAGAAGCGGAGAAGACATTCATTCTATGGCGCAAGCGCTACATCATCATTCCAGGGATGTCGGCTCCACCTCCTCCTGAACTACCTCACCATAGGTACGTGCGGATGAAAACACTACATCATTAATTTGTATTGGCTTAAATAATTAACAATCTGCTCATAATAATATGTCATTCCTTTTTTTTGTAGCAGATCCTCCCCCAACCTAAATCCAATTGTTCAATCGCCAGATCATCATAGTGCTCTGTACGATGACATTGTGTTGGAAGACGAGGCTGCATCCACACCCTCTACAAGGAGGTCTCCAACACCGCAGCCGCCACCTCCAAGGAGGTCTCCAACGCCGCTGCCAACACCTCCAAGGAGGTCTCCAACGCCTCCCCCGCCCCCGCCTACCAAGAAGCCTAGCAAGAGGCCAGCCCCTCAAACGAAGAACCAGTCCCCGCCTGCAAAGAAAGCCACCGTGAAACCAAGGGCTATTCCCAAAATAATATCTGAAGAGAAGGAAGAAGGAACTGATGCATATAAAAAAGACATGTCTAGATTCTATGACAAACTTAAAATGAATCAAGAAGCAAGGAGAAACCCAGAGAAACCGTACTTCTTCGTAGCTCCGGATATTTTAAGAAAAAAGGTGACTTCTTACCAGCATCAACAGCGGAAATCTCGTAAGCCGTCCAAATCAACGTTATCAGACTATGACCGCACTCTCACCAAGTCAATTGAGGCGGCACAGAAAAAGAAGCGGGCAGGGAAAGGAGTTGCCCAACTCGGACAACAAGCGCACCAATCAATCCCCCCGCTAGTTGTTGGTAATGAATATGGTTCGAATTTAGGATTAATGCATCAGGCAAACATACCTCCGGATGTCGATTTGGATCACCTTGGTGAATTTCTTGATGAGACTGGTCTCGACCTTTACCAGATGTTTGGTGATGGAAACATTGAGAGTGCGGCGGAGGTTGATATTTGGAAGAAAAAATTTGTACTAGGCCAGAGTCTATACAACCCTCAAGCCTTATCTGATTTGGGGACGCAAATGTACCTGCTAAACAAGTGGTACATGCAGGCGTCTACCAGTGGAGACTTCTGCGTTGGTGTCAGAATTAGAGACGAACATTGGTTCCGTGGCGATGATGTTATGTATGTTGACTTTGCAGAATTTCATCAACTATGCCACCTGACCTCTCTGGACAAAGTTATCATTAGCTGCTATTGCCTGTAAGTAATAATTCTTTCGATCTATTATTAAACTCATCATATGTGTGTATATGCATATAAATTATCCTAACAAGTACTATATATATGCAGATTTACAATGACAGAGCTCAGAAAGGAAGGATGCAATGAAATTGGTTTTGTTGATCCCCATATAGTATTCAAAGACCCAATTACTCCAATGACTAATTGGAAGTCTGAGTCAGAGAGTAACCTCATGAACTTCTTAGTGAACCAACGCCACAAGAAGGATATACTCTTTCCCTATAACTTCAAGTGAGTGTTAATCATGTCGATCATAGCCTTAATGGCTCATATGTTGATTCTAGTTAATTAATGAGTGTTATGCGTTATATCCTATAAACACATGCAGCAATCACTGGATATTGATGGACATCGATCTGGTGAAAAGTCACTTGATAATCTATGACTCGATGAGA
The DNA here is from genome assembly GCA_038087645.1 of Saccharum hybrid cultivar R570. Taxonomy (NCBI): domain Eukaryota; kingdom Viridiplantae; phylum Streptophyta; class Magnoliopsida; order Poales; family Poaceae; genus Saccharum; species Saccharum hybrid cultivar. Next base: position 2,988,749 of record JAQSUU010000088.1, read on the forward strand.
AAACCACAACAAGACTACCAAGATATGATAGATATTATCCAGAGGTAATTTCGGGATCTCTAGCAACTATATATACACACAAACATGATGATTAACTATATCTGATGACGTGGTAAATTTTTTATTGGGCAGTGTTTGGAAAACCTTTATTGAGAAGCAACACATGGAAAAATGCAAATCGCCACTGAATGTAATCCCATTGAAAGTAAGTCCCCTGAATCGCATCATCTTTATTAATTAAACATATAGCTTTCACCGGATCACCAGATTGGATGACAAATCTTTTTCTCGTAAAGTGATGTCTGAGGCAGGAACAGGGGAACAACTACTGTGGTTACTATGTTTGCAAGTTTATCAAGGTGGTCTCCCAAAGAACTCCTACAGAGAGACTCAAAGTACGTTAAAAATACACTATATATTCATTTAATTATTATTATTGATTGTGTTACTATGTCTTTATATATATATGTACATATATTAATTTATTTTCCTTTAATTCAAACCTGTAGACTCGATGGTTGGAGGCAAAGGTCATACGGCAAGACCAAATCAAAGCAATTCAAGAGTCTATAGCCGGATTTTTTAATGAGCAGGTCATCGATTCCAAGGGCGAGTTCTACTTCGACCCAACACTTCCATTGAAGCCAAGCTAGAGGATGAGAAGAAACTTGTTATGTCACAACAACTATAATGCAATCTTTTGTAATATATGCACATGAAATAATATAATGTAAAATACACATATGCATGCATGCATGTAAATATATATATGATGCAAGCATGCATATATATATATATATATATATATATATATATATATATATATATATATATATATATATATATATATATATATATATATATATATATATATATATATATATATATATATATATATATTTCTATGCTTGAATTGTGTGATTTAATACGTTCATTGTGCTTGAACCGAAACATACTATATGCGCGTATAAATGTATAATTAGCAGCGTACAATACGACTTCGAAAACCTATTTTGAAAAGAAAACAAAAAATGAAAAGAAAAGAAAAAAGAAAAAAAACATTTAGTCCCGGTTCGTATTACCAACCGGGACTAAAGGTGCCGGCCATCGTGGCATGTCAGGAGGCACCTTTAGTCCCGGTTGGTGTTACCCACCAGGACTAAAAGTCCTCCTTTAGTCCCGGTTCCTCACCCGGGACTAAAAGACCCCCCTTTAGTCCCGGATGCTTGCTCCCGGGTGGGGAACCGGGACTAGAGGGGGTTCCCCACCGGGAGTAAAGCCCGTCTCTGTACTAGTGGATAGTGTTTTTTTTTGTGAAGAAAAGGCTGTTGCATTAATGAAACTTCTCCAAACCGGAGGATCTCCATGCTCCGCTGAAAAACGGATACTAAGAGGAGCTGCTGATGTAGAGGCCAAACAAAGGAGCATGGGCGAGGATCGGCGTTCAGCGGTGACAAGGTTTTCGTGGTAAGCATGATTGCATTTAGGTCTTGTTTAGTTCTAGAGCGTAAAGTTTTAGGGTGTCACATCGGATGTCACGTGAGGATGTCGCATGGGGTGTTCGGATACTAATAAAAAAAATAAATTACAGAATCCATTAGTAAATCGCGAGATGAATTTATTAATCCTAATTGATCTGTCATTAGCCATGTGTTAATGTAGCACTTTATTGTCAAAACATGGACTAATTAGGCTTAAAAGATTTGCCTCGTAAAATTACAAGCAATCTGTGTAATTAGTTATTTTTAGTCTATATTTAATATTTCATGCATGTCAAACGTTCGAAGTGACATGGTATAAAGTTTTAAGATGAAAAAAAACAAACATGGGCATCGCATGCATGCACGCACGCACATGAGAGGCACAGCAGCTCACGTGTCCACACCGCCTCGCCCTCCGCCCCTCCTCAAGCTCCCGTCGCTTCTCGACGTTGCGCGGCCTGTGGTGTGCGAGTGCGACGGACGGAGGAGAAAGAAGAAGAGGACAGGATCGGAGACCTGCCCAACACGCGCGGCGTCGGCGGGGATTCGTGCTGTGCTGTGTCCGTGTTGATGTTGCTACTCTACTGTGTTACTCCTACGTACCAACGAACCAGCCCGAGGTAAAACACGCGGTGCGGTAAATTAACTAACCAACCCCATGTGGATCGGAGACACGACACGGTTCACTGTTCCCCACGTAAAAATTAACCCCCGGGGGCGGGGCGGGGGCGGACGACGGCCCGGCCGGCCGGCTGGCGCGCGCGGTAAATATCTTCGCATCGCTGCGTCCAGCGTCCGTGTCCGGGCACGGGCGTGCGTGGTGGTGTGCCGCTGGCCGGGCGCTGCTGCCTGCCTGCCATGCCATCCTTTTTCTTTTCACGGCACAGCTGTTGCCTGTTGGTGACTCACGCACGCCCAGTTTTTTACTTGGCCGCCCATTGTTACCTGCTGTAACAAACACACGCAGCACCAGTACGGCCGGCCGGCAGCGAGGGAGACTGAGCACAGGCGCCGTGTCGATCTCCTTGCTTTTACTGTGGCCTGCCTCCACAGGCGCCGTGTCGAGGGTAAATTTCGGCATGCCCTTTGCTTCCCCATCCCATCTGCCTCCACTCCAGACGCTGACGTGTACGAAACACCCGTATGTGAAGTTTCCTGCCCCCCACCCACACAGTCCCACCCTCGTTTTTTACCCGCGCCGTTCACCACCGATTTCCTCAAAGGCCGCGCTGGTCTCTGCTACTGTACTCTTCTGCATCGGTGAACGAAAGATACTGCACGCTCTCCATGCTGGAAGTGACCTTTTTTCGAAACAAAACAATGTTTAGTTGTAGTAGTACTACGAAATAGGCTGTGTTTGGTTGTTTCTGTAAAATTTTTTAAAATACGGTAATACTTTCATTCGTATTTAGTAATTAATGTTTAATTATGGATTAATTAGGTTCGAAAGATTTATCTCGTGATTTACAACCAAATTTACCTATATTTAATACTCCATACATGCATCCAAAGATTCGATGTGACAAGAAATCTTGTAAACTTTTTAGAAGTTTGAAGGAACTAAACAGGACCATAGTATAGAAATAAGTGCTTTTAACGGAATTCATTCGTTTTAAAGCACCGCGTCAAACTCACATTTCACACAAAAACACAAAGCCTGTGTAGAGTTTTTTTTTGCGCGATCAAGCCATTCACCCATTTTTCATTAAGATGCTTTGTAGAGTTTCTCCTCTAGTTTGTTCCCCATCCTGGCAAAATATTGACCGTCAATGTTTAGTACTCCTAGGTCAACACAATTTCAGAATGTACTTCCATATAAGGTCATAAAAAAATAGTGTTTAGGATAACATTTGCTGTAAATTCAGTCAATAAGTTTTTGAATTACTTAATTTGAACACATGTAAATTGTATGTTTAAAAACTACTAGATCTCGTAGTCTAAAAGATATTAAGAATATAAATACTCCATTCGTCCCCCCAAAAATGCAATTATCAGTTTTAGATATGTTAAACTTTCTTATGTTTGACCAAGCTTATAGGTGACAACATTTATGTCTCCAATTAGACTACTATGAAAATATATGCTACAGTAAATTTAATGATACTTATTCATCATTATAGCTGTTAGTAATTTTTTTTATTCATATGTGATCAAACTTAAAATTATTTGACTTCGTAAAAATGAGAATTATATTCTTTTTATGACCGGAGGAGTAGTAAAAAAACAAGGGATCAAATATTTGTGTTGGAGACCACCTTGAGTCAAATGTGGCGAGTACTTTCGACGGGAGTGAGAATCATATTGTTTTTTGTAATAATTGGTATATACAAGGGGAAATCCAAGGCTGAAGTAAATATACTTTGGGTTATTAAAAAGGGAAGTATGTCTTACTTACACGCCAATAGCTTCACTGTTCGCATGTAGTCCCTCCGTTCTACAAAGTTTGTTATTCTCATTTTTCCAAAAAAAAAATAAAACATTTTCGACTTTAAGAAAATATATAAGAAAATATTAAAATTTATAGTGTATATAGTTAGTATCATTAGACGAATCGCTTAATATATTTTTATAATAAACATATTTAAAGATATAAATGTTACTAATATTTTTTACAAATTTAATCAAACAATACGAAATTCTAAAGTGACACTTTTTTTATATGGAGGGAGTACGCAGCCAACGGAATGGCGGATACATCATACTATGTCATCATTAGGCGCCTTGTCTTAACTAGTTCCAGCAGGGCCCCGCCACTCGGATCCCGGGAACCCTGACACGAATATACGGTGCGGATCCGCGGCGCTACGTTTGGACGGCTGCGATGCTCGTGCTCCCCGGCACGTCCCGTTCTCCCGTGCTTGGACGAGCGCTGCATGCGACGACGCCAACGTTAACTGCTTCTCATGCATGCATGGATCGGAATGTAGTGGATCGTCCGTCGTGTGCTTGGGCCGTCAAACTTGAGTCAACCGACTGATCGAGGATCAAGTTTACTAATGCTATGCAGCTACGGTCACTTCGCTTATGATCGAGTAGCTAGGTACCTAGCTACTAGATGGTGAGTGTTTTATGGGTCAGTCAACTTAGTTCAGTTCTCTTCATGTAAATTAAACTTTGGAGCTGCTATCTTTGAGGTGCCTGGATTTTCAGGCAACAAGTTTGAACAACCAACTAGCTAGGACAATTAGAATGACAACTGACAAGAGATATATAGTTTATAATTTTTTTCCACAGTGAAACAATGACAGAAATATGTATTTGCATGAACAACAACAAAAAAATTAGGCGCGTAAGATGTAGGAGAAGTGAAACTAATTTTTTTAGCGAATACGCACGAGAGTGCGCATTTTTGTATTAGAAGGGAAGAATTTATGAAACAAGAGAGCGGGCGTGAGCCTCAGAAAACCGGAAAACAATTACATCAAGAGAAACAACACCTGAAACAGCTATAACCTCAAAACTACAGACTACCGCCTTGCCAGCCTACGCAGGCCAGTCGCTCCCGCCTCGATCCACCTGTCGGCCTCGGCTTTGATGAGAGGGAGGAAGTCGCTGATGGCCGTCAACCCGTTCCTAAAGCACCTTGTGTTTCGTTCTTTCCAAATTTGCCAAGAAACCAGCGCGAACAAGGAGTCCATTCCCGGCCGTTTACTGGTGGGCATGCCGGATCGCAGCCGCCGCCACCAGGATCTGGCGGTGGGCGCTGGTTGCGGCAGCTGAAGGCCTAGAGCTTGCAGCACGAGGAACCACACCTCCGTCGTGAATGGGCAGTTAGCGACGATGTGGTCGATCGACTCCTCCACTTGATCGCACAGGTAGCAGTGCTCATCATGTTTGAGGCCGTGACGCCGTGTTCGGTCCGCCGTCCAGTGCATACGGCGAAAAGCGAGCCATAGGAAGATCTTGATCTTCAACGGCGCCCATGTCTTCCAGATGAGACGGTGACCAGCGAATCGGCATGATCGGGTGTGTAGCATGAGGTAGGCTGATTTGGCGTTGTAGCTCCCGTCAAGCGTCCACCTCCAGACGACTCTGTCTTGCTGGCCGCTGAGCTCCACATCCCTGATTGTGTGCCAGAGATGTAGATAATCGATGATTGCTTGCGCTGACATGCCCCCTGAGAAGCTGCGCGCCCAGAGCCTCCCGGGCAGTGCCGTGGCGACTGTATGTGTGGTCCTGATCCTTGCTGGCACAATGCTGTATAGACAGGGCGCCAGGTCTTGCACGGATTCTGTAACAGAACCGCCCAATTATACGAAATTAAGTAAGAAAATCATCCCAAAAGCGGACGATTTAGCAAACTTAAGCCTGTATAACCCGATAGTCCGTGAAATCACGACGGATTTCAAACCAGTTCACGTAACAGCCAAGATCATACTAAGTTTAGTGGTCACCATCATAAGTTACATAAAAGTTTGCATCACAGAATACATCGGAGTTTGAAACATAGTTATTACAAACCAGGTTCAAATAAAAGTAGCGGAAGCATTTAGTTCAACACACACACTCACACCGAGTTCGAAATAATGTGCCAGATCAGGTTCATCTCCAACAAAAGCATCAGACGAGAAGTAGTGAATGACCACTGCCCATGGTCCTAAGATTCACCCATCGCAGGGTAAAGGCAGTTTATACAGTAGCCGTAATACATCTACCCATCTGCAACAAATGGAAACAAAGCCCTGAGTACGAGAAGGTACTCAGCTAGACTTACCCGACGTAACCGAAAAATAAAGTGACACCAAGGAATCATGCATGGCTTAATAGTGAGGTAGCTGACTCATTTGCAAAAGGTATTTTTATCATTTAAAGAACCTTTTTCTAGAAGCTATTATACCAAGATAATTATTATTAACCTGCCGACTACATTGCATCTGTACTAAAGTATACATATAATTAAACAAGGAATGATAACCAATGATCATTAAACAACTTCCATAATGTCATATTTCTCATAACTGTCCAAGTGTTCTATTAACATTACTACGATGAAGTAACTCAAGTCAAGTGTTCACTATCCAGTGAACGATGGCGATTCGAATCGATTATTAACCAGCTGGTAATTTATTTCTCACACAAACCTCACTCACCTGCTAAAGTGAGGTATTGGTCACCGAGTTAACTATTCAGGTAAAGTCACGAGTTTGCCAGGAACCACATGTACCCGGGGGCCGCCTGACTGCTCTTTGGTCTTATCATCGCGCCCCCGTATCCTGCCACTACTGCCCCCGTATCTAAGCAAACTAAGCATTTATTGACTGCGAATACCAGGGTAACAAGGACAAGGTAAATCAAGGGTAAACAAGGTATAATGCAGCAACGGTTACAAACAACTCCTAACGTAATGCATCAATTAAGGAAAGTATTTAATAAAATATTTGTAAACCGTGGGAGAAATGCTCCGGGGCTTGCCTCTCTCAAAAGAGCTCGGACGGTGGTCGGGGCACTCTGGAAGATCTTCACCGACCTCCTCTTCGGCTTCGGGAACCTCCTGCTCCTGCACCTCGGTCTGCTCGTCCTGATCTTCGGGAACTGCTACCGGGGTCGCTTCCTGCGATCTTGTATGATGCAGATGCATAAATGCTCATGTCTAGGTGCATGCAGAGATGACATGAGATGATGACCATGCATGAAACGTAGATGCACATGTTTACTTTATTTGGATTGAGTGGAATTATAACTCTTCTACAAGGTAGTCTACATCATCCAAGAACATGTACTCGTAAACTACCACCAACAGTCTCTACCATGCAAAGTCACCCTAGCACCCTAAGATGCTTTAAAGATACACCAAAGCAAGTTTATCAATTAAATCTTTGCATTAAAATGTTAATTTAAATCTAGTTGACACTATGTTTGAACAGCAACACTTATTTTGGTAACTTGGAAAAATATGATAAAATTATAGTGGATTACTACCATGTACATTAGCATGTCACAAAAATTTCATTGCAATTTGAGCACTAGAACTATCTACACAAAAATAACAATCTAGGGTTTAAAAATGAGCATAAAAATATTTTATACTATGAAAAGTATCAAACAATAGATTTCTCATTTTTCCTAGATTCTACACAGTAAACAATCACTGTAGAAAAATTATTACTTGCATGTTTTATTCACATTTTTTTAATTAACAAAAATAACAAGTATTAGCAATAAAAAGCACTTGAACTACAAGTCATAATTTTTCTATAGAACAAGAATGGCATATATTTTTCATACAAAGCACATCACAAAAGGAGACTAACACACTTGGAACCATATTTTTCTGAGCAACAATGAATTTATTAATCATTTTCTTAGTTAAATAGCAATTATAAGAATTAAATAAAACTCTACATAAAAGTATCTTAAAATCAACATACAATATTTTTACATCACAGATCTACTCAAGAGGATCACTACAAAATTTATTTCACGAATTTTGGAGCCAAAATGTGTACACAACATTTTTTTAAGTATTTATTTTCTCAAATAACCAAAAGAAATTGGAAAACAAATCTTTTATTATCATTGGGCCGGCCCGTGAGAATGACCGGCCCACGGCTGCTTTTGGCCTGGACCGCGCGCGCGGGGTGAGGGCGAGCCAGCCCGCTCGGTCTCCTGGCCCAGGCCGGAAATGGCCCAAGGGCGCGGAGCAGGGGCAAACCCCGTCGGCCGGGGGAAGCGGCATGGTGGCGCTGCAAGGCGGCGTTCCCGACGGCCGAGGCCATGGCGGATCCAGAGGACACGCGGGTGAGTTTCGCGCAGCCAAGGCGAGCGCGGTGCTTGCGAAAAGGAAGAAGGAAAAAGCGAGGGGTGCGGTTGGCCATGCACGCGGCGGCGCACTCGCCGGAGGCGGGGACGGAGCGGCGAAAATAGCCCCTTTTACCTTGACGCCGACAGCTGCTAGCATGCGCACAGGAAGGGGGAGTATGTCTGTCACAGAACCTCCTAATTATGATGGCCCACAAGTACACGTCATTGCCATAATGACCTCTAACAGTCGTACTTATGTTCACCATAACCTAAAAGGCCTGCTTTACTCCGAACAGGATCCAATCATAGGAGTATTGCAATATTACAACAGTTTATTCAAAATATTCAACAGAGTAAAGTAGCGGAAGTCTTACAATAACTTAGGTTACAAATTAGTTTTTCAAATCTCAAACCTTATGTAACATTATTACAAAACAGTAGTAGAGAAGTATCGTAGTAACTTTATTACATCACGCAAGCGAGATGCCTTGCCCAAAGGCCACACAGTCTACTCATCGTCGCTTTCTTCAACCATGACGGTCACGCAACAAGGCTCGAAGCAGACTTGTTCATGAACCGCACCTGCAACAAGGGGTTCAACAAACCCTGAGTACGAGAGTACTCAACAAGACTTACCCGACTAAGACAAAGACTCCAAGGGCATGCTAGCTTTAGGGAATCAAGGTACGGGTAATCAAGAATCAAATTTCTTTTGCAGAAAAGCTTACTAAGGTAAGTCCTTATCTTCAATATTTTACTTTTACCATTGATGGTTCATTAACCAAATCTAGGTGATCCTAATCTAGATCAAAGTAATTATCATCAAATCCTTTCTCATTCTTTCTTTCATTCTAGTTCTTAACTACGATGTTGGTGCAAGGCCAAGACTCCTTTCTCGTGGAGCAACGACGATTCGAACCGCTTCATTTACCTAGCTGGGGATTCCAAACCACACGACATATGTAGAACCGAATCTAGCATATATCAACTCTTACCCGAATAACCCAAAACCAGAATGTGTCCATCGCCACCCGAGAGCACAGTACTCCTCGAACCCGGCCCAATTCTAGCCCCGAGGGTACACACTACTCTCGCCATCTTTCCACTCCCAGTGCGAGGTTAGACGTTCTCGTAATGGACTAACCAAAGTAAGGCTTACCCGACATGGGTATATGGCTAGTACTAATAAAAACTCCATGACGCGAGGGCCAACAACGTATGGTCCTTAACTGATAAGGCGGAAACAATACATTGGGACTCCTCTCCCAATGCACGTTAGCAGTGGCCAAACCACCCGTCCGATCTTACAAGTTCATTCGCATATTTCAATATTCATTAAGGATGCCGTCATGGCCGAGTAAACATTCATTTAAAAGCTTAACTTCTAAGCATAGCGAAGCATACTACGCATTTTCTGTAAAACAGGTATCAAGGTTGATATCGCAATAATCAAGGATGATAATGCAGCAATTAGGTTATCACTCAACTCCTAATTACTTAATGCAATAAACCATAATATAAATAATAAAATATTTATAAAATTCAAGGTAGGGTTTAAATGCACCGGGGCTTGCCTTGCTCTGACACGACGACTAACTCAGACTCGAGAACTCCACCGACGATCGCTCTTCTCCGAAAGCTTGCTCGACGACTTCGGCTTCCTCGAAAGCGGAGACTACACGAATACATAACATGCTTTAACATGATGCTCGATGATAAATATGATGCTTGATGATAACATGCCACGGTTACGATTTGAGTATAACTTCCCTTCACGGTACAGTCGCAAACTGAAAACCTACTAACTAGTAGCGACGATTTCCAGCGATATCAGCTTTTAATCTAACAAGTTACTAACGAGCTCAATCATGAAATTAAGGTGCCAGAGATCACCAAAGGGTAGTGACCTAAGGACATCACTCAATCAAAAGGCACACAACACTTAAAGTTCTCAAATTAACATTTATTTATTATTTAAATAATTAGGGCATAATTAAAAGTTGATCAAACTTTATCTAAACAAGATCAAACTTTTTCTATGGGTTAAGAACGATTTATAACAGTGTCATAATAAATTTCATAATTTTTGGATAAATAAATTAATTATTAAAATTCCTGGAAGTTGCATTTAATCTTTAATGGAACTAATTAATTCTACTGCACAAATTATTCAAATTCATAATTTAACATTTTTCCTAGATAGTTTATACATTGAGAAGCTTACACAAAAATTTTCATGAATTTTGGAACTCTACAAAAAAGTTTAATGAAATAAACAAATAATAGCACTATTTATTTATTTGAAAAAGAAAAACAAAAACGAAATCGGGCCGATTCTCTTTTTCTCCCGCGGTCCGGCCCAGCCAGACGGCCCGCGTGCCCGCGCCTTCGCCCGCACCCGCGCTCGGCCCAGCAAGCGGCCCAGCCCAGCATTGGCTGGCCTCCGCCCGCGCGCGCGCTCTCCCTCTCTCTCTTGCTGACGACGTGACCCCACCTGTCATCCCTCATCTCCGTCTCTCTCTCGCTCTCCCGCGCGCTCGCTCGCTTCTCCATGGTGGCCGGCCGGTGACCGGTGCCTCGGTCGACAAACTGACTCTACCAACACCTACTACACCACCCCACGACTCCGTTTTGCTACTAAACATCCTAGCTCGAGCTCTAGCGACTAGCGAGCGACGGCGATGGCGGCACGGTGGTCACGGGAGCAGCACACCGGCGACTACAAAGCGGTAGAAGATAAATTGATGGGTCGGGAAGCATCAGCGGCTCATCGCGGTTGCAGTGAAGCTCTCGGTGGCGACGGAGAGCGGCTGGAGTGGTCTGGCCACGGGAAGGCGAGGATGGCGGGCAGTCGCCGGAGTTGAGCGCGGGAACAGGCGGTGCGGGAGCTCGGGTGCGAAAACGGTGAATGCAAGCGGTCCACAAGATGCGCAAGGCCGAGGCGGAGCTAGTGGTGCAGTTGGCGTGGCCGGAGACGGCTTGGTGGCGGCAGCGGCGAGCGGCGGAGCTGCGGTGGCGACGGTGGCGAAAATGGTAAATGTCACTGTGAACTCATGTATTTATAGAAGGCGGTCACGACTACAGAGCCGGACTGCTCGCGTCGTTGCGCTGGCGATCCTGGGCGCGCCTAGAAGCTGGCCGAAGCCGTCCGGCGTCTCGCCGGCGCCCATGCCGGCCGGTGGCCGTCGGTGATTGGCTCAGCACTGTAGCATCCCCTAAACTCTGAAATTTAAACTGCTTTTTCAAATTACTTTCAAATTTGTATAGCAACTTGAAAAACTTCCAATGTATGAAATCTTCAGAATTTCAAGCTCTACAAGTTTTGTATTTAACAATTTTTCAAATTCTCACTGGATTTTGAAATTTGATTTTAAACTCAAAAGGGACACATTTTTCAGATTTGGTAAATTAGAAATTACTTTTGATTTTATATTGAAACTTCAAAATCTCCAAACATCAAAGTTGTATATCTTGACCAGACCTACAACTTTGCTGTTCAAAACTTTTTCAAATTAAGCCTCCATTTTGAAATCTTAGTTTGGGGACAAAAATGAATTAAATTTGAAATTTGTTTATGTTCAAAATTGCTCCACATTTTACACTAAAACTTTGAAAACTCAAAACACCAAAGTTGTAGCCCTTGAAAAGTTCTACAAACTTGGTTTTGAACTTTTTCCCAAATTTTGTTTAGATTTTGAATTATTTCAAAAGGGGTAAAACAGGGTTTTGAAATTTAGGGTTTTCGGAGGAATTTTCAATTGGAATTTGTTGCTACTTTGATTTGTGATTACTTAGTGATCAAAACCTCACCCAAGGGCATCATTTGGACCAACATGACATGGTTGACCAAATGCCACTCTTGGTTGACCAATTAGCTTTTGAAATTCTTTTACATTTCTCCCCAGATTTGAATTTAAATTTGAATCGGAAAACTCATGACAAGTTTTGGGACTCCAATTCAAACTCAAATTTTGGAGCTTCATTTTAGATGTTGTACTTAAGCTCATACCCTACACTTGATACTAGTGTGCAACACTGTCGCACACCTCAAATTACGCAGGGCATGGACTAAGTATTTGCGGTGGCATTCGAAATTAGGGTTTTCGGTTTCGGAGCACACCACTGAGAAACACATTCAACCTAGATAAGTAAACTTGTTTTAGTTGATGCATAACAAGGTTAACCTAACAGGGATGCTTAGCAATGCATTATGATGACATGGCAGATTAATTAGCACTATAACACCCGAGGTGTTACAGCGTCGAGGAGCTGGAGGCGGAAGGAATCGGAGAATGGGGGCGCGTTGGCGGGGCACGACGCCGGCGGGCGGCGCTCGGCGGTGGAGAGCTCCCACGCAGCGGTTTGAACTTGAGAAGAGGAGGCAAGGAGCGAACGGGATAGGGATGGGTGGCGTTCGGACAGCGCTTTGAAGGCGCGGCTGGTCGGAGCGTGGCCGGTCGGAGCGCGGCCACCGTCCACGGGCGCCGGTGCGCGGGCGCCACGCGGCGGGGCGAGCAGGCTACGGCGCGCCTCGGTTGGGCGACACGCGTGGCGGGGGAGCGAGGCGCGGCGTGGACTCGGTCCACTGGACCACGGGAGCGCGCGCGCGGGCGCGAGCGCAAACTGGGCCGGGCCGGCTTGCGGCTGCGGGCCGAAAGTGAGGCGGCGGCCCGCTAAAGAGAAATCTAATTTTTCATTTTATTTTTCAAGGAATTTTTCAATAAATTTCAATTCTCAGTTTTAAAATTTGAATTTTGAGCAAGAAGATGACCTTTTCTGAAAATGGCCTAAAAATGAAAGTGGTTTCGAATTTAATTCTCTACAACTTTGATAAAAGGACGAACTCCAAAATCCCCACAGATTTTGAATTAGAGAATAAAAGCTAATTAGAAAGGGTTTTTGACCAAATTCTAATAATATTTTTAAAAGCAAATTTTTGACAAAACTTTAGTTATCAAATTGCTCCAAAAACTGCACTAATTATTTCTAAGTGATTTAAAATTTATAACTACCCATGTTTCACAAGTCAAACCAAATCAATGAGGATGAATCAAGTACAGGTATTATATGCAATAATTTTTTTCCGCACTCATGTTTTAACTAAAAGTGCACTCTAATTCCATAGATGATCATGCATGCAATGACATGTCATGCGTATGATTTGCAATGATAATGCTCGAGTAACACCGGGGTGTTACAACCCTCCCCCTTATAAAAATCTCGTCCCGAGATTTGGGTTACGAACCATTTGTTATAAAAATCTTCATAGGCTTTTTGTAGATATTCACCCGTTTTCCAAGATGCATCTCCCTCATCATGATGACTCCATTGTATCTTATATGTTTTCACCACACTGTTTCGAGTAGCCCTCTCTTTAGAGTCCAAAACTCGAACCGACTGCTCACGATATACCAAATCTGACTTGAGCTTTATGCCTCGGGGTTCAATTCTTTCCTCTGGAACGTGCAAACACTTTTTGAGATGCGATACATGAAAAACTGGGAATACGACACTTATTGTCTCGGGTAACTCTAACTTATAAGCTACTGAACCTTTTCTTTCCAAAATTTTGTATGGTCCCACAAACCTGGCTGCAAGCTTTCTGCGCACTCCAAACCGTTTCTTCTTCATTGGCGTGACTTTCAGATAAACATAGTCACCAACCTCAAATACAAGCGGTCTTCTCCTTCTATCCGCATAGCTTTTCTGACATGATTGAGCTGCTTTCATATTTTGCTGAATAATATGAACTTTCTTTTCAGCTTCTTCTACAAAGTCAATACCATAATATCTTCTCTCACCTGGCTCAACCCAGTTTAGAGGTGTCCTACACTTTCTGCCATACAGGGCTTCGAAAGGTGCCATTTTGATACTCTCTTGATAACTATTATTGTAAGCAAACTCTGCTAAAGGCAACCATGACTCCCATGAACCTCTAGAAGATAAAACACAGGCTCTCAACATATCCTCCAGAACAACATTAACCCTTTCGGTCTGACCATCTGTTTGAGGATGATAGGCGGTACTACAAATCAAACTGGTTCCCAATCCTTTGTGCAGATGCTCCCAAAAGTGAGCAGTAAACTGTGACCCTCTGTCAGACACTATAGTCTTCGGTATACCATGCAATCTCACAATCTCGGCAACATACTTCTCGGCATATTAAGGTGGTCGAAAATCTATCTTGGCAGGCAAAAAGTGAGCTGACTTTGTAAGACGATCCACGATTACCCAAATCGAATCATGGCCTTTCGGAGTAGTGGGCAAACCAGTGATGAAATCCATACTGATATCGTCCCACTTCCAACTAGGTACGGACAAAGGTTGTAACAATCCGGCCGGTTTCATATGAATGGCTTTCACTCTACAACATGTGTCACATCTGGCCACATAAGCTGCAATCTCTTTCTTCATCTTTGTCCACCAATAACGAGGTCTCAGTTCTTGGTATATCTTACTATTGCCAGGATGAATGGATAGCTTAGAAAGATGAGCTTCATCCATAAGTTTGTTCTTAAGCTCCCTATCCTTGGGAACAACAAGACGGTCGTCAAACCACAACACGTCCCGCTCATCTACTCTAAAGTGCTTGGATGGTTCTTCTTTAATTTTCTCTTTGATGTGAAATATCCCTTTGTCAGTTTTCTGGCCTTCTATAATCTTATTCTCCAAGGAGCAATTGATCTGAATACTATGCAACACCGCAGGGTGCATTAGATCAAAACCATCTTCGAGCAAGGGTTGCACATCCAAGCAATGTGACTTCCTACTCAAAGCATCTACCACTACATTGGCCTTTCCAGGATGATACTGTACATTCAAGTTGTAATCTTTGATTAGCTCTAACCATCTTCGCTGTCTCATGTTCAACTCTGGTTGGGTAAAAATATACTTGAGACTCTTGTGATCGGTGAAAATATTGCACACATTACTAAGTAATGTCTCCAAATCTTTAAGGCATGCACCACAGCGGCAAGCTCAAGATCATGTGTCGGATAGTTGATTTCATGTTTTCTCAACTGGCAGGAGGCATAAGCAATGACTCTTCCTTCTTGCATAAGAACACATCCCAAACCTGTTTTCGATGCGTCGCAAAACACATCAAAAGGTTTCTCAATGTCCGGTTGTGCAAGAACTGGAGCAGTGGTCAACAGTTTCCGCAAGGTGTGGAAAGCTGTCTCACACTCCTCCGTCCACACAAACTTGTGACCTTTCTATAACAGACTTGTCATCGGCTTGGCGATCTTTGAGAAGTCTGGGATGAAACGGCGATAGTAACCAGCTAAGCCTAAGAAACTTCTAACTTCCGACACCGTATTTGGTGTCTTTCAATCCATGACCTCTTGCACTTTGCTCGGATCTACTGAAACTCCATTTTCTGATAGAATATGACCAAGGAAAGGAACTTTCTTCAACCAAAATTCACACTTGCTGAACTTAGCATACAACTTATGATCTCTAAGTCTGGTTAAGACAATTCTCAGATGCTCTTCATGATCTTTCTCATTCTCAGAGTATACTAGAATATCATCAATAAACACATCCACAAACTTGTCCAACTCCGGCATGAAAACCGTATTCATCAGATACATAAAGTATGCAGGAGCATTTGTTAAGCCAAAGGACATAACAAGATACTTGTACAACCCGTATCTGGTGGAAAAGGTGGTTTTTGGTATATCTTGTGGCTTAATCTTTATCTGATGGTAACCCGATCTTAAATCTATCTTGGAGAACATCCTAGCCTTGGCTAACTGATCGAACAACACATCAATATGAGGCAAGGGATACTTATTCTTGATGGTTACATCATTAAGAGGCCTATAATCCACACACATTCTCAAGGTACCTTCTTTTTTTTCTTCACAAACAAGGCAGGACACCCCATTCGGACTTACTTGGCCGGATAAAACCCTTTTTCAACAATTCCTCTAACTGCTTCTTCAGCTCAGCTAACTCATCTGGAGGCATCCTATAAGGTCTCCTGGAAATTGGAGTTGTCCCAGGGATTAACTCAATCCCAAACTCAACCTCTCTATCCGAAGGAAGATGAAGGGTCGAGATGACGGACTAGAGGGGGGGTGAATAGTCCTTTCTAAAACTTAAACGCGTTGGCTAACCAAAACAAATGCGGAATTAAACTTATCGGTCTAGCCAAGACTTCACCCCTCTATCTAAGTTCTCTAGCACCTTGCAAAGATCCTAATTAAGCAACTAAGGTGCTAAGCTTACCAAGAGCTCACCTAAACAATTCTAGAGCAAGGTTACACAAACCCATGCACTAGTACTTTGCTAACCGAGGGAGCTCCTACACAACTAGTGAAGCAAAAGCACAAAGCTCCTAAGCTCACTAGCAATGCTCAATAACAAGGCAACTAATGCCATTTTAGAGAGCGCAAAACACTTAGCTACACAAACTAAGCAATGTGACTAACAAGGTTACACAAACCAAATTAGTCACGCAAAGGGGAAGCTTCTAGCTACACAAGCAAGAAGACGACTAGCAAGCTACACAAGCAAACTAGTTACGAGAGCAACTACACAAGAACGATATATATATGAAAGTAAATACAAGCTTGTGTTGCACGAAGGCAAACCACCGAGAAGAGTAGACGATGTTGACACGGTGATTTTCTCCCGAGGTTCACTTGGTCGCCACCAAGCTACGTCCCCGTTGTGTCGACCAACACTTCGTGGTTCGGCGGCTAATCGGTCACACACCGAGCCTCTCAAAAGGCACCGCAAGAACCCACCATAAAGTGTGGTAGCTCAATGACACGCTCAACTAGAGTTGCTCTTCGCGATCCCCGCGGGGTGAGCACAATCCCCCTCACAAAGCTTCTCCGGAGCCTCGCACAATCTTCTTGCGAGCTTTGACGGAGCCACAAGCCACCAAGCCGTCTAGGAGGTGGCAATCTCCAAGAGTAACAAGCACCACCGGCTTGCAACACGATCACCTAGTGCCACACGATGCAATCTCTCAAAGCAACGCACTAGAATCGCTCTCTCACTCGATCCGATGAACACTATCAAGCATGAGTGAGTTAGAGGGCTCCCAAGCACTACCACATAAGCCACTAAGGCCAAAGTGTGCTCAGCTACCGGCTAAGACCGGCCAATGGGCTATTTATAAGCCCCTCCACGAAAATAGCCGTTGTACCCCTTCACTGGGCACAACACGCGTTGACCGGACGCTCCGGTCACACTGACCGGACGCGCCGGTCACGCAACGGCTTTTTCACGAACCACCGACCGGACGCGCTGGTCCGACTGACCGGACGCGCCGATCACACAACGGCTATTTCGCGAAGCAACGACCGGACGCGCCGATCGCAACGATCGGACGCGCCGGTCACGACCGGACGCACCGGTCCCGTAACTGACCGGACGCGCTGGTAAACCCTAAGCCGCGCACAACGAACCAGCGATCGGACGCGCTGAAGAACTGACCGGACGCCACAGTGCCCGCGTCCGGTTGGAGTCCAGTAAGCTCCCTGGACGACCGGACGCGTCCGGTCGCCTGTGACCGGACGCGCCTCGCGTCCGATCAAACAACTGAAAAATGCGCAGACACTGGACACTGACCGGACGCGTTCGGTCAAACAGTGACCGCGTCCGGTCCAGCGTCCGGTCACCACTGTGACCCCCGTTTGCCTCCGTTTCTTTTTCCGACTTCCGGCGTAGTAGAAAATAGGCTTTTCACTTCTCCAAAAAGCGCCGAACTACCACTTAAACTCCACCGCCTTCGCAAATGTGCCAACACCAACAAGTGATCACCACCTTATGCACGTGTGTTAGCATTTTCACAAACATTTTACCGAAGGAGTTAACCACTCAACTTGCCACGCCACTCGATCCTAGCAACGATGCATAGTTAGATCACTCGAGTGGCACTAGATGACCGATATGCAAACAAGTTTGCCCCTCTTAATAGTACGGCCATCTATCCTAAACCCGGTCATCAACTTCTCTACACACCTATGACCGGTGAAATGGAAATGCCCTAGGTTATACCTTTGCCTTGCGCATTCCACTCCATCTCCTCCGACGTTGATGCAACACATGCACCAACCATATCACAAATGATATGATCCACTTCATATCATCATGTGACCTTGGTCCATCGATCTTGACCTCACTTGCTCTTCACCGTTGCATCGGTCCATCGACGCCAAGTCATGCTCAAGCTTCACCGTCACACGCGGTCCCTCACTCCAAAGCCTCTGACTTGCCCTTCACACATGCAACCGGTCCGTCGAGCCAAGCCTCATCTTGATCTTCGCCACCTTGGTCACATGACTCCATGTCATGTCTCATATGCAATGAGCTCCTTCATGACACCATCACATGTGGACTAATCTCCTGTGTATCTCACATAACCACATATTAGTCCACCTAAGTTGTCACTCAATTACCAAAACCAAACAAGGACCTTTCAGAAGACCAGGTAACTCTTCTGGGAACACATCCGGAAATTCACACACTACTGGAATCTGATGAATAGGAATAACTTCCATGGCACATGTCACACTCACAAGGTCTGCTCTCCTAGGCAATGGTACCTGAAAAGTACCCTCTGCCTGGGGATCCTTAAGGGTAAGCATTCGACTTCCGGTATCTATAACTGCCCCCCAGTCCTTCATCCAATTCATTCCTATTATGACATCCAGAACTAGTCCGGGCATAACTATCAAATTTACCCGAAACCTTCGACTGCCTAACTCAAGGGTTGCCCCCCTAACCATCTGATTGGTTAAAACATCAGCCCCCACTGAACTTATACGATAACCATAACTCAACTCTGTGCATAGTTGTTCATGCTTCCGTGCAAATGCTTGACTCATAAAAGAATGCGATGATCCAGAATCAAAGAGAACAACTGTAGGATGTTAGTTAACAAGAAACTTACCAGCGGTTACAGGCTCTCCCTCAGGAATCTCATCCACGATGGTGTGGTGTACACGAGCAGTATAGGTCTATTGCTTCTTTTTGGGAGGGTAAGGACAGAATTTTGAAAAGTGTTCTGGCTGTCCACAATTGTAGCAGGGCCCCTTCACTGTACCAACAGATCCTATAGCTCCCTTGAAATTGCTCTGTTCCACAGCTGCGGTGGTCTTTGCTGGCGGCACGGCCATCTTATACGGCTTCTGTGGTCCCTTGTAGTTCTGGGTCTTATGCTGTGGCGGCCTAAACCTTGCACCAGGTGTAGACGGGCGGTAGGCAGAGCGGTTAGCAGTGACAACTCTGGGCTAGGATGGTCCTGATTCAAAGACCCTCTTGCGAGTCTTGGATGCAGTGTACGTATTGTTATTCTTCTCTTGCTTCAGGCAATCACTGATGAAGTCATTGAATCTGGCGCGAGTATTGGTACCCACATGCTTCATCATCTTCGGACTTAACCCTCTCTTGAAACTAGCAATCTTTTTAGCATCTGTGTCGATCATGTCGGGAGCATAACGACTTAAATTGTTAAAGACATGCAAATACTATGTCACAGTCTTGGTGCCCTGATTTAAGGCCAAGAACTCTCCTAACTTCATCTCGACCAACCCTGGGGGAATATAAACTCCCCTAAAGGCTTCAGTGAACTCTCTCCAGGTAATATGGGCATTGGGAGGAAAGGTGGTGCGGTGATGCTTCCACCACATCCCTGCTGGTCCCTGTAGCTGATGTGCAGCATATTCTGTTTTCAGAACTTATGTCAGTCTCAACACACGGAACTTATCTTCCATAGTGTTGATCCATTCTTCAGCGTCAAGTGGCTCTGTTGCTTCCTTGAAAATAGGTGGCCTGGTATCCATAAAGTCCTTGAAGTTGCTGTACTGGTTCACCCCATTGCCACCACCTTGGTTGTTACCACGTTGGATATTGTTGACAATGGTACGCAGAAAATCTTCCATGTTCTTCTGGGATTGTTCAGCATTGCGCTGACTTCTAAGAAACTGCGCAAAGAATGCTTCTGCAGTGAGCGGTGGAGGAGGCGGCAAATGTGGTTCTGGTTGTGGCTCATTGTGGCTAACATTGTTTCCACCACTCCCACCAGCCCCTGCACCGTTACCACCGGTTTCAGCGGCCTCATACGTGGCGCGGCGAGTGTTTGCCATCTGCATGTTTCAGCAACAAGTAACAATTAAGCAAAGTTGTAGTAATTGTAACTGAATGAACGATTATGCCATACTGAATTCATTAGAGAGAACAAATCATATAATAAAACAGAGGCACAATAAGCGCATTCCAATTAAAACAACATCACTAATCAAATTACTTCAACTGCAAACATCGCGTCTAATACAACCACGTTGTCAGCATACATACACTGGACTTTTATGCGCCCGGGCATCGTATACATAACCAAGTTCCAAAAGATCGCCAATATCAAGATCAAAACGAGATACATGAAACCAAAAGAAGGTCATCACGACTGGGCCTAGCAGCTAACGCAAGGCAACTAGCCTACTCCTCAGGGCCATCGTCGGGGTTGGAGACGTCACCATTGCTACCATCAGTGGCGTAGTCGTCGTCGGAAGGCGCGACTACAGGCTCGTCCTCGTCGTCGTCGGCATCCATATCGGCGGCGTCTGGAGGAGCATACGGGCCTACCCCGTTGTATAGGGCATGAAACTCTTCATGCAGTTGACATTATACTCCTCTAGCTCCTCAACCCTCTACCTCAGAAGGTCCCTCTCGTTCCAGGCTTCATTACTCTCCTGAACTAGCTGCTCAATTATGCGGTCTACATTGTTGTTCGCATGAGTCAATGTCCGTACTTGTTGCGTAGCATCCTCGTCTCTCACCACAGCCTGGTCTCGCTGCAAGGTTATGTCAGCCAACTGCTCCCGCAAGCTCGCTATCACACGGGCCTGCTTCTTCTTCTGCTTCCTTGCCTAGAGCTTATCATCCCCATGCAAACCAGTCAAAGTCCAATAAGTGCACTCGAGACCCTCATAAGCTCTGATAGCTGCGAACATAGCGCTCATGGCATGGTTGTCGCTAGACCGCCCCTCATCTGGACCTCTGACTAAAGCACTTCCCTGAGGTTGAACCCAGATAGCATCACGAGGATCATCCCGAGGAAAAGTACCAGCCAAGGCTGCTGCCAGCTCATTGGGAAATCTGCTCATTATATCTCGGATAACCCGAAAAGCTGCTCCCTCTGCACCCTCAACTGGAGTGCGTCCCTCAAACTCTAAGTGTCAACCATCCCACTCCAGAGCATCACCAAGA
Source organism: Saccharum hybrid cultivar R570 (assembly GCA_038087645.1). Taxonomy (NCBI): domain Eukaryota; kingdom Viridiplantae; phylum Streptophyta; class Magnoliopsida; order Poales; family Poaceae; genus Saccharum; species Saccharum hybrid cultivar. The sequence goes on from JAQSUU010000088.1 coordinate 3,010,195, forward strand.
GCAGGGACGGTGATTTCTACGATTGCTAGTCCATCCTCAGCTAGCTGGCTCTCACTCCAAGAGTACACTGGCTCCTGACCCTCCGGGTACCCCACATCATGGAGCACTCTCCAAAGCAAGGTTGGCATGCCAAACTCGCTCAGAAAAGTGTCTGTGCTGCGGTGCTCACGCGGGGCCAACTGGTGTCGGGGTGCTCTTCCACCTGTGGACTTACGGGCAGTCTGCTTCGTGCGGGCATCTGTAGTAAAGTTTTGATTACCCGATGAGAACATATTTTAAGTCGAGGCCATTTTTATTGAGAGGGAATAATCATTTTATAAGGGGAGGAATGCATGATATGAATGAAATGCACAAGCAATATGATGTATGCACGTATCTTACGTTCTCACAAACTTAAGAAATAAGAACATTCTAACGGTGAATTCGGTGGCATACAAACGATCTCTCATACGTGACTAATACATTCTAATACGATAAACGTTGTTATGTACCTGCAGAAAACTCATTTCAGCCCAATTCCCCATGAATGCATGAAAGCAGTAAACTTACCTACACGCTCTACACGAATCCCCAGATGCGTGTACAACGGTAGTAACTACCCAGCTGAAAGGTCCTTGTTTGGTTTTGGTAATTGAGTGACAACTTAGGTGGACTAATATGTGATTATGTGAGATACACAGGAGATTAGTCCATAGGTAATGGTGTCATGAAGGAGCTCATTGCATATGAGACATGACATGGAGTCATGTGACCAAGGTGGAGAAGATCAAGATGAGGCTTGGCTTGATGAACCGGTTGCTAGGGTGAAGGGCAAGTTGTGTGATGGCTTGGCACCGAAGGACCGAGGCAACGGTGAAGAGCAAGTGAGGTCAAGATCGATGAACCAATACGGTCACGTGATGATATGAAGTGGATCATATCATTTGGTGATTGGTTGGTGCATGTGTTGCATCAACATCAATGGAGATGGAATGGAATGCGCAAGGCAAAGGTACAACCTAGGGCATTTCCATTTCACCGGTCATAGGTGTGTAGAGAAGTTTATGACCGGGTTTAGGATAGATGGCCGTACTATCAAGAGGGGCAAACTTGTTTGCATATCGGTCATCTAGTGCCACTTGAGCGATCTAACTTTGCATACGTGTTAGGATCGAGTGGCGTGGCAAGTTGAGTGGTTAACTCCTTCGGTAAAATGATTATGAAAATGCTAACACACGTGCACAAAGTGGTGATCACTTGTTGGTGTTGGCACATTTACGAAGGTGATGAAGTTTGAACGGTAGAGAGGGTTTGGGTTCCTCTCTCCCTCCCGCCGAGCTTGCGAGGCGGGATTTGGCGCTTTTTGGAGAAGTGAAATGCCTATTTTACACTACGCCGGAAGTCCGAAAAGAAACAGAGGCGAACGAAGGTCACAGAGGTGACCGGACGCTGCACCGGACGCTGCACCGGACGCGGTCATGGAATGACCGGACGCGTCCGGTGAGTGTTTAGTGTCTGCACGGTTTTCAGTTCGATGATCGGACGCGAGGCGCGTCCGGTCACTGATCATCGGACGCGTCCGGTGGTTCAGGGAGCTTACTGGACTCTCACCGGACGCTGTCACTGTCGCGTCCGGTCATGTTCTTCAGCGCGTCCGGTCCTTGTTTCGCAGATAGCCGTTGAGCGACCAGCGCGTCCGGTCAGTTGGACCAGCGCGTCCGGTCATCAGGACCGGCGCGTCCGGTCGTTTTGAGAAGCGCGTCCGGTCGTTGTTTTGACCGTTGGGGTCAGTGACCGTTGGAGCATCGGACGCGGCTGAGCGCGTCCGGTCTGTTACGACCGGCGCGTCCGGTCGTCCCGAAATTTACCCAGTGAAGGGGTAACGGCTCTATTTGACTGTGGGGTTATAAATAGAAGCCCTGATCGGCCATGGCCGATAGCTGAGCACACTATAGTCTTTGTGACTTGTGTGGTAGTGCTTGGGAGCCCTCTAACTCACTCATGCTTGATAGTGTTCATCGGATCGAGTGAGATAGCGATTCTAGTGCGTTGCTTGAGAGATTGCATCGTGTGGCACTAGGTGATCGTGTTGCAAGCCGGTGGTGCTTGTTACTCTTGGAGGTTGCCACCTCCTAGACGGCTTGGTGGCTTGTGGCTCCGTCGAAGCTCGCAAGAAGATTGTGCGAGGCTCCGGAGAAGATTTGTGAGGGGGATTGTGCTCACCCCGCGGGGATCGCGAAGAGCAACTCTAGTTGATCGTGTCATTGAGCTACCACACTTTTTGGTAGGTTCTTGCGGCGCCTTTTGACAGGCTCGGTGTGTGACCGATTAGCCGCCGAACCACGAAGTGTTGGTCGACACAACGGGGACGTAGCTTGGTGGCAACCAAGTGAACCTCGGGAGAAAATCACCGTGTCAACATTGTCTACTCTTCTCGGTGGTTTGCCTTCGTGTAACACAAGCTTGTATTTACTTTCATATATACTTGTGCTTGTGTAGTTGCTCTCGTAACTAGTTTGCTTGTGTAGCTTGCTAGTTGTCTTCTTGCTTGTGTAGCTAGAAGCTTCCCCTTGCGTGACTAATTTGGTTTGTGTAACCTTGTTAGTCACATTGCTTAGTTTGTGTAGCTAAGTGTTTTGCGCTCTCTAATTTGGCATTAGTTGCCTTGTTATTGAGCATTGCTAGTGAGCTTAGGAGCTTTGTGCTTTTGCTTCACTAGTTGAGTAGGAGCTCCCTCGGTTGGCAAAGTACTAGTGCATAGGTTTGTGTGACCTTGCTCTAGAATTGTTTAGGCGAGCTCTTGGTAAGCTCAGCACCTTAGTTGCTTAATTAGGATCTTTGCAAGGTGCTAGAGAACTTAGATAGAGGGGTGTAGTCTTGGCTAGACCAATAAGTTTAATTCCGCATTTGTTTTGGTTAGCCAACACGTTTAAGTTTTAAAAAGGACTATTCACCCCCCTCTAGTCCGCCATCTCGACCCTTCACCAGCACATCGTCCTATTGACGGCATCGCCTCAACGGACGAAACAACCACACATGCGATACCTTCGTAAAAACATGTGTAGAACATGTAATTACTCTAGTATCATATAAGCACTCTCCTTAGATCGGTGGTGTATCCGATTATGCTCTCACATCTCACACTTACCGAGGCGTAGAGGCAATTGATCCATACATTACCACTCAATTAAGTGGCACTCATACAATAGCACGTCGTATGAGCAACGAAAGAGAATTATGGTGCAAGAACCCCAAGTTAGTACTTAAATAGCCACCTAGAGTCCTTAACTGGGCATAAAGGATATGACCACTGGCACACTCTTAGTTTGAAAATCACACTTTTCAAACATAGTTTTGTTTTAAATACACTTATGAACAGTAAACACGCTAAACCATGCTCCGATATCAGCTGTAACAGAACCACCCAATTATACAAAATTAAGTAAGAAAATCATCCCAAAAGCGGACGATTTAGCAAACTTAAGCCCGTATAACCCGGTAGTCCATGAAATCATGACGGATTTCAAACCAGTTCACGTAACAGCCAAGATCATACTAAGTTTAGCGGTCACCATCATAAGTTACATAAAAGTTTGCATCACAGAATACATCGGAGTTTAAAACATAGTTATTACAAACCAGGTTCAAATAAAAGTAGCAGAAGCATTTAGTTCAACACACACTCACACCGAGTTCGAAATAATGTGCCAGATCAGGATCATCTCCAACAAAAGCATCAGACGAGAAGTAGTGAACGACCACTGCCCATGGTACTAAGCTTCGCCCATCGCAGGGTAAAGGCAGTTGATACAGTAGCCGTAATACATCTGCCCATCTGCAACAAATGGGAACAAAGCCCTGAGTACGAGAAGGTACTCAGCTAGATTTACCCGACGTAACCGAAAAATAAAGTGACACCAAGGAATCATGCATGGCTTAATAGTGGGGTAGCTGACTTATTTGCAAAAAGCATTTTTATCATTTAAAGAACCTTTTTCTAGAAGCTATTATACCAAGATAATTATTATTAACCTGCCGACTACATTGCACCTGTACTAAAGTATACATATAATTAAACAAGGACTGATAACCAATGATCATTAAACAACTTCCATAATGTCATATTTCTCATAACTATCCAAGTGTTCTATTAACATTACTACGATGAAGTAACTCAAGTCAAGTGTTCACTATCCAGTGAACGATGGCGATTCGAATCGATTATTAACCAGCTGGTAATTTATTCCTCACACAAACCTCACTCACCCGCTAAAGTGAGGTATTGGTCACCGAGTCAACTATTCAGGTAAAGTCGCGAGTTTGCCAGGAACCACATGTACCCGGGGGCCGCCCGACTGCTGTTTGGCCTTATCATCGCGCCCCCGTATCCTGCCACTACTGCTCTGGTACGGTGCGTTGCGGGCAATCCACTCGGCCCGAATAATCTCCCAGCTTCGCGGTCGAAAGGTACATTATTTGGGCAGCTAAATGTGAGGTATGCGTTCAACATGACTTGAGGCTCAACAACGGTCGGTCCTTAATCGACACAGACGGAAAACACTACAGTCCGAAACCCTGCAAGTCTCCGTCCGGTCTCAGATTTATTTCGACACTTAGTTATTCCCATAAGACATACATTTTTTCCAACAGATCTAGGTAACCACCTATGGCTCGCAGGTGACAGGCAATCACCCGACTTCTACCGATCTAAGCAAACTAAGCATTTATTGACTGTGAATACCAGGGTAACAAGGACAAGGTAAATCAAGGGTAAACAAGGTATAATGCAGCAACGGTTGCAAACAACTCCTAACGTAATGCATCAATTAAGGAAAGCATTTAATAAAATATTTGCAAACCAGGGGAGAAATGCTTCGAGGCTTGCCTCTCTCAAAAGAACTCGGACGGTGGTCGGGGCACTCTGGAAGATCTTCACCGACCTCCTCTTCGGCTTCAGGAACCTCCTGCTCCTGCACCTCGGTCTGCTCGTCCTGATCCTCGGGAACGGCTACCGGGGTCGCTTCCTGCGATCCTGTATGATGCAGATGCATAAGTGCTCATGTCTAGGTGCATGCAGAGATGACATGAGATGATGACCATGCATGAAATGTAGATGCATATGTTTACTTTATTTGGATTGAGTGGAATTATAACTCTTCTACAAGGTAGTCTACATCATCCAAGAACATGAACTCGTAAACTACCACCAATAGTCTCTACCATGCAAAGTCACCCTAGCACCCTAAGAGGCTTCAAAGATACACCAAAGCAAGTTTATCAATTAAATCTTTGCATTAAAATGTTAATTTAAATCTAGTTGACACTATGTTTGAACAACAACACTTATTTTGGTAACTTGGAAAAATATGATAAAATTACAGTGGATTACTACCATGTACATTAGCATGTCACAAAAATTTCATTGCAATTTGAGCACTAGAACTATCTACACAAAAATAACAATCTAGGGTTTAAAAATGAGCATAAAAATATTTTATACTATGAAAAGTATCAAACAACAGATTTCTCATTTTTTCTAGATTCTACACAGTAAACAATCACTGTAGAAAAATTATTACTTGCATGTTTTATTCACATTTTTTAATTAACAAAAATAACAAGTATTAGCAATAAAAAGCACTTGAACTACAAGTCATAATTTTTCTATAGAACAAGCATGACATATATTTTTCATACAACGCACAGCACAAAAGGAGACTAACACACTTGGAACCATATTTTTCTGAGCAACAATGAATTTATTAATCATTTTCTTAGTTAAATAGCAATTACAAGAATTAAATAAAACTCTACAGAAAAGTATCTTAAATTCAACATACAATATTTTTACATCACAGATCTACTCAAGAGGATCACTATAAAATTTGTTTCACAAATTTTGGAGCCAAAATGTGTACACAACATTTTTTTAAGTATTTATTTTCTCAAATAACCAAAAGAAATTGGAAAACAAATCTTTTATTATCATTGGGCCGGCCCGTGAGAACGACCGACCCACGGCTGCTTTTGGCCTGGACCGCGCGCGCGGGGTGAGGGCGAGCCGGCCCGCTCGGTCTCCCGGCCCAGGCCGGAAATGGCCCAAGGGCGCGGAGCAGGGGCAAGCCCCGTCGGCCGGGGGAAGCGGCATGGCGGCGTTCTCGACGGCCGAGGCCATGGCGGAGCCAGAGGACACGCTGGCGAGTTTCCCGCAGCCAAGGCGAGCGCGGTGCTTGCGAAAAGGAAGAAGGAAAAAGCGAGGGGTGCGGTTGGCCATGCACGTGGCGGCGCACTCGCCGGAGGCGGGGACGGAACGGCGAAAATAGCCCCTTTTACCTTGACGCCGACAGCTGCTAGCGTGCGCACGGGAAGGGGGAGTATGTCGCGGAGCCGGAGGCGGAAGGAATCGGAGAATGGGGGCGCGTTGGCGGGGCACGACGTCGGCGGGCGGCGCTCGGCGGTGGAGAGCTCCCGCGCAGCGGTTTGAACTGGAGAAGAGGAGGCAGGGAGCGAACGGGATAGGGATGGGTGGCGTTCGGACAGCGCTTTGAAGGCGCGGCTGGTCGGAGCGTGGCCGGTCGGAGCGCGGCCACCGTCCACGGGCGTCGGTGCGCGGGCGCCACGCGGTGGGGCGGGCAGGCGACGGCGCGCCTCGGTTGGGCGACGCGCGCGGCGGGGGAGCGAGGCGCGGCATGGACTCGGTCCACTGGACCGCGGGTGCGCGCGCGCGGGCGCGAGCGCAAACTGGGCCGGGCCGGCTTGTGGCTGCAGGCCGGAAGTGAGGCGGCGGCCCGCTAAAGAGAAATCCGATTTTTCATTTTATTTTTCAAGGAATTTTTCAATAAATTTCAATTCTTAGTTTTCAAATTTGAATTTTGAGCAAGAAGATGACCTTTTCTGAAAATGGCCCAAAAATGAAAGTGGTTTCGAATTTAATTCTCTACAACTTTGATAAAAGGGCCAACTCCAAAATCCCCACAGATTTTGAATTAGAGAATAAAAGCTAATTAGAAAGGGTTTTTGACCAAATTCTAATAATATTTTTAAAAGCAAATATTTGACAAAACTTTAGTTATCAAATTGCTCCAAAAACTGCACTAATTATTTCTAAGTGATTTAAAATTTATAACTACCCATGTTTCACAAGTCAAACCAAATCAATGAGGATGAATCAAGTACATGCATTATATGCAATAATTTTTTTTCTGCACTCATGTTTTAACTAAAAGTGCACTCTAATTCCACAGATGATCATGCATGCAATGACATGTCATGCGTATGATTTGCAATGATAATGCTCGAGTAACACCGGGGTGTTACAGATTCCCCCATGATCCAGCGGTCTTCCCAGAACCGTGTGCGCTGCCCGTTTCCGACGACGGAGAACGTCGATGCCTTGTAAAAAGCTCGGACTTGTGGACAGACGCTGATCGGCAACTGCGACCAAGCGCGCTGCTAGTCGGCCTATTGAAGCCAAAGCCATCTTGTTTGGAGAGCGTACCCTGCCAGCTAAAGGTCGGAGATTTCGAGCCCTCCCAAGTCTGTCGGCCTGCAGCAGCTCTTCCATGCCACCATGCACTTACCGCGCACAGACTGCTCCGCACCAGCCCAAAAGAATGTTCTGCAAATGGCGTCGATCTCCTTCCTAGCCTAAGCCGGCAAATTTTCCGCCAACATAGCGTAGACCGGTATGGACCTTAGCACGGACTTGATCCAAACCAATCGGCCGCTTCTCGCCATTATAGCCCCTTGTCATGGTGGCAGCTTCCTGGCCACTTGCTCGACGACCATCTGGTAGCTTGCTTTGGGGATTGGTCGCGTACTCAACGGCAGCCCCAAATATTTGATTGGGAAAGGTTGCACCTGACATCCATGTATTTGGACCACCTGATCAATGACGTCCTCCCCGCCGTAGATAGGTGTAACCGAGCACTTGGCCAAATTTGTTTGTAAACCAGAGGTTGCACCGAAAATTCTCAGTATCTCCTTGACTGCCCTCGCCTCCTGGACTGATGGCCGGATGAACATTATGACGTCATCGGCGTAGAAGCTACATTGGTACTTCACAGCCGACGACTTCAATTTTTTGAGCACCCCATCTTCCACTGCCTTCAGAAAGAGCCGGTGTAGTATATCGATGGCAATGATGAATAGCAGAGGTGAAAGAGAATCACCCTGCCGAACGCCGCGGAGATGCCTGATCGGAGGCCCCTGTAGCCCATTGAGAAGTATTCTGGAGGTTGCAGTGGAAAGCAGAGATTCGATCCAACCGCACCACTGCTCGTCGAAGCCCCTGGCCCTGAGAACCTCCATTAGGAAAGGCCAAGACAAGGTATCGAACGCCTTCGATATATCTAATTTGAGTAGAAGCATGGGCCTCTTCTTCTTCCTGATGAGGACTGCTGCACGCTGGACATACTTATAGTTATCATGGATGGAGCGCTCGCGCACAAAAGCATTCTGGTTATGATCGACGAGATCCTTCATTCTCGGTGCGAGCCTGAGAGCAAGAATCTTGGAGAGCAGCTTGGAGAAGCTGTGTATCATGGTGATGGGCCGGAAATCTGACGGGCTGTTGGCGCCGATCATCTTAGGGAGCAACACTACAATGGCGTTGTTCAGCTTCCGCAGGTGCCTGGTGTTTCCTGCACAGAAAGCTTCGATGGCCTCCATCACTTCCCCGCTGATGATGTGCCATGCGGACTTGTAGAACGCACCCGGGAACCCGTCCGGTCCCGGCGCCCGGTCCGGCGGCATCGCCCTTATGGCCGCGAGCACCTCGTTCGCTCCAATGGCAGCTCCCTGCTCGCTGAGGTCGATTGGGGGAAGTGAAACTAATTATGTCCCGGTATACCATTTTAGTTTAAATTTACCAGATTTTAGGTCGATCCAATAAACCAAAAACATGAAGTTGAGCTCCTCCTTCGTATCCAACATGAAGTTGAGCTTTGGAACAAAGCATGGAACAAGCACTTAAGTTTATCTAGTGTACCCATAGTACATTAGTACCCAATGGCGGATCAAGGGCCCAACGACCCCTAGGCGCTCTCCCGAGCTTCGGTGTTGATATGCATGCTAAGGAATTCGTCTCTTTGCATCCTGCTGGAAGGTTAAAAACACATAACTACCGATAGTACCAGCGTTTAGATTTCTTGAGTTGATGGTCTAATTAATCTCTTGCAAATCGAACTCGGACATAGTTCATGGGGAGTTGTGGACACTTAGATTCCTTTGTCGCCTCGTGTAAGCTGTAATTTGGTTTTCCATATCGATAATGCTGTCCCACGGACGTTCGTCCCGTCCGGATGCGGCTCATCCTCGTCCACTCGTCTCCGGCTGCCAGATCCCGATGCAGATTCGCCGCGCTTGCCATGGTGCTATTCGAAGCCCGATTTCTCGGTTGCTGCCCTAACCTTTTCCCTCTCCTATTTTGCATATGCATGTTTCAAGTGTTTCAAACGTTTCAGATGTACGTTATAATGGTTTCATCTTAAATTGCAAAAGTAGATCGAGGGATGTTGCACATGTTGCAAGTGTTTCAGAAGCATGTTGCAAGCGTTTGTTCAAAATGTTTCATATGTTTTTAGACGTATGTTACGATCGCTTTTTATTTGGATGTTGCATATATTTCACACATATGTTGCAACAATGTTTCAGCGGCTTCAATCTTATGTTGTGGCAAGTGGTTTCATGTTGCAAATCGCAATTTTGGATGTTTTATGTGTTTTCACACATATGTTGTAAGTGCACGGTCCAAATGTTTCATCTATTTTTACACGTACGTTGCATTGAAATGTTTTTCATATTGAAGTGTTTTATGTCACTCGGCCGGGGGCGAGCCGATGCCAAGCGAACTAGGCGCGCGACGTGCCTGGGGCCAGCGGATGGGGGCGCCGGGGCCGGCGGACGGTGGTGCTGCGGTCGGGACGCGCTGGGGGAGTGGTCGTCCTCAGCCGGCTCCTGAGTGCCGCCCACGCAGAGAGAGAGATAGAGCGAGGGCGAAGTGCGCGCATGGGGCGGAGCGAAGCAGGCGGGTGGGGTCGGAGCGAAGGCAGATGAGGTCGGACTGCGTAGGCGTCCAGATGTGTGCATCCATCTAGACGTTTGGGCGCTAGCCACGCCCTTCCGTATCGAAATATATAGGTCGGACTGCATAGACGTCCAGACGTGCGCATCCATCCAGACGTTCCGGCGCTAGCCACGCCCTTCCCATATCGAAATATATAGCATGACACGTCGCGTGTTTGAGAAAAAGAAACATGGGAGACTTGCATATCGTAACGACGAGGCTGGCATGTCTAAGGCCAGACGCAACGCAACTACGCAACCGGCGGCGGGTGGATATATCTCGTTGTCGTTGGCCGCGCTTGACGACGGACCAAAAATAGGATTGAGCCAGGGAGGTGTGCCGGCGGTGGAAACGAACAAGAGGATCGGCCGCGGCAGTGCACCTCGCGGAGCATCGTGTTCATCGATCGACCCGGCCGACTACCCAGTGGCGCCCGACAGCGACCGCCGGGACGACCGGGCGAGACCCGTCCGCGTCAATGGAAAATGCATGCTTATTGCCCGCACTAAAGAGGGCAGGCAGCACTGGTGCTTTGCGCGCCCGTGTCCGGCACGGCGTCGTATACTAGCTCGTACATATGTACATACGTACATACGCAAGGCTACAATGTATATACGGCGGCATGCAGCAGTCGCGGTCATGCACGGCGCGGCGGTGTACGTAGCGTACTAGAGGAAGAGGCTAGGTAGTCGCTGTTGCCGGATATGTTTCAGCCGTCGCCGTCGCCGTCGCCGCCTTGTCGTCGGTCCAGCACTCTAGCCAGCGTGTGCAAGGAGCAGACAGGGCACGGGGACACGTACGCAGATGGCATACAATACTACACAATCAGATTGGAGCCGCGAACGAGCGGCCGGCGGGCTCGACAAAGCGGGGTGGTGGCCGTCGCGGCGGCCGACCACGAGCTGAGGCCCCGCGGAACACGGCGCCCGCCCGGGGAGGGGCCGGGCCGGGCCGGGCCCTTTTCTCTCTTCTGTATTCGCCCGACGACGACGCACGCGCTGCACGTCCCACGCAAGCAAGGTAATAAATAGCGGCGGTAGCGACCGCAAATATGCACCCGTAATAGCGGTAGCGGTCCATTGCCGCTACCGCTATGAGGTAGCGCTCTGAACTTTGCATCTTAGAACTTTACGGCCGTAATTTTGAATAGCGGGCCGATATTGCAGCCGCAGTTGCGCGTAGCTGGCCGCAATAGCATGGAAGCAAATATCCCTAATTAGTCCAGTCCACTATGACTCACACTCCAAATTTAAATACTCACGCATCGGCTGTGAAACTTAAAATTATTCATGATATATGCACTTAAAATTATTTATACTCATTATTCATGATATAGGTACTTAAAATTATATAGGACTATCGGGTGTCGCTATTGTAACTTATCGTCCGCAATATCGTCCGCTATCTGCAATCCGCTACCTCAAGGCTAATCCGCTACCAACCCACTGTACACTATTTTATTACCTTGCACGCAAGCATGCATGCATATGGACGGACGGGGCCGCCGGGCGATTTGTATATGCGCCAACTTGCACGACGGCCAGAGCTCTAGCTAGCTGGCTAGCATAGTCTGAGTGTAAGCAGCAGCAGGGCAGCGTGCGCGGCTACGAGAGGAGGAAACGGCCAATGGGCAAGCAATGCCTACCTGACGCTGCTAATATAAGGTCCCATTTGCGTTGTATAACGGCACGAGCCCTACCAAATAGATCCTAAATGTTTTACCACATGGCTCCAACTTCACTAGACATCTATGGCCCACATTTATATAGTATAGTTAGCTAATCTATGGCCCACATGTTTGTCTCACAAATAAGTTATCTGTAAACTACATGTCACTTCTCTTCTTTTCTCTCATTCACCCCAGCATATAGCCTACGAACAAAACCTCATATTATACTTACCTCAAGGAGCCGGAGAGCGCTCTATCAAACAACCTAATTAAGCTCTTGGCACTAGTGATGCGCCCCGGAGAGAGCTAGCTCCAGGCGTGTGTGTGCCATGAAGACGCCTAACTAGTGGAGCATCAGTAGTAGTATAGCTAGCTTATTACTTGCGGCATTAGCGACAGGGTCAATGGGTCCTCACTGCCCCCTAGATGTTCTCTTCCAGCTAGAACTAGCTGCGTCCCCGTCCCCGTCCCCTCCCATTTGTTTCTTTCTTCGCCTGCGGGCGCTTTATTTTGTTTGCTAGTTAAATTGATTATACTAGTATGTTGCTCTTGCATTGCTTCCATCAGCCAGTATATAGTATACTACGCACGTAGCTAGCCTATATCTAGGATCTTTTCACCCTTCAGCTACCTATTAGCTAACGTAGCTCCAGCAGCCGTGCGTGCGTCGTCGTTGCGTTGCGTTGCACACTTGCACTTGCACCACTACCGGCGGACTGTGCCTGTGACCCGTAATTTATCTTTATGTGCTCCGACGGTCTGGCCCTGCGTATCCCCCTTCTTGTCTCTGTCTTGCCGTCTTGCTTGGCCCTGCTTCAATTTGGCCTTTATGCTCAATGCTCATATATATATATATATATATATATATATATATATATATATATATATATATATATATATATATATATATATATATATATATATATATATATATATATATATATATATATATATATATATATATATATATATATATACCACGTACTGTACTAGCTAGGAGTCCACCACTATATCTATACTTTGGTTTAGGTATTTAGGACTTAGGAGCATCTGCCTGCGCTACATGGCCGTGTGAGGCCGTGATCACGCTTATTTAATTAATTAGCTAGTAAAAGTATCTTAGCTAGTGGTGTTATGTATGTAGCTAGCTAACTAGTGCCATGCCAGTATTTGACTACTACTGGAGGAGTAGTATATATATATATATATATATATATATATATATATATATATATATATATATATATATATATATATATATATATATATATATATATAGTTTTCGTTGTTGAGAAGCCAACTGTTTTTTATTTATAATAAAAAAACAGTTACGTCGTCCGTCGCGTAGGTACCATGCAGGACAAAAGTACGTACATGCACGTAGCAGGACAAAAATATATAAACCACCATGCCAGCAACAACCATACCACGCATCCGTACGTGTACACCCAGCTCTTTCAATATAATTTTGTTCAGTTCAAATTCACAGTGGTGGATAGAGAGAAGCTAGGGCGCGAGTGAATGAGTGAGAAAGATGTGTGTCAAAACTGCAAATAAAACATTGCTAGATGGATGAATGGTGCTACTCCACGAATTCCTCTCAATATAAACGACTAGCTACGTTATTCTTTTTTGACGTAGCCATAAAACTTTGTCTGCACTTTACATGTGGAGGGTACATGTCCAAATGGGCCGCCCGACACGACAACGTATTCGCATAGCACATTCAGTCATTCACAGAGCCACAAATCAAAATGGAAGTCACTGATGGTCGATCCTAGCTTCTTGAGGTTTCCAACCGTTGCAAACCTCAAGAGCATAAGTAGTCTGAAGTTTAGCCAGTTTAGTCGCTAAACTTTAGGCCATAGGATCCAAACAGAATCTTATACCAATTAAGGAATAAACCCCTGGTTAAAAAAATGCATACCTCAACCTCAAACTGTTATGGTCGAAACTATTATCCAAGTATTAAAACATCAAATATTTTGGGATATTTTTTGAATCTTTGAACATTAAGTTTTTTGGGATGAAGGGACTGGCAAGTTATTTTTCCTTTTATTATTTTAATTCAAGTTGGGTGCTGTTCTGCTAACATTGCATTTGTCAGTCTACGAAAACAAAAAGAAAAAACCCTCCATTTAACTGCACAGAACCATATGCATGCATGTTTTATTTATTTATACTCTCAATAAACGTTCTCTTGGTTTCTCCCGTGCATATTTTCTAGTATCATTTGGATCAATGCCTGCCGGTGCCGGGCCACACCATACGGCACCTAGAGCCATGTAAAGTCGTCTGAATGTCTGATTCGCAGAGCCAAGGGCAAACCAGTACTGTGGCCACGTTTAGATTGTAAATATTTTGAATTCACTTTCGTTTTATTTGGCAAATATTGTCCAATCGTAGACCAACTAGGCTCAAAAGATTCATCTCGTGATTTCCAACTAAACTGTGTAATTAGTTATTTTTTTACCTACATTTAATATTTTATGCATGAGTACAAAGATTGATGTGATGAAGGAAGAGTGAAAAAATTCTAACTTTTAAGGTGCATCTAAACCAGGCCTATGTATTGAGCAACTGAACAATGCAGGCAGAGCCCACAGCCTTCACCACACCAGTAGCAACAACTGCACTAGCCCTACACCACAGCATTCTTGGGATGCATGTACCATCAAATTAATCTATTTTTACTGTGGACGTCGTGCGTCCTTGACATGGGAATGCACAAACCCATTTAAGGCGCACATGAGGCAGGACGACTACAAACGACTCAACTTGGCCTCCTCCTCATCTTCTCGAGTTTGCAGTTGATTCTGCTTATTATATAGTACTCCGTAAACAAACGAAGTGTCACGGAATGAAGCACGATCTCTCCATTAACTTGATTGCAGATCGCGCCTGGTTCAGGCCGGTTCGTCGAGAGATGAGCTTTATTTCTTCAGCAACTGCAACTAACTCCTTGGTTGGGCTTAAAGCGGCTTCGGCTTTACCCGCATTAATACCGTTTTATAATACTGTGTTCAGTGTGTTCTTACAAGCTTTTTCACCTGATTCTGTAGCAGTAAGTTGAAGCCGTTTGGAGCGCTGTCAAAGAGGGCCTAGTTGAACTAACCATATCTTTTATTTGTGTAGATACGATAACAGGCACAAAATATTTTAAAACCATATTTTTTTACAATGCTGATCATACAGTATACATTTTTGTTACTACCAGGGAAGATTAATTAATACTAGCAGAGTACGTAGTACTTCGACTCAAAATTATTAGTGCCTGCGGACATAAGGTTGATAAGTACCCTTGTGTGTTCGTTTTGTGATGAGTGATTGTCAATGTGATCCACGAAGTAGGTTGAGTGGTGACTAACCCTACCATGGCGAAAGCTATGTATGCGGCATGTCTCTTGGCTCGTGGTGTGTAGGTGTGGAGCACGGAGGTGGTAGTCGACGGCGAGGTGAAGGTCAAGGAGGACGTGCCGTGCCGACGGACCGGGAGTGGTGAAGGGCGGACGTGAGGCTTGGACCGAGGGACCAAGAGGTCGGGTGACTAGCCGCGGTGGCTGACACTTGGGACATCGACGAGTGCAAGTGTACATGGTGATGAAGACGACGTCGGCCAAGTCAAGATGGAGACGATGGCGTCATGGCACTTGGCGGAGGCCGGTGGGCCGAATCAAGGAGGAAGGCGAAGGCGTCATGCTTGGCGGGAGGTCGGACACGCGTCGACATCGAGGGTTTAGTGGTTTCGTCCTCAAAACCATCGGCGGGGGACGCGTATGGAGTACGCTACTCGCGAGCGGTTTGGTGGTTTGGGCCTCAAAACCATTGGTGGCGAGTTTACGGGTTTGGGTCTCAAAACCCGGGCGGAGGTTCCGAGGAGGAATGGACGGCACGTGGCGGCATCGGGGAGTTCGCGTTGAGGCTAAGCTATCGGTGAGGAGGCGCGGTGGCCGTCGGATGAAGATGACACAAGGTTGGACCTTTACGCCCTTGGGCTAAATGGTTTGGCTCATTTGTATCCAGGGGCAAAACTGAGATTGTGTAATAGCCCTGTTAAATAGGATGAGGGAGCCCCCATCTCCCTCACCTCCTTCATTTTTCATTTTCTCCTTTATGGTTTCTTCCTCTAGATGCTTGTGTGAGAGAGAGGTCCACTAATCCACCGATTAGTGTAAGAACCATGAATCTTTGAGGGAAGGAGGTCCTGAATCCTCCGGTGTCCTCCGGTGTTCGGTGGAGAAATCAATTTGTGAGTTCATGATGTGTTCTTCGCGTTCTTCGTTTTCTCCCCTCTAGTTCTTCCTTCGATTCGTTGTTTCTAGACCATTTTGGTTCGTTTTTGTTGCCTTGATTCGTGCTATAACGTGAGTAGAATCTTTCCACCGAAGAAAATCCATCAATTCCTCACGAGCAAGTAGATCAGGCGATTTCTTGGTCTAGGTCTCTCGAACCGGTGTTTTTCGTTCTCCTTCGATTTCCCGTTGATTGGCTTCAAATTGGGCGATGACCTCTTAGAGGTAGCTCCCATACTGCCTTGTGATTATGCTCACCAAGTTTCGTGGCAGTTGGTGAAGATTTGGCCGCAAATCGGAAGATTGAAGAGAGGAGGCGATTTTCGGAGCTCTCTGTTCCTACTGTTTCGCGATTCGCGGACAGTCCGCGGTACTGTAGCGGACAATCCGCGAGTTGAGATTTTTTCTGTGCTTTCTTTGCTGCACGGTGTTCGTACTTGCGGACTGTCCGGCCCCCAAGCCTGGGCTGTCCGTGAGCTGTAGCAGTTGTTTTTCAGTCGAGAACAGAACTGCTTCCGCGAAGTTCGTTTTCAGTTTTTTGACCTGCGGACTGTCCGTGGTACCGTAGCGGACTGTCCGTGGTACTGTACCAGACTGTCCGCGACTCGCTGTCTGTGCTGTTGCAATTCGTTTCTCGCCCGTTCGGTTTCCAATTCGAGTTCCGTCTTTTTGCGTTGGGTTTCTAGTGATCTAAGGAACGTCTTTAGGGTCTCTTAACTCTTGGTGGCTCAAGTTTTCGTAGCTTTTGTTTGTGTGCCTTTTGGTGTTGATTTTGGGACAGCGGTCGAAAGTTTCGAAAGAAATTTGAGGCTCCCATTCACCCCATCTGGTCGCCGTTTCCGGTCTTTCAGTGCCATGGCAGATTAATACTGTTGTACCACAGTAGGTACTCACTTTGACTCAAAACTAAGGGCCGGTTTAGATCCAAATTTTTTTGCAAAATGGCACTGTAGCAAGTTTCGTTGTTATTTGGCAATTAGCGTCCAATCATGGTCTAATTAGGATTAAAAGATTCGTCTCGTCCATTTCGTCTAAACAGTGTAATTAGTTTTATTTTTTATCTATATTTAATGCTTCATGCATGTGTCCAAAGATTCGATGTGACGAGAAATCTGAAAAATTTTACAAAATTTTTGAAACTAAACAGGGCCTAAATTAAAACTGAGAAAAATTGATAGTACGAACGAAGATGCATGCAATTAATCATGCAACCTTTTTTGAAGGCTGCATGCATGCAGTGCAACAACAGGCAGGCCGAGCATAAAATAGCATATCCTGAGCGAAAGAAATGAGCTCGCGGTCGTACGGCCGGCGACCAGATTCATTCGGCCACTTCCTTCCGACAAAACAAATTAGGCGTCGCCATGGCCGTACTGTTAGTCTCTCTCTCTCTCTCTCTCTTTTTTGTTTTCTCTTTCCTTCTCCTGCATAGTAATAAACAACGTTATTTCACATACATATGTGTGCCCTAATTACGGCCGCTGCCGTTTCATTGTCTCGTGCCGTCGTGCGACATAATTTTTGCGTGCGTGGATTATTATTATTACTCTTATCTTACCAATGCAAGGTGATTGTTCGAAATGGTACGTGCTTCTTCACGTACACATGTGTGTGCCTCCCTAATCCTACCTACAATAACGCTAGCTAAGCCTCAATACTCCCAGACTCCCGGTTGCTTGGCAAGAGTACGTCCAAGCATCCGGGCTAGTGTTCATTCACGTATGTAGCGGTTCATATTCATGTACGTGCACCAGCATTTCGTACTGCATGCATCCATGAATCGTGTTTTTCTTTTTGTTATTTGTAAATGCATTGTGCATTATTACGCATGACAGTACGTAATCACGTACGTGCCACCGGCCCGCCCGGCAACCTTTAATTTTCTCATCCGTCGTCAATGGTGTTGGTCGTGTGGCTGCCGATGGAGCACGCACGTACATGCATGCATGCTGTTTTTTTTCTCTGATCTTCATGGCCACGTACTCCCCCTGAATTTCATGCACACTCCATTGGCGTATGACTTACTGATAGATGAGCGCCAGTTTGAACGCGCGCATGCATGAGATTCCCGGAATCTCTGGTGTTCCATCTCCGGTCCAACACCCGCACGGCTGTCTTGCGCCTGCGGTAGACGATCGGTGGTGGATCATCCATGCACGGAACATATTGCTCGCACTGGACGTGTTTGGTTTGTACGTAGCCATAACTGTCGTTACCATACCTTCATCGCGCATATAGCGAGGTAGAGTCCTGTTTGGTACAACTTATAAGCTACATATGGCTAAAATAAGCTGAAACTAGAAATCAAATGGCACGCCTTTACAGCTTAGTTTGGCCACACTTCTCCTCACAGCTATTAGAAAAGGAGTTGTTGGGTGAGACCAACTTAGGCCCTGTGCTAAACCGTGGCTTTTGCAAAAGCTGTCGTAGATGTGACTTTTGCAAAAGTTGTTGTGAGATAGTTGAATGCCCATTTGGTTGAGCTGCTAGCTATTGCTTTTGGAAAAGTTTCTCTCAATTACGAGCAGGCCCCACATGTCATTCACTAATGTCACAGAACCTCCAAATTATGATGGCCCACAAGTACACGTCATTGCCATAATGACCTCTGACAGTCGTACTTATGTTCACCATAACTTAAAAGGCCTGCTTTCCTCCGAACAGGATCCAATCACAGGAGTATTGCAATATTACAACAGTTTATTCAAAATATTCAACAGAGTAAAGTAGCGGAAGTCTTACAATAACTTAGGGTTACAAACCAGTTTTTCAAATCTTAAACATTATGTAACATTATTACAAACCAGTAGTAGAGAAGTATCGGTAGTAACTTTATTACATCACACAAGCGAGATGCCTTGCCCAAAGGCCACACAGTCTACTCGTCGTCACTGTCTTCAACCACGACGGTCATGCAACAAGGCTCGAAGCAGACTTGTTCATGAACCGCACCTGCAACAAGGGGTTCAAAAAACCCTGAGTACGAGAGTACTCAACAAGACTTACCCGACTAAGAAAAAGACTCCAAAGGCATGCTAGTTTTAGGGAATCAAGGTACGGGTAATCCAGAATCAAGATTTTCTTTTGCAGAAAAGCTTACTAAGGTAAGTCCTTATCTTCAACATTTTACTTTTACCATTGATGGTTCATTAACCAAATCTAGGTGATCCTAATCTAGATCAAAGTAATTATCATCAAATCCTTTCTCATTCTTTCTTTCATTCCAGTTCTTAACTACGATGTAAGTCAGGTGATCAAGTCTCCATAACCGAGGAGCAACGACGATTCAAACCGATTATACCCAGCTGGGGATCTCTAACATCACGACATATGTAGAACCGAATCTGCACATATCAACCCTCATTTAGATCTCCCAAAACTAGAACGTGTCCATCGCCACCCGAGAGTACAGTACTCCTCGAACCCGGCCCGATTCTAGCCCCGAGGGTACACGCTACTCCCACCATCTCTCCACTCCCAGTGCGAAGTTAGACGTTCTCGTAATGGAATCACCAACATTTTGGGCTTACCCAAGGCATGAGGCTAGTTGCAAAGTCTCGAACACAACAGGTTTACAACGAACGGACCTTAACTGACAAGGCGGAAATACTACATTGAGACTCCTTTCCCAATGCATGTTAGCAGTGGCCAAACCACCTGCCCGATCTTTCAAGTTCATTCTCATCTTTCAATATTCATTAAGTATGCCGTCATGGCTACATAAACATTTCATTTAAAAGCTTAACTTCTAAGCATAGCGAAGCATACTACGCATTTTCCGTAAAACAGGTATCAAGGTTGATATTGCAATAATCAAGGATGATAATGCAGCAATTAGGTTATCACTCAACTCCTAATTACTTAATGCAGTAAATCATAATAATAAATAATAAAACTTTTATAAAAACTCAAGGTAGGGTTTAAATGCACCGGGGCTTGCTTTGCTCGAACACAACGACCGACTCAGACTCGAGGACTCCAATGTCAGGTCCGGAACCCACCGACGATCGCTCTTCTCCGGAAACTGGCTCGACGGCTTCGGCTTCTTCGAAAGCGGAGACTACACATAACATGCTTTAACATGATGCTCGATGATAAACATGATGCTTGATGATAACATGCTACGAGTTACGACTTGAGTACAATTTCCCTTCACGGTACAGTCGCAAATAGAAAACCTACTAACTAGTAGCGACGATTTCCAGCGATACCAGCTTTTAACCTAACAAGTTACTAACGAGCTCAAACATGAAATTAAGGTGCCAAAGATCACCAAAGGGTAGTGACCTAAGGACATCACTCAATCAAAAGGGCACACAACACTTAAAGTTCTCAAATTAACATTTATTTACTATTTAAATAGTTAGGGCAAAATTAGAAGTTGATCAAACTTTATCTAAATAAGCTCAAACTTTTTCTATGGGTTAAGAATGATTTATGACAGTGTCATAATAAATTTCATATTTTTTGGATAAATAAATTAATTATTAAAATTCCTGGAAGTTGCATTTAATCTTTATTGGAACCAATTAATTCTACTGCACAAAGTATTCAAATTCATGATTTAATATTTTTCCTAGATAGTTTATACATTGAGAAGCTTACACAAAAATTTTCATGAATTTTAAAACTCTACACAATTTTTAATGAAATAAACAAATAATAGCACTATTCATTTATTTTGAAAAAGAAAAACAAAACCGAAAACTGAACCGGGCCGATCCTTCCTTCCCTCCGGTCCGGCCCAACCGAGCGGCCCACGCGCGCGCGCCCGCGCGCTCGCGCACGTGCTCGGCCCAGCGACGCGCCGCGGCCTGCTCTGCCCGCGCTCGCTGACAACCCTGCCCCACATGTCATCACCCTCCTCTCGCTCTCCCGCTCGCTCCCGCGCGCTCGCTCACCCTCGCGCGGTGGCCGGCCGGTGACCGGGGCTTCGGTCGACCAGTCAAGCGACTCTACAGCATCAGCACAACATGGCGACCCCGTTTTACTAACTTGCAGCTCGGCTCGAGCTCCGGTGATACCTCACCGACGACGATGGCAGCTCGACAACCACGGTGACCGACGACTCGACAACACAAAGGTGTAAAGATCAAGGCGAGTGGTCAGGAAGCATCAGGGACGTACCACGATCACAGAGGAGTGATCGGTTGAAGCGGAGAGGCACTGGAGGCGGCTGGCCACGGTGGCGGGGCTCAACCGGGACGGCGACGACCCGAGGTGGAAGACGACGGCTTCCCGGCGATCCTGAGCGGTAGCGTCTACACCGAGAGGCGCAACAGGTTCGCAAGGCGATGGCGGAGCGATTGACGAGATGGAGATGGCTGCGGTGGAGCAGGGAGGGCGAATTTGGCCGGAGAAAAGAGGACGGTGGGGCGGCGATGGTGAAACCGGACGG
Source organism: Saccharum hybrid cultivar R570 (assembly GCA_038087645.1). NCBI lineage: Eukaryota > Viridiplantae > Streptophyta > Magnoliopsida > Poales > Poaceae > Saccharum > Saccharum hybrid cultivar. The sequence goes on from JAQSUU010000088.1 coordinate 3,031,599, forward strand.
TGACAGTGGCGGTGTCGGTCCTTTTATAGCGTTGTGAAGCAAAGGAAGCAGCTGGAGAGCGCGAGACGGTCACTGTGGTCGCGGTGGCAAGATGGAAAGCCGTGGAAGCGGCCAGCGCGACGGCAGCGGCTTCGCCGGCGCCCATGTCGTCCGCTGCCCGGCGGTGATTGGCCGGTCACTGTAGCTGTCCCCCCCCAAACTTTTGAAATTCAAACTGTTTTCTTAAATTACTCTCAAATTCATGTGGAAACCTAAAAAACTTCCAATCTATAAAATCTTCAGAATTTCAAGCTCTACAAGTTTTGTATTGAACACTTTTTCAAATTCTCACTGGATTTTAAAATTTGAGTTTAAATTCAAAAGGGGACACATTTTTGGGATTTGGTAATTTAGAAATTACTTTTGATTTCATATTGAAACTTCAAAATCTCCAAACACCAAAGTTGTACATCTCAGCAAGACCTACAACTTTTCTGTTCAAATATTTTCAAATTCTGCCTCCATTTTGAAATCTTAGTTTGGGGACAAAAATGAGTTAAATCTGAAATTTGTTTATTTTCAAAATTGCTCCACATTTTACACTAAAACTTTGAAAACTCAAAACACCAAAGTTGTAGCCCTTGAAAAGTTCTACAAACTTGGTTTTGAACTTTTTCCCAAATTTTGCTTAGATTTTGAATTATTTCAAAAGGGATAAATCAAGGTTTTGAAATTTAGGGTTTTCGGAGGAATTTTAAATTGGAATTTGTTGCTACTTTGATTTGTGATCACTTAGTGATCAAAACCTCACCCAAGGGCATCATTTGGACCAACATGACATGGTTGACCAAATGCCACTCTTGGTTGACCAATTTAGCTTTTGAAATTCTTTTACATTTCTCCCCAGATTTGAATTCGAATTCGAATCGGAAAACTCGTGACAAGTTTTGGGACTCCAACTCAAACTCAAATTTGGAGCTTCATTTTAGATGTTATACTTGAGCTCATACCCTACACTTGACACTAGTGTGCAACACAGTCGCACACCTCAAATTACGCAGGGCATGGACTAAGCATTTGCGGTAACATTCGAAATTAGGGTTTTCGGGTTCGGAGCACACCACCAAGAAACACATTCAGCCTAGATAAGTAAACTTGTTTTAGTTGATGCACAACAAAGTTAACCTAACAGGGATGCTTTGCAATGCATTATGATGACATGGCAGATTAATTAGCACTATAACACCCGAGGTGTTACAACTAACTAGATCTTCTTCCTCTCGCCAGAGCTCGCTGCACCGGGACTGGGCAGGGGAGGCCAAAGCAGGGAACATCATGCGGAGGAGTTGCAACGAAGAACATCGCACGGAGGCCGGAGCAGGGAACATCGACGAGCGGCTCCCGGCCCACATCGCTGGCGCGCCCAGCAACGACTACATCGAAGTCCGCAACCACATTCTCGCCTCCTGGCAAGCCGATGTAGGGGCGCCGCTGCCGCTCGCGCGTGTCCTCGAGACCATCACTACCACTTACGACCGCCTCTCCCCGCCGTGCCATTGGGGCCGCGTCCGCACAACCGGAGCAGGCTACACGCGACACAGTCGAGATGGGATCGCGCCGCCACTGGGGATGGGGTAGAGAGGCCCGCAACCAGCAGGGGGAGAATCCGGAGGGAGCAACAGCGAGGACGGGAGGAAGTCGCGACCAAAGGGGAAAAGAACGAACCGTTATCTACATAACCAGTGGCAGGTGGGTAATTTTTTCCCCAAAAGTTAGTGAGAGCAAGGGGAGAGGTGCTTTTGGATTTATACTACGTAAAAAACTGCTTTTGGGCTAGAGCACCTTGGGCCCTTTGGTTGAGCTTTTGGCTTTTAGGGCAAAAGCCACAGCTAAAAGCTGAACCAAACAGGGCCTTAGACCGTGGTTTTCTTTCATTTGTTCAACTTTTCTTAGAAGCGTTTATCCGGAAAGCTGTACCATGGCCTATATTAAATGAATTTAAGCCATTGGCTTTGATCTGCTTTAAATAATTATTACATCAATTAGTGATGCCATTAGCCACGCATGTGCTAATTGTGATTAATACCGACCGTTGGGGCCTTCGTTAACTCCTGAATAGGCATCATTTTTCTCCCTTAACAATACACACAACACACCCCTTCAAGAAGTACAAATTATTCTCTCAAGACGTTATCAGCGCGCGCTCGCTACTGACTTCTTCTCTAGAAAGACAAAAGGGAGGCCGTCGGGCGTCCTGCGCCCCATTTTTTTAGTGGGGTGGATCCAATGGAGGAAGAATTTTGCCAAGTTGATAGTTGCCACGTAAATTCCGTATTTATTAGGGAAATGAAATATTTCTAACTTTTACTAAGACCAACTGAATTTTCTTAACAAACGTTGGACGTGATGCAATGATATAGTAGGCACGGGTCATGGTACTGTTACTCTTCCTATGGTACACAAATTATAATTAATTGAGGGTGTGTTACTGTATCCCGATTGAACTCGTACCTTACTAGGTTATATAGATATCCAGAAAATGGGTCTCATGTCTAGACAGATGAAGATAACAAAGAAGAATACCTTCTTACAAGAAAATTCTGGATGTGGCAAACAAATTTTTGAAAGGATTCCATATTTCTCATATGGGTTTGTATTACACTCATATGAAAACCCACTATACATGTTGTTTACAAACTAATTTTCCAAAATGTTGACGTTCCAAATTTGGCATGGTCGTCTAGGACATCCTGGTTTTGAAGATGACGCAAAAATTATCAATAATTAAATTGGTCAAAATTTAAACAAGGTAAAATCCCCACACGATCTTTGGATTTTTGGTTGCACCCCATGTACAAGAGGAAAATGAATCTTAAGACGCGTCTTAATGCTACAACTGAACCACTCAAAGTCCTTGAATGCATCTTAATGCTACAACTGAACCACTCAAAATACAAGTGGTCAGATGTTTTATAGTTTTGATTAATACCATGCGCCACGCAGTGAGTTGAATAAACATCATTCGTGTTCAAACGTATATAGTACGCCGGTGGCGTCGTCGTGCAGCAGCATGCATGCATGCATTTTAAATGCACGTACGTACCGACGAACTCGCACGGCAGGAGCAAGAAGTCGTCGTCCTCGATCGTCTGCTCCTGAGACGAGACGGGTGCATGCATGCATCGGCCTTTGGATTTGGAACGGGATACATACGCGGCAGCGGCAGCGCTCGACCAGAACGTACGACGAGAGTAAAGTGATCGGCACGTACTCACCGGCCGATCCGTCCAGATTCTCTCGTCGTCCGTCGTCGGCCATTCATGGCGCGCGCGTGGTGTACTCGCTCCTCGTTTAAATTCCCTCTCGCTGCCGGCCGATCGACTTGCAGTTGCGGTGTGGGACTGTGGGTACAGTACAAACGCAGTACGTACGTATACGTACTGTAGCTTCTACGAGCACTCGGTCGACGGAGTACAGTGACAGTACGCCAGGACGCGTACGTGTCGTGCAGATTTGGAGTGGATTCCATCGTCACCACTGTCTCCGGCAGATACTCTGCACACACTCACACTGCCTCCAGCATCTCATCGTCGTCGTCATCAACAATGCGAGAACAAGCATGCGATGCGTATCCTATCTCAGATTCTGCAGGCAGGCAGCTCCATGGTCGCCGGCCTCGTCAGCTCGATTGAACAAGCATGCTGTTGCTGCCTGCAACTGTACAATTTAATCCGCGATATGCGGGCGCTGTATGTCCGTGGACCACACACCGGCCAGCCGGTTGACTTCCCCGGCGACTGACCGCCGGGCCCCGCGGCCTCGTTCCCTCGGAAAGCCGGAACCTTTCTCTCCCGCTGGCCACTGCCACCCACCTTGCGATTATTAATGCCCGTTCCCTGCACGGCGGCGGGCCGGACCAGAGCACACGGCGGGTCGCCGGCATCGCCGCCGGCGCGCGCACGTGGGTACGTGTCCGCGGTTGGCGGGCTGGTGGCTGACTGGTGAATTGCGGCGCAGCTCACGCTTGCGTGTTCTCCATCGCTTTGCACTGCTACTACAGATACAGGCTCCCTCAGCCGTTGTGCGTCGCATATGCAATTATCCATGCTGATCCATCAATACCATACCAAGCAATGAACCAACCAATGTTTGACACCTCCCTACGAAAATATCCCCATGATAATAAGCTCATAATTGCCCTTTTAATCCCCCTTTTCATTCGTTCGACCATGTGAGGGCATCTTCCAGGATACATGCAAACAACTAAACCAATCCCTTAGGCAGTGTTAGTCAGCTTGACACAGAAACATTATCATCCTCCCCGGGGGGGGCCATTTTTCTTTGCGTTTCCGGGCGATTGCCGTACCAAAAGCACTGCGCCGGCCGAGAGACAGGCACAACAGTCAGCCGCCCATGGAGGGATGCACATGTTTGCCGGACACTGCATCACAGGCAGCACCAGTGGGATACCAAGCCTAGTGGGGGCGACGTGGCTGTTTTTGTTTGGCGCCTGTTCTTGTCCGCATCCACCTCCAAATCCCAGATTAAAGCCACCATCTCATCTCTTGCGTCCTGCCGTTGAGTAGTACTAGTACTTGTACTAATCTTCTATCTGCAGAGTTATGAAATTCACTGTTGATTAAAGGTGCAGGTGACTGCTGAATGCACATTGGTTGATTGATTCAGACAAAAAAGGTACCCTTATCGTATCGGCCTGTAATTACCACATTAATTTGACCGAAATCCTCCAGATTAAAGCCATCATCTCTTGCGTCCTGCTCCTGCCGGTGAGAGTGGTACTAGTGCTATATTCTGCAATCTGCCTGCGCGCGCAGGGTTATGAAATTCGATTCACTGTTCATTAAAGGTGCAGATGCAGTGACTGCTGAATGCACATTGGTTGATCCAAAGGAAAAAGGTTCTCTTACCGGTCTGTAATTAGCGCATTAATTTGTCCTAAAAGCCTGTCTATTAGCTCAAGCCCTTGAGTTGCTTTTACTATGGTCTTTCAGAAAGAAAAGTTGTTTCATTGATTTAGTACCACAACTACAAGATTGCAGAAGAACAGGTGTACCCCACTTCTTGCTCTGTAGAGCAAATTAATAAGACAACTATAAATTACTCCCTCTATTCTTTTTTTGTTTTGTCATAAGTTAAATTTATCCAATTTAGGCCAATTTTACAAAAAAAAAAATTGTACCGACGTCTACAATAACAAGTTAGTTTTACTAAATCCTCCAAAATTATGTCTCCATAGTGCATTCATTTAATAAACTTCGCTACTATAGAGTGAAAGGACCGAATGACACAAGAGGGATGTTTGAATTAGGCCCTTAAAAAGTTAACGCAAATAACCTTAGTCTATGCAACTCTATTCACCACTAAACATGTCTTTGAAGCCATCCTACTAAACCTGTCCTTAGTCATAGTCACGCCAAAATAATATCCTTATACATGGAATTAAAGCCTATGACTAAGAGCATACTAACATGGTGATCAAAACCATGCTGTTACTCAAGATAGTTCCAACCAAACAAGAGTAAAGCACATTGCTAGAACAAGAATGAAAATGAAGGAATTAAAAAGATGGACAAGAGACAATAGTTTTTTTTTTCTTTCGTGGTGTCGACTAGTTTCCACTCCACCCTAATCACCACAATGGGGCACCAAAGAACCATCAAGACTTGGTGACGCTCCCTTGAACCACCAATAATCTGGATTGGGGGATTCAAACTGAGTACACCTCGAGGAGCATTTCCATAAAGTAGCTCCGAGGCAAAGTCTAAGGCAAAGTCACCTAGTCCTACGCATGGCAGTCTATGTGCTGGCAAACACCAAGTAAATCTTCAACCTTCACTTGATGATCTTCAAGCTAAAAACAACGGATAAGTACACTCTCAATTCATAACGTTGACATGTAATACCCTTAGACCTTCACAATCTCCCTCTTAATGTGTAGCGCTACATTGGGTTCAAAACATATACACGGTGTTAAGAGGCTAGTAGCCATTGAAAAACCTCTGCAAATGCAGAGATCACCGGATGATTCTATTTGGACCAGTTTTCCAACTCTTATAAATAACATGTTAAAATATGCTCTGCCGAATGATACACCGTGGGCCACACAGGTATCATCATATTGTATGGTGACCTCCAGTAACTTGGCCACTCAACACATAGTCAGGAGCCCCATCATCAAATGATCTGCTAAGTCAAACACACGCACACGAAATTATACGTTGATCTTCAATACATTGGTCAGTTGACACACAATCGAATTATAGCCTCATCGGATGGTTTGCCGAGTGCTAACCATGCACCCTGAATCATATATGGTAACCTTCGTTATCATGGCTAAGCCAAATTGAGTCAGAGCACACTAGCACCGGATGATACAATGGGTCCCAATCATCCGATGCACACTCCGATGAATATTTCCTGTCTGTTTTAAGTCCAATTGTCTAATTCAACTTCATTGAGGCCGCCACTACATGACTCTCTTGTGTACCTATCACTATCGCTATGTATTGCCGGTTCGTATTAAGATCTTGCGGTGATACCTCATCATTGCCCTTTTTTATAAGGATAGTGATATAGGCAACAGTGCTAGGTGGTTTTGACAGCGGAGTCATAGAAACTTTGGTTAAAGTTAGAGTTGTGTAATTCTGGAAAAAAAGCTATAACTTGAAACGGATCAGTAGATTGATGCAACCGAAAAATAAATATTTCCAAGACGCTTCCACCACTAGTACAACCGTGAATTTGTTTCACTAAATGAATTATCAGTTGAATTATTAGGTGACCCGACCGAGCAGTAGGCCACCCTGGTGGCTCGTCGTATATAGCCGAAAACCATTTGGAATTTCCAATTTTCAATTCCCCATGGGGACACCTGGTTTCCTGGGTCTGGCCGGTCGCATGCATGCATGCATTGCCCACTCGTGTGCACGAACACCTCCCCTAAGAACCAGCTAGCCTTTTCATTCCTCACCTAAACTTAACAGCGCTTTGAGCATGGAATCAGGGGAATGATTAGACAAATAAAAGCGATTGCTCCTCGTGTAGCCATATGGGCTAGGCGGGTTCGTAAACCTTTCTCTATCTAGTCATGGGCACTCAGCTATCGTTGTTACCTTGTCAACTAAGATTTTTCCATGTTTATAATATTGGCATGGCATCCACTTTATGCCTTTTCCCCCCTGAGTATACAATTGCGACTGGAGATTCGCTCAACCTCTCTATTTCTCAATCGTTTGTTTATTCCAAAACTTTCTGAATCTTTTGTGGATGCTAGCTAGATTAAGGTTAGATCTTGGTTGCTGATTTGTTTTTCTGCTGGAAAATGTCACTGTGTGCTTACAAGCAGTGTGTGTTCTTCAGTACGTCTTCTGCAAGGCTGAATTTTTCACACTGACAGTGACCGAGCACTGTGGTCTCTGGGGAAGAAAGCTCCCCAGCGACACCACCTCACTTTTCCATTAAATTCCTAGCACAACTTCTCCATCAAGGCCGGGTTTAGATGCCACTCAAATTCCAAATTTTTATACATTCTCTCCATCACATCGAATCTTTGGACACATATATGGAGCATTAAATATAGATAAAAAAATAACTAATTGCACAGTTTGGTTATAAATCACGATACAAATCTTTTGAACCAAATTAGTCCATAATTGAACACTGATTGCCAAATACAAACGAAAGTGCTACAGTAGCCAAATTCCATTTTTTTGCATCTAAACACCCCCAAGATCGGGTTTGTTTCATCCCCTCAAAGAAACTGCACTGTTTTCAGAATCCGTGGTGTTGCAAATTTGTTTGGGCGTGAGCCTCATCATGAACTCTCTTGAGACGTTGAAGATCGACAGAGCTACTGCACCAGTAGGTTGGTACGCTAAGGGCCTGATTAGATGGTGAAAATTTTTGGTAAATTCCTGTAGCACTTTTCGTTATTATTTAGCAAAATTTATTAAATTATGGACTAACTATGCTCAAAAGATTCGTTTCGACATTTACAGATAAACTGTGTAATTAATTAATTTTTTACCTACATTTAATACTCCATATATACGTCCAAAGACTCGATGTGACGGATACTGCGCAAACTTTTTTGCCTCTTTGGCCAACTAAACAGGCCCTAAGCTGGTGAATGCCCAATCCAAGAAGAAACACGCCATGCATTAATCTGGGTGCACATCCCCATGCGGTTCTGAAGGGCGGCCGAAATTTTGACTTGCATATTTTTCAGTCTCAAAAGACAGAAAGAATTTGACCTCTTGTTCAGATTGCATTGCAGCGTGTACATGTTGCCGAACGTTGGAAACGCCACAAACATAAACTAGCGCAGCTATAGGTTGTGGCGAGATGCTCTGCTGCCACTACTCGGCGTCGATCTCAGGGCAGTCACACAAAACAATTCAAACTACAGAAGAAGACGTCAACCAGTAGCTGAGTAATTATGTTCCGGACACTCCATTGCAATTGTAGTAGAGTAACATTCAGTGAAATCAATGCTACGTGTTGCGCGGGCAAACGATGTCAGAATAAAGTTCTACGAGGGCGCAGCATCGTCAGTTGACACCTGGAGTATTATTCAGGAGCAGTGGCGTTTGTAAGCTGCTACGAAGGACATGTTCGTGGCTGTACTGCAATTTCTTTTCAGCTCCATGCCGCGATGCAGGCCATGTCTCGGCCTCAATGCCGATGACCCGTTTCTGAATCTTTTCTCAAGAGGATTTTCCGTTCTCCTGCTTGAAGCCTTGAACTGTGCACCATGACTCTGTCATTACATTAGTGCATGCTGAATATGGTTAGCTTACTATATTTTTTGAACGCAGGTTAGCTTACTATATGTGCATGATAATAAAGGGAAAAAAGTGAGAGAAGGCTTGCTCGCATTAATTCAGATGGATCCAAGGCAAAAAAAAAAGGGAGCATCTGTAAAATGCTACTGCTTGTGGTCCATCTCCATCAGTCCACTGTGATCATCAATGCTAGCATTAGGAAGAGTAGGGGTGGTGACTGAGCAGCACTAACACCTGAATCATTATGCTATTACCATGCCTCCCTTTAGGACAAATTTTCCATTAGCATGGCTTTAAGAGTGTCCTTAGAGCCAAGCTTATAAAAAAGGGGCCTTGTTAGGGGCTATCAAAGTAGCATTGCATAGCAGCATATAGTAGTGTAGTAATGACTGGAGAACATCTCCCGGTTTCCAAAGGAGAACATGTGTTAGTGTCAACCAATTGACCCGCATTGTTAATTGGAAGCATAGCCCTGAGGACTCATCATCTGCATATCTGTAATCAGAACTGTTGTTCTCAACGATTCAGTAAATCAGGAACTCGTGTGGCGATCATCAGGAATAACCTGCCTTTTTATTTTCTACTCTTCCTTTCCTCCCCTTTATTTTTCTTTTTTGCAATTTCAGTGCCATGAACGAATTGATGTGCTGAAAATTTCCCCAGCTCTCACTTCCATGATTGTTTGCAGCTAGCGGACCAGAGTTGCGTGGAAGGTGTTGGTAGAAGTCAAAACATGCTTTCTGCAAGGACAAAATTTGCAGAAACTCGCCGGCCTTTACAGTGCATTCAAGCTGCAAACCCTATCAACTTGGGTGAGCTGGAAACTGGCCTCATCACCGAGACACAATTATTGTGCAGCCGGTAAGAACAACATTATGTATGATGGCAGGAACAAAAGAAAAATCACAGCGAAAAAGCATGCATCTCACAATAATTGGCTGTTCCTTGTTGTCAGAAACGACACCAAGCGTCCGATTTCTTCTATGGCAAACGAGACATGTTTTAGCAGCTAGTTGTACATCAGCGAGCAAGCAGTTTACACGGCGACTGGGCCGAGAAATACACACGAATTCGGCTAATCGGTTGGTCATCGACCATCCATGTTTCAGATTTTGAAGAAGCCATAGACTGCTAAGAACATTACTGAATAACTGAATACAAGTTTGCTCTCTGATGTATCTTTGATCTGAAACACATGGTGTCATGGTCAGTACTCAGTACTGAGACCTGGTCCCGTAAAGGAGAACAGATAGATTATTAATTACTGATATTTCGCAAAGCAAAAAAATAAAGGAAACATCTTGGTTTGCCCAAGGAAAGCACATTCAGGAACTCGGTGATCCCATACAAAGCTCTGAATTAGGTCTCTACCAAAGGGTATGATTTCATGGAAAGATGGGAAAAATCCACTGAGCACAAGCACCGCACCGGATTGGCATGTCCGAGTTCCAGGATCCAAAGCGCTAGTTGAATACTAGCATGTAGTAAATCAAATAAATAAACTACTAGGATTTCGCTGTCGGCGTTTTTGCATGCAGGTCCGGGGAAGGGAGGGAGCGTTAACAGAACAGCAGCCAGCCTGACTGACAGTAGCAGTAGCAGAGCTTATCCACGCTGCAGCTCTGAGCTCTACCGTGCGGCCATGCCGCTCTGCTGCTTAACTCACGAGAAGGAGCCACCACTGCACCGACGATTCATGTGATCCTGCAGAGCTTCTTTAGCATCAAATGCACGAGCAACGATGGTCCGGTTGAAATAGCTATCTGTCTTGTCTTGTCGTGTCTGATCTCTGAAGAACCGCCATTAGCGAGTAGAGTACACCACACAGGTACTCCCTCCTCTACATCCCTGAATAAATCAACTTATATGTTTAACTAATTTTATATAAAAAGTAATAATATAAAAAATGTATATGTTGAAACTAATTCTTCAGATTTTGTATGATAAATATTATTGTTTTCGTATAAAATTCAGTCCATCTTAAAACTCTTGATTTATTCAGGAACGATGGACAATATCTGAATTTGTCAGCAGTCTGCACGTTCTAAGGACCGAGGAAACAAGGAACCAATGAAACTGGTTCATCCTATAATTAAAAAAACGAGTGGAATCTAGCCTTGGAAATTGTGGCTCTGGGCTCCATTGCCGCCAGCCCGCCACCACCACCGATGTCATGAAAGCAGCCTGCAACTGCGACTGCAACTCACACTTGCAATGGTCAGGATCGGTCAGCTCGAGCGGTGATTATGTTACAACGCACCTTAGCACACAGCGATCACATCACTGAGGAACTGCCTGTCTTTGTAGAACATTATCCCCAGCTGGAGCTCTGGTTCAGTTCAGTCCATGATGCCTGGAGCACAGGGAGATGGCCATGATCAATTCCTGAACCGCCATGCATGATGACCAAACGAAACTGCAGCCGGTCAAACACATGCATGGAGATGTATGGAAGGGGAGCAGCCAGGAGTGGAGCAAAGCATGCAAGCACCGAGCATGCTGCTTTGTGATCTCTGCTAATTGAAGATCGGACAGGATAGCTCCAGGCTAACTACTGTTGAGCTCAGGAGTGTGGCATGGACATGGAGAACATCAAATCAACCTGAAACAGGTATTGCCTGCAGGTACGTTCAGGTTGACTGCTGTCTTTATGGCTCCACCCATTGGTTCAGATTTCAGAGTTCTTTTATAGTAGTACCAGAGAATCACTGGCACAAAAATGCAGAAATAGAAGATTAAATTAGAAGAAAAATAACAAAGGAAAAAAGAGACTCACATGGTTGAATTAAAGATCCCATTTGATGTTACGAGGAATCTTTAGAACTTTGACATGAATTATTTTGGGTTTTTGCAGCAAGATTGGAAACACCATCACTGAATTACTGCGAGTTCGTTCACTCCCTGGAAAAAAAAACAATGGCCCACAACACAGCTGGAACCTAATTTTCCTTTTTATTTCCATTTTATTTCATTATCTATATCAAATTATGTTTGTTTGATTATGGAAATCCAATAAATATAATTATTTGTCTTCGTGTGATACTTGTTATACGGTTTTATATTATGACTAACAAATGTGCCACAACACATAGGTGCAAGTGCAAGCCTCGTAGACACTTGGGCCACTGGCTGAACGAAGGCCTGTTCGAGAGCCCATATTCTTCTATTGGCTGTGGCCCATGGAACCGCGAGGCTTCGTGGCCGACGAGCCCACCAATAGTTGAGCCCAATATACTTAGGAACATATATTTAAGCTGGGTCACTTCCACTTTCGATAGCGTCCAAGAGACCAAGACTACACTGTCTTAGCCCAACAAGATACACATTCATTCCCCATCCCAGGCCCAGCCGAGAGAAAGCCCCAAGGGAACTGGAATCCATCCCAGGCCCAACGAAGAAAAAACGCCCAAGGGAAGTGGATTCCCTAAAAATAATAATAAAAAAAACAGCTGCGGTCTGTGCTCCACTCAAAAAAAAAAAAAAACGCTGTCTGTGCCAGGTTTTTGACTGCTTTTTGATCAAGCCCTTCATATCCTTTTCTGTATTTCTGGACTTGTAAGACATCTGTAGCTTTCTGACAGCTGGGTTAATGCCTATCGAATAAAAATAAAATAAAATAATAAAAAATGAATAAAAATAAAACAAATATTATAGTCAACACGTCTAGCTTTAAATGGTGTTTAAGTGGTTTGCTTTTGGTTTGTCGTTGTAGCAATTTCTCATGCTTCCCCCCCTACTGAAACTTCTTCCACTAAGGCAATTGTCTGGCAAAAAGGTTAACGGGGCTGCTGTATCACCAAGCTTTAGGATTTTACCTAACTAGTGAAAGCTACTGCCTCTTGTCACAAAAGCCGGACACGATTCTGCTAAACTTAAAAAATTATGCATCGATCACTCTAGAAGTATTAGTTTGAAGCTTTATAGTAGTAAATACAATATCACAAACTTGAAGAATTATATTTCGTCTGTCCCCAAAAAATAAAGTTTTACTTTCCGACGAGTACGAGTCAAATGATTTCAAATTTATAAATATTAACATTTATAATATAAAATAAATATTATTTTCTATAATAAACCCCTCTAGGATGTAATGTTGATATTTTTTTTATAAAATATGATTAAAATTAAGATAGTTTGACTTGCCTCAAGCCGAGATTTACAATTCTTTTTGAAATGGAGTAAGTAAGTATCAAAAAATATTAGTGATTAAAATATGGTAAATACTTCGTTACAGGCGGCCGTTTTTTAATCGCTCGGCACGGCCTGCTATGGTCGTTTGACGATCCGAAGGACTGGGTTCACCCCCCACCAGACGACTGCTGCGCCACTAACACTGCTCCCCTGCGCTCTCCCACTCTCTGTCCGTGCGAGACTGGTGACCACCGCCCCCACCCTACGACAGGTGCCGAGGGGCATCGCCGGGCCCTTGGCCACTCGCCGGCGACGAGCGAGATCTTGCGACGATCACCCACCAGGTTCATCTGCCCCTGCCTTCCTTCCCTTTCCCGCTGCAAAACCGAGCTCCCCAACCCTAACGTAAACTATTTGCTATCTGCGCCTCCCTGCGCGCGGGCCGCCGTGGCGGCGGGATTCCGGCGCGCGGGTGGCTGCGGCGGCTGGATCCGGGTGCGTGGGCCGCGACGCCGGTGGGATTCCGGGGCAGCCGCGGCGACTGGTTCCTGGCGCGCGACCCATGGCGGCGGCTGGTTCGCGGCGTGTAGGCGGGGACGGCAGCTGAATCCCGGCGTGCAGGATACAGCCCGGCCATCGCAGGCCTCCTCCTCCATGGTGCGCCGCGTGCTCATGGGTAAACCCACCTCGTAAGCATGAGCAAATCTGCTCTGCACGCCGGCATTGCTCTCCTCTCCTGTGACCCCGCGCCGCTTTGAGCCTACATCTAACCCCTCTTGCGCGTCTCGCGCCGCAGGAACCCGCGCATTTGCCGTCACGTCAGCTGACGCGGGAGGGTGAGCGGCGCCTCCTCCTCGCGTTCTCCACGGTAACTTCAGGTCATCTTCCTCCAGGTTATAATCGCTTTTTGCGGTTGTTTTCATTGGGACTTGCTGTAGGTGAACAAGACGATACGAGGATGGGACCAGGAGGAGGTAGCTTGTGAATTGGTTCAGGTACTGCTTTGAGTTTCAGTTTTATTTTTTAGTTTCATTGTTAATCCAGTGATGAAGATTCATATTGGTAAATTCACTCTGGCTAGTCCTACTATAATCTCATCTGTTACCAGTACTACTATGATTGTGCTTAGTGTAGCACGTCCTATGGAGCAGCTGGGGACTGAATTCATAAGTATGCAACGAACGTTGGCGACTTTGACTTCACTCTATGGATGGTTTTGGGTTGTCACAGAAAACTTTTTTGCCCATTTCTCTGTGAGCAACTGTATGATAGAAACTTGTGGAAGCAAATGTATCTTTCAGACTTTCACTAGCCACTGCTGCGGCAAATCCCATTTCACTCATTCTGCAATCGAGTGTAAAGGAATAGGTCACTAGGTGTCTAGGACCGTTTACAACTCAATAACATTTGCACCGTGCCATTGTCTGTCAATATACATTTGTGGAGAGCTCTATCTCTGGTGCAAGGAACTAAGCTGCCCTTTTCTTTTTTCTCAATTCTAGATTGATGAGACAATTGGCTAAACTCAAAGCACAAGGGTAGCCCTTTCCAATCAAACGGCCTTGTTTGGAGATATTCAAGGAAAAGCCAAGCAGTTGGGTGAAAAGTTCCTGATAATCCGAGGTCTTCTTGGTAATATTTTGATCCCTTTGCACGCTGCAGCACAGATTTTTTTGTTATGCTATGATGCAATTGTATTTTACTCGCTGCTGTGTAATATTACTTTTCCCATGGACTCCCTACAACCACTGTGTTACTACATCCATATAATTATGCCTATCCATCCTTGCAGGCGCCATTAAGCGGAAGAAATCAAAGGACACTATAATTCTTTCAGCAGTGATCACATACGGTTGTTTTTTATTTTAGCACACCACACCTTGGCTTTGCTTGAATACATTTCTGGCCTGTTACAAACATAGATGCTATGCATAAACAAATGAAAACAGACACCACACTTTTTGCTTTTTCAAAATACATAGATTGCCTATTTAGAAAAACATTGTTGCCTAGTGAATGACACTTAAATTGCCTAAGAAAATGCAATCCGCTACAGCATTACCAACAACAACCTGCTCACAACCAATAGGGGCTCCAGGAACATCCCCTAGCACTTTTTACTTCTTTTCAGCTGCTACATCTTGCTATTACACATGTATTTTTAAACAGTTCAATGCACTGTTTTGTTACACACGTATTTCTTTGACAGGAATAGTCGTCTGTTTGTCTGTGTTAGGCTTCATCAATTTGAAGATCAGCGGTATGCCCCTCGGCTTTATCAATTTGAACAAGATCATTCATGTGCAGTTTGTGTTGCGGGGCATTCCTGTTACTTGTTTGGTAATCTGTTGCCTGAACTTGATCGGGTAGAAGGTAGTCATCTTAGGGCCTGGCTAGTATCAAGGATTAAATATCTATTCTATGATTGAATTACTCTGCAAATTATAAAATTTTATAATTAAATTACACAAAATTATCAGGATTTGAGTTTAGCTATAGTTTTTTGCTCTTGTTGAGTGAGATTGGAATTAGCATTCCTGTTAAGTGATTCGAGATACCTTTCTCTGATGCTACCTAAAAAGTGGATAAAACAACTAGTAATTGCGGTGGCTTACTAGTTTTTGTTGTGATTTATGAACCTCCACTGAGTAGTATGAAGGGAAAACCATACAATGTGATGTATATGTTCTATAGGACCTCATATTCTGTGACTGCATATATAATCTCTCTTTTGTTTTTTCTGTTCTTACATTGCAAGTTCCAAGTTATCTAGCAGGGGGAGATCAAGTACAAAGCACAAAGCAGGTATGATGTGTGCAATATATGTAAATAAGTGCATATGTGGTGAAAGGAAATTACATTGGAGGAAGATTGGGTTGGATCTTAGAACCATGTCAGTTAGGCACTTGCGTCTTTAATTGAATCTCTATTTTTTCTTCAAATAAACCGGGGATAGGGGGGGGTGGGGGTGGGGCTGTGGGTTACAAATGAACATAGACACTATACTTGCCTTTTCTGATTACATAAATTGCTTATTTAGGAAGACATTGTTGCCTAACGAATGACACTTAAATTGCCTAAGAAAATGTAATCCACTACAACATTGCCTGAGAAATGCAGCTTGCTGTGCTTTTTTCATATCCTTGCTTTTCTCTGTTGATTGGTTGCTCCAGTTTTTATCTACAGGTCATATCACCTGCAGCCTCAACTAGGCCACTATTGGGCAGCATAAGCAGCATTTTGGCACTACATAGCTCTGTTTTCTTCAGGTTTGAGCAACAACTTTCTTAAGGTCCTGCTGCAGCTCGGTCTCTCTAGCCGCAGCTCAATGGCAGTCGATCACAGGTACAGCATCAGGTGTCCAACAGCTCAAGATTGTTTTCCTCAGTTTGCGCAGGTAAGCAATATAGGTGCCTTGACCTTTCATTTTTTAGTTTGGCTAGTACCAGTAGCTTCTTGGTGTAAGCATCAAACCAAGCTGATGAACTCAAGTAAAGTTCAGTGAACATCTTGAGTTTTGGAAGTGTCATTTTCAGTGAATAGTGAAGTAATCATTGCTCTGAGCTTTTAATCATCCTATTAATCATTTTCTTATTTGGCTTGTAATTGCTTCCAGCATGTTGCTTATATGTATGCTATTAGCTTCTGTTCTTTGCAAGTTTCAGTACTCTGTTAGTAGCTATCTCTGAAGGTTGTTCCATTCTATTCTGCTCCATTTGGAACGTTGATTCTCCATTTGTTTGGGGTTCTCCCACATTTGGAGAAGTGCCTAGTGACTGTTGATTGTTGATTCTTGAATTGGCTGTGGTGTTAGGTTTTATGGAGGTATCAATAATCAGCATTTAGAGCAACTAAATGTACATGTGCACTGATTAGTTACTGAACTTCATTGGGAATAAGCAACTAAATGTACTCTGACCAGGCAATATTGTGGCAAGATCAAGGCAAAATAATTCAAATCGTTAGGCAATTTTTACATCATTCTTCTCTAATCTCCCTTTGTTTTTTCTGTTCTCAAATGATTAGACATTGTTGCCTAACGAATGACACTTAAATTACCTAAGAAAATGTAATCCACTACAGCATTGCCTAAGAAAATGCAGCTTGCTGTGCTTTTTCGGATCCTTGCTTTTCTCTACTAATTGGTTGCTCTAGTTTTTTTTCTCGAATCCGCAGGAGAGCTGCGTATCATTGCATTAAGAAGAGTTGTAAAATACAACACACACACCACCCACACCCCCCCTTAACTTTCAGTTACATTCGCGCCTGTCAAAATAAAACTTGACCAACCACTAACAACGGTGATGGGCCTAACCGTTTGCTACAGGTAGCCGTGCAAGCTCCCTTGCTCCAATTAAACACCACAGATGCGCTTCCTCTTCAATGTGTGCTAGGATTCTCAGCACGTTTGGCGATGCCCTGTTGAACACACAATCATTTCGCTGCTTCCAAATCATCCACGCACCCAAAATAATCAGGGAGTTGATTCCCTTTCTGAAGACTGTAGACGCTAGCTTGTTTATCTTGATCCACCAATCCTCAAATGAAGTGTCCGCAGCTTGAGGGGCTAGAACTGAGAGTCCCACTTTACTGAGCATTTGAAACAACACTTGTTTAGCGAAAACACAGGCAATCAAGATGTGTTGGATGTCCTCGACTTGATCGCAGAGCACACAACAGGTTGGGTGGGGTAGTCCTCTTCTCGCTAGTCTGTCCGCTGTCCAACAACGTTTGTGAACCACCAACCAGATAAAGAATTGACATTTCTTAGACGCCCAACTCTTCCATATTAGTTCTCATGGTTCAAAATGTACTTGCTCTAGTTTTTATCTATAGGTCATAGCACCTGCAGCCTTAACTAGGCCACTATTGGGCAGCATAAGCAGCATTTTGGCACTGTATAGCTCTGTTTTCTTCAGGTTTGATCAGCGGCTTGCCATGTTGTGTTTCTTTTGCAGCTGCTCGGTGTTTGTATTGATTTATTTATCCTTTTTCCTAACCTACTAGCTCTTTTGAGTGCTTGGTAATTTTGTAGCAGCAGTAGCAGTTTTGCAGAAACATCAGTTGTCCAACACCCGTTTCAGGACTTCAGGTAATGTTTCTCTCTGCAGTTTTTAGTTTACCGGCAGCAGTTCAGTGGACCAAAATTGATGTGCTTTGTGATCATTCCTTGTTCTCAGCTAAGATTTAATCATTTTAACTCACTAGCTAGCTGCTATAACTCGGCATGCAGTTTTTTAGTTTCAGTTGGTGTTCTGAAACTCATGATACAATGACGTACCTTAAAGCAATTATGACTTGCATGAACTATGCATCTATAATAGCAATGATACAATGAAAATTTGAAATAGCAAGAGTTGGTCAGTGACTACTATATAAAATAATAGCTCAAAGTACAAATTTGTTTCTTTCAATGATCGACAAATTTGTTTCTAATGAATAAGCTAATTTGCATCGTAAGAATAGACTAAATTATAGTGATGTTGTTTTTTTACCAGTAAGAATAGGCTAAATTGCCTATTTAAGAAGACATTATTGCCTAACGAATGACACTTAAATTGTCTAAGAAAATACAATCAACTACAGCATTAACAACAGCAACCTGGGCTCCATGAACAATATATAATGTCTTCTCAAATAGGCAACATAAGATTTTCATTTTTTTTAACATATGCATCCCTTTTTTTATCTCCATTTAGCAATAAATTTATGACACATGTTATCATTTTTTTTAACATGCAGGATGCAGGCCATGTATAGGGAAGCAAGATGCAGGCCATGTACAAAAAATATGCGGAAATGTGTGCTTTTTTGTAGAGACTAGATGTATAGTGTTGTGCTCTAGAAAACAACATATGTAAATGTGTTCTTTTTTTCTGAATACATTGTCCTTTTTTTGAACGTATAAATGCAGTCTTGGCTTAATTTGCCCTTCTTCCCACATAAACCATGGTCGGTATTTGGACCTGGGCCACACAAGCTACGAGCCGTCTCGGATGCATACGAACAAGCCAGCGTGATTAGTATTCTTGCCCAAAAAGAAATATAATATTTGCACTTTACTATAAATGGTAAGGCCGTGCGGGAGCTCTATATTATGGCCGGCCGTACATTAGAGCAACTCCAACAGTTTTGCAAATGAGCTTTGCATTCCTGTTTTTGCAAAAAAGTCTACAAAACTCCTATCCAACGGTTTGGCAAATGAGCTTTGCATTTTTGTTAACTTGGCAAAATCTTGGGATGGATTGACATATATGCAAGCTCGCGATCGGCTTGGCATTCCGTCTCATGCACTACTCCCGCGTGCGCTCTTCCCTCCCGCGTCGCCGGGTTTCTTTTTTGGATTTTGACAAGTCAATTTTGCCAAACCGTTGGAGATAACATTTTTTTCTCCTCCCCATATTGATTTGAGAGTTGGCAAACTCTATTTTTTGCCAAACAAAAAATATAAAACCGTTGGAGTTGCTCTTAGTTGCTTCCTTAAAATATAACAAAATACATATAATATTAATTAAATATAACAATTATTTCGGACACGAGAGAGTATTTACGGGGAATTTTAGTGGTGTCAAATGGCCAAACTTGTTTCCAAAATGATACTCTAGCTAGTCTAGAATTAGAAACGTGTGCTTGTCCATCACGTTCCGGCGCCATATATATATAAAAATAAATATCGTCGAGGAGAAAAATCCAGTCGAGTGGGCATGCCAATCGCCAGCGTCTTCCCTGATCCGTGGTCCCTCCGTGCCATTTTTTCTGAGGTAGTCAAAGAGAAACGACGATGAAGTGGCAACCTGGGCTGTGAAGTCTCACTAAAGTAAAAGCTTGGTCAAAGGCGAGGCGGCGGTTCTCGCCGGAGCTCGGAGCTATCGT
This sequence comes from Saccharum hybrid cultivar R570, assembly GCA_038087645.1. NCBI lineage: Eukaryota > Viridiplantae > Streptophyta > Magnoliopsida > Poales > Poaceae > Saccharum > Saccharum hybrid cultivar. Next base: position 3,051,386 of record JAQSUU010000088.1, read on the forward strand.
GTACGACAGCACGAGCACTCAGCTTCAGGTCACCTCATTCTTGTTCACCTCACTGATTCATCTTTGGTTCTTGTGTCGTCTTGTGCAGTCGCGCTCGTGCCAGCGAATCACGCATCGATGATTTCTTCCCTGCCGTGTTCGTGCTCGTTCCTCTGCAAGTGATGCCCGGCGCGGCAATGGAGGCAGCAAAGCGCCGCTGCTCCCACTCGGGGCCTCGCGGGTGCGCGCCGCCCACCTTCCTATTCCTCTTCCTCTTCCTCCTGTTGGCCGCCGCCGCTGCTTGGACGACGGACACCATCCTCCCCGGCGCGGGCATCTCCGGGAACCAGACGCTGGTGTCCAAGAACGGCGACTTCGAGCTGGGCTTCTTCTCCCCGGGCGCCGGCATCCACCACTTCCTGGGCGTCCGCTTCAAGAGGATGCCGAGCACCAGCCCCACGTTCTGGGTCGGGGACAGGGTCGTCATCTCCGACCTCTCCGCCGCCGCGCTGGAGGTCTTCGCCGGCAGCCTGTGCATCACGGAGGCCGGGTCTACCCTCTGGTGTTCGCCCGTGGCTGGGGACGCGCCGGGCGCCCCGCCGCCGGCCGCCGCCGCGGTGCTCCTCGGCAACGGCAACCTGGTGGTGACCAACGCCTCGCGGGTCCTGTGGCAGAGCTTCGATTCCCCCGGCGACTCGCTGCTCCCCGGCGCCAGGCTCGGGCTCGCCGGCGACACGGGAGCCAACGTCTCGTTGACGTACAAGGATTACTCGCACAATGGCAGCGTCAGCGTCGACCGGAGCAGGAGGAACGGGTTCGTGCTCACCACCGATGGGCATCCCAGCCTGGGCACCTTCCCGGATTGGATGGTGACATCACAAGACAACGGCAGCTCACTGGTGCTGAATCCTCCGGACAATCCTAATCTGACCGAGTTCTTGCAGTTCCACCTGGGGCAAGTCAGCTTGATGCGGTGGTCAGAGGATTCTGCAGTGGCAAATAGCAGTGGGTGGGTAGCTCGTTGGACCTTCCCTTCAGATTGCAAATCCAGTGGCTTCTTCTGTGGCAATTTCGGTGCTTGCACAAGCAATGGCACATGCGATTGCGTCGATGGATTTGAGCCTTCCTATCCAGCTGAGTGGAGCCTCGGATCCTTTGCCACTGGTTGCTCGAGACCGAGATCTCTTCCATTGAGCTGCGAGACGGATGGCCAGACTGAACATGATGACTCTTTTATCCTGCTAGACAAGCTGCAGGGGCTCCCTTATGATTCTCAGAATGATTTAGCAGGAAGTGATGAGGATTGTAAGCAAGCCTGTCTCAGCAAATGCTACTGTGTCGCATATGTGTATGACTCTGGATGCAAGCTGTGGTACTACAACCTGTACAACCTGAGTTTTGCTTCTAGACCTCCATACAGCAAGGTTTATGTTCGTTGGGGCTCCAAACTCAGGGCCAAAAATCATTTGCACACAGGGCTTATTGTATTGTTGGGGGTCGGGTTAATAGCATTGGCTGCTGTGATATCGGTACTGGCGCTTCTGTGGAGATACAGGAGAGATCTATTTACTTGCAGAAAGTTTGAAGTGGAAGGTTCTCTTGTGTTCTACTCTTATGCGCAAGTCAAGAAAGCCACAAGGAATTTCTCTGATAAACTCGGCGAGGGAGGTTTTGGAAGTGTTTTCAGGGGAACAATGCCAGGATCAACTGTTGTCGCTGTTAAGAGTCTCAAAGGTAGTGGGCAAGCAGATAAGCAGTTCAGAGCTGAAGTGCAGACAATTGGGGTTATCAAACACACCAATCTCGTCTGTCTTCTGGGATTTTGTGTTAAAGGAGATATGAGGTTGCTGGTCTATGAGTATATGCCTAATGGGTCTTTGGATTCACACCTCTTCTCGGAAAGATCCAGTCTTCTGAACTGGGATCTTCGCTACCAGATTGCACAAGGCATTGCAAAGGGCCTAGCCTATCTTCATGAAGAATGTGAGGACTGCATCATACATTGTGACATCAAGCCTGAAAACATACTACTAGATGCAGAATTCCGTGCTAAAATCTCAGACTTTGGCATGGCAAAGCTTCTTGGACGTGAATTCAACTCTGCATTGACCACCATCCGAGGAACCATGGGATACCTCGCGCCAGAGTGGATATCTGGGCAGCCTATCACCAAAAAGGCGGATGTTTATAGCTTTGGCATTGTGCTTCTCTAAATAATCTCAGGAAGAAGGACTACAAAGAGGCTGAAATTCGGAAGCCACCGATACTTCCCTCTTTACGCAGCTGCTCAAGTGAACGAAGGAAATGTGTTGTGCTTGCTGGATGGTAGGCTGGAAGGAAATGCTAATGTCAAGGAGCTTGACGTCGCCTGCAGAGTTGCCTGTTGGTGCATCCAGGACGAGGAGAACGACAGGCCATCGATGGGGCAAGTTGTTCGCATGTTGGAAGGCGTTGTGAGCACTGAAATCCCTCCAATTCCATCTTCCTTTCAGAACCTTATGGAGGGTGAGAACAGCGGTATATATTCCGATGAAGGATAAGGTTCTATTTAGGGTGGGAGCATTTGGTAGGATGAATAATTCAGGGCAAACAAAACCCACAAGGTTAGCACTAGTTTAATAGTTTTGGTGCTAGATAACTGCTAATTTCTTTCTTGATGTACTGGATTACAATAGCATATGCATATCTGTCCAATCCAGGCCTAGCTAATTATGAATTAGTTAGTAGGAACTGTATGTCTCTATACCAGGAAATGCTATGGAGAAGTTGAATTTTTTTGGTCGGATGTTGTCACATGTCACCTTTCTATAGCATTAGGCAAAAGTACACATGATCCAAATGTAAATGGGAGCTTTCACAGTGAGTTATGATATTTGTAGAGCTTTATCCTGCGATTAGATCAGCATTAATATTGCAAAACAGTACATGTTACTTTTCAGTTTTATTGGGCAATATCAGTATATGCATGTTGTGACACCCTTGTTTTCAGATTTTGCGTTTTGCTTAAAATTTGTTTAGTTGCATTAAAGTGCTTCAGAATTGTTGGATAGGAAAATTTTAATTTCTAAATACATGCGAATGAACAATGGTCTACATATCATGTTCTTTATGTATTCATGCTGCTGCATTTTGCTTTCCTGAGCGCTTAGATTTGTTTTCCGATTTTCCATTGCGCTAGAAATCGATTTGCTCAGTTCCCAGAAAAATGCCTTTTTTGTTTGTGCGTTTCGCTTTCGGTACTGCTAGCGCCCGGATGTCCAGACAGACGCCCGCGCTTGTTGGCCTGCCGTGCTCCTCGCTCGCCTGCCTGCTCGCCCGCGCCACAATGTGGTGACCGCCCTCGCCCACCTCGCTTTCCGCGCGCACATGGGAACCGCCTTCGGCCGCGGGACTTCCTCTTCCTGCACCCACTTACCCTGTCTGCTCGCAACATGTGCAACATCTCGATCTACTTTTGCAACATCTAGATGAAACACATGCAACATACATTAGAAACAGTTGAAACACTTGCGATATACGTCTGAAACACATGTAAAAAAACACCTAATAACACTTAAAAACCATTGCAAACATATGTAACATCCAGATAAAACACTTGCAATATATGTGTGAAACATATGTAACATCTGGATAAACATACTTACAACGTACGTCTGAAAAAACATATGAAACATTGGGAACATACGTTTGTAACATACGTGTGCAACCACTGCAACATATGCAACATCCTGATCTACCTTTGCAACATTCATATGAAACATACATCTGAAACAACTGAAACTCTTGAAATATACACTTGAAACATAGGCTTGGAACATATCTTAAAACGCCAGAAACACTTGAAAACATAGTGCCGCTGCCGCCATGGCCTACCTGATGGGAAACTACGGTGGCGCAGGCCTCCCCTTCCTGCCGATGGTGTGAGGTGGATGGGGGCTCAGGCGTAGGCCTCCTCTGCCTCCCCTTTCGTGACGAGCGAGGTCGATGGGGGCGCGGCGATGGATGGTGGCGCGACGTGGGCGCACGGAGCAGTGCGAGAAGGGGACGGGTGCCTGGTGGGAAGGGGCTAACCACGCGGGAGAGAAGCCGAAGCACACGTTTCATGCTCGGGAGGCACCAGGGAAGATAGAGCATCCTGCTGTGACCTTGAGGCGGGCTGGGTCGTCTGGGGGTGTGGTGCGGGGAGGGGTGGTGCCTAGAGCAGGAATGAGTGGATGAGAGGATAGGACTGGAAGGGAGATTTTTTTAAAGAGCCATTTACCTGTATGGCCCTAGAAAAAATACACCATGCTTAGATATCCTCTTTTTTTGAACTTACCTGTACGGCCCTAAAATGAAATTTTCTTTCTGGTATGGTCTTTCGTCCGTTTTTAGCAATTGATGGTGTTAAGTCAAGGGTAAAATGACCTCGCAAAAAATAAAATGCAGATTTTATTTGTCTATTGTACATTTAGAGTAATATTACGCAAATAAGTTTTAAAATGTACAGGAAAGTTTGGAGTAATATTACACAAATAAGTTTTAAAATGTACAGGAGACAAATAAAACTCTGCATTTTATTTTTTTTCCGCCAAAGATAAAATGGTCATTTTACCCTTGACTTAACACCGTAAAGTGCAAAAAATGAACGGAAGGCCATAGAAGGAAGAAAATTTTGTTTTAAGGCCATACAAGTAAGTTTTTTTAAAAAAGGTCATATAAGGAAGATGTATTTTTACAAGGCCATATAGATAAATATCTCTTTTTTAAAACTCCCGAACGGATAGGAAGGGATAGTTGGGCTGGTGTCGCGGTCCACCGAGGAGACGCACCGTAGCCGGGCCGAGCCTAGCTCCCAACAATCCTTCTCAAGCTCCTGCTGGTTTTGGGCCATGGCCCGTTGGCGTGTGCGGCAACCGGTCCAGTAACATCCAGCAGAGAGCAGACAAAGCGCTCCCCTTGTGCTTTGTGCCACTGACGGCACGAGCCCGCTAGTCATCCTGCGCTGACTCCCCCCTTGCGCGGTTGCGGCAGTTACAGCAGTCGACTCGACTGGATGACCGGAGATATCTGTATCATGGCAAATATCTTCTCATATCTTTCAAATACTTGAAAATCCTCGTTTTTAGTTTTAGGCTGTACATACAGTTTACTTTATGTTCTTCAAAAAATGCCATTGCAGTCCTATTAAATCTCGTGATCGGGCTCTGTCTTCTCGATATAGGTCGTCTTTGGCACGGCTCCCATCCGATAGGCTCCGGCTTATCCTCTCCTGTGCAGAACTGTATTGTCCTGTACATGTACCTATAAGGGCTCCGGCTCCTTCAGTCATCACAGACAGAGCTAGAGGAGTCACACTTGAGAGGCTCCGGCGACTCCTCCACAGTGCAGCTACAGTAGGCAGAGCCAGAGCCGCCGGAGCCCCTCGAAACAGGCTCATAGTAACGGATGAGTTCGAAGGCTTGAAGCTAGAAGAGCTACAAATCGTGGGTTCTCTCCGCTTCTTATCTGTTTCATAAAAGAGAGAAAACCGACTCTTGGGGAAGTGCTGTTATAGTAGCTAATGTAGAAGGAACTAAAACCACAAAAGTTATGCCAAAAAGGCTCTAAATTCATAACCTTCAAATTTGAATATCTTTTGTGGGCGGCGGTTGTGGACTTATGGGCGCGGTGGAGGTGTACATGTGTTTTAAAATGACTTTTTTCCCATTGGGATTGAAGGGGGGCTTGGTTTGCGGGCTTGGTTGTGTGGTAGAACCGCCTAATCTAATGCCCTCCTAAGAGTACTTGTCTTCCATTAGACACTAAGTACCTAAGGGAGCGCACTAAACTCTGCAATTCCGTCGAGCACACTCGAGGGAGAACTCGAAAATCCATATTTTTCATCAGGATCATAGATGAGAAATAAAGCTTACAACATCTTTGTCATTTCTTACATCACTTTTATTACAACATCAGAGTAATTCATTATTTGATTATAACAGCGGAATATAAAATGTTATCAGAGTTTCAGCGAAAATAAAATCATTTAATGATAAGTTAAATATTATCACGATGAACATTTAAATACATGTAATAATCACAGGTTATAAGTTTTTTTTCCTTTGAAAACATTTTAGGTGGGAATTTAAATAAACTCTACGTCCGCACGTAAAAAAAATCCTCGCTGAGCCCACCAGGAGGTTTCCACACACAAGTGTCAGCTTCAAAAACCAGTCACCTGCAACAGGGTAGAACAAACCCTGAGTACTCAATTGTACTCCGCAAGACTTACCCGTCAGGAGAAAAGAAAAGACTCCAAGGATTATGCAAGGCTTTCTAGCTTGTGGGTTTATTGCATCTGCAAGAAGCATTACTAAATATGCATCCTTATATTTCTTTTTATTAACAGTCATCATTAGTTCATTATTCGACCATTCTATGTAAGCACCGAGACTACTTTCAAGCAGGGGTAAGCAATTAGAACTATTTTACCATCTTTTATAGTTTTTTTGCTACGATGTCAGATTATAGTCATGTCAGACCGTCAAATTGACGGCGATTCGTGAATCAATGTAGCCCAGCTGGGTACCCCGAAAAACACACGCCCCGCCCATACCGAGGTACAAACGGGACCAACCCATTATCCTCCTGTCAAGATAACCGAGTCTCCGTCCATACTGGGACTCCAAGCCCCCGCCCTCTCGCGGTGCTTAGACCTCTAATACCCATATATAATCCACCTTCAGTTGGTCCGGATGGAGCCAGAACCCATGATAAGAGAATAACAAGTCTTTCTAGCCCTCATCCGCTAGTATATGCTCAGGATAAGGAGGTCTGTGACCTGACTATGGAATCCAATGCAACGAACGGTCCTTAATTGACACAGGCGGAACAAATGCAACCAGAGCCCCGCTCTGTTGCCCAACCAGGTCCAAGTCCATCCAAGCCCGTTCCGCCCGGTCTCCAATTATTATCCATATATAATCCATGTGATAGTAACATGATAATAGTAACAATAATATATTCCCTATCTCTCGCGAGTGACAGGCAATCACTCGACTTCTATCGGAGTCCTGTAGCATAGCAATCTACACGATCCTGACATACCAGTAAGACTCATGGGATCAGGATATTTATATGCAAGTGGGTTTCATTCAACTCCTTGAAACTTAATGCACAAGCATAAAATAAAGTGCAGAATAATAGAGGTTATGCACCGGGGCTTGCCTGGGTAAAATATCATTATAACTAAGTTCCATCCGCGGGGTGTGGTCACCATCACGCCTTCTTTTAGTTACTCCAGTTAATCCATGATCACACCTAAATGGTATACATCGTTGCAATATGCTTATCTAAGCGAAACATGCATAAACAAGATATTTAAAAGACGAAAGAGATATGTTAGAGCTTAGCCAGGGCAACAGGTCGGCACACACGGAGTCACGTGAGGACGTCACTATGCCACGGGCGTGCGGAGGCAACCGGAGCGTGGTCGTCGGTGTGCGGTGGTGGCGTGGCATCACGAAGTGCCGGGCTGCGAAGCGCGAATGCCGGGGCAGGGGCGGCGTTGGGGCGGACACTAGGCGCTGAGCGCGGTTGGAGGTCAGGAAGAAAGGGTCTAACTTGGATGGCTGAGCTGCTGCTAGTCTTAAAGAGCGCACACAGGTTACACGGATGCACGGCTGCTGGTGCTGCTAAAGAGCACACTGCTCGGCTGCCAGTGCTCCACTGCTCCGGTCGGTTTAAGTAGGCAGGATGAGTCGCTCGGACAGGCACATGCAAACGGGCATGCACCGCACATTCTCCTTCTCTTCCTTCGTCAAACCATGCAGTCGTGTTAGTGGTGAGAACGGGGAAGAAATGGTGGGCACCGGTCCTTGTTGGCTGCGACGTTTCTCGGCTGCTAGCCCGTCGCTCCCGTTCAAAAATTTTCAGACAAGACAACCGAGGCCGAGTCGCTCGCATTTATAACAAGGGAGAAAATAGTGGCGCAACAACATTTTTCTCGTAAGACCAAGAAAGCACAAGCACGTAGGCCGGCACTGGCGGAGCCAGGGGGCTGGCAGTGCATGCATGGGCGCAAGCCGGCACAGCAGCCAGGAAAGCCGTTGTTTCTGGGTATAGTCAATATCCCCTCATCCTCTATTATTTTCCTTGATTGACTAGCATAAATGATCCAATACACCCCACCCCCCAAGCACGTTCAGCCTAGACCCCTCTGGTCCTGATGTGCTTGTAAAGTCCAAAGACCCACTCAAGTCCATCTGTGAATTAATTAGCCACTCAAGACCAAAGACTAACTAAAGACCAAGACCTACTCAAGTCAATCAAGTAAAATCTAAACACGTGACCAGCCAGACATATGCCATTAATCACTTTCTTTAATCACCCTCTATGTGATTAATTAGCAGCTACCTTACAAAATCAATATCCATTTCATCCAAGCTCCGATTCCATCGATTCTCCTTCCTAAATTCCTCTAAAATCAAGAACTATCCACCCATGCCATTATCTTCATTTCTAGAGCTCTTTGAATTTATTTATTTATTGTGAATATTTGTTTGCTAAATTAGTCAACTAACAAATATAGACACGTACATACAACCATCTCTAAAATATTGACTACAACAACACACCACAAAAGCCGCCGAGCTAGCGATTAAACAATCCGGCACATAATCCAGCAACTCGAATTTAATTTAGATTCAGAAGCTACATTGTTCTATTTTTCTTATTAGAATCACATTATCATATTTCCACCTAAAATACTAACTTAGAACACTTGTATAGTTTTCCTAACTACAGAAGTGAGTCACATAAGAGTCGGGTATCATTTCATGAGCGATTAAAATTTTAAAACCCAAGAACTCATTTTGTTAGTTTCTTTTAGGCCTTAATCGTGTGCTAAGTAAGCTAGTAACACCAGGGGTGTTACATTCTTCCCCCCTTAAAATGGATCTCGTCCCGAGATCTGAAACAGAAAACAAAAGAGGGAAACACGATTACAATTCACAGATCCGAGCTTACAAGAGATTACACGACTTCAAACACTAAACTACTCCGGGATCTAGAGATAACACGGCTAAGAACAATTCTGATACAACTCACAACCTCTCAAGAAATCGACGGAGACAGGGACAGTGGAAGAGCAATAGGAAAACGATTATCCAAAACATGGCGTATGCCCAACAGAGCCAGAAATTGGAGACTGGTGCAAAGATCATTACGAACTCTAAAACCTAAACTAACCAGGGGTGAACTTGAACATCTCCAATAGAAACCAGATCCCTTCTTCTCAAGTTACACCATCACCTCTGACTGGCGACCCTAGATCTGCGAGCAATGGCTAGATCACGTAGCTCTGCCTCCACTACTTCCTTCCTGACTGCTTTTCCCGCCTGAGCACTGACGGAGGGGATTGATTCTATGAGCTCTACTTCGGATCTGGGGATGGAATGGAGGAGAAGCAAGCAAGGTGGCATCTTATAGCTAGTAAACGGAGGAGGCGGTGCAGCGCACCAGAAGTGGAGGCAGCATGGGAGGGAATTACTAGGGGAGGGTCACGAGGTGGGGAGAGCGTCGGCCATGGTGCGCTCCTTGTGCGAGCTTGAGTGGGGAAAGGAGAAAGGACGAGATGGGGTTCGATCGACAAGGAGGCGTGCGAGCAACAGGGACCCAAAGGAAAAGAAAGAGGGGGTCCGGTACAGGGACGAGAGCGAGAATCGAGAGCCAGCACGGGTGCCGAGAATAGAGGGGCGTACTATGCGACAAGACAAGGCGAGTGCGGCACAATGCCACAGCCACGTGAGAGCAGCACACGTGGGCCCTACCACAGACGGCGTCCGCAGGGCACGCAGTGACAGCGACCCGGCGTGCGTAGCGTGACCAAACCGGTCACAGGAACGACGTCAAGTCAGGCGATGCAATTTCTCTGACCTACGTGCGGGCTAACTTTCCTGTTGTTTTTCTCTTTCTTCTTTTCCTTCCTTCAAAACCGTGTTACCCCTGTTACTTGGGTAGAGCACCGCTACATCAACTCGTTGTGGATTTCCCGTTTGAACACAAGGATATTTTTACAAAGGAGAATATTTGTAGCAAGAGCGGTACTGCGGTGTAACTTGGTAAAAGCACTTGGTCAACAACCTCGATACCAGCGTGCGCCGAGCGACACAACCATGTGGTCGTGATCCATAGATGGCCCTCGGTTCCGTCGCGGCACCATAAGCTATTAACTAGGTAACTATTACCAACTTACTCGTAGAAAAAAAACAATGGGGTCATAGACCACAAAATTAGAGGAGTATTGCAAGGGAAAAATTCAGGCAGTAAGGATTCCTTTCAAAATAAGGAACAAGTAAAGTAAATCCCAAGGTGAATTTAAATCAAGGGAATTCAAGTGTTCTGCTGGGACATCCACAATTAGTGATATAGTGTCCTCTGTCATCCAATCACGGCCGGTCTGCTGCATCAGAATAGCGGTTCCCCTTGTACCTGCTTGTTGTCTTCTCAAGAACCTTAAGCAAATCGAACGAGGCCTAAAGGAAAAACGATGTAACAAACACAATGGATAAAGCAAATGCTCATTACCAACGGCCTTACACGGTGCAACATACAGGCATTCACTCTCCCACACTCGACACATCACTGCATCCTACAACCAGACGGTCTTAACAACGACGAACGAAAGACAATGGAAAGTTTACAACACTAGAGGACAGCGATGAAAAACACTACTAGCGACTATTACATCTCTCCTAGGACAACTAATCTACTTCGTTGGCCCAAACTGCTTCATTCCTGGGCTCCTGGGGTTCTTCTGCCGCACTAGGTTGTGGATCTGCTCCTTCTTATGGTGGTGGCTGGGTGAGGGGAGGCAATGACTCTACTTCCGAGGCTTCCGTGGGTGGAGGTGCTGCAATACCAGTTCTCCTTCTCTCTAGTGGATGGACAGGGATTCCCTCTAAGATCAAGGGTTCCTACCTCTCTGTGGCCAGCGTCCTACGTTTGGCCCTAGTGACGAGATAGGCATCCTCCAGCTCTTGGGCATGTCGCTCTTCATCCACCTTGAGTGCTTCCACCATGGCAGTCTCTCGACTCTTTGCAGCTGCTACATTGGCGTGGGCTTCAGCAAGCTGCACTTCGAGCATCCTAGAGAAGATCTCAGCTTCCTCAGCTCAGCGGAGACACTCCCTCAGCTCTGAGGCCTGCCGGTCATACTACTCATCCAAGGCAAGCAAGTACCTGGTCAGGTGCACCACGGTCGGGTTGTCCTCTTGCACGTCCTCACCCCGCAAGGCCTCCATGTGAGCCCTCCATACCCGCTGATTCTTGTCCAAAGGTGGAAAGAACCGCATGGGGGTACGAGCAATGGGCTGCTCATAGATCTGGCACAGATGCCGCAAGGCTTTGCGGGCCACAACCTGGTAGGTGTCGCCGAAGCGAAACCCGGTTGCGGTCACATTCCAAGCTTCAGTGATGTCGATGAACTCCTCACTCTTGCCAATGTAGATGGTGACCTAACATCGCTCAGTGCCATGCTTCATGTACTCACGGCCCTCATACTCGAGATGATCCTTGATTCCGAGCTTTTGCAGGGTGGCATACAGGATTTTGGGGAAACCCTCGGTGTTCAGGCAGTAGCTACTAACCCAGACTCCTGCCATCTTAGGTGGGTGGTGGTTGCAAGGAAGGCTTGAGGAGAAGCTTGCTCAAGAGAAAAAAGGCTAAGCGAGATGGAATGCACCGAGTGGTGACACCAAGTGGCTAGGCTTGCCCTCTTAAAAAGGCAGAGCGACCAGTGGTCCTAGCGCAGACCACCCTCGAGCCATGCGTGAGGACCAGTAAAGTAAAATAGCAGGATTTTTACGCACACGAGGAGAGTAGTGTTCGAGGCCATAAAGACTAGAACGGTTGCAAGGCAGAGGTCCAACAAGGGCACAGAAAGGAGTGTAGAAAACGTAAGCCCCGACAGTCGCGAAACACGAGCGAGCGCGATACACGAAGCCACAGTACAACAGTAATTCCTGGACAAGGATGTGTGGTACCTACGAAAAGGGCACCTGCAAGATAATACTGGTGCAAAGACTATAGCAGTAACAGCGCGTCTGACTTTAGGACCGCACACTACGCACCAGCTAGTTTACCGGATGAAAGCCTACTTAAACTTATTCCAAAGACTTAACTATAGTAATAGGGCTACTTATATAACTTCGTATGCAAACGCCCTAACTTTTTGCAAAAATGGGTTGTTCAATTTTAATTTATAAAAGGGTTTTGAAGCTTTATTTCCTTATTTATGCTCTGATACCACCTGTGGCAGAACCGCCTAATCTAATACCCTCCCAAGAGTACTTATCTTCCATTAGACACTAAGTACCCAAGGGAGTGCACTAAACTCTTCAATTCCATCGAGCACACCCGAGGGAGAACTCAAAAATCCACATTTTTCATCAGGATCATAGATGAGAGATAAAGCTTACAACATCTTTGTCATTTCTTACATCACTTTTATTACAACATCAGAGTAATTCATTATTTGATTATAATAGCGGAATATAAAATGTTATCAGAGTTTTAGCGAAAATAAAATCATTTAAAGATGAGTTAAATATTATCACGATGAACATTTAAATACATGTAATAATCACAGGTTATAAGTTTTTTTTTCCTTTGAAAACATTTTAGGTGGGAATTTAAATAAACTCTACGTCCGCACGTAAAGAAAATCCTCGCTGAGCCCACCAGGAGGTTTCCACACATAAGTGTCAGCTTTAAAAACCTATCACCTGCAACAGGGTAGAACAAACCCTGAGTACTCAATTGTACTTCGCAAGACTTACCCGTCAGGAGAAAAGAAAAGACTTCAAGGATTATGCAAGGCTTTCTAGCTTGTGGGTTTATTGCATCTGCAAGAAGCATTACTAAATATGCATCCTTATATTTCTTTTTATTAACAGTCATCATTAGTTCATTATTCGACCATTCTATGTAAGCACCAAGACTACTTTTAAGCAGGGGTAAGCAATTAGAACCATTTTACCATCTTTCATAGTTTTTTTGCTACGATGCCAGATTATAGTCATGTCAGACCGTCAAATTGACGGCGATTCGTGAATCAATGTAGCCCAGCTGGGTACCCCAAAAAACACACGCCCCGCCCGTATCGAGGTACAAACAGGACCAACCGATTATCCTCCTGTCAAGAGAACCGAGTCTCCGTCCATACTGGGACTCCAAGCCCCTGCCCTCTCGCGGTGCTTAGACCTCCTAATACCCATATATAATCCACCTTCAGTTAGAGATACGTTAGAGCTTAGCCAGGGCAACAGGTCGGCAGACACGGAGTCACGTGAGGACGTCACTATGCCGTGGGCGTGCGGAGGCAACCGGAGCGTGGTTGTCGGTGTGCGGTGGTGGCGCGGCATCACGAAGTGCCGGGCTGCAAAGCGCGAATGTCGAGGCAGGGGCGGCGTTGGGGCGGACACCAGGCGCTGAGCGCGGTTGGAGGTCAGGAAGAAAGGGTCTAACTTGGATGGCTGAGCTGCTGCTAGTCTTAAAGAGCGCACACAGGTTACACGGATGCACGGCTGCTGGTGCTGCTAAAGAGCACACTGCTCGGCTGCCAGTGCTCCACTGCTCCGGCCAGTTTAAGTAGGCAGGATGAGTCGCTCGGACAGGCACAGGCAAACGGACATGCACCGCACATTCTCTTTCTCTTCCTTCGTCAAACCATGCAGTTGTGTTAGTGGTGAGAACGGGGAAGAAACGGTGGGCACCAGTCCTTGTTGGCTGCGACGTTTCTCGGCTGCTGGCCCGTCGCTCCCGTTCTAAAATTTTCAGACAAGACAACCGAGGCCGAGTCGCTCGCATTTATAACAAGGGAGAAAATAGTGGCGCAACAACATTTTCTCGTAAAACTAAGAAAGCACAAGGACATAGGCCGGCACTGGTGGAGCCAGGGGGCTGGCAGTGCATGCACGGACGCAAGCCGGCACAACAGCCAGGAAATCCGTTGTTTCTAGGTATAGTCAATATCCCCTCATCCTCTATTATTTTCCTTGATTGACTAGCATAAATGATCCAGTACACCCCACCCCCCAAGCACGTTTTGCCTAAGACCCCTCTAGTTCTGATGTGCTTGTAAAGTCCAAAGACCCACTCAAGTCCATCTGTAAATTAATTAGCCACTTAAGACCAAAGACCAACTAAAGACCAAGACCTACTCAAGTCAATCAAGTGAAATCTAAACACGTGACCAACCAGACATATGCCATTAATCACTTTCTTTAATCACCCTCCATGTGATTAATTAGCAGCTACCTTACAAAATCAATATCCATTTCATCCAAGTTCCGATTCTGTAACGGATCAACGTAATTATACGAGATTAAGTAAGAAAATCTTCCACCGAGGCGGTTAATTTATCAAACTTAAACCCGTATAACCCGAGATTCCGTGAAATCACGAGGGATTTCAAACCAACCAACATACAACCAAGATCGTACTGATTTAGCAGCCACAGTTCACACGATACATAAATTTGATCATAAAGGTAGGATACATCGGAGTTCAGAAATAAAAGTTATTACAACATAGTTCAACATAAAGTAGCGGAAGCAAATAGTTTTACGCACACACACTTAGTTCAGTTACAGTGCCAGTCGATAGTCATGGTCCACAAAAGCAGTAGATAAGACAAACAGAAAGACCCTTGCCCAAGGTCCTAGTTGTCACCCATCGCCGGATACAGACAGTTGGAGCAGTACCCGTAGTACATCTGACCATCTGCAACAACAATGGGAACAACGCCCTGAGTACGAGAATGTACTCAGCTAGACTTACCCGTCATAAACCAGAAATAACATGACACCAAGGAGCATGCAAGGCTTTATATAGTGGATTGGCTTGACTCATTTGCGAAAAGCATAAGTTATTATGAATAACTAAAGATAAGTACTTTTAGCATCATTTTTAGGATAACCTATTCATGCTAGGTAAGCACATATTGCTAAAACAATCACTTGATTAACCATTAACATCAAAGGTTACCATCTCAGGTTTAGCCTTTCCAACATTATCCACATAATCATCCGTGTTTCATCATTAATACTACGATGCCATAGCTCGAGTTAAGTGCTCACTAACCGGGAGCGACGGCGATTCGAATCGAATTCCTATCCAGCTGGAGATTTATTCCTCACACAAACCATGCTTCCCCCGTTAGGGTCGCATAGATCACCAATGACACTTTCCGAGAAGCCGCGGGATAACAATCATGGATCGCACTACCCAGGGACCGCCCGACTGCCAGGACGCACCTTGGGCTCACTCTTCGCGTCCCCGTTACACCCCCTTCAACACCAGTCTGCCAACCCGAGTTTATCCCGGCTCAAAAAGTGTCGCTAGCTTCGCGGTCGAAAGGTACTTTATTCGGCCAGCTAAATGTGAGGCATGCGTTCAACATGACAAGAGGGACGAGCAACGATCGGTCCTTAATCGACACAGACGGAATCACTATAGTCCAAAACCCTATAAGACTCCGCCCGGTCTCCGCTTATCCATTAACACTTGATTACTTATCAAGATTCACAAATACTGCTAACCATAGCCAGGTATTCACCTATAGCTCGCAGGTGACAGGAAATCACCCGACTTCTACCGGTCTAAGCATGACTAAGCAATTTACTCGATCCTGACCTAATAAGGTAACAGTAATCTGGTGGACAAGGATAGTAATGCAACAACGGTTTCACTCAACTCCTATAACTTAATGCAACAATATATAACTATAACTCATATAATAAAGAATAACTTTTTATAAATTAGGAGACTTAAAATGCTCCGGGGCTTGCCTCTTTCGAACGAACTAGGGTGGTGATCGACGCACTCTGGCAGCTCCTCGCCTGACTCTTCCTCCTCGGGCACCTCCTGTGCCTGGGGTTCCTGCTGATCCGTCCAAGCCTGCTCCTCCGGTACTGCTGCCTGCGACTCCTCCTGCGATCCTGTATGATGTAGTTGCATAAGTAAATATGCGAATGATGCATAGGACTAAGGTGAAGTGATGGGATGACGCGAGATGCAGATGAGCACATAGAATGAGCAGTTAAGATAAAACTTCATCTTCTACCAGGTAGTCCACGTCATCCAAGAACATGTACCCTAAAGTATGCACATTGCGGTTCCACTAATTATCATGCACCTTACACAAGCAAGTGAACTTAAATGACCAAACCTTACCAACCTAACTCATCCACAACATCAGCAAGACATGGTGATGCTTCAAAGATACACCAAACATATTTTATTATTCTTGATTTCTCATAAAGAATAATCATTTATTCCTTATTTAACTAGGGTTGTACAGCAACACCTATCTCTGGTGTAGATAAAAATCTACAAAAATTACAGTAGAGTACCCTTGCTCTAACTAACCTACCACTAAATTTTCATGAGAATTGCATAAGTAAAACTGCCTGTACAAAATAAACAAGTTATAGCCTAATTGTGAGCATGAAATTATTTTATACTAGAAAAAGTATCAAACAACAGATTTCACAATTTTCTTAGGTTACTAACAGTAAACCAACATACTACAAAAATTATCAGATGTATGTTGTATACAAATTTTGCTCTCTACTAAAAATAACAAATATTACCAATTAAAAGCATTTGAACTACACTTCAAAAATTTCCCACAGAACATGCTTCACTAGCATTTTTCCTAGAAAGTACATCACTAATAAAGACTAATATAACAAGAATCACATTTTCCCTTTATTATTTTATTTACTACACTTTTTCTAAGATAACAACATATATAACAATTAAATAAAGTTGCACAGTAAAGTGTCACAAAAATAACATGAGATATTTTTAAACTGTAGATCTATTCAAAAGGAACATTTCAAAATTTGTTTCATGATTTTTGGAGCTATGAATCTTGAGATACAATTTTTGGAAGCCTTTTTCAGGTTTTCTGGAAATCAATTTCTTTAAAACCGAAAATCAAAACCGGCCTTAAACGCTACGTGCACCCCGCTGTGACACCCGGAACCGAAACGCTGAGACAGACAGGCGGGACCCATGGGTCAGACGGGCCCACCCGTCAGCCGAACCGGCCAGGGGCGGCGCTGACCGACGAGCTCTCGCCGACGGCGAGGTCTCCAGTCAGGCCGTGACTGTCATCGTGATCTCCGTCTTCGCGCGAACCTAGCGAGCCAACTAGCGCGGTCAAAGGAGCTCAGGAGCGTGCTCACCGGCGGCCATGGCGGCACGGTGGCTCGGCTCACCGCCGGTCGGCCAACTCTGACCAGGATGGGGTGTGTGGGGTGGTCTGTGAGCTTCACCACGTGAGTGCGGTGCTCGTGCACGTGAGAAGAGAGCGAGAAGGGGGACGGAGGGGTGAAGTTCACGGGGCAGTGCGCTGCCGGTGAACTCGACCAACTCCGGCGAGCCATTCCCGCCGACGGGGGCCTTACCACGGCGCGATAGGGCGAGCACAGGATTCGTGGAGTCGTGGCGGAGCCCTATGCAAGATGTAGCAGTTGGCGGTGAGCTCTAGCGGCGGGAAACTCCAACTCCGGCGAGGCGCGCGACGGCGGAGGCGGAGGCGGAGCTTGCTGCTGCTGTGCGGCTGCTGGTGAAGCGAAGTGAGGGCAGCAGCTGAGGCGGGCGAGCGCGTGGAGGGGGGTAAGCGGGCGTGGACGCTGCGGGGGCCACAGGGCGCGTGTCGCGTGGCTCCGACAGCGTGCGGCCACGCGGCGGCCGAACGCTGCCGCGGCGCCACGACGCCACGCGCGGGCGCGCGCGCGGGAGCGGGAGGGAGAAGACGCAGGCGTGGGCCGGGCCGCCAGCGACGCTGGGCCGAAAGGGAAGCCGAAGCCCACTAAGGCGAAAATCTGATTTTTCTTTTACAAAAATATTTTCAGATTTAATTCTTTGTTTCAAAATTAAATTTGGAGATGAAAAAGGGGTTTTCAGAAATTTGGCCCAAAATAAAAGTTGTTCAAAATTTTATTCTCTACAACTTTCATGTAGAGCATTTTTCAAAATTCTCAATAGATTTTGAATTTGAGATTTAAAGCTAATTTAAAATCAAAAACTCATTTATTTAGAATATTTTTAAAACAGAATTTGAGGAAAACTTGAATTCAACATTTGCTCCAATAATCAAGTTGATTTATTCTAGATTATTTAAAATTGCTACTTCTCAAAAGTTCACCAACTTTTTAACACTTATATCAAACTTAGGGTTCCCATTTATTTGTTTTTCAAATTAAATTTGAAAGAGCTACAATTCAAATAATGCTAGTCATGCAATGATGTTGAATGCTTATGCTTTGAATGATAATGCATGCTTAACACCCAGGGGTGTTACAGATTCCATCGATTCTCCTTCCTAAATTCCTCTAAAATCAAGAACTATCCACCCATGCCATTATCTTCATTTCTAGAGCTCTTTGAATTTATTTATTTATTGTGAATATTTGTTTGCTAAATTAGTCAACTAACAAATATAGACACGTACATACAACCATCTCTAAAATATTGACTACAACAACACACCACAAAAGCCGCCGAGCTAGCGATTAAACAATCCGGCACATAATCCAGCAGCTCGAATTTAATTTAGATTCAGAAGGTACATTGTTCTATTTTTCTTATTAGAATCACATTATCATATTTCCACCTAAAATACTAACTTAGAACACTTGTATAGTTTTCCTAACTACAGAAGTGAGTCACTTAAGAGTCGGGTATCATTTCATGAGCGATTAAAATTTTAAAACCCAAGAACTCATTTTGTTAGTTTCTTTTAGGCCTTAATCGTGTGCTAAGTGAGCTAGTAACACCAAGGGTGTTACAGGTTGAGACTTGAAATGAGAGGACACGACTCAGATGGGAGGCTAGTGGGCCTGTCCAGGCATGGGCTGTTCGGACCTTTCAGCCTATTCGGAAGGGATGAATTGGCTGGCTGGCGTTAGTGCTGAACCAGCCAGCCAACAAGCTGCAGCC
Source organism: Saccharum hybrid cultivar R570 (assembly GCA_038087645.1). Classification (NCBI taxonomy): domain Eukaryota; kingdom Viridiplantae; phylum Streptophyta; class Magnoliopsida; order Poales; family Poaceae; genus Saccharum; species Saccharum hybrid cultivar. Next base: position 3,070,340 of record JAQSUU010000088.1, read on the forward strand.
AGCACCCAGCCACAACCAACCAACACCTAGCCAATTCAAATTCAAAACATTGCAACACCAGTGGCTCATTCAAACAAAGAATGGCGCCAACAACAACACACATTTATTCAAATATGGCGCCAACACAACAAGAAGCACAATTGGAATGACAACTTCAAATAGCACCATGCATATGCTAATAATAGTCTACTCACAATTACTTACTTAACTGTTCATCAACTTAACTGCTCCCTACAAGCTTACAACAAATTGTAGTCCATTTCTAGTTCATAGCAAACATGCTTCAACTTCACTGCTCCCTACCAGTCCATGGCTACTTCATATCTATCAGTTCTAAACCCTTCACTTGTCCCTAAAAACATACAACAAATCGTAGTCCAATTGCCCAGTCCATACAACAAAAGAGTACAACATAGCACTACGGTTAATTAGGCATATATGCAACATATACAAAACTTGTGGACTTCTTCACCCCACTAACCAAACTGCACAATTCCGTGCAATCTGCAGCTGCATATACACCGTTCGCCTTCCTCCAACTGCTGCAACCAGTACAAGTGTGACACAAACTGCATAGTAGAAACAACTACCTTGAATTGAAGTACTGAAGAAGGAAAATTGCATCACCTTCGCACAGACATCAGGCAGTCCATCATCCTGCACACAGTACAAGTGTTAAACCAACTACATACTAGACAAACCTAACTTCAGTTCATAGAAACTAAGTTCATTACTTCACCTTTTTCATCTATTGTTGCACCCCACATAACCGTTGAGATCCAATCCCTCACTACAGAAATGTCAATTTTGCGATTCACCTCCACCCACTTCGACATAGGATACGTCGGTGGATGAGCTCCATGCGTACGCAATCACAAGTAATTATCCATTGCAAAGCATGATATGATAATCATCGCTTGCTTCTCCCTTCTGAAGAAGGGCACCTTTTCCAGAATATGCCACCTTTCTTTCAAAACCTCAAATCTACGTTCAATGACATTGCGCAGCCCTGCATGAATGTGGTTAAATTTCTCCTCACGGCCTAACGTCCGCAAGTCTATTCCCTTAAACTCATCCACATGGTACCTTGTGCCGTAGTATGGCGTCAAGTATCCTTTCTCCAACGTGTATCCCGTGTCTCCCAAGTAGTATCGACCTACATCAATTGAAGCCATTAAACATTTACCGATATTAATGTGCAACCAACTTCCTACACACATGCATCATGAATCCATTTGCAAGTCATCACGAACCTGGTGGCAGATGAGGGAACCGTGCATCTCTCTGACATTCTTGTAGGACCGCCACATCATGACACACCCCCGCCTTCCTGTAAGGTCCTAAATGGCTAGAGGGGGGTGAATAGTCTTTTCAAAATTCTACAAACTTTAGATATGAAGGCTATAATCTCTAATCCACACCAACAAGGCTAAGTCACTACTTACTCTACTCCTAGGTGAAAGAGATACACTACACAAACTAGGAGCTAGAATCTACAAGAGATAACAAGCTAAGCAACTAGCAAGGTAGGCAAGTAAGTAAAGGAGTGAGCATGTATTGTTATACCGACGTTGATGAGTGGAGATATTTCTAATGAACCAATCAATCAATGCAATCACAAACACAAGATGAAATCCTCGGCAAAGAGATGACACAAGATTTTTTACCGAGGTTCACTTGCTTTCCGGCAAGCTAGTCCTCGTTGTGGCGATGCACCCACTTGATGGATCATGAGCTAATTGACTATCAAGAGTCAAACCCTCAACGTTGCCACACATCCACTCACAAGATGGGGATCCTCCAAGCCACGAGCTCCACTAGAGTAGCCAATTCGCGAACTCCCGCGAGGAAGGCTCAAGAACCCCTCACAATCACTTGGTGAGGCTTGAAACAATCTCCAATCATGAGCTCAACACCACCGCTGCTCCAAGCGGTCTAGGATGTCAAGAAACACCCAAGAGTAATAAGAAATCTGCAGCCAATTCAAAGATCAAGTGCCACTAGATGCAAATCACTAAGCAATGCACTTGAATCTCACTCAATCTCACTAGAATATGCAACCAAGCAAGGAGATGAGTGGAGGGGAAGTTCTCTAGCTCAAAGTATATCTCAAGTGTTCAATGAGTCAAGAGAAAGAGCCCATAACTAGCCAAACATGTATATATAGAGATACCCCTTCGAATAGAGCCATTGGGCAGAAATCGGGGGCACCAGACGCTCTGACACACTGGCATAGGACGCACTCAGCAGCGTTCGGTGCACCAGATCTCACCACGTGTCTCGCGCGTTCAAAGTGCAACGGTCATTTCACTGAGCACTGGTCAAGACGCGTCTAGTTAAGTTCACACCGAATGCTCCGGTGCTTTTCATCGGACGTATCACACGCGGTGTCCGATGCGGTCCAGTAAGCTCCCTGAGCTCAGAAACACGCATCGGACGTGTCCGATGCAGCACCATCAGACGTGCCACCGTGTCCTGTGCTCTCCAGCTCTTCTGCCACGCACCATGTCAGCAGGCACCGGATGATGAACAGTGTTCAGCCAGCGTCCGATGCAAGACCATCGGACACGCTGGTGCAGCCACCCAACTGCGTAGCACCTAAGGTTAGCCACTGGACGCATCCGGTGACTCCGGAGCCAGCGTCCGGTGCAGCGTCCGATGGTCCTTTCGCCTCTGAAACTTTGCCTCCGGCGCAGTGGAAAAAAAACATTTCACTTCCATAAAAGTGCTGAATCATGCCTCGCAAGCTCGGCGGGAGGGAGATAGGAACCCCAAACCCCTCTCTACCCCTCAAAATCCACCTCCTTTGCAAATGTGCCAACACCACCATGTGTATATCACCATGTGCAAGTGTGTTAGCATATTTTCATAATCATTTTCTCAAAGGAGTTATGTTAGCACTTACTAGATCTAAATGCATATGCTTAAAGATTTTGACCTAGTAGCACTTGATTCATGAGATGATCGTGATTGCCCCTCTTGATAGTTGGCTAACAATCCTAAACCTAGTCAATCACTTATCTACTCATCTTAGACCGGCGAAAGGAAAATCCTATGAATATACCTTTGCCTTGATCGTCTTACTCCGAGTCCATCTCCAAGTGCTTGTACTCCATGATCATCATCTCCATATTCATGCACTTCTTCTTCGTGCTCTTGTGGTCATTACTCCATGCCACCATACACCTTCATCACATGTGTTGCTATGACTAACTCAAAAACACTCAACACAATGGCATTAGCAACTTGGTGTCATTAATTACCAAAACCAAACTTGGGCTTTCACTTCCTGGCACCGACAAAGGTGAAGCGACCATCCATATTCACAATGGCGCAAATATTTATCGAGGTCTCTCTGTTCCTATTAAAGAAGTCAGCTTTTGCTTCGTGGTTCACCTCAACTTCTACGGGAGTGCCATCTATAGCACCTATGCATCCATCAAACCATGGTTCATGTTTCTTAAGTTCATGGCTCACTCGTCCATAGTGCCTATCTGGTGGAACTAGAATTGTTTGTGCCCACTTATACATTACATTTGCTACTGCAGTTATCTTTCTACTAACTGTATCTAAGAACTATTCAAATCTATATTTGCATTCTCTAGCTGTAGACTGGTGGGCACAAAACCAGACGTACATACCTAAAGCTTCAACAGAATCACACTTAGTTGTACTAGGAAGGCCATACGGAAGCAAAATGTCATGCAACTATAAGAATGCATCCCAGAACATGCGCAAGTTCTCATGGCTTGTAGTTGGGTTATGCAGAATCTGTTGCATCCATTGCTTGCCTGTAAGCTTCGATATGGGGCAAGGAGGATTTACCGGAATGCTTTGATTCTCCAGCAAGTACTTCAATTTTGTCACCAGTGCTACTGCAGACACCCAGTCCAGCACATCCATTTCCTGATATGCACTCTTGCTAGTTGAAGAGTCCTCAGAACTGCTCATCTGCAACTTTTCAAACCGCACAAACAACCTGATCAGTTAGGTGTCATACTAAGCAAATACAATATCAGATGCAAAAAACTACCTCCAAAAGGTGTCATACTATATGCAGTGATCCTTGTTCCATGAACCTACCCAATTTAGGTGAAGCTCAAAAGACTCCAATAGATAAGTGAGTTGCACATAAAAGAAGTGCTTGCATCAACATATAGACAAGCTCTAACATTCACCTTGCTAAAAAACAAAAACTGGTCAAACAATGGACTGCATTTCATACTCATGCTCTAAACTCACATATACATGCCTTGTTGTATGGACTGGTAAATGAGCATTCAAGGACCTTGAAAGGACCTAATTGGCCTAGAGAGGGGTGAATAGGCCTTTTTGTAAAACCTGAAACTCACAAACTCGAATTTGCGGAAGTTAAATACTAGATCGGAAGTTCCAGTGGTCTGGATCAGAAGTTCCGGTCAGGGGGACCAGAACTTCCGGTGCAGACCTTCAGAACTTCTAGTGCCCTAAATGAGCTACGAAATCAAAGTGAATCGAGTTGGGATTTTAGATCCAAGTGTTACCGCACCCTCCTAGAGGTTGTTGATGAATATGTTGAACTCCTCAAGGCTTGGCACCACACCAAACCGTAGATCGGGACCTCCCACCTAAGAAGATGGGGGTAGAGAGGAAGAACAACAAGAACACAAGAACAAAGGGTAGTCGATGCTACCGCCACAGCAAGACAAGCTATTTTTACCGAGGTTCGGCAATCCACACTAAGGAGTTCCTACTTCCTCATTGTTGAGGTGACCACAAAGGTCCGACCACTAAGGTCTCCTCCCTCAAGCAACCACGAAGGCTAGCTTGAGATTTTCACTAAGAATCAAAGGGTGATACAAACACTTCGGGGTGCCCTCACAAATGAATCAACACGGGCAACCATGAAGAACGTCTAGCCGGCTAGGATTCCAAGAACCCAAGAGTAACAAACACAAATCAAGCCGGCAAGACAAGGAATCCAAGTGCTCAAGTCGAAGATCGATGCTCCCACTCTCAAATCTTACGTCCCTAGCTCAAACAATCGAAGATTGAAGCTTGGAGGCAAAGGGGGGGAGAGAGTGGGTGAGTCACAGCTTGGAGAGAGTTTTTTTAGATAATGACAGCTTGGAGAGAGTTGGGAGAGCAAAAATGAATGTGCAAAGCTCGGGCAACGATTAGAAATGAGGTGAGTAGCTTATATACTCGGGCTCGGATGAGCCACCGAAAGTTCTGGTGGAAGCCACCGGAACTTCCGGTCAAACGAGATCAGACCGTTGGGCTTGTCAGTCAACTCGGGTTCACCGGAACTTCCGGTGCCAGGACCGGAACTTCCGGTCCGTATCGGAACTTCCGGACGGAACCCGAAACAATTCTCTCGCACGCGAGTGCGTGCGCAAACTGCACCAACCGGAACTTCCGGTGCCTGACCGGAACTTCCGGTGAGTACCGGAACTTCCGGACGGAGACCGGAACAAAATACTCGCACGCGGACGCGCGCGGGCGCCAGCGACCGGAACTTCCGGTGCTGCTCACCGAAACTTCCGGTGCACGTCTCTTCAGCCTACTAAGCTTCGACAAGAGCACTTTTTATCCCCATTTTGCCAACTAGATTTGTATCCCTCTTGATAGTGCGGCATTGCCTACGACTCAAATCAAAATAAACGGTGTTGAAGCCCTTGAGTCGAAGCGCCTTTTGTCCATCAAAATTTAGGGTGCTATAATTCACCAAATATTCTCTTTCAATTCCATCAATGGACTAACACCTGTAGATTACACTTGATAAATATGTTAGTCCCTAATTTGATTGTCATTAATTATCCAAAACCCACAACGGGGGCGAATGCACTTACAGACCTCTTGACAAATTTAACTAAATGCTACAACCAAGTATGTAACTATGGAAACATATATTTGTCAACTGAAACTATGTTCACAGATTGGATAACTAAAAAAATTGGATACCACAATGGCAACAGTATAAACATAAATTATAGACATCCACAATAGAGAAAACAAATAAAGCATACAAGTCACCAATATGCCAGATAACACAGAAATGATAAATCACATCAACAAGTTACAGGAGAAAAGTCCACAAAAACAAAATACATGCATTGCAACCAATAAAATGATTAATTTAAAAACACAATATTTGAGGTTTTACCAGTAAAGAGCTCCCCTGTGGGCAGCTTTAGAATAGTTGCACTGCAACCTTGTGTGCTCCCCAGACCTCTATAGCATTGCCATTTCTCCACCGTCTTACAGTACTACATGCACAATGGGTATTCAGTGAATTACAACAATGGCACTATAGTATGAAAACTGAATAATATCTATTACGACATGCCCCCATTAGAACAAACACTCGAAGCACAAAGTAATAATCAGTAAAAGTAAATGATCATAAGGTTCTTATTACAGCAACAAGCATACCACAAAAACAAGTAGTTCTCGACATAGGTTCTTATTACATCAACCATTACAAACGAAATGATCATAAGGTCCGCATACCACTAAACACACTCGGCATGGAAAAGTAAAACATCTAAAGCAGGTTCAGAAGGAACGATGATCAGCATCACTTGGAGTTGAGGGTAACAAAGTCCCAGGACACCTTTACCCAGTTCAGCCAGCCCTCCTTACTTTTAAGATTCAGAAACGCACGGTGGCGATTCTTGTTCAGGCAAAGATTCAGGACTTGCATGTGGACTAGATCATTCTCAATGTAACCATCTGCCGCCAGAATCTCCTTTACTTGGGCTATCTCCTCTAGGTACACTGCGTCTTCATGGCCCTGGTGCATCCTAGCATTCCTGATAACGTCGTTCAGGCCATCAATGGTTTCATCAATTGAATAATCCCTGCTTGTCTTCTTATGTAACTATCGACGAAAAAGTCCCTACTGAATCTTTTGGAGGACTAACCAACACTACGGGGATCTACGTGCTCGCCCGACAAGTCTTGAGGAGTCTGAGGGCTCTCACTTAGGGGGGTATGGTCAGGTTCATGGCCACCAGTAGCAAACAACTCCCCTCTGTCATGTGGGTGCGTCCCAGAAGCGTGATCAGTTGGTCACAGCATTGTGGACGTTTGAACCTCTCACGAGCCTTTTGGCTACTTTCCTACATGTGATACAGTGCAGGTCATGTTAGTAGTGAGTTAGCGAGAACCTAGTTCATTAGAAAAGAGGCTATGAAAAGGCTTAAGTTAGTACCCCGGGACCTTGGCCATACCAAGCGTCATCAGCAGTCACCTCACCAGTAACCGGCTCACGGCCTAGGCTAGTATGGGTCTGACCATCGCGCCAATTTAAATACCCCCGTTTAAGGTCATGGTACTTGTTCTGAAGCGTCTTCTTGTAATACCCGCGGTTTGTGGCCTTGTTGAAGTCACTCACGACAATGGATCACCCGATAATGGATGGGGTGTTATGGGACCAGTGACATAGGTCTTTCTGCTTTTGGACTAGGTCAAGAAACAAGGCGCAGGTTCGGTCATCCCAGGACGCTCGCTGTTTTGACATCTGATGAAATGTACGAAATTCCATGGAATTATTGACATGGTACAAATGGAAATGGGAAAATAGACGGTAGTAGCAGTGTAGAAAAAACGATTGTGAAAGGAAAAGGGTTCTTGCCTTTCCTTGCGGCGTTTTGAATGGTTGTAGTGCCTGGCTTCAGGTGGAGAGCACGGAGACGTGGACGATGCTGCCAGTGTGGGCAATGTTCAGCGGCAGCGCATGAACACCTTGCATGGAGATTGAGTACCACAGCCCTGAGCCATCAGACAGAGGAAATGAGAACAACTTGGCTTGGTATGGTCTCTTGACTACAAATATCTCTTGTATAATGATTTCACTAATAAAAAAATCACGACCATGTAAACAGAATTTGAAACTGAACAAAATGTAGTGACATGATTTATATCAGTAAATATATACATGGTTAGCCTACAAATTTAAGGGCATTCAATGTTAAAAAAGAAACTAAGAAGGCTTCGAAGGTGCAGTGGCTAGGCTAACTTGAACATTTTCATATGCACATGCACGCAGGCCAGCTCTGAACAGTTTTCTTGAGAGCATTGGTCAAGAACACACATACAGCCGAAGCCAGAAAGGGTGCCATTCGGTCATAATCAACCACATAACTATTGTTTAAGAAATGTTAATGATTGCCTTTTTTATGACAGTGGTGCAAAGTTATTTATTTATTTCATTTTGACAATGCACATGACTGGTAAAGAGTAAAGACATTAACTGAAATCAAAATAATAGGGATGAAACAACCAGAGGAGGGAAATCAGACAAATAGCCAGCTTTATAGGTAGGAAGTTCGTTAGAAATTCAAAGCAATACAATATACAAGCGAATCACATGAACATAATTTAATTCGTTGGCTAAAAAAATCTAACAACCCGTTTACAACATACAAGTCATGCAGTTTTACTGACAAAGCGCTAAAATCCCAATTAAGAAGTTCTGTACCTACATTTTACACATTCTTAGACATCTGCAAAGCAAATCAAGGCACATAGTAAGCCACATTGCAAATCTAAGGCCTCATAAGGAACCACAGACAATAAGGTGTGCTTAGATTGCAACGGACCTAAACCCTAAACCCTAACAAGGAAAAGGGAGGATTGGAACGAACCATGGTAGAAGCAAAGATCTGATTCTGTGATGGATTGGAACAAACCTGGGAAGCGGATCCGGCCGACTCGAACGAGCTGCAGTCGACCTGGGACTTGCGGTGATGGAGGGGGGTTGGGGTGGGGGAAGCCTACAAAACGAGTCCGTGCGGCTCAGATCCGCCCGGGAGAGAGTGCGGCGGCGTGAGATCAGGGGGTACCTTTGGTGGTGGCAGCCGGCGTTGATGGAGGTGGGTTCGGGAGGGAGGCGTCGGTCACTGTCGCCAAGGCTGTCGACGGCGACGTTCGCCGACACGGCGTACAGAGGCGGGCGGTGCTCGCTCCGATAACAGTCGATGGGGCGCGGCGACGCGAGGCTCACCACCGTCGAGGCTCGCGCACGCACACCAGGCCGAGCTGCGAGACCGCGGTGAACCCTAGCCACGCTGCGCGATGGGGAAAGGAGGGAGGGAGGGAGCGGCTACGGTATGCTGGTGCCGCTTATACTCCATCCGTTCGGTTGGGGCTGGGCTGCCGAATGGAGCCCAACACATCCAGCCCAGCGAGCCATATTTCAGCCTACCGAACTTCACCCTTGATGTGGCCTAGTACAAAAACTTCACCAGGGGGTGTTTAGATGTAAAAAAATTTGGAATTTTGCTACTGTACCATTTTCATTTGTATTTGGCAATTAGTGTCCAATTATGGATTAATTAGGCTTAAAAGATTCGTCTCGTGATTTACAACCAAACTGTGTAATTAGTTATTTCTTTTACCTACATTAAGTGCTCCATGCATACGTCTAAAGATTGATGTGATGGAGAGAATGTAAAAATTTGAAATTTGAAGAGGAAGTAAATCTATATCTAATAATAAAAAGGCAAAATTTCCGCCAAGATTTTTCTTCCATCCCTTTTTCTTCCACTCCGAGTTCTATTCCAGTCCGGGTTGTCCTCCAGTCTAAATCTAAAAGCGTGATATGGAGTCCGATTCCAAAACGTATTCTTAAGGTAACCTAGATATCTACGAATCCAAATAATCCAAATATATCTTAATCTCAATAAGAATTTTAGTCCAACTAAAAAATCAAAAGAGTAGGAATGTATTCTAATATTAAACCTCAACAAGTATATATATTTTTTTTTTCTGTTTTTCTAGGAACCTTGAGACTATGTGCCTTAGGAAGAAGGGTGAGTTCCAGTCAGTCATAACTTTTTTTTTGATTTCCAAGCCAAATCCTTGTCGGACAGAATGTTTTCTATTTCCTTTTCCTATTCAGATTTGTTTCGATTTCTTTCTCTCTTTTTCTCCGGTTCCAGTTACGTTTAGTCATGCTTTCTTTCTTTTTTCCATTCTGTTTTCATTATTTTTCACACCACATTCAACTAAGCGTCACGTGTTTCCATTATATTATTTTTACTTTTCATGGTCAACTAAATGTTAATGTGAAAATACAAACAAGTACATAAATAATGACAATAAAAATAAAGAATAAAAACAACACAAAATATAGGTTTCGAACTTCTAACTTTTCACTAACAAATAAATATTTCTACAACCAAATTACTAATATATTTTTTATTAAACACAAACTCATATTATTATATCTCGATCCCATCGTTAGTTCAACTAAATAAATGTGCATTTTGTATGTATGCACCATTGCAATCCTCGAAAATGGAACAATATGAAAAATCGAAAGAGGCATTCTGTTATAATCATCAGACATACTAACATAATTTTTTTGTCATGTCGAAACACAGATGAATGCAGCAGACACGAACAAAATATACACACACATGGGACGGTGTGATATTAAGTGGGGGGAAAGAATCAAGAATGATACCCTTCAAATAAAAGAAGCTAAGAACCCGAAAAAGTCCTCCTACACTAATTAACAACGGCATCACCGTCAAAGCGCCACCGCCTGCTGCGACGCGATGTCCATCGCCACGGTTCTCTTTGAATGAGAACATGAACAACGCCTCACCTATACTACCATGCGAGAGCCGCCGATCCAGCGCCACGGTGTCTAAACTCTACACTAGGTGACTGTCACGAGCTCCGGGATGATGAGCTCCATAGCTGCCGCCGCACCGAGCTAGACCGAGAGGAGCCATGGCGGCCACACGCAACGGGCTCACCAGGGCCCGTAGCATGTAGCACGCTGAGGAGTGGCGTGACGGCTTGGCGCTCAGGCACGTCTTGGCGATGATGGCCACTGCCCACACCTCCTCTAAGTGATTCTCATCCAGCAGGAGCGGTGGGTCTATGATGTCAGTTATGCTCGTTTGGTCGCCACCATTGATGTGATTCAGTATGTTTTTTTATGAAACAGGAGGGGTTCGCACACCTACTGAGCTTTTATTGAAATTTTTAAAAAGATGTACAGGTTCTCCACATACAAAGCTCAAGAAAAAGAATAGGTAACAAAGAAAATTAACAAGATTACACAAAAGCTTCTAGCCATAAATTTATATGAGGATGTAGCCGCTGTCTCAAAAGCCATTCTTCCGAGGCCACGTCGTTTCATCTGCTGATGCCAAAGTTGTTGGTCACGACCTCTAGCAGCAGCTTGCGGAAGTAAAGGACGACGTAGGAACAAGTGGCAGGTGGACGTGTCATTTTGCAAGGTAATAAATGAGAATTTTTTTTAAAACTCCTATCCATGAACAAAACCCTCATTTGTTCTAAATGACTTTGTCCATATTTCTTCTATAATAATAGTAAAATAATGTGGGGGCTTTGTCCATGGATAAAACTTCTATCCATGGATAAAGCTCCCATATTATTTTAAAAACTTCTATCCATGGATAGAAGTTTTTAAAATTTCTGACACCGGAGTGTTTCTATCCTCCGAATTTACCATTAAAATTTGGTAGCATTTTTCCTCCCGTTGTATTACACGGGCATATTTACTAGTAAGAGCTAACATGTCATTGTGTCTCCGTACTCTTTTTTCTTTGGAACTGGACTTTTATACTAGTACGTAGTACTTTTGAAATAATTAATAATAAAAGAGAAGTCGAAAAAGGAATCTACAGGATTTGGATTGGTGCACTGAAATGAGATGAGGAGATGGCGTCGCGATCACGGGCCTCACGGGCGACAAGTGACAAGCCGGAGCGCCCGCCGCGCTTGTCTCGTCCTGCGTCTTAGCACTCGTCAGCGTACTACCTCAGCCTGTTCACGGGCTGGTTAAAGCGGTTTCGGGGGTAAAAACCGACCCAACCCACCAGGATGCTTGTGTGACGGGACGGGTTAGAACCGTCGGGTAACACAGGTTCCACGGTTTGGAGTTGAATTCGATCTAGAAAGCATCATTTGACATGGTGACCGGCGGCAGGGGCGGGCTGCTGGGAGCATACGAGCTTGGGCGGACTCCCAGAAAGCGCAGCTTCGGGAAGGCGAAGCAGGTGCCGTCGTGCCGAGGTCCGGCGTGGCTGCAGAGCGCCCAGGTCCTAGCGCATGAACTACCAGATACGCCTAGTTTCTTCAATCTCAAGATGCTTCGATTCAGTTCCGAGGACCGTTTCCTATTTCTTTCGATCCCCTCCTCTCCATGGATTTGTTGCAAGGTCGTGCGCACCTGCCTCCGGAACAGAGCGCCGCACCCGCACGGCGAGGAGGAGCGGTCGAGCCCGAGGCAGAGCAGCGGGGACGAGAAGGCTGGGTCCAGCGACGGCGCGGGGTCCGAGAGTGACGGCGACGGCGCAGCGTCGTTGACTCGTTGCTACTGCCAGGCCACCGCTGTACCCTCGCCTTGCCATTGCAGCGCTCGCCGCCTTCGAGCTCACCGGGACCACGAGGAAGAAGACGGGCGGGTTTGACGGTCTCCAAACCGATGCAGACCAACCTGTATTAGCCTTCGTATACGGTTTGCTATGGGTTGGTTGACGGATTGGTACGGGTTGTAACCGGACAATGTACAGGGTGAGTACTACCACCGCATGATGGTCGCTGAACCTTTAATTTTTCCCCCTCGTCGCTGACGAGCGACGACGACGAGGCCCGCCCGCCCGACCTCTCTGCCTGGCCCTGGCCCTCACGACCTGGCCTCACAGGCAGGGAGGCAGACACATCCAAAGACTGTCCTATCTCCTCGACTGTTTCTCCAAGTACAAACACGCATAAAACCGAAGAAGGATGATGTAACTAGTGTGTACTGAGTGTGTAAACAAAACCAGGAACGCCGAAAAGTTACAGCGAGCCCGACAGTAAGGGAACCCATCTCCTCTCCGCTTGTGATGTGGAAATCTCTACCCAGTGCGGTCAACTGTGCCTGTTAGCGACACGGAGAAGAAGATGTGGCTTCTGACTGACTTAGCCCCTGTTTAGTTCCTGAAATATTTTGCGAAATACTACTATAACATTTTTTTTTGTTGTTATTTAGTAATTAGTATCCAATCATGACTTAATTAGGCTTAAAAGATTCGTCTCGTCCATTTCATCTAAACTGTGTAATTAGTTTTATTTTTTATCTATATTTAATGTTTCATATATACGTCTAAAAATTTGATGTGACGGAGAATCTACTATTTTTTTGCGAAATATTTTGGAACTAAACAGGGCCTTATTGTGGTTGCAGCTGCTCTATGTAGGGCCGGTTTAGATCCAAAAATTTGTCAAAATGACACTGTAGCAACTTTCGTTGTTATTTAGCAATTAGTGTCCAATCATGGTCTAATTAGACTTAAAAGATTCGTCTCGTCTATTTCGTCTAAACTGTGTAATTAGTTTTATTTTTTTTATCTATATTTAATACTTCATGCATGTGTCTAAAGATTCGATATGACGGAAAATCTTGAAAATTTTTGCAAAATGAAGTGAAACTAAACAGGGCCGTAGTCTACCATGCATGATTGCATTGCCCAGGTAGCAGGCAGGGAAGGGAGACAGACACAGATAGGTTCAGGTTGCTCCGTGCCGAAAGGGAAAGAACAAACGGAGAAAGAGAAGGCTGTGCCTGTGCGGTGCCACCCGCCGGCTCAGCTCTCGGGCCGCGCCGGGCAAATTGTGGGCAACGCAAGCAAAGGTAATGCTAATGCGTGTCATACAATACGTACTACAAAGACGGTCACAGGATACCATTATTATTACATTAACAATCCCCCACGTCCCAACCGGTGGCGACGTACGTACGTACGTCAGTACATGTACACGCATGTGCCTACGTTCTCGTCCATCTGTACGTACGTGTGGTCCACGTACGTACGCCCATGCTGCTGCGATTTATTATATTTCTGGTATCTGAATTTTTAGATGGTCGATTTCAGACGATAATCTTACGTACAATCAAAATCAGAGACGGACGGGCCACACAGGACGGGAGCACCATACCCGACCACGCAGCACAACAGCACGGTACAATACACAGGCCGGCATTGAATTTGAATTGAATGGAGAAGCTAGCAAAAACAGTTGAATACGGAATACCGTACGTGCGACGAGAGTTTATAACTACTACCAGTACAACAAGCTGCAAATATATCATTTTTTGTTTAAATAGAAAAATACATTTTAATCAAAAGCTAGTCTCATACATACAATATATTTTTAGCTTCATCAGCTCCTTTGGCAAACAGAGCTTTAATTTAAATTGGGCCAAGCAAGTTCTTCTTGTGCCTACTGCTTCCGTGCGCATGCAGTACAGCGCGGTGCAGGGAAAGACAATGCATGATTGCCCCGTGATGGTATGCATGCCAAGTTGGCAGTGGCAGAGTCCCACAAGCACAAGCAAAGCATGGCCAAACAAACCACAGGCTGCAGGCAGGCATGGTCATCGGCCAATGTCATCTGCCTTGGCTTGGGGGGACCCCCTGGGGTGTTCTTGTTCATTCAAATCAAAGCTTCAATTTTCAAACTAAAATGAACTTGACCAAAAGGGGCAAAGCGAAAGCCAAGTCAAGCTGCCTGCTTCTGACGTGCTGCGTGCATGCAATCATCATCATCATCGCCCACGCACACCGACCTTTTTTTTCACGCGCTGCTGGGCTGTGCCTGTGCAGTCTGCAATTCGATTCGATCCATTCACAGCCAATCGCTTTCTTTTCTGTGCTTGGGCCGTGTTTAGATCCCCAAATTGGGGACCCGATTCGGGCACTGTAGCAACTTTTGTTTTTTAGTGCAAAAAATTATCCAAAAATTAATTAATTAGACTCAAAATGTTCGTCTCGTAAAGTACAACAAAACTGTGCAATTAGTTTTTGATTTCATCTACATTTAGTACTTCATGCATTTGCCGACATTTTGATGTGACGGGGAATCTTCTTTTTGCATAGTAAAATTTGGGGGAAAATTTGGGAACTAAACAAGGCCTTGGTTCTACTGAGAATTCTGTGTTCACTGACGAGACAGTTGTTAGAGTACTAATCCTTGTCATGCATGATTGATCGACGCCATGTAAAATGTTGGAAGTCCTGCACAGTACTTGGGACTGGACACGTGTCAAGGGGTCAGGGCCTTGTGTTCAGTTGAACGAATCGGTGAAGCTTCAAGCCTGCGTGCTAGTCACATCATCACATGGATGGTTAAGGTAATCACTAATCAGGTGGGATCACCAACGTAGGAGTATAACCAGCGACCTTGCGGCGCTGACTGTCACAAACTCACAACGGAATCTCAAGCAGATCGGTCGCTCAACCACTGTAACAAGAAATTCTCGCAAAACGAATTCAGAATTCTGGTCACGTTCCTGTTGGATCGCCACACGGTGACGGTGAGACGGCCACCCACCAGCAGCGCAGGGAGCAAGGCTCACATGGGAATTGAAGGCGCAGATCGCTGACCGTGCCGCCGCCGTCACTTGCCGAGCACGCACCGCTCCATTCCTCTCTCCCCTCAGTCACATGCGAATGCGAGAGCCGCGGCAGGCAGCTCAGCTCTCTCTCGGCGGCGTCTCCGCTCTCCCTCACTCGCAAACACGCGGACGCGGCCACGCTAAGCTAGCACCTCTCTCTCCCTCTCTCCATTCCGCAGCGTTCGTTTCGTTGCTCGCTCAGATCCATCCAAGCTGGTGTGAGCCATGCCTACGCCGCCGCTCCGCGTGGCGGCGCTGCTGCTCTGCTACCTCTGCCTCTCCCTCGGCCCCCGCCTGGCCTCGTCCGAGCCCGACGCCGACAAGGCGGCGCTGCTAGCGTTCCTCTCCAGCGTGGGCCGGGGCGCCACCGCGCGCGCGCGCATCAACTGGCCCACCACCCCGCTCGCCTGCTCCTCCCCCGGGCCCGGCGGCTGGACGGGGGTCACCTGCAGCGCGGACGGCGCGCGCGTCGT
This sequence comes from Saccharum hybrid cultivar R570, assembly GCA_038087645.1. Taxonomy (NCBI): domain Eukaryota; kingdom Viridiplantae; phylum Streptophyta; class Magnoliopsida; order Poales; family Poaceae; genus Saccharum; species Saccharum hybrid cultivar. Next base: position 3,086,219 of record JAQSUU010000088.1, read on the forward strand.
GGCGCTGCACCTCCCGGGTCTCGGCCTCTCGGGCGCGGTCCCGCCGGGCACGCTGGGCCGCCTCACCGCGCTGCAGCTGCTCAGCCTGCGCTCCAACAACCTGTCCGGCCCGTTCCCCGCCGACCTCCTCCGCCTCCCCGCGCTCGCGGGCCTCCACCTCCACCGCAACGCCTTCTCCGGCGCGCTCCCGCGGGACCTCGCGGGGCTCGCCGCGCTCCAGGTGCTCGACCTCTCCTTCAACGGCTTCGACGGCGGCATCCCCGCTGAGCTCGCTAACCTGACCAACCTCGTCGCGCTCAACCTCTCCAACAACTCGCTCTCCGGCCGCGTCCCGGACCTCGGCCTCCCCGCGCTCCGGTTCCTCAACCTCTCCAACAACCACCTCGACGGGCCGTTGCCGCCGTCCCTCCTCCGGTTCGCGGACACCTCTTTCGCCGGCAACAACCTGACGCGCCCACTGGCTCCGGCGCCGCCGGTTGTTCTCCCCCCTCCGTCTTCTGGCCTCGCCCCGCCTTCCGCCGCGAGCGCGAGGAGGCGGGTCAGGCTCAGCGAGGCGGCCATCCTCGCCATTACCGTCGGCGGCTGCGTCCTCGTGTTCGCCCTCGCCGCGGTGCTGCTCCTCGCCTTCTGCAACAGGGACGGCCGTGATGACGAGACAGGGAGCGACGGCGTGGTTGTCGGGAAGGTTGGCGGGGATAAGAAGGGGAGGGAGTCACCCGAGTCCAAGGCCGTCATTGGCAAGGCCGGGGACGGCAACCGGATGGTCTTCTTCGAGGGCCCGTCGCTGGCGTTCGACCTGGAGGACCTGCTCCGCGCCTCCGCCGAGGTCCTTGGCAAGGGCGCCTTCGGGACGGCGTACCGGGCCGTGCTGGAGGACGCCACCACGGTCGTCGTCAAGAGGCTCAAGGAGGTGAACGCCGGCCGCCGTGACTTTGAGCAGCAGATGGAGCTGGTTGGCCGGATTCGACATGACAACGTCGTCGAGCTCCGCGCCTACTACTACTCCAAGGACGAGAAGCTGCTTGTGTACGATTATTACAGCAGGGGAAGTGTATCCAACATGCTCCATGGTATGATTCTTGACCTCTCCTTCGTCCTGTCACTTTCATCGTTTCAGTGCTCAACCATTTGGAATTCACAATTTGCAGTCGGCTTGATAACTACTGCTGTCTGTTTGTGCATTAGAATTGTTGCAAGCATGATAGTGAGACAGAAGTGGTACTTAAGAAATGCGCTAGGAGATGTCGCAATTTAAAAGGAAGAAATTTTGTAACGTGGAGTGATATTATGGTGACCTGGAGATGCCATGTTGCTTGTTGTTTAGGAAGGTGCTCATGGGTTGATAAGCTAACTGTTTGTTTAGTGCAAGCTACAAACTTTGCTTGACTTTTATCAGATTGCTATAGGTAGGATGGACGATTACGATTGGGGGTTAACAGTAAATAAAAGTAATGCAGCATCAAAAGGCTACCAAATGTGGAAAAGGTCCTTGTTTGTGCCCTGTTTCTAGTCTAGGTTCACATTTTAATCCTCTGATGATGACTGTAGCACTTGAGGCTTTTTTGACCGATATATATATTTGATAATTTCTCCTCTCGGCTTCCTATCTTTAGGCCATACCAGTCAATATCTGCTCCCTCCTCTGCTTTGACAAAAAAAACTCCTCATGTGGAGTTACTGACAATGAACGGGAATGGTTTCCTAACCTACCATTGAGAGAAATGGAGCTTTTCCGTATTGCTAAACATGCCACTTTTGCCCCTTTTTTAAGGAGAAGAGCTTTAGTGTTCTGTGCTTGGTTCACCGAAAGTAGCATGTGCTGCCAATTTCTTCCTTAATTTTGGTTTGTTGACTTGCTGTCATGTATTGAATTTCCTGTGTTCATTAAGATCTAGCTGTTTGGTGCGTTATGCTTAGCTGTCTTCACTTTCAATGTGTCTTCAAGCATGCCATTTCAATTCAAGTTCACATGGCATGCTTGATGTGTGGTGGTCAACTCTGATCACATCAATGCCATCTTAGCAGCAATAATCTGTTTCATATCTCATCCTATGAGGTTAAGTGGACCGTGAAATCTTGTCATGTTAACAATGCGTACTTAAATCACATGATGTCAATAGGAAACTGCATAGCTAATTAATTTGTAACCATGTGACGTTGTGAATATACTAGCTAAAAAGAAAAGAGGGAGCTATAAGTGGTGGCAGGTATAGAAAAATGGCTGGCGATTGTGAAAGAAAACTGCATGACAGCTGCACTAATAAGCAGACAGTGGTTGAGTGTTGTCACCTAGTACTATAAAGTTTTAGTCTTCTGAAATTGAATTGGTAAAATCCTTCAATTAGTTAGCGTTGGTGTTCATTATCATGGCCCATTCCTCCATTTCAGTGTCAGAATCTGGACCATAGGAGGACCGCGATGTACTATACAGCAACTATTTGCAATCATGTTAGTTATGTATCTGTATCATGATGGAGCATTACATTTAAGAGTAGAAACGTGCACTGCATGTTGGAACCGTTGGTTATAAATATTTAGGCCATAAGGATTACTTCTGTTATCCAGAAACAAGCATCAATTTTACTGTGGTCTAATGGTTAACACCTGATGTTTAAACGCTTCACGTGATTGAAGAAGACATACATCTCATATTTCTGCCCCCTTTTTTTTCGCTTTCAGGGAGGAGAGGAGAGGACAGAACACCATTGGACTGGGAAACCAGGTTAAAGATTGCCCTGGGAGCAGCAAGAGGAGTTGCACACATTCACACCGAGAACAACGGGAGATTTGTTCACGGCAACATCAAGGCCTCTAATGTGTTCATCAACAAGCACGAATACGGCTGTATCTCGGACCTCGGGCTGGCATCACTGATGAACCCGATCACGGCAAGGTCCCGTTCTCTTGGGTACTGTGCACCAGAGGTCGCCGACACAAGGAAAGCATCGCAGTCTTCAGACGTCTACAGCTTCGGCGTCTTCATACTGGAGCTCCTCACGGGGAAGTCACCTGTCCAGATAACCGGTGGCGGCAACGAGGTCGTGCACCTGGTGAGGTGGGTGCAGTCGGTTGTCCGGGAGGAGTGGACCGCCGAGGTGTTCGACGGCGAGCTGCTGCGGTACCCCAACATCGAGGAGGAGATGGTGGAGATGCTCCAGATCGCGATGGCGTGCGTGTCGAGGACCCCTGAGCGGCGGCCCAAGATGGCGGACGTGGTGAGGACGATCGAGGAGGTGCGGCGCAGCGACACTGGGACGCGGCCGTCCACCGAGGCCTCCACTCCGGCTGCCATGGAAGCAGCCCAGAACCGGGCGGAGAGCTCATCGGCGGCGCAGGAACGGTGAGAGTTCGTCGTCCACCGGACGCTCGCAGCCGAAGCTGGTGATTCGTTGCTTCTTGTGTTTTGCTTTTCCACGGTAGGAGCACGGATGGCGGATCCTGTGCTTTTGGCGGGTGCTGTACCATTCATTCTTTTGTGTTAAGATTCCGTGTTACGAAATTGTAACAAAATGTCATGTGGACACGGTGGTCCGATTTGGCAGCAATTGCTCACTGCTGGAGTATCTCTTAGGCCCCGTTTGGTTTGGAGGAGTTAAAGTTTAACTCCATCACATCAATGTTTCCTCAAATACATGAAGTACTAAATGTAGACTAATTGCATGCATGTCGGCACAGATTAGAAGTAATTTACGAGACGAATCTATTAAACCTAATTAGTCTAAGATTGAAAACTTTTTATCAAATAAGACGAAAGTGCTACAGTATTTGTTAAACTTTAACTCCCAAACCAAACTTTAACTCCCAAACCAAACGGGGCCTTAAGCGAAGGAAGAAAAACAGCTGTCTGATCTGCTGACACTGCATTTTGTGCTGCTTTGCTTCGTTGCTTCTTCAGCTCAGTTTATGTTGCTAGATCCGACGTGAATCTGATGCGCTGGAGGCATGGCGATGATTCCATTCAGCGCTATTTTTATATACTTCCTCTGTGTTAAATCAATTGCACATCTTATTTTCTGAGAAGTTAAACTTTTTTAAATTTAACTAAATACATATAAAAATATGCTAATATTTATAATGTAAATAAATATTATTAGTTTAATAGTTGAATATACTAATATTAATAATATTTTTCAAAATCTAGTTAGCCTTAAGAAAATTTGAGTGCAATTTTTTTTGGGGACGGAGAGACTATAGGACAACTTGAACCTGATTATTAAGCATGTTCAGATAAAACCAAAAAAGTAGGGCCCCTCAAGTTAATTATTGACACGGGCTTTTGGCAGCAAAAATAGGCCCTAAACAAAGTGGGCCTATCCCGAGCCTGGCCCAAAGTAGTGTGGGGCTGACACAGTTGAGCATGTCCGGTGGGCATGCATGAGCAGGAATTTTGGGTCCAAAACGACCTCTTTTCTTTTTTCCTGGGCCCGGTTAAGAAATTCTTATTTTAGAGCAGCAGTTTTTGGTTCATGTTTTTCAAAAAAAAGAGAGTTTTTGGTTCATAATACTTCCTCTGTTGTACGCCGTCATACAGTTTGCTATTGCTAGAGCATCAGCAGCTGGTATCATTGGCTCACCTCCAACATTGCATGCTAGCTGGTATCACAGACTTACAACTAAGGCCTTGTTTAGATTGAAGAAGTTAGAAAAATTTGAAAATGTAGCATTTCGTTTGTATTTGACAATTAGTGTCTAATCATGGACTAACTAGACTTAAAAGATTCGTTTCATAATTTACAACTAAACTGTGTAATTAGTTTTTTTTACCTATATTTAATGTTGCATGCATGCGTCCAAAGATTAATGTGATGGAGAGAGTAAAAAAATTCTAATTTTTAGGGGTGATCTAAACAAGGCCTAAATTTGCTTTGCTAAACGGCCAATAGGGTGGTCTCAAGGTGTAGTGTTATAATAATGTTATTCCCTTGTAGTGTGTAGTGTATGTAGCTGATATAGAGTTCTGCAAAGCCATTCAGTCTTGTACCAGTTTTTAGTACTATAGTTATTTTGTTCTGAATAGTGTAGTTAAATAGTTGGTTAGTGAAGGCATGAAGATCGTGAGATGTACTGCTCCATAGAATACATAGTCGAGGCTTTGTGCAACATGTTTCCATTTTCTGTTTGTTATTGATTAGGTCTCTCTGCTTTGGGGTGGGGGTGAAAAGCCATGGCTGAAAGTACTATTTGTTGATCTATTATGAGAGAAAGATATTGTTCCTTCGCTGAAATAGTACAGCTCATAAGACAAGCAAATAGAGAAACACAAGGATTTCTTCTTTTGTGCTTGACTATATGCTAGGAGTAGGAGTGAATTTTTTACTAATACTACTGGCCAGTTCCTAAGCTAATAATGTGGCAACTTTGTTCTAAATTGTTTTCTCCAGCAAACAACACAGTTCAGCGTAGCTAAGCCAGTGATGCAAAGAGTAGCAGTAGTCGGTGATGGAGTAGCAGTATAGTCGGTGATGTAAACCTGGCTTGACACTTCTCTTTAACTGTGTTATATATCTCATCGAATTTCAGTATGGGGTGTTGGATGAATCATATAATTCATATATACTAGGGTCTGTGGCTCTCCAAGGTGAAGAATTTGGTCTGATGTATCCTTTATGTTGTAGTTCTTTTTATTGTTCTTGTAGCTCAGCTAACTCTAAAGATGATGGTGACATCATGGCCGAGGATTGATAGTTTAAGTACACACATGACAGACACTGTTTGGACTGAGGCCTGAACCTAGGCATCTAAAATCGGACACCGAGAAACCTGTTTGGTCCAAGCTGCTTTTTATAGTTGCTAATAACAGGCCTGGAGTTCCATTTTTAAGTTGCTTTTTAAAGTTGCTAACCAAACAGGCTTGGAGTTCCATTTTCCAGTAACTACAACAAGTTAGGGACTAGATGTTGTGCGGTAGCACAACCACTAGAATTATAGAAATAATGTCAAGTTAACGTCAATTTATCTTTTAGGTCTTGTTTGATTGGAATCCAATCCTTCGAAATATTACTTGTAGATGAAAAAATAGTTGCAAATTATTTCACCTCATTCCATCCTAATGTGTTAGGATTGAGTGTAGTGAAGTACAACTAATCAAGCCTTAAAAAAATTTGTAATGTATTCTAGTGTACTTTCGATTGGCATATTGTTACTTGGAGATCAAATTTAACATGCAAACTTGTATAACACAGTCAAGTTTAAGGACAAGTGACAGTTCCACACAATGACACAATTTAATGATTTTGCTTGAAAGAAAACACTGCAGATTATTTTTGACGAACCAAAGGAACACACAAACCTGATATCTTAGCGGTTCAGACAATACATAAAAATAGTCAATAAGATCCTTCCTATGCCACAACATGAAATAGGTCCTTTAATTTTGTTAGACAAACACAAGAGAAGCCTTTCATGTAAAACCACCAGACATAATAGAAGAAAACAAAACGGTTGGGTAGGAAGACACGTCTAGGAAGTACGATGAGTTGGAAGCCTTGGCAGGAACACATGATGCGTGCAGAATTGACTCAATCCACATTCTTCCTCTTCCTGCAATACATAAATACTATGACAAAAAAAGGTCTAGATGGATGATGTTCAAATTAAACTTGCTTTAGTTAGCAAGAGAAGGCTAGCTACCATGTAAAGATGATTTGTAAATTAGTAGTGTTATATTTACAAGAAACAATTGCCAAGACCAGACAATGACGGTAATAATTAGTATACTTCACTTCCATACTAATAATTTTCAACATATAAAATAAGGCAATAACAACTCTTATTAAAGTATGTGCTATATTTACATGAAACAATTGCCAAGAACATACACTTTACTTTCGTACTAATAATTTTCAACATATATATATGAAAGAAGGTAATGACAATTCATCATTCATAAGCTTAATTAATTTATTTCACTTGAAGTTATGCCTCTTTTGAACGCGGGATTCCTATATGACTAATGTGAAATTCCTGCATTCCAAAAGAGGCCATATTACTTTTTTGGTTACAAAAAAATACTGGTCTTCTAGTAAGTGAAATGTAACACCTTAGGTGTTTAGCTCCATAATTGCATTGCATTGCAAGAGCATAAGCATGCATCATTTCATGTTAATTCATGTGGTTGCAACAAATGTGATTTGTTTTTAAAGTTTTGTTTGACTCACATCATGTGACACTATGGAGTTGGTGTAACTAAAGGGTAGAGTAGCTAATTACATCTCACAGCACCTTAGTTATACTTAGGGTCACTAATGGAGTAAGGTTCATGTTGACCAAAATCACTAAAATGCCCTCCAAGGTGTAGTTGACCAGCATTTAGCCCTAGGATGCTCTAGTTTGACCAATTAAAAAGTCTAGCTTAGAGACCTTGCATGGAGGAGCACCCTTAAGCAAAGTTGTAGATAATTTCATAAGAAACAAAAGTTCTAATATGGCCATCTCATGAAAATGATCAGAACATTCTCAAAAATAGCCCACAAGTCAGTATTAGAGGCTGTTTTGGGACTTAGCAATTTTGGCTAAGTGTGAAGCTGAAAACCGTTTCACTGTACCTCACTTTGGCAACTTGTAACTCACAAACCAGGCCGAACCAGTCCTTGAGCTAATTGACAAAGTTATAGTCCTCATGTAGCTCTACCATTTTGGTATTATCATCTTCTGCTAACTCGAGCTGGTTTAGGAGATAATCGGCGCCAAAATCCCTCTGTCAGTCTAAGCCTTGGACACCGATTCAGTCAAAACACGACGTTCAGTAAACGTCATGGCCGACCGGCCGCAGGGCCGTGCTGCCGCGTGGGCGTGCGGTGGCGACCGTACGCCGGCCGGGGCCCACCAGTCAGGCCGCGAGGGCTTCAAGGGCGCCACGACGCCGCGCTCCTCCTCACTCGCGCCTCTGTCTCCTCTCTCGCTCTCTCCACGCTCAAGCGGAGAGAACCGAGCCGCCATTGCCGCTCTTGCTCCGACGAGCTCGCGCACGTTTTCCACCGCACCACCGCGCCTCAAGTCCGGCCAACAGCTACACCTTGAGCCCCTCTACCCACTCGTCCCGTCCCTGCTCTCAGACGCACCTCGGTAAGGACGAATCGCCAGTTCTGCCACCGCCAGACCTCGTCGGCATTCTCCCGCGCGGCGGCTCACCATGGCTGGGGTCTTCGGTGCTTCCACTGCGAGCGCTAGTAGGTGCATTAGGACCGGGGTAGTACGGGGATGCTCACCATGGGTCTCGCCGGAGTTGCCGCCGTCGATGAGTTCACCGTCGACCGCTCTTCCCCCTGCCCTGTCTCGCTGACCGGTGGGCCCTTCTCGTCAGAGCGCGGGCGTGGGCGGGAGGCCATCGCGGGCCGTGTACGGAGAAGTGGGCCGCGCGTGAGATCTGGGCCGTGCGGGCGTGTTGAGCCGGTCCAGTGCCCTTTTTGATTTGTTTGAAATTTCAGTTTCTTTATTATTTCACAGATTTGAATAATATTTGTGATTTTCATATCTAGGGTTTGGTAGATCCAAAAATTGTGATCCAAATTTTGTTGGGTTCCAAATAAAGTGTAGGATCTAAGAAAAATATCAAATGCTTATGTGATGTTGAGTTTCTGGGAGATTTAAATAGGTTTTTGAAATGTGTTTTAGATTGCATGCAAACTTGTTTAAATCATATCTTGAGTTTCAGTGTTCCAAAAATTATGAAATTTGGTGGGTAGGCTAATTTATACTTGCTCTAGTTCTGGTAAAAATTTGGGCAGTAGTGCTTAAGTACTTTTCAAGTTATAATGCTATCTTGTTATTTTAGGAAATACTTAAATGAATTTTTGTAATTTTTCTACATGTGCAATATTCTTATAAATGTTTGGAGAATGTTTTGGTACCTTAAAGTGTCTAAGAAAAATAGGAAATCTGTTGTTTGACACTTTTTAATATGATTTATTAATTATACAAAAATCAGCCTTTTGGGCTAGTGAATTTTGTTTAGGGAGTTTCTTTAAATAAATTTAGTTCAAATTTTTACAGTGGTCTCTTTTTGGTTCCTAGAGTCTCCTGTAATTTTTGTAGAATTTTAGGAGCAGTTTACATATATGTTTAAAATTTCACTTAATTACTTAAGTAAATTAAGAAATGGGTTTAAATAAATATTCTAGGTGGGCACACCTTACTTTCTGGTGTTTTTGTTACCTTTGTGAACTTGTGGTAACATTAGTTTGGTCTTATGGGATGTTTACCACATAAATAAATATTTAATCTTTGCAATTCTAGATTTTCTGGACAGCTGGTAGTATTTCTAGGTTTGACCCTTAATAAAAGTGTTTGCTGGAAAACTTGTGAATACCAAAGTTGTAGTAAACTGGATAAACTAGTTTGTGTCAAAATTTGGGAGCATTTGGCTTAGTAGTTTAGGAGTTATTGCTGTTTTAAGTGACAGTCCAGAATTGGCTGCTCTCTGTTTAGAGAGGACAGATTCTGGAACTTGGGAAATTCGACATGAAAAACTTAGGAATTTAAGGTTGAGGTCTGAAAATGATTTGTAGTGCATTTCTTAAGCTTTCCAGATTGTCTTAGACCATAACTTTTTGGAGTTAGGAATCTTCAGTTATGTTAGAATCTTTGAGCTGCTGTCCAGAATGTCTTACTGTGGTAACCTAAGTAATATTACTCTTGTGTTGTTAGGTGTTAGGGCCTTAACCGAAGAGGAACAGCTGTATCTTAGGTTGAGTAGCTTAGGTAAGTACTTCTCCACCGGAGAAGAGATTTGCACGTACTGATAAAGTGACTTGATAAGATTATTGTTTTTATTTCTGAAATGCATTTCATCCCGAGCATGTTGCACCATTATGCACCCATGATATTTATTGTGCACTCATGCAATAGGTGTTCCGGAGGGGGTAACTCTCCTCGAATTTGAGCCTGTGATTCCGGAGGAAGTCCAGAACCTGCCGGAGCAGCCAGAGGAACCAACCGGCGACGAAGCTCCTGCCGAAGATCTACCCGAGTGTCCTGACCACCGGCCCTCGACCTTTCTGAAAGGCAAGCCCCGGTGCATGCTGAACCCATCAATTTATAAATCTATCTTGAGTACTTTTAATTGTTTAATGCATTAAGTTGTAAGAGTTGTATGAAAACAATTGTTGCATTATACCTGTCCTTGTCCAGATATCGTACTTAACCCTATATTAGGTTTAGGCACGTGTCAATGCTTAGCCCTGCTTAGTACAGTAGAAGTCGGGTGATTTCCGGTCATCCGCGAGATGTAGGAAGGAGTCACGAGTGGCTTTATGTCTATCGTGGATGGAAACATGCTTAAAAATGAAATTGAGACCGGGCGGGAGTTCGATAGTACAGCCGCAAGACACTTCACGTCTTGGGTGTGGAGCTATACCCGTCTGAGTCGTTTAAGGACCGATTCGCTGTACGTCCTTGAGTCATGTTGAATGCAGTCTAACACTTAGTTGGCCGGATAAGTCGTTCCGATCGCGAAGCCGAGTAATGTGATTCAGGCCGGGAATCGAATGGTAGGTTGCTTCTTGGAGGAGAGAAAGGATGTGCTTGGGGACATTGGTGTGAGACCAAGGGGGGGTTAGAGTCCCTATCACCTGGCAGAGTGTCGCCCTTGGGGTCGCGACATTATTCGGACCCGCGATTCCTGAATCATATGAAACGGATATAATAATGATAATTGTTTGATTATAATCAAGTGCATGCTTAGTACAGGTGCTAAGATAGATGACAGGTAAATGCTAAAAATAAATGCTAGTACATGTTAAAGAGTTTAAATTACTTATGCTTTTCCGCAAAAGGTAATGTCAGCCAGCTCCAATTATGAAAGCCTTGCATAATTCTTGGTGTCATCTTATTTCTGGTTTTTGATGGGTAAGTCTAGCTGAGTACATTCCAGTACTCAGGGTTTATTCCCTCCTGTTGCAGATGATATGCTCTATCAAGGCTTCTGCAAAAATTGTCTCCACCCTGCGGGTGACGAAGACTAGATCACTAGGGCGTGATCATCTTTTATGTACTTTCCTGATGCTTTTGCGGGTTGTTGATCAACAAGACTGGCAGTAGTTAAACAACTGGTGTGTGTGTATGCTTCCGCTACTTTATAAACTTGGTTTGTAATATTTGCGACTCCGTGTGTGTAAATTTATTTCGGAACTACTTGTGAAATGTAACGTATGATGTTGTATGTTGAATGATGCGATCTTGGTTGTAAGCAAGTTGGTTTGAAATCCTTCGTGGTTTCGATTGACTACCGGGATTATATGGGCTCAAGTTCGAAAATTTGAGCGTTTCGGTGCTTGTTTTTGTACTTGTGCTCTTATAATTTGGTCGGTTCTGTTACAGCTGGTACCGGAGCATAATTCAACATTAAACACATCGTACGAGTATTTAAAAACAAAAGTATTTGATTATGAAAAGGGGTTAAAACATTAAAAATTATTTTCATAGGTATGCCAGTGATCACATCCCTTAGCCCAAATAAGGACTCTTAGGTGGCTTATTATAAAGACTAACTTGGGGGCCTTGTTTGTTTTCGTTTCGTCGTCCATACGGCATGATATTGTATGGATGCCATCCACTTGGGTGGTAATGTATGGATCAGTTGCCTCGACGCCCTGGTAAGTGTGAGTTGTGAGAGCATGATCGTCCAACCGGCGATCTAGGGGAGAGTAGTTTTGGTGACTTGCATACTTACATGTTTAAACCATGTAACTATATAAGCACTTAATTATGGGAACCTTTATATCGGGTAGCTTTGATACTCAAGTATATACATCAGGGGATGTGTATATGGAAAGTATTTAATTTACTGCTTTCTTGCATGCTGATTTTGGGGAACTGTTGGGCTGAAATGAGATTTTTCTGTAGGTAAACTATCAGCACAAACGAGTAGACCGATAGTTTCGTCTATATGAGAGAACGTATGTATGCCACCGCCTAGCGTTAGAAATTTATGATTCTACTAGGATGAGGGGGCGTACGGAATGTGCATGCATCATGTTTAATTATATCATACATATCATTTACTCCCTCCTTAAAAATTTCAATAGTCCCGACTAAATTAAATTTCGTATCCCCTAAATGATCCTCACTTTCAGTCGTATCTTGTTGCTATAGATGGCACGTACCAAGAGGACCGCTCGCAAGTCCACTGGAGGCAGGGCACCTCGTCACCAGCTCGCTCCACGTGAGCCCCGCCCTGAGCCCACTGAGGTGGAAAGACTGAGGGCTGAGTTGGCCGAAGTGACTGCTGCCCGGAATGCAGTGCGTCAGCAACTGGAGCAAGTGATCCGTGATCATGACCAGGAAACACTTGCAGTCCAGAGATTGACAGTAGCACATCGCAACTGTCAACGCATGCTGGTCCATGTCATGAATCAGAGGGATGAAGCCTGGCACGAGGAGAACGTTCTGAGAGCTTGTCAGTTTGAGCTCGAGCAACAGTTGGAGAATGCTGAAGAATACAATGACAATCTTCATGAAGAAGTGCACCGCCTGAACAACCAGCTAACTCCTCTGCTGCCTCGAAACAACAACGCAGATGAGGACATAGGTTCGGGAATCGCCATGGCTGAAGATGATGAAGAAGTGGAGGTCAATGGGCCCCAAGATGCCGCACCAGAAGAAGCACTAGAAGAAGAAGAAGAAGATGATGAGGAGTTAGAGCCTGTTAGTGATGAGGACGGCGGGGAGATCCTTGACACTGACTCTAAGAACGATGCTTAGAGTAGTCATCACGTAGCTACAATGTTAGGATCGTCTTTTGTGCCCTCCTTGTGTAGGGAGAGGCTTGGTAATAACTTGGCTTTTGGGATGTAAGGTCGAACCCTATGTTTCCTGGATGTTTAGTTGTAACCTGTTAATTTTGATCGCAATTGGATGACTTATTGTGTTGCGTTCGATGATGGTGTCACGATTAGCACCCTTCGGTGCCGCGATGAAACCGAGGGCCTCCTATGGCGCGTGACATAAGGCTGTGCTGCTTGGCACGCGCTGGTATCGAGGTGGCTAGTCATGATCCACCATGGAACTCTACCGTTGAGAAGTCTCTTTGTGGTCAGTTTGAAGTAGCATTTCTCAGACAACTAAAAATGTTGAGATCGAATCCAAGTACCGGGTGAAAGGTCATAAATCACGTAGATATTAATGTAAATGGTTCAGTAACTGCTGTGCTCCTTGTGAGTGAGCCTTTATCAAAGTACATCTTGTTGGATTCCCCTCGCATGATTGCGTCAAGTGATGCGCTTGAATGGATTGTGCGGTTGTGATGAATTATTGTGCCATGAGTATTTTGAGAAGTCTATTTCATGAAGTCAGTTTGACATATTTACAATAATTCGTCTACAAATTTCCTACATCGTCAGTGCTCATTGGCTATGCATTTTGCAGATGTCGTACAATCTCCATCGGGGTCGTGGCAATGAGGATGAGGAACAGCCACCCCCTCCGCCACCACCTACCCCGGCTGAGTTGATGCAGACCGTGGTCGAAGGACAGCGCATGTTGGCAGATGCTATGCGCCAGCTTGCCAATCGAGAGGCTCGTCATGGCCGCAGGGCCCAGAACCCAATCAGTACAGTGATTTCAAGGACTTTCTTGATACTAAGCCCCCGCTCTTTAAGAAGGCGGAGGAACCACTGCAAGCCGATGAGTGGTTGAATACTATTGAACAAAAGTTTCATCTGCTTTGCTTGACCGATGAGCTGAAAACTGAATATGCTTCTCACCAACTACATGGTCCAGCGGGTATTTGGTGGAGCCACTATCGTTCCACACTGCCTGCAAATGCCCCGATTGCTTGGGACCAATTCAAGGCCGCATTCCATGGGAACTATATTCCTCCAAGTCTTATGGCTATCAAGCACACAGAATTTATGAGGCTGTCGCAGGACAATAAAAGCTTGAATATCTACAATCCTTCAACAACCTGGCAAGGTATGCCACAGAGTTTGTGGATACCGATGCCAAGAAAATTGCTAGCTTTAAAAGAGGCCTTGGCCCAAAGCTGATGAAGACTATGGGCACTAGCAAGTGCACTACATTCAATGAATTTATCAGTGATGCTCTGACTCAAGAGAACAATAACTCTATCTATGCTGCTTCTAAGAGCCGCAAGAGGGCACTTGAGGCAGGTGCTTCACAGTCTCGAGCTCCAGCTGCCCCGAGGGCTCCTCCTCGCCCTCCTGCCACAAGTGCTAAGTTTCGTCCTCCGCAAAAGAAGGCGCCAGTGAAGACTGGGTTTCGCAAGGCATATACAGTGGCTCTGCCAAAGGGTAATTCGGGCCAAGGCAGCTCCAGTGTTCCTCCTAGCAACATGCCTTGCTGGAACTGCAACAAGCCAGGCCATTGGTCCAGGAACTGTCCTTACCCTAAGAAGAATGTCAACCAAGGTGGCCGTCAAGGGCACGCTCATTATAACAGTATTGAGGAAATCCCATCTGGTGAGGTTGTCACTGCTGGTAAGTTCCTAGTTGACCAACATCCTGCAGTGGTACTTTTTGATTCAGGTGCTTCGCATTCCTTTATCAGTCCTAAGTTTGCATCAAAGTTTGCACACAAATTGCATACTGTTAAAGGTGGAGGTTATTGCATTAGCGCAGCAAGTGGGAATATTTCCACAAATAAAGTAGTGGGGAATCTTGAGCTTGAGATAGAAGGGCGAAGGTACTCGCTTGCCTTAGTGGTTTTGCCGGGCTTAGGCATAGATGTTATTCTGGGCATGAATTGGATGAGTCAGAATGGGGTACTCATTGATACATCCACTCGGGTAGTTATGCTCAGAGATCCTATAGATCAAAAGGGTTTTCTGATACAACTTCCCAGAAAAGTTGATTTGTCTGGGGAAGTTCATGCTGTGCAAGCAAAGGCGTTGGCCGAAATTTCCGTAGTGAATGAGTTTCCGGACGTTTTTCCCGATGATTTGCCGGGACTCCCTCCGGATCGGGATGTGGAATTTAAAATTGAGTTGTTGCCTGGCACGGCTCCCATCTCTAGGAGACCCTATAGGATGCCTCCGAATGAGCTAGCTGAACTTAAGGTGCAATTGAATGAACTTTTGAAGAAGGGGTTGATTCGTCCTAGTTCATCACCGTGGGGATGTCCTGCTATATTTGTAAAGAAGAAGGATCAGTCATTGCGAATGTGCGTAGATTATAGATCTCTCAATACAGTCACTGTCAAAAATAAGTACCCTCTACCGCGCATCGACATCTTGTTCGATCAGTTGTCTAAAGCTAAAGTTTTCTCCAAGATTGATCTAAGATCTGGCTATCATCAAATTAAAATTCGTCCTGAAGATGTTCCAAAAACCGCCTTCTCTACCAGATACGGTCTTTATGAGTATCTTGTTATGTCCTTCGGCTTGACAAATGCCCGCGCACACTTTATGTACTTGATGAATTCGGTGTTTATGCCCGAATTAGATAAGTTTGTGGTGGTATTTATTGATGACATCCTGATATATTCTGTAAATGAGGAAGATCACGCTGAACATCTGTGTATAGTCCCCACAAGACTGTGTGAACATCAACTATATGCAAAGTTCAGTAAGTGCGAATTCTGGCTTCGAGAAGTACCTTTCCTTGGGCATGTGTTGTCCGATGGAGGAATTATGGTGGACCCCGCCAAGGTACAAGAAGTACTGAACTGGAAGGCTCCTATCTCGGTTCACGAGGTCCGGAGTTTTCTTGGGTTGGCTGGCTATTATCGTCGCTTCATCCCGGATTTCTCCAAAATAGCCAAGACAATGACTCGGTTGCTACAAAAAGACACCAGGTTTGTCTGGACTCCTGAGTGTGATGCGGCTTTTCACCAACTGCGAACCCTCCTAACCTCAGCTCCGATTTTGGCACAACCGGATATCGAGAAACCATTTGAGGTTTATTGTGATGCCTCAGGCATAGGTTTGGGAGGTGTGTTGATGCAGGAAGGCCGAGTGATTGCATATACCTCTCGACAACTTTGGAAACATGAGGTGAATTGTAACAGAACCGACCAAATTATAAGAGCACAAGTACAAAAACAAGCACCGAAGTGCTCAAATTTTTGAACTTGAGCCCATATAATCCCGGTAGTCAATCGAAACCACGAAGGACTTCAAACCAACTTGCTTACAACCAGGATCACATCATTCAACATACAACATCATACGTTACATTTCGCAAGTAGTTCCGAAATAAGTTTACACACACGGAGTCGCAGTTATTACAAACCAAGTTTATAAAGTAGCGGAAGCAACACACGCCAGTTGTTTAACTATTGCCAGTCTTGTTGATCAACATCCCACAAAATCATCAGGAAAGTACATAAAAGATGATCACGCCCAAGTGATCTAGTCTTCGTCACCCGCAGGGTGGAGACAATTTTTGCAGAAGCCTTGGTAGAGCATATCATCTGCAACAGGAGGGAATAAACCCTGAGTACTGGAATGTACTCAGCTAGACTTACCCGTCGAAAACCAGAAATAAGATGACACCAAGGATTATGCAAGGCTTTCACAAGAGGCTAGCTGATATCACATTTTTGCATAAAGGCATAAGTAATTGAGACTCTTATAACCTGTACTAGCAGTTATTTTTAGCATTTACCTGTCATCTATCTTAGCACCTGTACTAATCATGCACTTGATTATAATCAAACAATTATCCTTATTATATCCAGAGCAGGTATGAATTGTGGCAACATTGTATCATTCCCTTAACCACCGGTTCATTTAATGAGATCTACGTTGCCGCTGCTCAAGTCAAGTGCTCACTAACCGGGAGCGACGGCGATTCGAATCGAATTCCTATCCAGCTGGATGGGTATTTCTAACACTCACCGTGCAGACCCCTGCCAGGGTCGCACAGGCCACCGTTTCATATGATTCAGGAATCGCGGGTCCGAATAATGTCGCGACCCCAAGGGCGACACTCTGCCAGGTGATAGGGACTCTAACCCCCCTTGGTCTCACGCCAATGTCCCCAAGCACATCCTTTCTCTCCTCCAAGAAGCAACCTACCATTCGATTCCCGGCCTGAACCACATTACTCGTCTTCGCGGTCGGAACGACTTATCTGGCCAACTAAGTGTTAGACTGCGTTCAACATGACTCAAGGACGTACAGCGAATCGGTCCTTAAACGACTCAGACGGGCATAGCTCCACACCCAAGACGTGAAGTGTCTTGCGGCTGTACTATTGAACTCCCGTCCGGTCTCAATTTCATTTTTAAGCATGGTTCCATCCACGATAGCCATAAAGCCACTCGTGACTCCTTCCTACATCTCGCGGATGACCGGAAATCACCCGACTTCTACCGTACTAAGCAGGGCTAAGCATTGACACGTGCCTAAACCTAATATAGGATTAAGTACGATATCTGAACAAGGACAGGTATAATACAACAAGTGTTTTCATATAACTCCTACAACTTAATGCAGTAAACAATTAAAAGTACTCAAGATTAATTTATAAATCAGTAGGTTCAGCATGCACCGGGGCTTGCCTTTCAGAAAGGTCGAAGGCCGGTGGTCAGGACACTCGGGTAGATCTTCGGCAGGAGCTTCGTCGCCGGCTGGTTCCTCTAGCTGCTCCGGCTGGTCCTGGATTTCCTCCGGAATCACCGGCTCAAACTCGAGGAGAGTTACCTCCTCCGGTACACCTATTGCATGAATGCACAATAAATATCATGGATGCATAAAGGTGCAACATGCTCGGGATGAAATGTATTTCAGAAATAAAAACAATAATCTAATCAAGTTACTTTATTAGTACGTGCAAATCTCTTCTCCGGTGGAGAAGTACTTACCTAAGCTACTCAACCTAAGATACAGCTGTTCTTCTTCGGTTAAGGCCCTAACACCTAACAACACAAGAGTAATATTACTTAGGTTACCACAGTAAGTTATTCTGGACAGCAGCTCAAAGATTCTAACATAACTGGAGAATCCCAACTCCAAAAGATATGATCTAAGACAATATGGAAAGCTTATGAAATGCTCTACAAATTATTTTCAGACCTCAACCCTTAATTCCTAAGTTTTCCATTTCGAATTCCTCAAGTTCCAGAATCTGTCCTCTCTAAACAGAGAGCAGTCAATTCTGGACCGTCACTTAAAACAGCAACAACTCCCAAACTACTAAGCCAAATGTTCCCAAATTTTTACACAAGCTAATTTATCAATTTTACTATAACTTTGGTATTTACAAGTTTTCCAGCAACCACCTTTATCCAAAGTCAAACCTAGAAATACTATCAGCTGTCCAGAAAACCTAAAATTGCAAAGATTAAATATTTATTGATGTGGCAAACATTCTCTAAGACCAAACTAATACTACTACAAGTTTACAAAGGTCACAAAAACACCAGAAAGTAAGGTGTGCCCACCTAGAATATTTATTTAAACTCATTTCTTAATTTACTTAAGTAATTAAGTGGAATTTCAAACATGTATGTAAACTGCTCCTAAAATTCTACAAAAATTACAGGAGACTCTCTGACCCAAAAAGAAGCTACTGTAAAAATTTGAACTAAATTTATTCAGAGGAACTTCCTACACCAAATTCCCAAGCCAAAAAGGCTGATTTTTGTATAAATAACAAAGCACAGTAAAAGTGTCAAACAACAGATTTCTTAATTTTCTTAGACACTCTAGGGTACCAAGACATTCTCCAAAAATTTATAAGAACATTGCGCATGTAGAAAAATTACTAAAATTCATTTAAGTATTTCCTAGAATCACAAGATAGCTTGATAACTTGAAAAGTACTTAAGCACTACTGCCCAAATTTTTACCAAAGCTAGAGCAAGTATAAATTAGCCTACTCACCAAATTTCATAATTTTTGGAACACTGAAACTCAAGATATAATTTAAACAAGTTTGCATGTGATTTAAAACACATTTCAAGGACCTATTTAAATATCCCAGAAAACAAACATCACATATCCAATTTATATTTTTCTAAAATACTACACATCCTGTAGATCCCAACAAAATTTATCTCATAATTTTTGGGCAAGTAAAACCCTAGATCTATATTTTCCAAACTTAACCAAAATTCTGTAGCAAAAATAAATAAAAATGAAAAAGATCTCATTTTATACTGGGCCGGCCCGGGAAAGGATGCGGCCCACGGCGCGCGCGCGTGGCCTGCTCGGGCTCCCGCCCACGCGCGGCACCGACAGGTGGGTCCCCGCGGTCAGTGACAGAGGGCAGAGGGGCGACGAACCGCGAGCTCCGGCGAGCTCAAGCTCGTCGGAGGGGAGCTCGCTCGGGAAACCAAGCACACCCTCGCGTTCTCTGTCACATGGTGCTTCGATTCGTGCAAGAAGGACGGCTTGGGTTGGAGTGGGAGGGGCTCGCCACCACGAGCGGCGGCCGGTGAGGGTCGGGTGGCGGTGTACCGCCGCCGGTGAGGCCGCACGGTCCCAGCTAAGCTCGGTACGAGCTTCACTGCAGCTAGGCGGAGCTATTGAGGTAGGAAGGGAAGACGGAGAGAGGCCCAAGCTACCCCGACCATGGTGAGCCTCCATGGCGGAGCTCCGGTGGCCTCTCGGGAATGGCGGAGGTAACAATGGGGCTCACCTTGAGTTCAATCAAGGCCGCCGGTGGGTCGAGGAGGTGTAGGGTGGTGAGGCGGAGGAATTGGCGTGATTTGGTGGCCGGTGATGAAGTGGAACACGCGCGTGAGCTCGCCGGAGGTGGAGCGGCAATGGCAGCTCGGTTCTGGCGTTTTGAAACCGGAAGAGGGAGGGGAAAGGAATGGAGGCCGCCTCGACGCGTCGTGGCAGTCTTGAAGGCACCGTGGTCTGGCCGGTGGGGCCAGGGCCGGCGTACGGGCGCCACCGCGTCTCCACGTGTCGGCGAGGCCCTGTGGCCGGTCGGCCACTCCCCCTTCACTGACGAACTGAACGAGGCAAACGGTGCCATCGAGCTCGACTGACAGAGGGATTTCATCGCCTCATAGCTCGTGATCGAGGCTGATTCGGTGAGAGCCGTAGTTAACAAAAGTGTAGAGCTACGTGAGGGCTTCAACATTGCCAATAGGGTCGTGAGCCAATTCGGCTTGGTTAGTAAGATACAACGCTCCAAAGTGAGGCACACGAAATCTGAACTGAGTTTCAGTTACTTTCCCCCGACTGAAACTCGATTTTCGAAGCACGCTAACTCATAAACCGTTGGGAACCAGGCTTGGGTGATGTGGACAATGTTGTAGAGCTACATGAGGGCTCCAACTTTGTCAATTGGCTCAAGGACTGGTTTGGCCTGGTTTGTGAGTTATAAGGTGTCAAAGTGGGGTACAATGAAACTGAAAAGTCCAAATTTCCAGACTTAGAATTTTTTTCTAAGTGTTGATCACCACTCAAGCTGACTTATGGGCCATTTTTGAGCATGTTCTGATCATTTTCATGAGATGGCCATATTAGAACTTTTGTTCCTTATAAAATTCTCTACAACTTTGCTTAAGGTTGCTTCTCCATGCAAGATTTCTAAGCTGGACTTTTTAATTGGTCAAACCAGAGCATCCTAGGACCAAAAGGGTGGTCAACCACCTCTTGGAGGGCACTTTAGTAATTTTGGCCAACATGAACCTTGCTCCAAGAGTTACCCTAAGTATAACTAAGGTGTTGTAGGACATAATTGGCCACTCTACCTTTTTGTCACACCAACTATCACGTATCACATGATGTGAGCCAAATAAAATTTCTAAAACAATCACAGTTGTTGCATCACATAAAATAATATGCATGATGCATGCTTATGCTTATGCAAATGCAATGCAATTAAGGAGCTAAACACTTGAGGTGTTACAGCCCTCCCCCCTTATAAAAATCTCGTCCCGAGATTTGGAAAGCGTACCATTCTTCATAGAATTCCTTATAACCATCCCGCAAATAATCTTCCCGTTCCCACGTAGCGTCACTTTCACTACCCTGATTACTCCACATTACTTTATACCACCTAACCACTTTGCTTCTAGTTACTCATTCCTGAGTATCGATCACTCGGACTGGCTTTTCTTCGTAAGTTAAATCGGATTCCAGTCTGATGTCTCCTAAAGGGACTCTTTCCTCGGGAACTTGAAGACACTTTTTGAGCTGAGATACATGGAAGACGTTGAATATGGCACTCATTTCAGGAGGTAACTAGATTTTGTACGCAACAGCTCCACTCTTGCCTATGATCTGGAAAGGACCCACGTATCTTGGCGCAAGTTTCCGCTTAACACCAAAACGTTGGACACTCTTCATTGGAGAAACTTTCAGATAAACGAAGTCTCCAACTTCAAACTCGAGTGGTTTTCTACGACGATCAGCATAACTTTTCTGTCTAGCTTGGGCTGCAGCCATATGTTTTTGGATGGTACGGACTTGTTCCTTAGCTTCATGAACAAAATCAATACCATAATACCTCCTTTCACCAGCTTCTACCTAGTTTAGTGGGGTTCTACATTTACGACCGTATAAAGCTTCAAATGGGGCCATCTTAATACTCTCTTGGTAACTATTATTGTACGAGAATTCGACTAGAGGTAACCATTTTTTCCAAGAACCCTTGGATGATATTACACATGCCCGCAATAGATCTTCCAAGATTTGGTTAACCCATTCCGTCTGACCAGACGTCTGGGGGTGATAAGCAGAGCTTCTCACTAACTTGGTTCCCAGAAGGTGATGCAAGTGCTCCCAAAAGCGAGCAGTGAACTGAGGACCACGGTCAGATATGATAGTACGAGGTATCCCATGGAGCCGGACTATCTGATTGAAGTACAACTCAGCATAGTCAGTGGGACGATAGTCCACTCTAACTGAAATGAAGTGAGCTGACTTGGTTAAGCGGTCCACAATTACCCAGATAGAGTTATGATTTTTGACAGTAGGAGGAAGTCCGACAATGAAATCCATACTTATCTCTTCCCATTTCCAACCTGGGATAGAAAGTGGTTGCAGTAACCCAGCTTTCATGTGTACCGCTTTAACTCTACAACAGGTGTCACATCTAGCAACATATGCCGCTATCTCTTTCCGCATCTTGGTCCACCAATAAAGTGGTTTCAAATCATAATACATCTTATTGCTGCCAGGATGGATGGACAACTTAGAGGAGTGTGCTTCAGACATAATATCATTTCTAAGCTCTCGGTCCTTAGGCATGACTAATCTATCCTTGAACCATAGTACACCCTCTTCATCTACCCTGAACTGTGTAGTTTCTTGCTCTTTCATCTTACGCTTGATGTGAAATATACCAGTGTCAGTCTTTTGGAGCTCAATAATTCTGTTTTTGAGAGTACAACTGACAGTGATGTTGTACAAGACCGCTGGATGTAGAAGGCGAGATCGATGAAAATCAGTTTCAACTAGGGAATGGCAATGAGACTTACGGCTTAAAGCATCCGCAACCACATTTGCCTTGCCAGGATGATAGTGCACTTGAAGGTTATAATCCTTAATCAACTCGAGCCATCTTCGTTGATGCATATTTAACTCGGGTTGGGTGAAGATGTATTTGAGACTTTTGTGGTCTGTGAAGATATTGCAAACATTGCCCAGCAGATAGTGCCGCCAGGCTTTCAAAGCATGAACAACCGCGGCGAGTTCTAAGTCATGTGTTGGATAATTCACCTCATGTTTCCGAAGTTGTCGAGAGGTATATGCAATTACTCAGCCTTCCTGCATCAGAACACCTCCCAAACCTATGCCTAAGGCATCACAATAAACATCAAATGGTTTCTCGATATCCGGTTGTGCCAAAACCGGAGCTGAGGTTAGGAGGGTTCGTAGTTTGTGAAAAGCCGCATCACACTCAGGAGTCCAGACAAACCTGGTGTCTTTTTGTAGTAACCGAGTCATTGACTTGGCTATTTTGGAGAAATCCGAGATGAAGCGACGATAATAGCCGGCCAAACCAAGGAAACTCCGGACCTCGTGAACCGAGATAGGAGCTTTCTAGTTTAGTACTTCTTGTACCTTGGCGGGGTCCACCATAATTCCTCCATCGGACAACACATGCCCAAGGAAAGGTATTTCACGAAGCCAGAATTCGCACTTACTAAACTTTGCATATAGTTGATGTTCACGCAATCTTTTGAGGACTATACGCAGATGTTCAGCGTGATCTTCCTCATTTACCGAATATATCAGGATGTCATCAATAAATACCACCATAAACTTGTCCAATTCAGGCATAAACACCGAATTCATCAAGTACATGAAGTGTGCGGGGGCATTGGTCAAGCCGAAAGACATAACAAGATACTCATAAAGACCGTATCTGGTAGAAAAGGCTGTTTTTGGAACATCTTCCGGGTGGATTTTAATTTGATGGTAGCCCGATCTTAGATCGATCTTGGAGAAAACTTTAGCTTTAAACAACTGATCGAACAAGATGTCGATACGTGGTAGAGGGTACTTATTTTTGACAGTGACTGCATTGAGAGGTCTATAATCTACGCACATCCGCAACGACTGATCCTTCTTTTTTACAAAGATAGCAGGACATCCCCACGGAGACGAACTAGGACGAATCAACCCCTTCTTCAAAAGTTCATTCAATTGCACCTTAAGTTCAGCGAGTTCATTTGGAGGCATCCTATAGGGTCTCCTAGAGATGGGAGCCGTGCCAGGCAACAACTCAATTTTAAATTCCACATCCCGATCCGGAGGGAGCCCCGGCAAATCATCGGGAAAAATGTCCAGAAACTCATTTACTACTGGAATTTTGGCCAATGCCTTTGCTTGCACAGCATGAACTTCTCCAGACAAATCAACTTTTCTGGGAAGTTGTACCAGAAAACCCTTTTGATCTATAGGATCTCTGAGCATAACTACCCGAGTGGATGTATCAATGAGTACCCCATTCTGACTCATCCAATTCATACCCAAGATAACATCTATGCCTAAGCCCGGCAAAACCACTAAGGCAAGCGAGTACTTTCGCCCTTCTATCTCAAGCTCAAGATTTCCCACTACTTTATTTGTGGAAATATTCCCACTTGCTGCGCTAATACAATAACCCCCACCTTCAACAGTATGCAATTTGTGTGCAAACTCTGATGCAAACTTAGGACTGATAAAGGAATGCGAAGCACCCGAATCAAAAAGTACCACTGCAGGATGTTGGTCAACTAGGAACTTACCAGCAGTGACAACCTCACCAGATGGGATTTCCTCAATACTGTTATAATGAGCGTGCCCTTGACGGCCACCTTGGTTGACATTTTTCTTAGGGTAAGGACAGTTCCTGGACCAATGGCCTGGCTTGTTGCAGTTCCAGCAAGGCATGTTGCTAGGAGGGACACTGGAGCTGCCTTGGCCTGAATTACTCTTTGGCAGAGCCACTGTATATGCCTTGCGAAACCTAGTCTTCACTGGCACCTTCTTTTGCGGAGGACGGAACTTAGCACTTGTGGCAGGAGGGCGAGGAGGAGCCCTCGGGGCAGCTGGAGCTCGAGACTGTGAAGCACCTGCCTCAAGTGCCCTCTTGCGGCTCTTAGAAGCAGCATAGATAGAGTTATTGTTCTCTTGAGTCAGAGCATCACTGATAAATTCATTGAAGGTAGTGCACTTGCTAGTGCCCATAGTCTTCATCAGTTTTGGGCCGAGGCCTCTTTTAAAGCTAGCAATTTTCTTGGAATCGGTATCCACAAACTCCGTGGCATACCTTGCCAGGTTGTTGAAGGATTGCAGATATTCAGTCAAACTTTTATTGCCCTGCGACAGCCTCATAAATTCTGTGTGCTTGATAGCCATAAGACCTGGAGGAATATAGTTCCCACGAAATGCGGCCTTGAACTGATCCCAAGCAATAGGGACATTTGCAGGCAATGTGGAACGATAGTGGCTCCACCAAATACCCGCTAGACCATGTAGTTGGTGAGAAGCATATTCAGTCTTTAACTCATCAGTCAAGCGAAGTAGACGAAACTTTTGTTCAATAGTGTTCAACCACTCATCAGCTTGCAGTGGTTCCTCCGCCTCCTTAAAGAGCGGGGGCTTAGTATCAAGAAAGTCCTTGAAATCGCTGTACTGATTGGGTTCTGGGCCCTGGCGGCCATGACGAGCCTCCCGGTTGGCAAGCTGGCGCATAGCATCAGCCAGCATGCGCTGCCCTTCGACCACGGTCTGCATTAACTCAGCCGGGGTAGGTGGTGGCGGAGGGGGGTGGCTGTTCCTCATCCTCATTGCCACGACCCCGACGGAGATTGTATGACATCTGCAAAATGCATAGTCAATGAGCACTGACGATGTGGGAAGTTTGTAGATGAATTATTTTAAATATGTCAAACTGACTTCATGAAATAGACTTCTCAAAATACTCATGGCACAATAATTCATCACAACCGCCCAATCCGTTCAAGCGGATCAAAGGGACGCAATCATGCGAGGGTATCCATCAAGATGTATTTTGATAAAGGCTCACTCACAGAGGCACAACAGTGACTGAACCATTTACACTAAAGTCTATGTGAGTTTTGATCTTTCGCCCGGTACTTGGATTCGATTTCAAAGTTTTTAGTTGACTGAGAAAGCTACTTCAATCTGACCACAAGAAGACTTCTCAACGGTAGAGTTCCATGGTGGATCATGACTAGCCACCTCGATACCAGCGCGTGCCAAGCAGCACAGCCTTATGTCGCGCGCCATAGGAGGCCCTTGGTTTCGTCGCGGCACCGAAGGGTGCTAATCGTGACACCATCATCGAACGCCACACAATAAGACATCCAATTGCGATCGAAATTAACAGGTTCCAACTAAACATCCAGGAAACATAGGGTTCGACCTTACACCCAAAAAGTCAAGTTATTACAAAGCCTCACTCCAACCCCAGGAGGCACAAAAGATGATCCTAACATCATAGCTACGTGATAACTACTCTAAGCATCGTCCTCAGAGTCGGTGTCAAGGATCTCCCCGCCGTCCTCATCACTAACAGGCTCTAACTCCTCATCTTCTTCTTCTTCTTCTTCTGGTTCTTCTTCTGGTTCGGCATCTTGGGGTCCGTTGACCTCCACTTCATCATCATTTTCAGCCATGAAGATTCCCGAACCCATGTCCTCATCTGCGTTGATATTTCTAGGCAGCAGAGGATTTAGCTGGTTGTTCAGGCGGTGCACTTCTTCATGAAGATTGTCATTGTATTCTTCAGCATTCTCCAACTGTTGCTCGAGCTCAAACTGATGAGCTCTCAGAACGTTCTCCTCGTGCCAGGCTTCATCCCTCTGGTTCATGACACGGACCAACATGCGTTGACAGTTGCGGTTTGCTACTGTCAACCTCTGGACTGCAAGGGTTTCCTGGTCACGATCACGAATCACTTGCTCCAGTTGCTGACGCGCTGCATTCCTGGCAGCAGTCACTTCAGCCAACTCTGCCCTCAGCCTTTCCACCTCAGTAGGCTCAGGGCGGGGCTCTCGTGGAGCGAGCTGGTGATGAGGTGCCCTGCCCCCAGTGGACTTGCGAGCGGTCCTCTTGGTATGTGCCATCTGTAGCACAAGACACGACTTCAAGTGAGGATCATTTAGGGGATACGAAATTTACTTTAGTCGGGAGTACTGAAATTTTTAAGGAGGGAGTAAATGATATGTATGATATAATTAAACATGATGCATGCACGTTCCGTACGCCCTCTCACCTTAGTAGAAACCTAAAGTTCTAACGCTAGGCGGTGGCATACATACGTTCTCTCATATAAGCGAAACTATCGGTCTACTCGTTACGCTGTTAGTGTACCTGCAGAAAAATCTCATTTCAGCCCAACAGTTTCCCAATATAAGCACACAAGAAAGCAGTAATTTAAATACTTTCCATATACACATCCCCTGATGTATATACTTCAGTATCAAAGCTACCCGATATAAAGGTTCCCACAATTAAGTGCTTACGTAATTACATGGTTTAAACATGTAAGTATGCAAGTCACCAAAACTACTCTCCCCTAGATCGTCGGTTGGACGATCATGCTCTCACAACTCACACTTACCAGAGCGTCAAGGCAATTGATCCATACATTACCACCCAAGTGGATGGCATCCATACAATATCACGCCGTATGGACGACGAAACAAAAACAAACAAGGCCCCCAAGTTAGTCTTTATAAAAAGCCACCTAAGAGTCCTTATTTGGGCTAAGGGATGTGATCACTGGCATACCTAAAAATAATTTTTAGTGTTTTAACCCTTTTTCATAATTAAATACTTTTGTTTTTTAAATACTCGTACGATGTTTTTAATGTTGAATTATGCTCCGGTACCAGCTGTAACAGAACCGACCAAATTATAAGAGCACAAGTACAAAAACAAGCACCGAAGTGCTCAAATTTTCGAACTTGAGCCCATATAATCCCGATAGTCAATCGAAACCACGAAGGATTTCAAACCAACTTGCTTACAACCAGGATCGCATCATTCAACATACAACATCATATGTTACATTTCGCAAGTAGTTCCGAAATAAGTTTACACACACGGAGTCGCAGTTATTACAAACCAAGTTTATAAAGTAGCGGAAGCAACACACGCCAGTTGTTTAACTATTGCCAGTCTTGTTGATCAACATCCCACAAAAGCATCAGGAAAGTACAAAAAAGATGATCACGCCCAAGTGATCTAGTCTTCGTCACCCGCAGGGTGGAGACAATTTTTGCAGAAGCCTTGGTAGAGCATATCATCTGCAACAGGAGGGAATAAACACTGAGTACTGGAATGTACTCAGCTAGACTTACCCGTCGAAAACCAGAAATAAGATGACACCAAGGATTATGCAAGGCTTTCATAAGAGGCTAGCTGACATCACATTTTTGCATAAAGGCATAAGTAATTGAGACTCTTATAACCTATACTAGCAGTTATTTTTAGCATTTACCTGTCATCTATCTTAGCACCTGTACTAATCATGCACTTGATTATAATCAAACAATTATCCTTATTATATCCAGAGCAGGTATGAATTGTGGCAACATTGTATCATTCCCTTAACCACCGGTTCATTTAATGAGATCTACGTTGCCGCTGCTCAAGTCAAGTGCTCACTAACCGGGAGCGACGATGATTCGAATCGAATTCCTATCCAGCTGGAGGGGTATTTCTAACACTCACCGTGCAGACCCCTGCCAGGGTCGCACAGGCCACCGTTTCATATGATTCAGGAATCGCGGGTCTGAATAATATCGCGACCCCAAGGGCGACACTATGCCAGGTGATAGGGACTCTAACCCCCCCTTGGTCTCACGCTAATGTCCCCAAGCACATCCTTTCTCTCCTCTAAGAAGCAACCTACCATTCGATTCCCGGCCTGAACCACATTACTCGGCTTCGCGGTCGGAACGACTTATCCGGCCAACTAAGTGTTAGACTGCGTTCAACATGACTCAAGGACGTACAGCGAATCGGTCCTTAAACGACTCATACGGGCATAGCTCCACACCCAAGACGTGAAGTGTCTTGCGGCTGTACTATCGAACTCCCGCCCGGTCTCAATTTCATTTTTAAGCATGGTTCCATCCACGATAGCCATAAAGCCACTCGTGACTCCTTCCTACATCTCGCGGATGACCGGAAATCACCCGACTTCTACCGTACTAAGCAGGGCTAAGCATTGACACGTGCCTAAACCTAATATAGGATTAAGTACGATATCTGAACAAGGACAGGTATAATGCAACAAGTGTTTTCATATAACTCCTACAACTTAATGTAGTAAACAATTAAAAGTACTCAAGATTAATTTATAAATCAGTAGGTTCAGCATGCACCGGGGCTTGCCTTTCAGAAAGGTCGAAGGCCGGTGGTCAGGACACTCGGGTAGATCTTCGGCAGGAGCTTCGTCGCCGGCTGGTTCCTCTAGCTGCTCCGGCTGGTCCTGGATTTCCTCCGGAATCACCGGCTCGAACTCGAGGAGAGTTACCTCCTCCGGTACACCTATTGCATGAATGCACAATAAATATCATGGATGCATAAAGGTGCAACATGCTCGGGATGAAATGCATTTCAGAAATAAAAATAATAATCTAATCAAGTTACTTTATTAGTACGTGCAAATCTCTTCTCCGGTGGAGAAGTACTTACCTAAGCTACTCAACCTAAGATACAGCTGTTCTTCTTCGGTTAAGGCCCTAACACCTAACAACACAAGAGTAATATTACTTAGGTTACCACAGTAAGTTATTCTGGACAGCAGCTCAAAGATTCTAACATAACTGGAGAATCCCAACTCCAAAAGATATGATCTAAGACAATCTGGAAAGCTTATGAAATTCTCTACAAATCATTTTCAGACCTCAACCCTTAATTCCTAAGTTTTCCATTTCGAATTCCTCAAGTTCCAGAATCTGTCCTCTCTAAACAGAGAGCAGTCAATTCTGGACCGTCACTTAAAACCGCAACAACTCCCAAACTACTAAGCCAAATGTTCCCAAATTTTGACACAAGATAATTTATCAATTTTACTATAACTTTGGTATTTACAAGTTTTCCAGCAACCACCTTTATCCAAAGTCAAACCTAGAAATACTATCAGCTGTCCAGAAAACCTAAAATTGCAAAGATTAAATATTTATTGATGTGGCAAACATTCTCTAAGACCAAACTAATACTACTACAAGTTCAAAAAGGTCACAAAAACACCAGAAAGTAAGGTGTGCCCACCTAGAATATTTATTTAAACTCATTTCTTAATTTACTTAAGTAATTAAGTGGAATTTCAAACATGTATGTAAACTGCTCCTAAAATTCTACAAAAATTACAGGAGACTCTCTGACCCAAAAAGAAGCTACTGTAAAAATTTGAACTAAATTTATTCAGAGGAACTTCCTACACCAAATTCCCAAGCCAAAAAGGCTGATTTTTGTATAAATAACAAAGCACAGTAAAAGTGTCAAACAACAGATTTCTTAATTTTCTTAGACACTCTAGGGTACCAAGACATTCTCCAAAAATTTATAAGAACATTGCGCATGTAGAAAAATTACTAAAATTCATTTAAGTATTTCCTAGAATCACAAGATAGCTTGATAACTTGAAAAGTACTTAAGCACTACTGCCCAAATTTTTACCAAAGCTAGAGCAAGTATAAATTAGCCTACTCACCAAATTTCATAATTTTTGGAACACTGAAACTCAAGATATAATTTAAACAAGTTTGCATGTGATTTAAAACACATTTCAAGGACCTATTTAAATATCCCAGAAAACAAACATCACATATCCAATTTATATTTTTCTAAAATACTACACATCCTGTAGATCCCAACAAAATTTATCTCATAATTTTTGGGCAAGTAAAACCCTAGATCTATATTTTCCAAACTTAACCAAAATTCTGTAGCAAAAATAAATAAAAATGAAAAAGATCTCATTTTATACTGGGCCGGCCCGGGAAAGGATGCGGCCCACGGCGCGCGCGCGTGGCCTACTCGGGCTCCCGCCCACGCGTGGCACCGACAGGTGGGTCCCCGCGGTCAGTGACAGAGGGCAGAGGGGCGACGAACCGCGAGCTCCGGCGAGCTCAAGCTCGTCGGAGGGGAGCTCGCTCGGGAAACCAAGCACACCCTCGCGTTCTCTGTCACATGGTGCTTCGATTCGTGCAAGAAGGACGGCTTGGGTTGGAGTGGGAGGGGCTCGCCACCACGAGCGGCGGCCGGTGAGGGTCGGGTGGCGGTGTACCGCCGCCGGTGAGGCCGCACGGTCCCAGCTAAGCTCGGTACGAGCTTCACTGCAGCTAGGCGGAGCTATTGAGGTAGGAAGGGAAGACGGAGAGAGGCCCAAGCTACCCCGACCATGGTGAGCCTCCATGGCGGAGCTCCGGTGGCCTCTCGGGAATGGCGGAGGTAACAATGGGGCTCACCTTGAGTTCAATCAAGGCCGCCGGTGGGTCGAGGAGGTGTAGGGTGGTGAGGCGGAGGAATTGGCGTGATTTGGTGGCCGGTGATGAAGTGGAACACGCGCGTGAGCTCGCCGGAGGTGGAGCGGCAATGGCAGCTCGGTTCTGGCGTTTTGAAACCGGAAGAGGGAGGGGAAAGGAATGGAGGCCGCCTCGACGCGTCGTGGCAGTCTTGAAGGCACCGTGGTCTGGCCGGTGGGGCCAGGGCCGGCGTACGGGCGCCACCGCGTCTCCACGTGTCGGCGAGGCCCTGTGGCCGGTCGGCCACTCCCCCTTCACTGACGAACTGAACGAGGCAAACGGTGCCATCGAGCTCGACTGACAGAGGGATTTCATCGCCTCATAGCTCGTGATCGAGGCTGATTCGGTGAGAGCCGTAGTTAACAAAAGTGTAGAGCTATGTGAGGGCTTCAACATTGCCAATAGGGTCGTGAGCCAATTCGGCTTGGTTAGTAAGATACAACGCTCCAAAGTGAGGCACACGAAATCTGAACTGAGTTTCAGTTACTTTCCCCCGACTGAAACTCGATTTTCGAAGCACGCTAACTCATAAACCGTTGGGAACCAGGCTTGGGTGATGTGGACAATGTTGTAGAGCTACATGAGGGCTCCAACTTTGTCAATTGGCTCAAGGACTGGTTTGGCCTGGTTTGTGAGTTATAAGGTGTCAAAGTGGGGTACAATGAAACTGAAAAGTCCAAATTTCCAGACTTAGAATTTTTTTCTAAGTGTTGATCACCACTCAAGCTGACTTATGGGCCATTTTTGAGCATGTTCTGATCATTTTCATGAGATGGCCATATTAGAACTTTTGTTCCTTATAAAATTCTCTACAACTTTGCTTAAGGTTGCTTCTCCATGCAAGATTTCTAAGCTGGACTTTTTAATTGGTCAAACCAGAGCATCCTAGGACCAAAAGGGTGGTCAACCACCTCTTGGAGGGCACTTTAGTAATTTTGGCCAACATGAACCTTGCTCCAAGAGTTACCCTAAGTATAACTAAGGTGTTGTAGGACATAATTGGCCACTCTACCTTTTTGTCACACCAACTATCACGTATCACATGATGTGAGCCAAATAAAATTTCTAAAACAATCACAGTTGTTGCATCACATAAAATAATATGCATGATGCATGCTTATGCTTATGCAAATGCAATGCAATTAAGGAGCTAAACACTTGAGGTGTTACATGAATTACCCAACGCATGACTTAGAACTCGCCGCAGTTGTTCATGCTTTGAAAACCTGGCGGCACTATCTGTTGGGCAATGTTTGCAATATCTATACAGACCACAAAAGCCTCAAATACATCTTCACCCAACCCGAGTTAAATATGCGTCAAAAAAGATGGCTCGAGTTGATTAAGGATTATAACCTTCAAGTGCACTATCATCCTGGCAAGGCAAATGTAGTTGCGGATGCTTTAAGCCGTAAGTCTCATTGCCATTCCCTAGTTGAAACTGATTTTCATCGATCTTGCCTTCTACATCCAGCAGTCTTGTACAACATCACTGTCAGTTGTACTCTCAAAAGCAGAATTATTGAGCTTCAAAAGACTGATCCTGGTGTATTCCACATAAAACGCAAGATGAAAGAGCAAGAAACTACACAGTTCAGGGTAGATGAAGAGGGTGTACTATGGTTCAAGGATAGGTTAGTTGTGCCTAAGGACCGAGAGCTTAGAAATGCTATTATGGTTGAAGCACACTCCTCTAAGTTGTCCATCCATCCTGGTAGCAATAAGATGTATTATGATTTGAAACCATATTATTGGTGGACCAAGATGCGGAAAGAGATAGCTGCATATGTTGCTAGGTGTGACATCTGCTGTAGAGTTAAAGCTGTGCATATGAAAGCTAGGTTACTTCAACCACTTTCTATCCCAGGTTGGAAATGAGAAGAGATAAGTATGGATTTCATTATCGGACTTCCTCCTACTGTCAAAAATCATAACTCCATCTGGGTAATTGTAGACCGCTTAACCAAGTTGGCTCACTTCATTCTGGTTCGAGTAGACTATCGTCCTACTGACTATGCTGAGTTGTATTTTAATCAGATAGTCCGGCTCCATGGGATACCTCGTACTATCATATCTGACCGTGGTCCCTAGTTCACTGCTCGCTTTTGGGAGCACTTGCATCACCTTCTGGGAACTAAGTTAGTGAGAAGCTCTGCTTATCACCCCCAGACATCAGGACAGACGGAACGGGTTAACCAAATCTTGGAAGATCTGTTGCGGGCATGTGTAATATCATCCAAGGGTTCTTGGGAAAAATGGTTAGCTCTAGCCGAATTCTCGTACAATAATAGTTACCAAGAGAGTATTAAGATGGCCCCATTCAAAGCTTTGTACGGTCGTAAGTGTAGGACTCCACTGAACTGGGTAGAAGCTGGTGAAAGGAGGTATTATGGTATTGATTTTGTTCATGAAGCTGAGGAACAAGTCCGTGCCATCCAAAAACATATGGCTGCAGCCCAAGCTAGATAGAAAAGTTATGCTGATCGTCGTAGAAAACTGCTCGAGTTTGAAGTTGGAGACTTCGTTTACCTGAAAGTTTCTCCAATAAAGAGTGTCCAACGTTTTGGTGTTAAGCGGAAACTTGCGCCAAGATACGTGGGTCCTTTCCAGATCATAGGCAAGAGTGGTGCTGTTGCGTACAAAATCCAGTTACCTCCTGAAATGAGTGCCATATTCAATGTCTTCCATGTATCTCAGCTCAAAAAGTGTCTTCGAGTCCCTGAGGAAAGAGTCCCGTTAGGAGATATCAGGCTTGAGTCTGATTTAACTTACGAAGAAAAGCCAGTCCGGGTGATAGATACTCAGGAACGAGTAACTAGAAGCAAGGTGGTTAAGTGGTATAAAGTGATGTGGAGTAATCAGGGTAGTGAAAGTGATGCTACATGGGAACAGGAAGACTATTTACGGGATGGCTATAAGGAATTCTATGAACAATGGTACGCTTTCCAAATCTTAGGACGAGATTTTTATAAGGGGGGAGGGCTGTAACACCTCAGGTGTTTAGCTCCATAATTGCATTGCATTGCATGAGCATAAGCATGCATCATTTCATGTTAATTCATGTGGTTGCAACAAATGTGATTTGTTTTTAAAGTTTTGTTTGACTCACATCATGTGACACTATGGAGTTGGTGTAACTAAAGGGTAGAGTAGCTAATTACATCTCACAGCACCTTAGTTATACTTAGGGTCACTAATGGAGCAAGGTTCATGTTGACCAAAATCACCAAAATGCCCTCCAAGGTGTAGTTGACCAGCATTTAGCCCTAGGATGCTCTAGTTTGACCAATTAAAAAGTCTAGTTAGAGACCTTGCATGGAGGAGCACCCTTAAGCAAAGTTGTAGAGAATTTCATAACGAACAAAAGTTCTAATATGGCCATCTCATGAAAATGATCAGAACATGCTCAAAAATGGCCCACAAGTCAGTATTAGAGGCTGTTTTGGGACTTAGCAATTTTGGCTAAGTGTGAAGCTGAAAACCGTTTCACTGTACCTCAATTTGGCAACATGTAACTCACAAACCAGGCCGAACCAGTCCTTGAGCCAATTGACAAAGATGTAGTCCTCATGTAGCTCTACCATTTTGGTATTATCATCTTCTGCTAACTCGAGCTGGTTTAGGAGATAATCGGCGCCAAAATCCCTCTGTCAGTCTAAGCCTTGGACACCGATTCAGTCAAAACACGACGTTCAGTAAACGTCATGGCCGACCGGCCGCAGGGCCGTGCTACCGCGTGGGTGCGCGGTGGCGACCGTACGCCGGCCGGGGCCCCACCAGTCAGGTCGCGAGATCTTCAAGGGCGCCACGACGCCGCGCTCCTCCTCACTCGCGCCTCTGTCTCCTCTCTCGCTCTCTCCACGCTCAAGCGGAGAGAACCGAGCCGCCATTGCCGCTCTTGCTCCGACGAGCTCGCGCGCGTTTTCCACCGCACCACCGCGCCTCAAGTCTGGCCAACAGCTACACCTTGAGCCCCTCTACCCACTCGTCCCGTCCCTGCCCTCAGACGCACCTCGGTAAGGACGAATCGCCAGTTCCGCCACCGCCAGACCTCGTCGGCATTCTCCCGCGCGGCGGCTCACCGTGGCTGGGGTCTTCGGTGCTTCCACTGCGAGCGCTAGTAGGTGCATTAGGACCGGGGTAGTACGTGGATGCTCACCATGGGTCTAGGAGAGGGTCCCGAGGTCACCGCCGGCGAGGAGCATCACCACCGCCCCGCCGGTCCGCCATGCCCGCCACCATCCCCCATAGCCGCAGCCATTGCTCCAATTAGTGGCACCCCTAGGTGCGCAAGGGAGAGGCGAACATGCCTGTGCCCTTGGTCTCGCCGGAGTTGCCGCCTGCGACGAGTTCACCGTCGACCGCTCTTCCCCCTGCCCTGTCTCGCTGACCGGTGGGCCCTTCTCGTCAGAGCGCGGGCGTGGGCGGGAGGCCGTCGCAGGCCGCGTACGGAGAAGTGGGCCACGTGTGAGATCTAGGCCGTGCGGGCGTGTTGAGCCGGCCCAGTGCCCTTTTTGATTTGTTTGAAATTTTAGTTTCTTTATTATTTCATAGATTTGAATAATGTTTGTGATTTTCATATCTAAGGTTTGGTAGATCCAAAAATTGTGATCCAAATTTTGTTGGGTTCCAAATAAAGTGTAGGATCTAGGAAAAATATCAAATGCTTATGTGATGTTGAGTTTCTGGGAGATTTAAATAGGTTTTTGAAATGTGTTTTAGATTGCATGCAAACTTGTTTAAATCATATCTTGAGTTTCAGTGTTCCAAAAATTATGAAATTTGGTGGGTAGGCTAATTTATACTTGCTCTAGTTCTGGTAAAAATTTGGGCAGTAGTGCTTAAGTACTTTTCAAGTTATAATGCTATCTTGTTATTTTAGGAAATACTTAAATGAATTTTTGTAATTTTTCTACGTGTGCAATGTTCTTATAAATGTTTGGAGAATGTCTTGGGACCTTAAAGTGTCTAAGAAAAATAGGAAATCTGTTGTTTGACACTTTTTAATATGATTTGTTAATTATACAAAAATCAGCCTTTTGGGCTAGTGAATTTTGTTTAGGGAGTTTCTTTAAATAAATTTAGTTCAAATTTTTACAGTGGTCTCTTTTTGGTTCCTAGAGTCTCCTTTAATTTTTGTAGAATTTTAGGAGCAGTTTACATATATGTTTAAAATTTCACTTAATTACTTAAGTTAATTAAGAAATGGGTTTAAATAAATATTCTAGGTGGGCACACCTTACTTTCTGGTGTTTTTGTGACTTTTGTGATCTTGTGGTAACATTAGTTTGGTCTTATGGGATGTTTGCCACATAAATAAATATTTAATCTTTGCAATTCTAGGTTTTCTGGACAGCTGGTAGTATTTCTAGGTTTGACCCTTAATAAAAGTGTTTGCTGGAAAACTTGTGAATACCAAAGTTGTAGTAAACTGGATAAACTAGCTTGTGTCAAAATTTGGGAGCATTTGGCTTAGTAGTTTAGGAGTTATTGCTGTTTTAAGTGACAGTCCAGAATTGGCTGCTCTCTGTTTAGAGAGGACAGATTCTGGAACTTGGGAAATTCGACATGGAAAACTTAGGAATTTAAGGTTGAGGTCTGAAAATGATTTGTAGTGCATTTCTTAAGCTTTTCAGATTGTCTTAGACCATAACTTTTGGAGTTAGGAATCTTCAGTTATGTTAGAATCTTTGAGCTGCTGTCCAGAATGTCTTACTGTGGTAACCTAAGTAATATTACTCTTGTGTTGTTAGGTGTTAGGGCCTTAACCGAAGAGGAACAGCTGTATCTTAGGTTGAGTAGCTTAGGTAAGTACTTCTCCACCGGAGAAGAGATTTGCACGTACTGATAAAGTGACTTGATAAGATTATTGTTTTTATTTCTGAAATGCATTTCATCCCGAGCATGTTGCACCATTATGCACCCATGATATTTATTGTGCACTCATGCAATAGGTGTTCCGGAGGGGGTAACTCTCCTTGAATTCGAGCCTGTGATTCCGGAGGAAGTCCAGGACCTGCCGGAGCAGCCAGAGGAACCAACCGGCGACGAAGCTCCTGCCGAAGATCTACCCGAGTGTCCTGACCACTGGCCCTCGACCTTTCTGAAAGGCAAGCTCCGGTGCATGCTGAATCCATCAATTTATAAATCTATCTTGAGTACTGTTAATTGTTTAATGCATTAAGTTGTAGGAGTTGTATGAAAACAATTGTTGCATTATACCTGTCCTTGTCCAGATATCGTACTTAACCCTATATTAGGTTTAGGCACGTGTCAATGCTTAGCCCTGCTTAGTACGGTAGAAGTCGGGTGATTTCCTTTCATCCGCGAGACGTAGGAAGGAGTCACGAGTGGCTTTATGGCTATCGTGAATGGAAACATGCTTAAAAATGAAATTGAGATCGGGCGGAAGTTCGATAGTACAGCCGCAAGACACTTCACGTGTTGGGTGTGGAGCTATGCCCGTCTGAGTCGTTTAAGGACCGATTCGCTGTACGTCCTTGAGTCATGTTGAACGCAGTCTAACACTTAGTTGGCCGGATAAGTCGTTCCGACCGCGAAGCCGAATAATGTGATTCAGGCCGGGAATCGAATGGTAGGTTGCTTCTTGGAGGAGAGAAAGGATGTGCTTGGGGACATTGGCGTGAGACCAAGGGGGGGTTAGAGTCCCTATCACCTGGCAGAGTGTCGCCCTTGGGGTCGCGACATTATTCGGACCCACGATTCCTGAATCATATGAAACGGTGGCCTGTGCGACCATGGCAGGGGTCTGCACGGTGAGTGTTAGAAATACCCCTCCAGCTGGATAGGAATTTGATTCGAATCGCCGTCGCTCCCGGTTAGTGAGCACTTGACTTGAGCAGCGGCAACGTAGATCTCATTAAATGAACCGGTGGTTAAGGGAATGATACAATGTTGCCACAATTCATACCTACTCTGGATATAATAATGATAATTGTTTGATTATAATCAAGTGCATGCTTAGTACAGGTGCTAAGATAGATGATAGGTAAATGCTAAAAATAAATGCTAGTACAGGTTAAAGAGTTTAAATTACTTATGCTTTTCCGCAAAAGGTAATGTCAGCCAGCTCCAATTATGAAAGCCTTGCATAATTCTTGGTGTCATCTTATTTCTGGTTTTTGACGGGTAAGTCTAGCTGAGTACATTCTAGTACTCAGGGTTTATTCCCTCCTGTTGCAGATGATATGCTCTACCAAGGCTTCTGCAAAAATTGTCTCCACCCTGCGGGTGACGAAGACTAGATCACTAGGGCGTGATCATCTTTTATGTACTTTCCTGATGCTTTTGCGGGTTGTTGATCAACAAGACTGGCAGTAGTTAAACAACTGGTGTGTGTGTATGCTTCCGCTACTTTATAAACTTGGTTTGTAATATTTGCGACTCCGTGTGTGTAAATTTATTTCGGAACTACTTGTGAAATGTAACGTATGATGTTGTATGTTGAATGATGCGATCTTGGTTGTAAGCAAGTTGGTTTGAAATCCTTCGTGGTTTCGATTGACTACCGGGATTATATGGGCTCAAGTTCGAAAATTTGAGCGCTTCGGTGCTTGTTTTTGTACTTGTGCTCTTATAATTTGATCGGTTCTGTTACAGCTGGTACCGGAGCATAATTCAACATTAAACACATCGTACGAGTATTTAAAAACAAAAGTATTTGATTATGAAAAGGGGTTAAAACATTAAAAATTATTTTCATAGGTATGCCAGTGATCACATCCCTTAGCCCAAATAAGGACTCTTAGGTGGCTTATTATAAAGACTAACTTGGGGGCCTTGTTTGTTTTCGTTTCGTCGTCCATACGGCGTGATATTGTATGGATGCCATCCACTTGGGTGGTAATATATGGATCAGTTGCCTCGACGCCCTGGTAAGTGTGAGTTGTGAGAGCATGATCGTCCAACCGGCGATCTAGGGGAGAGTAGTTTTGGTGACTTGCATACTTACATGTTTAAACCATGTAACTATATAAGCACTTAATTGTGGGAACCTTTATATCGGGTAGCTTTGATACTGAAGTATATATATCAGGGGATGTGTATATGGAAAGTATTTAATTTACTGCTTTCTTGCATGCTGATTTTGGGGAACTGTTGGGCTGAAATGCGATTTTTCTGCAGGTACACTAACAGCACAAACGAGTAGACCGATAGTTTCGTCTATATGAGAGAACGTATGTATGCCACCGCCTAGCGTTAGAAATTTATGATTCTACTAGGATGAGGGGGCGTACGGAACGTGCATGCATCATGTTTAATTATATCATACATATCATTTACTCCCTCCTTAAAAATTTCAATAGTCCTGACTAAATTAAATTTCGTATCCCCTAAATGATCCTCACTTTCAGTCGTATCTTGTTGCTACAGATGGCACGTACCAAGAGGACCGCTCGCAAGTCCACTGGAGGCAGGGCACCTCGTCACCAGCTCGCTCCACGTGAGCCCCGCCCTGAGCCCACTGAGGTGGAAAGGCTGAGGGCTGAGTTGGCCGAAGTGACTGCTGCCCGGAATGCAGCGCGTCAGCAACTGGAGCAAGTGATCCGTGATCGTGACCAGGAAACACTTGCAGTCCAGAGATTGACAGTAGCACATCGCAACTGTCAACGCATGCTGGTCCATGTCATGAATCAGAGGGATGAAGCCTGGCACGAGGAGAACGTTCTGAGAGCTCGTCAGTTTGAGCTCGAGCAACAGTTAGAGAATGCTGAAGAATACAATGACAATCTTCATGAAGAAGTGCACCGCCTGAACAACCAGCTAAATCCTCTGCTGCCTCGAAACAACAACGCATATGAGGACATGGGTTCGGGAATCACCATGGCTGAAGATTATGAAGAAGTGGAGGTCAATGGGCCCCAAGATGCCGCACCAGAAGAAGCACCAGAAGAAGAAGAAGAAGATGATGAGGAGTTAGAGCCTGTTAGTGATGAGGACGGCGGGGAGATCCTTGACACTGACTCTAAGAACGATGCTTAGAGTAGTCATCGCGTAGCTACAATGTTAGGATCGTCTTTTGTGCCCTCCTTGTGTAGGGAGAGGCTTGGTAATAACTTGGCTTTTGGGATGTAAGGTCGAACCCTATGTTTCTTGGATGTTTAGTTGGAACCTGTTAATTTCGATCGCAATTGGATGACTTATTGTGTTGTGTTCGATGATGGTGTCACGATTAGCACCCTTCGGTGCCGCGACGAAACCGAGGGCCTCCTATGGCACGCGACATAAGGCTGTGCTGCTTGGCACGCGCTGGTATCGAGGTGGCTAGTCATGATCCACCATGGAACTCTACCGTTGAGAAGTCTCTTTGTGGTCAGTTTGAAGTAGCATTTCTCAGACAACTAAAAATGTTGAGATCGAATCCAAGTACCGGGCGAAAGGTCATAAATTTGAGCGCTTCGCAAGCTCGACGGGAGGGAGAGAGGACCCCAAACCCTCTCTACCGCTCAAATTCCACCGCCTTTATAAATGTGCTAACACCACCAAGTGATCTCGTCATGTGTGAGTGTGTTAGCATTTTCACAATCATTTTTCGAGGCGATATTAGTTCTATCCAAATGCATATGATTATGAAATGCACATCTAGAGGCACTTAGGAGTTCAATAGACGCGTCATTCCCCTCTTTATAGTACGGCTATCTATCCTATAATGTAACCACACCCACTAGGTGTCTTGGTTACTAAAACATAACCCTTAAGCATATACCTTTGCCTTGATCACGTAGGGTTGCATCCAAATCCAAGTGTGGCCATCAT
Source organism: Saccharum hybrid cultivar R570 (assembly GCA_038087645.1). NCBI lineage: Eukaryota > Viridiplantae > Streptophyta > Magnoliopsida > Poales > Poaceae > Saccharum > Saccharum hybrid cultivar. The sequence continues at coordinate 3,126,851 of JAQSUU010000088.1, forward strand.
GATCACCATGTCCATCTTGCCACCAACCTTGGAATGTACTAATCCTCATATGCTACATACAACTTAGGCATAGGATTAGTACTTAGGCATTGTCACTAATTACCAACACCAAACATAGGACTTTCAATCTCCCCCTTGTTGGTAATTGGTGACAAGCCTTACACAAAGATATTATGATAAAAGTTTGATTGAACCCATGTCACATTGTCCAAGTATATTACCATGTGTAAGAATTATGGACATGTGATCATGAATTCAAATTGATAGCAATGGCTCCCCCTACATGTATGCTATATGTTTGGATTTTGGAAGCATACATGTTAGATAGGAAAGATTAGGAGCATTGACTACCAAAAGGTGCTAAGTGTTTAAGATTATAGACCTTTGAAGCGTGATACCATCGGAGTAGCGATAAACACCATCTTAGCACCTTGTGTAGTTAGATTCCACTTGGAAAAGCACAAACATAACTAGAAACCTCGTGAGATCAACATTATAAGCAAGGTTCTAGTACCACTTTGAAAAACATGAAGCAAGAAAAATCTAACTACTTCCTATTCATGCTAGTACTTCAATGCATCATTCAAATTATACTAGCAAGTCACCACACAAGCAATGTATCGAAGAAAAAGAAATGCATAACTATGCATCATACATATGAAGCGCACATGGAAATGCAACATTCATGTTTAAGAGCTTGCTCCCCCTACTTGTGTGCTCAAAATTTTAGTTGATCCCCTTCTTTTATCATTTTCTCCCCTTTTAGAATCTATCTTTGTGAACAACATTTTTCTCCCCCTTTGTGCTTCTCCCCCTTTGAGTTCTATCTTTGTGAACAATATTTTCTCCCCCTTTGGCACCAAAGACCACAAGAGACCAATTTTAGATAGATTATCATGTTGAATTATGGGGTGAGGAGATAAAGTTTGTGATTCAACCTAGATTGCTTGCATAAATAAAATACTTCGGTTTGATCCAAGGGCAAACTTCTTCACACCTTACTAGAAGGGTTATCATACACTATGTTGAAGCAAATATTTAGATAAGTTTTCTAGATTAAACACTTAGGATCACAAGCTACTTAAACAAGTTATATGCTACCACTAGATCATACATAGCAAAGAAACAATAGTGGCACCATATAACCTTCAAACTCATTTGATTTTCATGAATGAGCCTAGAACATAAGAAATTATGACTAGATGCACTAAAAAAGTCCTTAGCATAGAATGTATGACATGTCAACCAATTGTACCTTGGGGCTCGAAGGAGAGGCATGTCATATATGGGGTGCATCAACTCATGTTGGAGAAGTCAAGTATGTTCAACTCATTCTTTAGCTTGTGAAATCTCTTCTCATCAAGTGGCTTGGTGAATAGATCGGCTAATTGATCTTCGGTGCCCACACTCTCAATAGCAATGTCACCCTTTTGTTGATGATCTCTAATAAAGTGATGGCGAACATCAATATGCTTTGTTCTTTGATGTTGAACCGGATTATTGGTTAGCTTCACGGCACTTTCATTGTCACATAGCAATGTCACATTCTTGAAATTGATTCCAAAATCCTTCAATGTTGCCTTCATCCACAAGATTTATGCACAACAACTACCCGCGGCGATGTATTCGGCTTCGGCGGTAGATAGTGCAATACTATTTTGCTTCTTGGATGACCATGAGACAAGTGATCTTCCCAACAATTGACAAGTCCTGGATGTGCTCTTTCTCTCAACTTTGTCACCGGCATAGTCGGAATCTGAATATCCAACTAGCTCAAAGCTTGCACCTTTGGGATACCATAATCTAACATCTTGTGTATGCTTTAAGTACCTTAATATTCTCTTTGTTGCCTTCAAATGACTTTCTCTTGGTGAGGCTTGAAATCTTGCACACATGCATACACTAAACATCACATCGGGCCTTGATGCCGTCACATAGAGTAGGCTATCAATCATTGATCTATATAGCTTTTGATCCACCATGTTGCCATTCTTGTCACTATCTAAGCTTCCACTAGTGCTTATTAGAGTAGTGATTCCTTTTGCATCTTCCATATCAAACTTCTTTAGCATATCCTTTATGTATTTGGTTTGGCTTACAAATGTTCCTTCCTTTATTTGTTTAATTTGAAGTCCAAGAAAGAAACTAAGTTCACCAATCATTGATATTTCAAATTCCTTTGCCATCATTTTCCCAAACTCATCACAATAATCTTGATTGGTTGAACTGAATATGACATCATCAACATATATTTGCAATACAAACAAGTCTTTCCTAATCTTCTTGGTGAATAGTGTTGTATCAACTTTGCCCATGACAAATCCTTTGGATAGCAAGAAATCTCTTAATCTTTCATACCATGCTCTAGGTGCTTGCTTCAATCCATACAAAGCTTTCCTTAACTTATATACATGGTTGGGTTTCTTGTCATCTTCAAAACCGGGAGGTTGCTCCACATACACCTCCTCTTGAATGTACCCATTGAGAAATGCACTCTTCACATCCATTTGGTATAGCTTGATATTGTGAGCACAAGCATAGGCAAGTAATATCCTAATTGCTTCTAATCTTGCAACCGGGGCATATATTTCACCAAAGTCAAGACCCTCTATTTGTGTGTAACCTTGAGACACTAGTCTTACTTTGTTCCTTACTACTATCCCATCTTGATCTTGCTTGTTGTGAAAGACTCATCTTGTTCCGATGACATTGTGATCCTTAGGCCTCTCAACTAGTTCTCATATTTCATTTCTCTTGAAGTTGTTGAGCTCTTCATGCATTGCATTTACCCAATCCGGATCTCTCAATGCTTTATCAATGTCCTTGGGTTCTTCCATTAACAAAAAAGAAGAGTGAGCACAAAATGATGCCAATCTTGATCTAGTTTGAACTCTCCTTTGTATGTCACCAATGATGGAATCCAATGGATGGTCTCTTGTAATGTTAGTTGGTTGAAGCACTTGGACTTGATTGCTTGGATGTTGATGTTGATCATAAGTTGGAGATGATGAACTAGCCACTTGTTGGTCTTGTTACACTTGAGATGATGTACTAGCTTGATTTTGCATTAGAGAACCACTTGCTTGAGTAATTAGACTTTGGAGCACTTGATCTTTGTTGTCATCCACATCAATCACTTGCTTTGGCCTAATATCATAAATATCCATTTCCTTTATAGCATTACTCAATTGAGTTCCTCTCACATCATCCAAGTTTTCTTCTTCATTTTGAGAGCCATTTGTTTCATCAAACTCAACATCATGCACTTCTTCAAGTTGACCACTAGCCAAATTCCAAACTCTATAAGCTTTGCTAGTAGTTGAGTAACCAAGTAGGAAGCCTTCATCACATTTCTTCTTAAACTTGCTCAATCTAGTGCCCTTCTTCAAGATATAGCATTTGCAACCAAATACTCGAAAGTATGCAATGTTGGGCTTTCTTCCATTTAAGATCTCATATGGTGTCTTCTCTAGAAACTTGTGGCAATAGAGGCGGTTGCTATAGAAGCAAGCCGTGTTGATTGCTTCGGCCCAAAATGAATGACTCACATTATACTCATTCAACATTGATCTTGCCATATCAATTAAAGTTCTATTCTTCCTCTCAACTAAGCCATTTGATTGAGGTGTATACTTGGCTGAGAATTGATGTTTGATTCCAAGCTCATCACATAGCTCATCAACTCTTGTGTTTCTAAACTCACTTCCATTGTCACTTCTTACTTTCTTGATTGTGGTCTCAAACTCATTTTGCACTCTCTTGATGAACTTCTTGAATATGTCAAATACATCACTCTTGTCCATAAGAAAGAATACCCATGTGTATCTAGTGAAATCATCTATAATCATAAAGCCATACTTGTTGCCACCAATGCTTATGTATGTAGTTGGCCCAAATAGATCCATGTGCAACAACTCAAATGCCTTGGAAGTACTCATGATGCTTTTCAATAGATGAGTGTTGCCTACTTGCTTTCTGGCTTGACATGCACTACATAGCTTATCTTTCTCAAATGTGACATCCTTGAAGCCTCTAACTAAGTCATGCTTCACTAACTTATTCAATTGCTTCATGCCAACATGACCAAGTCTTCTATGCCATAACCAACCCATACTTGATTTGGTGAGCAAGCATGTTGAAAGTTGAGTGTCACTAGCATTGAAATCAATCAAGTATAGATTCTCATATCTAAAACCCTTGAAGATTAAATTAGAGCCATCAACACTAACTATCTCCACATCATCAACACCAAATATGCACTTGAAACCTAGATCACACAATTGAGCAACCGACAACAAGTTGAAATTGAGCTTTTCAACTAGTAGCACATTGGAGATGCTATGATCATTTGAGATTGCAATCCTTCCAAGAGCCTTTACATCACCCTTGCTATTGTCACCAAAAGTGATGCTATCAATGCCACTATCATTTGATTTGAGCGAGTTGAACATTCTTGAATCACCGGTCATATGTTGAGAGCACCCACTGTCAAGCACCCAATGCCTTCCTCCGGCCTTGTAATTGACTTACAAAACAAATTAATGTTTCTTAGGTACCCATACTTGCTTGGGTCCTTGGAGGTTAGTCACTAAGCTCTTTGGTACCCAAATGTCCTTCTTCTTTGGACCCACAATTGGTGTACCAACAAACTTAGCATGCACACCTTTCTCACCCTTGGTAAGTACATAACAAGAATCAAAAGGAGTGTAAGGTACATTAGCATTTTTCTTATTCTTGTTCATTTTGTTGCAATTAATCTCTAGATGCCCAGCTTGTTTGCATCTATAGCAATAACGACCATTGCCCTTCACAAAGCGAGGCTTTGGAGTAGCAAAGGCCACCTTGCCCTTCTTGGGAGTATAGCCCAAACCCTCTTTATTAAGAGAGAACCTTTGGCTACCCAAGCATTTTAGCAAGCGGGCATCCCCACCATAGGCATTGCCTAATGCGCAGGTGAGATCATCCACATCTCTCTTGAGAGTCTCATTCTCAACCACAAGTGATGAATCACTAGTAGTAGAGGTAGAGTTGGTTGTGGTGGATGATGATGAGCTCCATGAAGCATTAGTAGGACCAATAAATAAAGAATCATCAATAATATCACATGTTAGTCTAATATCACAAGTGACAATCACTTGCTCCTCCTTAGCTTCCTTCATGAACTTCTCCAACTTGAGGTCCTTTTCCTTGATGAGCTCAAGTAGAGTGGAGTGGGCTTCCTTAAGCCTAGTGTGAGCAACTTCAAGGTCCTCGTGGTCTTCCTTTAGACACTCACGAGAGGCCTCTAGCTTATTAAAGGATTTCCTAAGAGCTTTGAGCTCTTGTTCAATTCCTTTGCACTCCTTACTCTTTTTGAGAGCAACAAGCTCCTCCATCAAGGAATCATTTTCATTGCTCTTGGCAATGAGCTCTTGTTCCAAGATTTTATATTTCTTGGTGGTCCTCTTGTAGCCCTTACTCATTTGATCTATTATGCCTAATAGATCATCCTTGGAGTAGTCCTCATCCTCCTCATCATCACTCCTATAACCATCACTAGCACAAGAATCATCATCACTATCATTATATTTTACCTTGGTAGGCTTGGCCATAAGGCATGTCGATGTAGTGTCGAAGATGGATGGCTTGTTGGAGAGGGCGATGCTTGCAATGGCTCGCCGAGTGGTCCTCTCATCATCACTAGAGCTATCATCATCACTATCGGAGTTATCACTATACCAAGTGACCACATAGCCATCACCCTTCTTCTTCTTATTGATAGTGAAGCTCTTCTTCTCTTTCTTCTCCTTCTTGTCCTTCTTGTTCTTCTTCAACTTCAACTCTCCATCATGATATCTTTTGTCTTCATAGGGGCACTTTGCCACTACATGATCGGGGCTATTGCAATTGTAGCACAGCACCTCCTTTGCCTTCATAAAGTTCCTTCTCTTTCTTGCACCATAGCCTCTCTTCTTCATAAACCGACCCATCTTTTGCACTAGAAGGGCCATGGTATCATCATCAAATGGATCATCATCATCATCAACCTTGCTCTTGCCCTTGAAAGAAGAAGCCTTGAATGCGGTGGTCTTCTCTTGCTTGACCTTGATCTCCTTCTTCTCATCTTCATCTTCATCATCATCATATTGAGCATCGGTCATGACATCTCCAAGCACTTGGTTTAGAGTCACCTTGTCCAAACCCTCTCTTTGGATCATCTTTCTCAAGATAGCAAACTTCTTAGGTAAGTTCATCAAGAACTTATGTGAGAAGTCCTTGTCCTTGACATCTTCTCCTAGGCTCTTGAGATCATTGACAATAACTTGTAGCCTATAGAACATCTCCGGTATGGACTCATCATCCATCATCTTGAAGCTTGCAAACTTATCCTTGAGCATATAGAGCTTGGCACTCTTTACCGTTGAAGTGCCCTCATATGTTTCCTCTAATCTTGTCCACACTTGACTTGCCATCTCAAGATCCTTGATTTGCTCAAAGACCTTTGCATCAATCCCATTGTAGAGAGTATTGAGAGCCATAGTGTTGCATTGGTTGTTGATGCGGTCATTGTTGGTGAGGTTGTCGGGATCAATGATAGCATAATCATAGTGTGTCACCTCTCAAACGTTCTCATGAATAGAGGCAATATATTGCTTCATCTTTCTTTTCTAATGATCAAAAGATGTGACACCATCAAAGAATGGAGGCTTGCCCCCGACATGGTTGAACACAACTTGAGCCATCTTACACCGAGGTTGTTAAGCCTTGCAAACGGTGACCATGGCTCTGATATCACTTGAAAGGTCTTGATGGCTAGAGGGGGGTGAATAGCCTTTTAAAATTTTCTACAAAGACAAGCTAAACAAGTTTATCAATATAACAAGTAGCGAGATGTGAGTTTTGCTTAGCCTATGGGGTTTTTGCAAGCCACCTAACCAATTCATAATTCTAGTATATTTGCACTCAACCGCACAAGTCAAACTGAGAAGGTAACTACAACTACAACTAGCAAGCTACACAAAGGAGCTACTCTAGCAAAGCTAACTAGCTAGCAAAGATAACTAAGAAGGTAATGCGGAGTTGAGTTAGGAGAGTTTCACCGAGGGGTGAACTAATGAGCCAACCAATATAATCAACAATGAATACCAAGACAACCGAACACCGGGATCAATCAATCACAATATGAAAGTAATGACACAAAGATTTATCCCGAGGTTTACGTGCTTGCCGGCACGCTAGTCCCCGTTGTGTCCCTCTTCACCACGTGGTTCGGTGGCTAATCGGTCACACACCGAGCCTCTCAAAAGGCGCCACAAGAACCTACCAAATGGCAAAATGTTACAAATGACACGAGCAATTCACTAACGTTGCCTTTGGCACTTCGCCGAGGTAGGCACAAACCCCTCACAATCACCGGAGGTGGCCAAGAACAATCACCAACTCTTGCCAACCCCTCCAAGCTGCTCCAAACCGTCTAGGTGGCGACAACCACCAAGAGAAACAAGAATCCCACAGCAAATCAACCACCAAGTGCCAACTAGATGCAATCTCACAATGTAAACGTACTTGGATCACTCAATCTCACTTCGAATATGCAAAGAAGCAAGAGAGATGAGTGGGAGGGGAGTTGCTTAGCTCAAAGTGCTCACAAGTATGTCAAATGTTCAAGAGTAAGAGCCTTGAGCCGGCCAACAAGTATTTATAGACGTACCCCTTCGAATATAGCCGTTAGAAACTTGAAACAGCAGAAGTCACGCTGACTGGACGCGCCGATCGTACAACGGCTACGCTGCGAAGCACCGACCAGACGCGCTGGTCGCGCAGACTAGACCCGCTGGGTGCAACCGGACGCGCTGGTCCTGTAACTGACCGGACGCGCTGGTCAAGTCTGAGCAGCGCTCAATGAAACAGTGACCGGACGCGCTGTAGAACTGACTGGACGCCACAGTGCCAGCGTCCGGTTGGAGTCTAGTAAGCTCCCTGAACGACCGGACGCGTCCGATCGACTGTGACCGGACGTGCTGCGCGTCTGATCATCAAACTAAAACACGCGCAGACGCTGAACGCTGACCGGACGCGTCCGGTCAACCAGAGACCGCGTCCGGTCCAGCGTCCGGTCACCTCTGTGACCTCTGTTTGCCTCCATTTCTTTTTCGACTTCCGGCGTAGTGAAAAATAGTCGTTTTAACTCCTCGAAAACGCCTGAATCCCGTCGAACTCTCTCTACTGCTCAAATTCCACCGCCTTTACAAATGTGCTAACACCACCAAGTGATCTCGTCATGTGTGAGTGTGTTAGCATTTTCACAATCATTTTTCAAGACGATATTAGTTCTATCCAAATGCATATGATTATGAAATACACATCTAGAGGCACTTAGGAGTTCAATAGCCGCGTCATTCCCCTCTTTATAGTATGGCTATCTATCCTATAATGTAACCACACCCACTAGGTGTCTTGGTTACTAAAACACAACCCTTAAGCATATACCTTTGCCTTGATCACGTAGGGTTGCATCCAAATCCAAGTGTGGCCATCATGATCACCATGTCCATCTTGCCACCAACCTTGGAATGTACTAATCCTCATATGCTATATACAACTTAGACATAGGATTAGTACTTAGGCATTGTCACTAATTACCAACACCAAACATAGGGCTTTCACACGCTACCTAGGAGGAGGAAGAGTTGGGAGGGGGGAGGATGGCGAGATGGGCGACCATCGCAGCGGCCATGAACATCATCCAAGTGCGGCAAGGTACAATGAGGGAGTAGTTGGAGTGAGCAAGGTTTGGAGGCGGCGCTGAAGATGAACAAGTCCTGCACAGGAAGGTCTCCATCGACACTGATCTTATCGACGCGAAAAAGGGCGAGATGCTGGTGGGTCGCCAGGATGGAAAGCAGCTGTCTCCGGGGATCCCCATGAAATCCTGTCAGGTGCGCGTACATGCGGGAGATCACCCGGGGCTCCACAAGCTTGAAGGCGACGCTGAAGGGGGCGTTCCACGAGGTGGTGCCTGATGTTCTGATAGGGGCCTTGCTCTCGTCCGGGAAGGACTCATCATCGTCCCTATGGGAGACGTAGCGCTCCATCATCACCCACTTGGGTGGCAAGTTATTATTAGCGGCGGTGGCAGACATGGTGATCGATGGACCTACCTTCAAACAGATTGAGGGGAGGAAATACAGTCAGAGGCTAGGACCAGATCAATGTGAGGACGAATCGAGAGGGAGAGCTCTAAGATGAGGTGCCTTACTTACCCACGGAGAAGTAAGCCGCTGCCGCCCAGCCACACCAGGCGTCAAGAAGAGATGCGGCGGAGGCAGCGGGGCGATCCGGCGGTGCGGCGGCTTCGTGGCTGGCTGGCTGAGTATATACGATCGAGGACATATGCACTTTGGGCCATTATTGGGCATTTATTACTTGATTTTTTAGGAGAAATTTTATTTATTACTTGATGAGAGCAGCTGTACGTGTTAGGCTAGGCCTGGCTGCCTTTTGTTTTTTTTTCCAAGACTACAAATATGCCCGTGCATACGTGAGCTTGTTGCACGGGCACTTAGATCACACGTGGCTAGAACGATCACGTCATATGTTTGAATACATTTTGAAATCGAACTTGTACGGGTCTGGTCGCATGCTATCAAACTTGTACTCCCTCTATCCTAAAATAAGTGACGTTTTTTATTTTCAGACATCTTGTTTGACCGCTCGTCTTATTTAATTTTTTTGTGTAAATTATAATTATAAAATAAATAAATCATTATTAAAGTATCTAAAATGATAAAATAAGTCATAACAAAATAGATAATATTTATATAAAAATTTTAAATAAGACGAATAGTCAAACGAGATGTCTAAAAATAAAAAACATCACTTATTTTGGGATGGAGGGAGTATGGTACAAGATAGAGTGATAGACTATAAAAGCATTCTGTAATCCCATCCATTTTAAAGTGAGACTATGTATTATGTTTGAACATGTCACTCTAACTCGTAGTCACGAGAGAGATTTGGTCAGTTAGATATAGATGGTTGTGAGCAATGTAGACAAGACAAAAAAGAAGTAAATGTATTCATACGTTGCAACAGAATCATTCTGCTTTTGTTATAATTTGTACTTCAAACACGTCATCGATTTATCAAATTAAACCAAAGTACTCGCTTCCTCCAAAAAATAATACACTTCTATGTGTATTTATTGCATTGCGTGGAAGCCCTCCAGCCTCGTCTCCTACATGGCTGCGGTGCCCCAATGCAGACGGCGGAGGAGGCCACACTGGGATACGTGCATGTTGCAAGTGTATACTTCAAATGTTTCAGATGTTTTAGATGTATGTTGCAAGTGTTTCATACGGTTGTTGTAAAAGTAGATCAGGATGTTGCATATGTTGTAATGGTTATACACGTATGTTGCAAGCATCAATCCTCAATGTTTCATCTGTTTTTTAAATGTATGTTGCAAGTGTCTTTATCTGGATGTTGCATATGTTTCACATATATGTTATAAGTGTTTTATCTTGATGTTGCGTGTGTTTGCAATGGTTTTCAAGTGTTTTTTTTTAGTTTTTTTTGCAAGTGTTTCAGACGCATGTTTCAAATGTTTCATATGCCTTTAGACGTATTTTGCAAGTGTTGCATATCGATGTTTCAAAAGTAGATTAATGTGTTGCGCATGGGATGCGTGTAGGAAGCGGGAGGGGGCGCGAGCGCGTGGTGCAAGGTCCGTGTGGGCGCGCGAAACGCAGGTGCAGGTGAGGCGTGCTGGCATGGGCACGGAGTGCAGGCGCATGCGGGGGAAACAAATCAGCACGATCGAACGTCCGGGCAGGGGCCAGCTGTTCCAAAGCCAGACATTGCCACATTGGTGACACTCGCTTTCTCTACCAACACAGTTTGTCCTTATATTATAAGTATGTTTTGCTCCCTCGCCCACCAACCAGCTCGCAAGCACTCTCTTGGCCTCCTTTGCTCTGGCTAAAGATAAGTATGCAGCCCGTAGCCCGTTGGCACGGCACGAAGCCCACTATTTTAGCTCGGCACGAGCACGGCACGACCTGATATTCCATAGGCCCGGGCCAACCCGGCCCGGTGCATAGGGCCATGCTTGGGCCATCAGCTAGGCACGCCAGGTGGCGCGGCCTGGCCCGTAATTTAGTGGGAGGCCCGGTGCCCGGCATGGCCTCCTAAAGGCCCATCCAATTCACTTCCACACAAACCCTAACTTCATCCGACTCCCCTCCCACCCGCGCCGCACTCACATTCTCCCGCGACCCCCACAACCTCAAACCGCATCCCCATGTCATGCCACAGTCCCGCAACTGCGACATTGCCTCCACAGCCTCCCACAGTGCCGACGATGGCCACCTCCTCCTCACCCCCGCGTCCACCATGGCTTCGCCCTGCTGCACACTGGCCTCGTTCTCCATACTAGCGCGCAAGACGACACCGAGTGCGGCCTCCAAATAGGGCCTGCTCCACGGCTCCATGCAGGGCTCGTCCTCAATGGCTTCGGCCTCCTTCGCGACCCGGCGGCCTGCTCACTCCCTCCTACTTCATGACGCGGTGGTGGCGCTCAGTGGTAAGGATGGCAACAGGGCAGTTTTGGGTTGGATATCCGTGGGTTTCAGGTCTTGTGGGTTCAGGTTCGGGGATGATTTCTCACCCACGGTTTTCGAGTTCAGGGCCCCGAAAGCAATCAGGTTTAGTTTCGGGTTTGGTTTTCCACCCATGGATATCCAATGGATATCCGAAATAAATCATTTGGAATTAAAACTCATGTTTTATAATATGCTAATAATAACTTGTTTATTTAGATTATTAAATTTATTCTATGTTGACTCATGAAAATATTTATTATTTGTTGCCTCTTGTTTATATATGTGAATATGTGTATATATATCATGCATATGTTTATATAAAGTCCTTATTGCTCTTACTATGTTGCCATACAAAGCGGGTTTCGGGTATCCAATGGTTTGGTTTTGGGGACGGATTATCAGCCGAATCGGTGTTCGGTGCGGTTTCGGGTTTCGGGTTCGGGTGCACAGAGACTCCACCCGATCCGAATCCGCCCCGTTGCCATCCTTACTCGGTGGCATGGATGCGGGCCTCGGGCCGGCCTGGCCTGCTAAAAAGGTTGTGCTTTCTAGGCCGGCCTGGCATGAAAAGTGGCCTGACAGGCCATGTTTGGGCCGTTGCCTAGGCACGAAGGACTGAGGCGGCACGCCGGACCCTGCCGTGTCGTGCCTGGTCAAGCCGTGACTGGCACGGACCATGTCGGGCCGGGCGGCCCGTTTGCTCATCTATAACTCCGGCAACCGGCATCAACATTCAACACCCAGCTCGCAAGCGCGCGCGGTTCTCGTAAGTAAAACATCGACATCAACACCACCGCTTCCCCCCATTTGCTCCAGCAGGTTGGCACCACGAGGTAGAGCAGGCGACATGGGCGACTTCTTCTTGGCCCACGCTGCCGTCCCGCTCTTCCTCCTGCTCCTCTCGTCGTCACGGCTGCCGTCGCCTGTTGCCACCGCGTGCGCCTCACCATGGTGTCGGGCGGCGCTACTACTCCATCTTCAGCTTTGGCGACTCCTACACCGACACCGGCAACAACCCCGTGGCCTACGCATGGTACGGCATCCCCGACCCCGACACGCGCCTGCCCTACGGCTCCACCTTCTTCGGCCGCTACTGCGACGGTCGCCTCGTCATCGACTTCATCGGTGCGTGTCCGCGTGCCCTGCTTTCATCCATTGTCGTTGTCCGACGTCGGTCGGATACAGACAATTGACCGATCGCCGCTCCGCTCTGATCCGCCCACATGCAGCTGTAAGCGCAACGGGGACAGGGAGAGCTCTGCTTTCCGCCGCGGCGCCAACTTGGCGGTAGCGAGCGCCACCGTCGTCGACGCGAGCATCTTCCACCACGACGGGGACGACTCTGTGTTAGCGTCTCTCCCTGTTCTTGATCTGCAATTCTGCACGCAGAGTGCCAGGAGTTCTTCGGCAGCTCGCTCTTCTTCGTCGGCGAGCTCGGGATCAACGACTACAGCGACTTCTTGTTGGACACCGGCCGGGGGCAGTGTTCAACAGGTAAGATCATTGGTTCCAGACGTCATCAGCACCATTTCCATGGCCACGAGGTAACCACTCAGGCACTCACTCACTCCTCTCCACTAGTGACGACTGACGACTCGCAATGGTACGGTAACGGTGGTTAGTTCACGTACAGAGGTTGATCAAGCACGGGCGACAAGTTTGGTGGTTTCAGGGATGCTTTCGGTGGGATGCGTGCCGCCGATCCTCGCCCAGTTCGCCGGCACCGACTCGGCAAGCTATGACCCATGGACAGGGTTGTGCCTGAAGGAGCTGAACGAGCTGTCCGTTCACCACGACACGATGTTGCAAGAGTCCGTAGAGAAGATCAGGGCCAGCCATCCGGACGTGGACGTCGCCTATGCCGATTTCTTCAGCCCCGTCATGGCGATGGTGGAGTCGCCGGGCAAGTATGGTCAGGACTCAGTCCTCGCCGCAACTCGGTGCATGCTTGCTAGCACGTACTCCAGCGATTTGTCGATCTGCATGGCCGGCCGTTCTCACTGCAGGAATTTGTTGCAGGGTTCGACGAGGATGTTCTTGACACCTGTTGTGGAGGGCTGGGGAGCGACGACGACTTGAGCTAGGTGATCGCTTGCGGCGTTCCGGGCGCAGTCACGTGCGAGGATCCGTCTGCTCATCATGATTGCAACGATGGAGCTGAGCTGAGCTCCTGCTCCCCGCCGGTGGCCACTCCGGCCCCAGCGTCCACCGCAGCCCCCGCCACTGGCCCCCCTGGCCATGCCGTCCACCCACCGCCCACCACTGGCCACCCCGGCCGTGCCGTCCACCCGCCTCCATGGAGAACGGCTCCTCTTCCCGCCGCTCTTGGGCGGATGAATCTGAGGAGGAGTTGCCGTCGGCCCGGTCCCTCGGCGCGGGGTCGCCGGGGCTCTTCCCACCTGAGTTTGGCTCCGGTCGCTTGGACAGGGTCTCCTTCAGCGGCTCTGAAGACTACTCTGACTTCGAACCCCCCTCGCCGCCGCCGGAGTGGAAGGGCAAGGCTGTTGCTACCGCTAGTGGGCGCCGTCGTCGTGCGCATCGCCCGCGTCGTCGCCAACAGGGCCGCGGGGGCTTCATGGCCGTGGCCAGGAATTCCTTCCATCTGTCGCCTCCCGTGGTAGATGCGCCTCTGCCGCGGCAGCGCAACTCCCCATTGGCGCACCCTCCTCGTGCTTTTGAGGAGCCAGATGATGAGGGGTTCTACCAAATCCGGAGCCGCCGCCACTGGCACCACCGCTCACCCCCGAAACAGTCGCACCCGGTGCCCCCGGCCCTAGTTGTGTTGTGCTTCAATTGTTTGGTGAGTAATCATGTCAAAGCAGACTGTGTCTTCCCCGCGCGCTGCTTCAACTACAGATGTGTCGGCCACCGCTCCTTCGCCTGTCCTCTGCCTCCGCGGCCCTCGGGCGGCAAGCGCTGCATGTGGTGGAGGGCAGCCGGGTCACTCCTCGGCGGCGGGCCGCTGGGCGGTGGCGCGCCTGCGACGACGATGCGGAGGACACGGTCTCTACATGCTCTACCTCTACGGGCCGCTCGCCGTCGGTTTCGTTCTGCTACGCTCCACCGACCCCACCTCCACCTCCGCCGTCGAGATCTCCAGTGAACCGACATGTGGCTGTGGCGACATCTGAGGCAACAGGGTCCCCCAGGTCCGTCCATGCTTTTGTGTCTGATCCTGCGGGAATAGCCGCCACTGCGGTTCCTGACCTGGGAGCCGTCGACACCGAGGCAACTGCGGCGGCTTCTGTGTGTCGCCCGGCACGGCCACGACACTGGAGCTCATCGTCATTCCTCGATTAGCTGAGCTGCAGGGCGCCGAGGATGAGCTCGGGCAGGCGCTGGTCGCGCTCGTTGGCGGGACCCGCCTCATGTTTCGCCTGCCATGGTGCGCCACTTCCTCTATGACCATTTCGGAGTGGCGAACGACGACGTTAGGGTCCGCCGCCATGATCCTGAGGACTTCATCGTCTAGTTCCGGCGCCACGAGGATAGGGACCGGGTGCTCGGCACTCCGGCCGTGGGCGCCCAATTCCCCTTGATCTGGCGGCCATGGCGGTGGACGTCGCTTGCCTCCGCCGACTCGTTCAGATTCCGCGTTCTTGTGGGGATGCGGCATGTGCCACTCCATGCTAGGAGCGCCTTGGTCCTGCCTGCGCGGACGTCAAGGTCGTCTGGCCGAGAGATGTACCGACGGACGACGGGCGCGAGTTCTTCGTCGCTACATGGTGTTTGCACCCGCGCTTCATTCCGGATGAAAAAAATCCTCTTCATCCTCAAGCCGCACGTTCCGTACCCTGTCGAGGATGTCCAGGATGAGCTTCTTGGTCTACGTTATCTGGTGCGCATCCGTGTTGTTGCGTTCCAAGATTGGAACACTCCGTTGGTCTCTCCGGGCGACGGAGGACCCGACGGAAGGGGACAATGATCATGGCGGCCCTGACGTTGCAGGCCAGGATGGTGACAATGGTGGCGAATCACGTGAGCCTTCGCTAAGGCTGGCTAACGAGCCAGCTCGGCTCGGCTCGTTCTGACTCGTTAGGATAACGAGCCAGCTTGGCTCGGCTCGTTATCTTAACGAGCCAGAAAGCCAGTTCGGCTCGGCTCGTTACGAGCTCGAGCTGGCTCGTTAGGCTCGCGAGCCAGGAAAAATATAAAATATAATATTTGTATTTATCTAAAGCATAAAAATATTAATAATATAAAAATAATATATTCAATAGCTTTAAATCGAACAAAATATTAATATGAGCTAACATATCATCTATTTGTGAAGTGCAAAATATGAAGTAATACAAAACTAATATAAGTTAGGATGACTTTTTCTCTAAAACTACGGCTCGTTTGGCTCGTGAGCGGCTCACGAGCCAGCTCGAGTTGGCTCGTTATAGCTAACGAGCTAAAATCCTGGCTCGGCTCGGCTCGTTATCTGAGCTGAGCCGAGCCAGCCACGAGCCGAGCGAGCTAACGAGCTTCGAGTTTTTCGTCCAGCCTTAGCCTTGGCCAGAAGATGGTTGCTTTGGCAACAGTGGTGCTCACGATAATGACGACTCCCCGACAGCAACTACAACCGCTACCACCCCGGCATTGACCGCCGCCGAGGGCGTCGCTACGGCCGGCTGGCGCTGCCAGTGAAGGTGTTGTCGAGTCGCTGGTCGTGGGGTCAGTTCTTTGCCCTATCCCTGGGCTCGTCGGCGCTGGTGACGTCACGCGGTACCCTGGCCGTGATGGTGGGGCTGTGCTGCGGACGCTTGACACCATGCGCACGACCTCCAATGACAAGAGGGGAGCATCGGGCTTCGTGCTCATGCACGCCCAGTCGCACGCCAGTGCGCCAATCAAGGGGTCACAGCTTGGCAAAAAGCTGCCGTTGGAAAGCTTTGACCCGCTGGCTTGTCATTTCAGAGTGCCTGTCGAGGATCTTCAGGTGGATTCGGTTGAGGTCGCTGCTCTGACCTCCCTGCCTGGCAGAGTGGACCCGCCTGCTGTGAAGCTGGCCGACGATGTTTCACTGGTCGGTCGACATGGCGCTGTCGCCAAAATCCCGGGCATGCTTGGGAGTCACGCGTACGAGGAGCTCGTGGGCGGCGGGTGCACTAGGTCCATGGACCCGGTTGATTTGGTCGATCGACTGCCCATCAACAGGGACGAGCAGGGCTTCTTGGGCCAGCCCTACTGCTGGTCCCCTGACAAGGAATTCTTCGCTGAAGGCCCACTTCTGCAGCGATGCCGCCCCGTGGGCCGGGTTCCTCTAGCCCAGCGATGATCGCGCCTGGGCCGCATTCGCCCGTCTCTGTCCCCCAGAGTCACAACGATGCACGATCGGTGCCTGCGCCGACCCCGGTCGTGAACTTCATCGCCGCCATGACGCACCCATCATTGCTGCAGTGCCTGCTCATAGAGCCTCCCGACGACAGTCGCGCGTGTCGGTGCCGCGCCGTAGCATCAGGCTAGCTGCCAAATCGGCCTGCCGTGATCTGGTGCCTGAGAGGCAGGCCAGGCGGGTGCTGCTATCCAAGTGGACGCACCGGCCATCCAACCCTCGAAGCTCTCCAGATGATGCCATCGCCTCGAGGTTCCATGCAACATTTGCTGAGCCACTCTCGTCGTCCAAAAAGGCGGCAATGCAGGAGCTCTTCCCTAGTAGGAGTTCGCGCCGCTGACAAACTGGGTCGCCATCACAGTGAGAGCCTCTACGCTCAAGGTCGCACCATTGTTTCAGGATGAACACAAACCATCTGCTTGTATGGAACGTCTGTGGCCTCAATAGCCGAGCACGACGTAGTGTTGTTAGAGAATTCGTGGATCAACACCGGGTCTCTGTGCTCTGTGTACAGGAGACCAAGGTCGCTAACTTCACTGTACTCATGGCTAGTGATCTAACGGGCTCCAGCTTCGATTATGTGTGCCTTCCCGCTGTGAGCGCCTCTGGCGGCACTCTGGTTGCCTGGCGTCGCGATCTGTGGGCTATGTCCCAGCCTGTCGTACGCAATTTCTCGGTGCCATTGAAACTCCGGCCACTTGATCGTGATGGGGGCGGAGTGGCGACGGTCCTTTGACTCCACTGTCCTCCTCACTACCTGGAGCCTATGGAAGGAGCGTAATCGCCGGACCTTTAATGGGGCATGTATGACGCTGCTGCAGCTGTTCCATCTCATCCTGGAGGAGGCCGACGCCGACGCCTGGGTCACTGTCGGCTTCGCCAGCCTAGCCGCACTGGCTACCGTTCGCGCTGTCTAGCCTGGCTAATGCCTTCTACCGCTGCCCCTCGTCGCGCAATCGCCTTTTAGTTAGTACAACCGTGTAATCTCCACCGCCGAGTGGTGATCTGTGTTTGTGTTCCCCTACAGAACTTGTTGGCAGCTCGCCTTTAGCACTGTCGGGCGTGTATTCAACTTCTAACTTCTCTGGATGAAACACATGTCAAGCACGTTTCTGAAAAAAAAAGATCCGTCTGCTCGTTTCTTCTGGGATGGCTCCGGCCACCTGACGGAGGCGGCGAACCGGTACATCGCCGACGAGTGGCTCAGCAGTGTAATCTCGCCGCCGCCCGTCTTGCTAGCGTATTATTATTAGGTGAATACGGCTGGACGCTGCCATTATTTTTGATAGGGAGATCTACCAACCAACATGTGTTTAGTCTCCTCCGGTGGAGTCATCTGGGACCAAAGCGACATGTCTACAGTTCTGGCCAATTATTGAAGTCTATAAAGGCTGGCTGGTTATGGAAATGCAGGAGACCAGCCGTTCTGTGTATTGCTTGTGCTACAAGATGGTTTTGATATTGCTAACCAGGTGTTCCACGCAGTCTTTGTGCTACGAGATGGTTTGAGTCACATTGTTTGGTTCGGAGAATCAATTTATTTCAGATGGAATGATGTATCATGAGTTTATTTCTCAAATTTACATGACGTCTGGTTCAAAAGTATGTAACGTTATCTGATTATGGAGGGGAATGGAAAGCAGTACTCTGTGTTTGGTTACGTTCACATCGCAATCAGATATCGCGTAATCAGATACGGGCCTATTTAGTGGTGGTTCCTCCCCTTCCCGAGCGATATCGTGTTACCAGCCACCGCGATTCGCTCCACGTGCTCTGTGATAACGTTACCCTGCCACACTAAACAAATAAAGTAATCACTAGTCCCGGTCCTGCTCCCCCGCAATTTATTTCCCCCGCTGTTTACATTATCAGGGAGTGAATCAAACACCATCGCAGTGGAATGACCTCATTCGTAATACAGAACTAATTATTATCCTGTGAGTAACGAGGTGGTAATGAATGAACTCATTCTATTTCACGAACCAAAAAAAAACTACAGTGAGATGATCATAGACCACTTCATTTCACAAACTAAACACCTATCGATATATTACTCTGCACTTGATTAAAACTGATGCTACAAGGACTATGGTTTTTGTGGCAGATAAGTTTACTGGTGTTGTTTTGTTGTGAGAGAAAAATACTGTACCCTAGCTGACAAGCCGGGCCAATAAGTTCAAACGAACAGGGCTTTTGGAAGAGTGGCTAAGCAATTTTTGTGGAAGATTGTGTGTGTTTGATATGATCCGTGGACAAGTCATTTTTCCTGATGCAAATGATATGGAAGGCTATGGTGCGGACATGCGGACACGATACATGCAACACGTAAAGCTAGAGTGAAGCCTGTTGACCACAGTGACAGCAACATCACACCAGACACCGCGCCTCTTCTCCGGCGGGCGCCAGGCAGATCGAGCAAGCGACATGGGCGACTTGCTGCCGCGCGCTGCCGTCGTGCTCCTCCTACTCCTTCTCTCGTCGTCGTCGCCAAAGCCTGTCGCCGGCA
This sequence comes from Saccharum hybrid cultivar R570, assembly GCA_038087645.1. Taxonomy (NCBI): domain Eukaryota; kingdom Viridiplantae; phylum Streptophyta; class Magnoliopsida; order Poales; family Poaceae; genus Saccharum; species Saccharum hybrid cultivar. The sequence goes on from JAQSUU010000088.1 coordinate 3,146,259, forward strand.
CGCGCCCCTCCCTCGGCGCCGTCGGGCGGCGCTACGACTCCATCTTCAGCTTCGGCGACTCCTACACCGACACCGGCAACAACCCCGTGGCCTTCGCATGGTACGACGTCACCGACCCCGTGATGCGCCCGCCCTACGGCTCCACCTTCTTCGGCCGCCCCACCGGCCGCTGCTGCGACGGCCGCCTCGTCATCGACTTCATCGGTGCGTGCTCCGCGCGCGGTCATGTCTGCTCTGCACATCCTGTGCTTTCTCACTCCATATGTGATTCCATGAGTGATGTGTGCTCTGTTGTGTTGTAGCCGAACGCCTGAACCTGCCGCTGGTCCCGCCTTTCCTCGCGCACGGGCACGACGACGGCAGCCTCCGCCGCGGCACCAACTTCGCGGTCGGGAGCGCCACCGCCGTCAACGCGAGCTTCTTCCACCACGACGGGGAGGCCCCCGACCTCCTGTTCCCTATTAACGTGAGCCTGAGTGTGCAGCTACAGTGGTTCGAGTCTCTCAAGCCCTCGCTCTGCGCCACGCCCAAAGGTGAATCGCCTCTCTTTGTCTCCCTGAACCTGATGATGAACAGAGGAACTGATGGACGACGATCCGCCGCAGAGTGCCAGGAGTTGCTCGGCAGCTCGCTCTTCTTGGTGGGCGAGCTCGGCTACAACGACTACTCCTCTTCGTTGGCCAGATCGAAGAGCGTTCAGCAGGCCAGATCACTGGTTCCGGACATCGTCGGCACCATCTCCACGGCCATCGAGGTAATCACCACTCCCTCCACTAGCCAACTACTTCACACACAGGACCACCATCACACCAACGTGACACACCAGAGGTTAATCGAGCACGGGGCGACACGTTTGGTGGTTTCCGGGATGGTTCCGGCGGGATGCGTGCCGTCGTTCCTCGTCCTGTTCGACGGCGCCGACCCGGCAAGCTACGAGCCCCGGACAGGGTGCCTGAAGGAGATGAACGAGCTGTCCATCCACCACAATGTTGTAACTGTTGGATCGTCTAAGGTAGAAAACAGTGGGTAGAACATTCTATTTGGAATAGTCCACATGTAACATGTATCGAGATCAGAGAGAGGGAGAGAGGAGAGAGGTAGGGGTGCAAACCGTGAGGGTGGAGGAGCTCGACCTTGTGACGGTGACACAGTGGTGGTGTCGTGTCACCGGCGGTGGACTTCCCGTCGTTGGCAGCACCCTTCTTGATCGGTCTAGGGTTAGGACGGTGGGTGGCGGCAGTGGCAGTGAACCTCACAGTTTGTGCCCTGGCCCCCACCTCCTATTTATGGTGCTGTACGACGGGGGCCCACCAGCCGTCTATGGGCTGGGCACCCCCGATCAGGGTGCAGGTCAAGGGCCCAGTTGGCCGTTGGGCCAACTGGTGGAGATCAAATCCAACATTCTCCCCCTTGATCTCATCTTATACTTTAACTTTAATAGCTTTTACTTTTATTTGTTTCATCACAAATCAGTGTATAGAGCATGTCTCATCGTCACGGTCAGTCGCCGATAGATTTAACAGCTACAATACACATCTCTGATCTGGAACAGATTCTTTAACTTTCGGGCCCTTTATTGTCCGGAAATCATAGGCTATACCATAAACCCATGTCGACTGTGTGTTCTCTGAACACACTGGGTGGTAAGCCTTGGTAAGCAGATCCGCAAACACTCTCTTGTCACTTGTATGTTCAATACCCTTTTGGTATGATTCCGGACTTTCTCCTTAACAACGTATAACTTTAATGTCAATGTGTTTGGCAGCACACTTGACTCGTTGTCATAGGAGCAAAATACTTAAATGGTTATTGCTGTTGACAACCATTATCAATTCCGGGTACAAGTTACTTAACCATTTCGCCTGTCCCTCAGCCTCATATCATGCTATATTATAACTTTACATCACTGATGATACTAGAACTGTTTCTTTTGGAGCTTTTCCACAATAAAACTCCAACTGCGAGTGTTAGCTACTATGTGGGTTTCACTAAACATCTCGCCAAAATATAACATTTGTACCCACAACTACTTGAGAGTACTTGTTCTTTCCTTTTTTAGCATGAGGCCGACCTTTTAACTCCATTCCAGTGATCTATATCTGGAGTGGACTTTTGCCAAAACAACCCGGATACGTAAACTGTGTCAGGGCAAGGTGTTATCTTTGTACTCATTAAGCTTTCAACAGCTGAAGCATGTAGGACGTCCATCTATAACAATCTTACATTGCTTTTGGAACATTAAAGTTCTCAAAACTATTACCCTGACCATGAGAACAGGCGTAGGTTTATCCGCATAGGTATTTTATTTCTTTAGAAACTTTTCTTAGCATGCCTATGCGATAGTCATAATACCCCTTTTATTCTATCTCGATGAATTTCAATTCTTTTAACGAGATACATTTCACCGAGAATTTTCTCATTGAAGCTTGAGGACAAGAACTTCTTCTCATGCAGTAGATTGACATCAATATTAACCATTAAGGTGTCAACCACACAAGATTAGGAAATGAATTTCCCCTTCTATAACTTTGTACATACGCAATTGTCCTCTCATTATCTTTAACCCAAAATTTCTAATTGACTCTTCAACTTTAAATGCCACTGTCTATAGATTTGCTCCATTCCATAAGAGATTTCTACAGGTGGCATCCCTTACTTTCTATCTTTTCATGACAAAACCTCTGGGTTGTGCCACGTAATTATTTTCATACAAATCCCATTGGGAAATGCTATCTTTACTTTCATCTGATGCAACTCAGATCATAATGTGCCACTAGCACTCATTGTAATCTATTCATTCGCTTCGCGCAAAAAACTTTTGATTTAAGTCGCGCTCCACATCTTTACACATTCCCTTTGGAGTCACATTTCGTCTTGTAGACCCATCACAGCCTACTGTCTTGGCTCCTTAGGAATTTATTCTAGATCCCAAAATATTATTGGTATTATCGATTTCATTTCATCTTTCTTTGTTTCTTGCCACTTAGACGAGTGAACGTCTCTCATGGCTTCTTCAAATTAGGTGAGATTACCCTCCATTTGAATTTCACCAATATAGACTTTATAATTATCAGAAATATCTGACTTTCTTATTCTTTGAGACTTTCTGGGGCCTTAGCTACTAGCATTTCTTGACCTTTATTGCCAAAAGATAATTGATTCTATAAGGTTCTGTGTAACAAGATCCTTGTTATACATTATTCATCCTTCTTGCGGAGTCAGGTTTCTTTGTACCACGCTCCCCCAGATTGTCCCATCTTTAATTTTCTTATTTTGGGTTCAATCTGCTCATATGGTGCATTTAGCACCGCCTTTAAAACTCTGAACACGTCCAGTATGAATACTGGCTGACTATGCTATCTTTCTGTTGGAACTGTAAAAGGTCCATGAATTTAGCTATATCTTTACTTTAGGGGTATCGATACTATGACCGTCTTACTCCCCCGACGATCACATTCATCTTTTATAGATCACTTTAGTATGCATCGCATTGTCTGAATAATGGGGAAGTATCTTTCTTAATTGTCTTTCTTAATTGATCTCACCTTTCTCCCCCTCGAAATGTGGTACGAACTTTTCTACCACAATTTCGAAAACTATTCAGAACTCAAAACTATTTAGAACTCTTGTGAATGAGGAAACTTTGATTACTTTCTTCATCCACATGATTACATCATGCAAATGAAATTATTTCTTAATTCATTGGGAGTACTTTTTCCTCATTTCACTTCAAGAACTCAACAAAGTCTTTTATCATTAATACTTTCGCAAGTCACGCTTGCATGTCATTCTTATCTTCAGGTTCGTCTGTAACTTTCTGTTCTCCTTAAACTTATATTAGGATAGCATAAGAGCTACCCTAAACTTTTCTCCCTGTGCGGGATACACTCAAAGCACATGAGTCATCACAACTTTCTCCCGCCATGCAGGATAAATACTATGTCAAATTTCTCCTGCCATGCAGTATTTATTAACATAAGTACTATGCCAACTTTACTCCGCCATGCGGGTATTTTCTTAAACTTTTCCCGTCATGCGGGCACTATCACAATCTTTTTCCCGCTATGCGAGATAATTTTCTTGAAGGGACACAAATGTCAATATTGGCTCATATCCAATCAACAAATTTAGAAATAAATCCAAATTCTCTTTAACACATATGGTTAATCCGACGTTGGTCAAATTAAACATACATGTCACTTATTACATTTGAAATCAAGATGATTAAGTCTAAAATTATATTACTTATTACATCTTTTATCATGATGATAAAAACTAAAAACTAAATTCTTCTTCATAAGGAGTACATAAAAGGCATCTTTTAAAATAAACTCTTAATGTTCTATTTCTTTCTTGGATCAATATCCTAGAATTCTTTTCTTTTGAAGCCATTCTTTAAAGAGAACGAAGTCCCTTATACAATGGCATTCTTTCTGCAAACAATTGCACTTCTCATCTTCTGAGTCATAAGTACCCAGCTCATTTCCTATTCACCCTTCAAGAATAAAGGCATGAAGTTCTTTGTCTGAAAAACATTAATCAATAATGAGCATGAAAATAACCCTACATTGGTCTGGTTAAAGACATGCACATTAAACTTTTAAACTTTAAGTTCTATTCTATATCACCGTTGGGCAGAAATAGAACAAAACCATCAATCTTATACATCAATTCCACATCACCGTTGGGCAGAAATGGAATTAACATATAAAAACTCAATTATCTTATAACCCTCTTCAAAACTAAATTCTCCCGTTGGTTTGAATTTAATTTTGAAGATCATCATCATCATTGCAGCGGAAACATGAAAACACATTACATTTTGCTCGCTCTGGAGCATCTATTGTCTCTTATCTATTCTCTGAAAAATTGGTCACTTTGATGCAAAATTCATCAGAGATTTAAACTTTAAACATAAACTTATAGAATTATAATATTGTTATCATCAACGTTGGTCAGAAAATAACAATATCACAATAATTTTCTTTAAACATAAACTCTTAAATAAACTTATAATATTGTTATCATCAACGTTGGTCAGAAAATAACAATATTATAATTTATATTAACCATAAATCAATTATTCCTCCAATTTCAATTAGAGGATAAACTTTTCATCATTTACTGAATGACTATAACTGCTCTTCAAATTAAATTCTCACATTGGTTCGAATTTAATGAGAAGACAATTGACTTTAACTTTGCAGCGGGAACATTAATAAATTTCATAATTCTATTTTTCCAGAAATACTTGGAATACTTTACTTTTCTCTGGACAAAATGTCGTTGGACAAAAAGTACAGAGATTTAACATCAAATATCAATTAATATTGATCAATATGCATTAAAACTATTTCTGGAAAATAGGAGAACAGAGTTCTTTCACTTTTCTATTCTTTAAGCAATTATCCTTCAAAAATAACTTCTGAAAAGAATAAAACAGTTCATTAAACTCTACTGTGCAATTGGACTCAAAACGCAGCAGCCAAAACCAGCCCGTGGCCTGCGCGTCGGCCCACGGCCCAGCGCGCCGCAGCGGCCCAGCCACAGCGGCGGCCCAGCCGAATAAAGGCCTAGTAGCTCGTGGCCGCTGTCACCTGGCGAAACGGGCCGCGCCTCTCCCCCGCGTCCCAGGCCTCAACCTGGGCCTGGGCCGGGATTTCTACATCCCGCCTGGGCCAAAAGAAGCCCGGCGAGCCAGGGAGCAATCCTGGCCGTTCAAGCCGATCGGACGGCTGTCCATCAATCTCGGGGTGACAAAACCCCCGGCCGGCAGTCATCCAGAAACCCTAACCCTCATTTCAATTCTCTCCTTTCTCTTCTCTCTGTCACGGCGGCGGCCGGTGGCTTCCGAGGTGAGGCCATCGCCGGGAAAAGCCCCGCCGGAGATGGTGCTGATGACTCCCCGGTCCTTGGTTCCCTAGCCCTTCCCTTTCTCTGCTTCCTCCCCTAGCCGCTTTGGTCACAGCCGTGGCAGCAACTGCAGCTGCCCATGGCAGCCCGGAGGAGGAAGATGTGCGCCGTCGTGAGCCCCCTCGGCAGTGAGCGCATTCCCCACGAGGAAGAGTGCGCCGCCGTCGAGCGGTTTCACGACGGTGCTCTTTGCCCCGAGCCCGTTCGTCGACCGAAACTCGAGGTCATCTTCCCGCGCGCCGGTGGTGCGGTCGCGCGGTCATCTCCCCGCGCGACGGCGGTAGGGACGGACCCTGGTAAGTCCCATCCCCCTTTTCCAGTTAGGGTTAGGGTTAGGCCTTCCCGATTTGAGACAATTAGGGTTAGGGTTAGATTTTCCCGATTTGAGATCGGGTGTTCCTTTCTTTCCTTTTACCCAAACCAGATCTACACACTAGAAAAAACACTAGCTCCGGTACCAAATGTTGTAACTGTTGGATCGTCTAGGGTAGAAAACAGTGGGTAGAACATTCTATTTGGAATAGTCCACATGTAACATGTATCGAGATCAGAGAGAGGGAGAGAGGAGAGAGGTAGGGGTGCAAACCGTGAGGGTGGAGGAGCTCGACCTTGTGACGGTGACACAGTGGTGGTGTCGTGTCACCGGCGGTGGACTTCCCGTCGTTGGCAGCACCCTTCTTGATCGGTCTAGGGTTAGGACGGTGGGTGGCGGCAGTGGCAGTGAACCTCACAGTTTGTGCCCTGGCCCCCACCTCCTATTTATGGTGCTGTACGACGGGGGCCCACCAGCCGTCTATGGGCTGGGCACCCCCGATCAGGGTGCAGGTCAAGGGCCCAGTTGGCCGTTGGGCCAACTGGTGGAGATCAATTCCAACACACAACACTCTGCTGCAGGAGTCCCTAGAGAAGATCCGAGCGAGGCGCCCGGACGTCGAGGTCGCCTACGCCGACCTCTTCAGTGCCGTCATGGCGATGGTGGAGTCGCCGGGAAAGTATGGTCAGTACTCAGTACTCGCCGCAGCTGCTGTACGTGCAGGAGTGTGATTCGATCGAGCTTGCTCGGTGACATGTGTTGCAGGGTTCCAAGAGGATGTTCTTGCCGGCTGCTGTGGAGGGCCGGGGAGGTACCACTTCAACGCGGACATCGTTTGCGGCGATCCGGGCGCGGACACGTGCGAGGATCCGTCTGCTTGTCTGTTCTGGGATGGCACCCACCTGACAGAGGCGGCGAACCGATACATCGCCGACGAGTGGCTCGGCAGTATAATCTTGCCGACGAGTGCTAACAGCTACTAGTTGCGATTGCGACCGTGTTCGGTGAAAACGGCTGGATGCTCAAAAGTTCGGTTGCCTTACAAGAAAATCGTGTATACAGATACATATGACACGGTATTCTTGAAATATTTACTTATTTTATATTATTATTGTCAATCCTTATAAATTTATGATAATTTGGTAGTATATTTAATTAAAAATCTAAATATCACGTTTGTATGATAGTGATTAAAAATTATTAGTCAAGTTATTGGTCAAAGATTTAAAGTTTAAATTTTGATATGCATGGTATTTACACTAGCGGTTTATAGCTATGGGCTCATACTCGTATTTCTACCTGTGTCTGCCCTTTAATTATGAACCCCGTCGGAAAAAAAATTTGTCAACAAAAATCGTTTTAGTACCAGTGTTGCATGCATGGAGCTTAATACATAAAAACCAGTTATCTCATTTTTTTCATACTATGGTGAGACTCCTGCATATGAAGGGCATATGAAGAACGATTCTTGCAGGTCGCCAAATCCCCACCAATGCCATGGTCTCCCAAATTGTAGACCTACGTATTTTGCGTGGCGGGCGGGACTCAGGCAAGGTAAAAAAAAAAACCCTGATTTTTTCAGGTCCAACATGTAACCCCCCCGAACGTCCCATTGGACGAGTTTGACCGGATTTTTCAAGCCGAGTCCTGCCTACGTGAGTTGTCCGAGCAGTTTCCAGTGTAATAAAATGTGCACAGTAAATATTTCAGGCCGAGCCTAGGCTAATTTTTTCCTGTCTAGCAAAATTTTTGTCTAGGCCTTGTTCACTAAGGTGTGTGGGCCAGACCGAATATGCTCAGGTCTGACAAATTGCCACTGCATCCCACTCCGATACAGTAACTTGACCACCAATGGTAGTTGATATGATGATATCCTCTCGTCTCGCTCCTCTGCGACCACTATTATTTTCCTTGTCTCAAGGCACGTTGTATGGTAAAAATTATTAATGGACTTTGACACAATATAAGATCCAACGACTCCAAAGACAATGACGTAACACCCTAATAGATTATTTGTATGTCCAATTATTTTGACGATTACTGCTGAAGCTAATGACACCATACCTTCCATGAAAAGCTTGTGAGATTACAATTCCTAGCATCCATCGAGGCTATAGCAGCATTCTGAATGATTAGCGCATGGAACAGAGGGCAGCATCGCCACGGCGCCACCGGACGCAACCAGCCAAAAACTTTGCAAATATTTTTAGTCATGCCATCTCTCTCTCTTTCTCTCTCCCTCTCTCTCAATGCAATTTTTTTTAGCGACCCGTCCTCGCCGCCTGAATAACGGTGATTAGGCCAAACCTCTCGGGAATGACGTCGTCGGATGCCCGCGGTAGCTAGCAACACACCGTACCGTACCGTACCAGCGACATGCACTAGCTAGCCCTGATGCATCGACGAATGAATTTGATTGGACATCATATCTACACATGGTAGTCTAGTTTGGACATCATATATCTACACATGGTAGTCTATTAGTTCTTGAGGAGGCAGTCGTCGAGGTCGTGGAACGTCTTGGCGGTCTCCCTGATGACGTCCGGCCGGGTTGGCCGGGCACTAGCCGGTCGTTGGCCTTGTCGACCTCAACTCCATGGCCCAGCTGACGACGGCGCCGGGCCGCCGGCGGACGGTATATATCTCGCCGTCCACCACGCTAGCTGTATATGAATGGAATAAGTATGACACCACCACCTTGTGCTATACAGTATATAAAGACACGATGGTTAGCAGCCGCGGAGTACGTACGTTACACGTACCCACGGTCGGGGTCGGTGTAGTTGATCGAGGTGGCGGACGGTGCCGGCGGACTTGCCGTCGCCCTCAACGGCCGGTCTTGACGTCTTTCTTGTACTAGTCCTGCTCGTCCGGGGAAGACGTTGTTGGGGAACAGCTCCGCGTGGAGACGGTGTGGAGTCGCGGGGCCAGAGCCGCTGCTACTGATGCCAGGGACCTCCGAGGCCAGCCAATAGGCTCTCTGCACGATCCAACCACCGTATTGTAGAGTAGGGGGTGTTCGGCAGCTGGCTGAGCAGCCGCTGCTACAGTGAGGTCGCTGTTTAGCACACAGAGAGAGCGCGCGCGGGGGCAACAGTTTCAAGTCTTTTGGACGAGGTGGACGACATCATGTTAGCAGGGGCACGGAAACCTGCACTAGTACAGACACATGCTATATAGGCGGGTCTATACGTATTTTCACTGTCGTTTTTCAGCACCGTGGAGGCCAGTGGAAATAGGACCACAGCACAGGCAGTTGCTTTTGAACCGCCTGTGGAAATCCATTTCCACAGGCGGCTCACTTAATGAACCGCCTGTGTAAATGGATTTCCATAAGCGGTTCAAAAGCGATCCATTTACAAGGGCGGTTCACTAAGTGAGCCGCCTGTGGAACATGCGGTTCAAAAAGCAACCTCTTATTTTTATATTATTAAATATATACATTGATATTGGAACTACTAAACCTTATTGGATGGTGTTCAAATATAGCAACATGCAATTTAAATATTTCATACATACATTTATATACATCAAAATTTCGTGCTCACAAACATAAAGTTACAAGAGTATCACGCATTATATACATCAAAGTTTTCACCCGTTGTGATGAGGACATGGCACCTTCAGATACGAACATTGATTATAAGGTGAGCTCGTTCCTACATTTGCATAGTGATTTTTGGTACAATTCACTTAGTTCCACATGTGCATGTCGTTATTTGAATGTAGGTACAAATGTGTCTCAACGTGTAAGTTCATCAAAGTTGAACCATCGGTTCGTCGGCAGCCCGACAGTGCTTCATTGGGAAGGCCATAACTCATCCATCCAGAGTGCGATCGAGGTCAATGAGCACTTGATGGAAAGCTTGTTTGATAATCTATCAAATAGATCTGGTCTCATATCAATATCACGTTGGCAAGGCCTCAAAATCATCAAGATATCATGTTGCTATTTCTGTCATAAACTACACTGTCGTCATGGGCTTGTTAGCCATCCTTGGGACCCTGGTCCAAGTGGGAGCACACCCCAAGGAGATGGAGAACCCACCAAGAAAGCCTTTGGACGTCCTATTCCTTGACCACCACCTTAGGAGGCCAGCAAGGATGTTCAAGCCAAGCAGAAGGCCCAGTCCAATTCGAGTTCGAGTCTACTTCGGCCTTCTGGACCAGTCTGCAATAAAACTGACGTCTAGGATGCATCTGGACTCTGTTTTTGATGATCCACATATGGATGGAAAGATAATTTTATAATCTAACCAATGGCTTTGGTTTGAGGCCCAAATTCTATCGGAGTCAATGGAAATCGTCGAAACAAGTTGACGTCCAGAATCTGTCAGGGCGCTGCGTCGTCGTCTTTTGGGCTGTTTGGGCCATGTAACGTGTCGAGACTCCTTAGGGATGTGAGTGGGGGTCCTTGGACGCCCCTTAAGCTATATAATCAGTAGTCGCCGCCTACGTTAGGGTTTGGGGTTTTTCTTTAGATCAGTCTGTCTTTGAATAGTCGCCATTATCGGTTTGCGAGCCCCCAACTTCGAGTGCTTAATCATTCATCTGCAATTGTTACTACAATTAAGTTGTGTTTTATCTTGTTCTTGCTTGTGTTCTTCGATTCGCAGCAGGGATTAGCCTTCGTGGCGAGGTCAACCGGATTGTGACACGGTTGATAACCAGAAGAGACGTGGTGCTAAGGTTGCAGGGTTCGGTCTTTGTAATCTGAAGCCGGATCGGTGTGTCGCTCTCTGACCAAATCGTTGTTTATCTTGAACCTGGCGGAAGATCAGGAATTACGTCCCCATCAAGTGATGGGGACAGGAGGGACGTGATTCCCGATCTTCTGTCAGGTAGAAGGTAACTATCGTTTTAGGCAGAGAGTGACACACCAATCCTGTTTTAGATCGAAAGATCGAACCCTGCAATCTTAGCACCACAACTCCTCTGGTTATCAACCGATTCTCCAACCGGTTGACCTCACCACGAAGGCTAATCCCTGCCTGCGAAACGAAGAACACAAGCAAGAACTCAGAAGAACACAGCTCAAGATTTGGGACAAACTACAGATGAATGATTAAGTTCTCAAAGTGGGGTCTCACAAACCGATAAATCAGCGACTGTCAATGGACAGATTTGATCTAAACAAAACCCAAACCCTAACATAAGCGACGGCTACTGATTATAAAGCCTAAGGGGCATCCAAGGACTCCTACTCACGTCGCTAAGAAGTCTTGACAAGTTACAAGGGCCAAACGGCCCAAAAGACGGCGACGCAGCGCCCTGATAGATTCTAAATGTCAACTTGTTTCGACGATTCCAGTTGACTCCATTGGAATTTGGGCCTCAAACTAAATTCATTGGTTAGCTTATGAAATTATCTTTCCATCCATATGTGGATCATCGAAAACGGAGTCCGGATGCGTCCTGGGCGTCTATTTTACTACAGACTGGTCCTAGAGCCCGAGATGGACTCAGACTTGATATGGATTGGGCCTCCAACTTGGGTTGGACGCCCTTGATTGACTCCTAAGTTGGTGGCCAAGGAGGAGGACGTCCTTGGGCATCTCTTACTTCTTGGGGCGTGCTCCAACTTGGGCCTGGGTCCCAAGTGTGAATAACAAGCCCGTGACGACGCCGTAGCACCTCACAGAAATAGCGACAGAATGTCTCGATAATTTGGAGGCCTTGCCAATGTGATATTGAGGTGGGACTAGATCTATTTGAAAGCTTATCAAATAAGCTTTTGATCAAGTGCTCATTGACCTCGATGCACTCTGGATGGATGAGTTATGGCCTTCCCAATGAAGCACTATCGGGCTGCCGACGAACCAAAAGTTCAACTTTAATGGACTTGCACTTTGAGACACATTTGTACCTACATTCAAATAATGACATGTACATATGGAACCAAGTGAATGGTACCCAAAATTACTATACAAATATAGGAACGAGCGCACCTTGTAATCAATGGTCGTATCCGATGGTGTTACGTCCTCATCACGTTGTCTAATAACTGTCTCGACTAAGTTGAAGCCTACTAATATCTGTGAGCATTCTATAGTCTAGGCGTGCTAAGACACTGGTAGCATCATGATATTTCCCATCGCATGGAATGACTTCTTTCAAGATGAATGAGCACAGGTCATCAACTATGTTTTATAAAGCACGATCCGTCATGTGCTTAGCCTTTTTTACATCAAATTTCTAGAAAGGAGGTTTATAAACATCATATATTTACACTTGATAATACATTTGCAAATTTAATGTCAGAAATACATACATGACTATTACTTATATTACCTTAGAAGGGTTCTTGATGTATCTTCCGTTCTCTCTCATGAACTCGCACACGTAGAATCCACAGTGGGCCGATCCGAGTGGTTGCTTGTGGCACTATATAACGGGAAAGTGGTTATTTACTTGCAACATTGTCCTATGTATTGTACATGTATGATATGTATTCATAAATTTCCATATGTACCGGCCAGTTATGATGTATTTTCAATGGCTGGCCTTGTGTTGATGACTCACACCTTTCACCTTTAATCTTGTAATACCTATATGCCCTATAATCTTGAATAGAATCACCTTGTTATTCTCAACATCTCATTGATTAAAGTATGCATATAGAATCTTGACTTACAGCTCTAAGTGCCTCACTAATGTTCCATAGCTTGTAGTCGGGTAATCTGCGGAGTCACATACCAACACCTGTCCAGACCTAAGAAAAATCATGAAGCAGATCCAGTGGTCTCTGCACGAATCAAATTTGTGATGCATGTGTGTACTAAAATAATTAATTTGATATATGCAAACTGACACTAACCCAAAGTTGTAGGGGGGCACTATGGATTCCTAGTGTTGAAACTGAAGCATTGCGTGTCCTAGGTACAAGGCGTATCTGGCTTCAAACTCCTTCATAAGTTCCGTTATTTTATTCTCTCGTTCTTCACCTTGTAAACCCTGTAAGTCTTCGTGATCATCCCCGATTCTAAATGTGTGCTGCTCCTCACATATTTTCATTGGGTTCAAATACCCAACCCTTTGACTGACATTAGAATTAGGATTCAGACCGTAACGCATCTCCTGCTGATCATATTGCATTCTGCAAGGCGCACATACATGTAAGATATTAAAAATTGATACAACTCACTAATAATAACACATGCATGTGTTAGTATGAGTGACACTTACAATGCAAACACCGTTACGAGCTATACATCGAGTCTCTGGAGGTTCATCATCAACCACATGTCCTCAAAGGTAATAACAGTCGTTTGTCTGCCACTAACAAATGCAGCTGGTGGTATAGACACATTGATGGTGTTGATGCCAACAGAGGATGCTCTCATGTACCAGTCATGCAGCCTTTTAACACCAGCTGGGATCTTCTTGAGTGTATCCCACTTTAGTAGAGGCCTTCCAGGCACGTATTTATCAGGGACATTTTTGTAATCGTCCATTGTTGGCTTCCTGATACTTATGATAATTACCTTGGGCTTTTTTGCTAACTTCTCATGCTCAGCCAAGTCAAGGGTACGTGTAGTGCGAGTTTGTGCAATTCCTGACAAAAATTTGGCCATGCCGGCATTCTTTTTCTTTTGCTCAAAGGGGTAAACCAATTTGGGTACTGAAAATTTCTTCCTCGGCTGCTCTGGTGCCTCCCGTGTTTGTTCAGGATCTTTGGGTGGTGGGGAAGGTGGAGAATTGAATGGCGGCGGAGATGTTGGGGGGTCAATAGGAGCCACGATCAACGATGATGGTGGGTTAGGAGGAGGATCGGTAGGTGCTGACGAGTCCTGAGTGAGTGGCAGGACTTGAGAGAATGGTGGGTTAGGAGGAGGATCAGTAGATGCTGACGAGTCCTGAGTGAGTGGTGGGGCTTGAAAGGATGGTGGTGGCTCACTCAACTAGACTTCTCGTCGAGGCCAAAGGATAAAGCTCTTGATAGCCTATCCGAGTTTCTCAATGCCCTTAGGACCGAGGATGTCTAGCATGTCGTCCTCGTATCCTTATACGACCATCGACACTTCTACCTTACAGTAGTCTTTTGGAATGTCATTCTCATGGTACTTGCGTCCTACGATCACAAGGCCTACATCTACTTCCCTTGTACGATGATTGGTAATACCATATCTTATGACTAGGGAGCAAGCCACCGGCCTATCAATGTCGTCAACTGGATAGTGAACCTTGTTTGCCGTTGACACGACACTGCTTGGAATTGTTGTGGTACACTGTGTCACCAACGGTTGTGTTGTTGGGACTAGCTGCATCTGGGGAGCCTGAGTGCTCATCTATTGAGCAGACATCGCACTCGCCAAACGCTGCATCAACGCTGGAGGAGGATCGGATAGAATTTGGGACATCATCTCTTGGAAGTCTTTCTTTGCCTCCTCCTTAAAATAACTTTTCATTTCTTCCTTGTATCGATCACGTTTCTTGTACTCACCCTCCCACTCCGGTCCGAATCCTTCTTTCCATCCTTCTTTCGATGAGATGCCTTGAACACGACCAGGGTGCTCGGGTTTACCTAGGCCAACAGTAAGGATGTCCCTCTCTCTTCGTGGCTTAAATAATCCTTCGTGTTGCTTAGCTACCACCGCAAATATGCTCTTTGCTGCTTCATTGAGCATCAGGTCATCAAAAGACACACCGGTCTCGGTTTCCCTAGGTTTCTGAGCACAAATCCAATTTGCGGTCCTTTCTCCAAGTTGCTTAGACAGCATCGGCAACCTTGCCGCTTTCTTGGCAGCCTCTTCTTGCCTCCACTTGGGAACTTGACATTGGTAACCACCTGTGCCTAGGTGGTGGTGGTACTTGTTCTTCTTTGCCAGCTCGGTATTGGCTTCACTCTGAGCTATGAACTCTGGCTCTCTCCTTTGCTCTAGAAAAACCGCCCACTGCTCGGTCGTAATCTTGTACCTTTTTGTTGGGTCCAACTATTTATTTGCCCACTTGGTATTCATCTCGGACCTCTAGTTTTGGAACATGATCGCTCACTGCTTCATGGCATATTCCTTCACAAGTTTGTCTGAGCCCCGAGGAAAAACGAACCTGGTCACTAGCTTATTCCAAAAAAAATTCTTGTCAGCATCTGACACATCTTTCCCCTGTCGACAT
Source organism: Saccharum hybrid cultivar R570 (assembly GCA_038087645.1). Classification (NCBI taxonomy): domain Eukaryota; kingdom Viridiplantae; phylum Streptophyta; class Magnoliopsida; order Poales; family Poaceae; genus Saccharum; species Saccharum hybrid cultivar. The sequence continues at coordinate 3,161,599 of JAQSUU010000088.1, forward strand.
GTGATGTCAAGATTGTCCCTAACTAAGAAACCAAGGGCGTTCCAAAACTTAGGTAGGGCTTCCGAAGGAGCTAGGGGCTATCCTTTTGGGCTCACTTCTGAGATTCTATATGTATCATCAGGCCACCTGTTCAGTCCTCTGTCACCTCGCTTTTGGTCACTCCGCTCCTTTTCCTTGAACTCTCAGTGGTCGGCTCGGTCGGGCTCGGTGCGTCTTCGTGTGCCACTTCTTCTTGAGCTACAATCTCTTTGAACTGAGACAACACCTCCTATTCATGAAAAAAGGTACACACAATAAATTATCGATTGGTACATATAGATACAAACATGAAAATCATGGATGTATAATTTACCTCATCATCATGGATTGTAATCAGGGTGAAAGTTCCTAGTTTGCTTTTGGCTAATTGATGAAACCTAGGACTAACCTTTTGTATCTAAGTGGATGATTTAGATAAAGGTGGTCATTGAATATGAGACATGACATTGACTCATGTGACCAAGATGATGAAGACCAAGATGATGCTTGGCTCGATGGACCAGTTGTGAAGGTGAAGGGCAAGTCAAGGCTTCGAAGCGAAGGACCATGTGATGGTGAAGCTTGAGCAAGACTTGGCGCCGACGGACCGATGCAATGGTGAAAAGCAAGTGAAGTCAAGGTCGATGGATCGAGACGGTCATGTGATGATATGAAGTGGATCATATCTTTTGGAAAAACAAAATGGGCTCAAGGCAAAGGTATAACCATAGGGCCATTTTGTTTTGCACTCAAGACACCATAGAGGGTGTGAGTGGTTTAGGATCGATAGCTGAACTATTAAGAGGGGAAGTCTTATCGGTTATTCGACGCACGGGTGCCACTAGGTGAATTCATGAAGTGCATTGCATGTAGGGCCTAGTGAGCTAACTGGAAAACCTTCGAAAATGTTTATGAAAATGCTAACACACGTGCACAAGGTGGTGATCACTTGTTGGTGTTGGCACATTTACGAAGGCGATGAAATTTGAGCGGTAGAGAGGGTTTGGGTCTCTCTCTCCCTCCCGCCGAGCTTGCGAGCACGGGATTCAGGCGTTTTCGAGGAGTTAAAATGCCTATTTTGCACTACGCCGGAAGTCGGAAAAGAAACGGAGGCGAACGGAGGTCACAGAGGTGACCGGGCGCGGTCAGTTCAACGCAGCAGTCAGGCGCGCGAGTGTTAGGGTTTGCAACCGGTGCGTCCGGTCACTCGTGGGACCGACGTGTCCGGTCAGGCGCCTAGAGGGAACTGAAGTTCGCAAGGTCGATCGGACGCGCGGCGCCTCCGGTCACACGTGATTGGATGCGTCCGGTCGTTGAGGGAGCTTACTGGACTCTAACCGGATGCTGGCACTATCGCGTCCGGTCGTTGCCTAGAGCGCGTCCGGTCATTGCTTCGCGGGCGCGCGGTACTATGTGATCGGCGCATCCGGTCGGTTGAGCGGCGCATCCGGTCAGTTGAGAGGCGCGTCTAGTCGTTGCCTAGGGCGCGTCCGGTCATTGGTTTGACCGTTGGCGCTCAGTGACCGTTGGAGGATCGGACGCGGTTGAGCGCGCCCGGTCAGTTTCGATCGGCGTGTCCGGTCGTCCCGAAAAGTATCCAGTGAAGGGGTACAACGACTCTATTTATTTGGGATGCTTATAAATACTTGTTGGCCAGCCCTTGGGTAGGTAACTCGTGATTTCTAACATTCTTGTGCATCCTTTGAGCTAGAGCTTCTCCTCCCACTCATCTCTCTTGCTTGATTGCAAATCTAAAGTGAGATTGAGTGATCCCAAAGTGCATTGCATAGCTTGAGGGCATCTAGTGGCACTTGTGGGTGGTTTAGTCGGTGAATTTCTTGTTACTCTTGGAGAGTATCGCTCCTAACCGGCTTGGAGATTGTTGGAGGCGTTGGCAAGAGAAGGAGATTGTTCTTGGACACCTCCGGTTGATTGTAAGAGGTTCTTATGCTTTCCTCAGCGGAGCACCAAAAGCAAGTCTAGTGGATTGCGCGTGTCATTGAGTTACCTCACTTGAGAGTGGTGTCTTGTGGTGCCTTGCGGGGTGTGCCTTGAGGGGCAAGTGACTTGAGGGTCACACCGAGGAACCATCTAAGTGTTGGTCGACACAACTGATGACGTAGCTTGTCGGTGCACAAGTGAACACCGGGTGAACAAAAATATTGTGTCACTTGTCTTCCGGTGATTGGTCTTCATATTGTGTTGTTATCAATATTGATTGATTGTATATCATCTTGGTGATTGACAACATCTTCACTCCACCGTCGGTATAAGATTCACAATCCTCTCTCTCGCATTTACTTTACTAGTTTATCTTGTGTAGCTCTAGTAGTAGCTTTGCTAGTAGTATTGTTAGCTTGCTCACTAGTGTAAAATTAGTGACTTAGCCCTTGTGTAAACTAGAGATCATAATCTACTAGACTTGTGGATAGGAGGCTTGCATCACAACCGAGGCTAAGCAAAACTCGCTTTGCGCCGTTTGTTATTCTAACAAGTTTGCTTAGTGGCTTGTGTAGGATTTTTTTATAGGCTATTCACCCCCCTCTAGCCATCTAGGACCTTACAAGTGGTATTAGAGCCGTGGTCACCGTTTTAATCAAGGCTTAACATCCTTCGGTGTGAAAAGATGGCTCAAATTGTGTTCAATCATGTTAGGGGCAAGCCACCATTCTTTGATGGAGTTTCTTCCTTTAACTATTGGAAAAGGAAGATGACTATGTACCTTGGCTCAATTCATGAGAAGGTGTGGGAAGTCATCGAGAAGGACTATGCAATCCTTGATCCCAACAACCTCACTCTCAATGATAGAGACAACCGCACTTGCAACCGGATGGCTCTCAATACCATCTACAATGGCATTGACTCAAAGGTGTTTGAGGGCATCAATGATTTAGAATTTACTAGTGAAGTGTGGATAAGATTGAGTGAAACATATGAGGGCACTAAGGTTGTGAAGAGTGCCAAGCTATATGGGCTCAAGAGTGAGTTTGAGAACTTCAAGATGAAAGAAGAAGAAACAATCTTAGAGATGTTTCATAGATTGCAAGTCATTGTGAATAATCTCAAGAGCCTAGGGCACAAGACATAAGACCAAGATTTTTGCCACAAGTTCTTGTTGAGCTTATCAAGAAGATTCAAAATGTTGATCATGATGCTACAAAGAGATGGGCTTAAAACAATAAAGCCCAATGATTTGCTTGGAGAGGTATTGACCTTTAACAACTATGATCAAGATGTTGATGAGAAGGAGGAAGAAAAGAAGAAGAAGACCGTGACATTCAAGGCCACCTCCTCCAAGGGCAAAGCTACCATCATTGAAGAAGAAGAAGATAATAATGAAGATGAAGATTTTGAAATTGATGATGAGGCATTTGCTCTTGTAGTAAAGAAAATGGGTCACATGTTCATTAAGAGAAGAGGCTTCAAAAAGAGAAATAACAATTTCAAGAGCAATGAGCAACAAAGGAAGTGCTTCAATTGTGATAGCACCGAACATTTTCAAGCCGAATGTCCCTATGACAAGAAGAAGAACAACAAGAGGGGCAAGTTTGATAATAAAAAGAGAGAAGCCAAGATGATCTTCAAGAAGGACAAGAATGGAGCCTATGTGGTCACTTGGGAAAGTGATGAAGAAGAAGAAGAAGAAGAATCATTCAACAAGGCTTTTGCTTCCATTGCTATCAACAAGCCATCACTATTTGATTGATCCTCTTCATGCCTCATGGCCAAAGAAACTAAGGTATTATATGATGAGAGTGATGATGAAAGTGAAATGGAATATGCTCATGATAGTGATAGTGATAATGATAATAAAAATGATGATGATAAACCAACTAAAGAACAACTATATGACTTGATGCAACAAACTAGAGACAGCTATTGTCAAGAACAAGGAGTGTAAGAAGCTTTCAATAAAAGTAGCAATACTTGAGAAAGTTCTTAGTGAGCTTAAGACCACTCATGAGAGTCTAGTGAAAGACCATGAGGATCTTAGTAAGGCTCATTCCAAGCTTGAAAAAGCTCACTCATTGCTACTTGAGCAACAAGCAAAGAAGGAGGTTGTTGTATCATGTGATATAGGTGTTACATGTGATATAATTGATGAATCCTCTTATGAACCTATCATCATGTCAAATGTTAACCCTTCTTGTAGCTCTTCATCCACCATCACCGACTCTACCTCCTCTACTAGTGATGGTTTCACTGGAGATGCCTCACTAATGGTTGAGAATGAGACTCTCAAGAAAGAGGTGGATGAGCTCACTCACGCCCTAGTCAAGGCCTATGGTGGTGAGGCCCGCTTGCTTAAGTGCTTGGGTAGCCAAAGGTTCTCTCTTAACAAAGAGGGTTTGGGCTACACCCCCAAGAAAGGCAAGTCGGCCTTTGTAACTCCAAAGCCTAGCTTTGTGAAGGGCAATGGTCGGTTTTGCAATAGATGCAAGTAAGTTGGGCACCTAGAGCATAATTGCAATAAAAAGAACCAAAGCAAGAACCTTGTTAATGCTATACATTTTGATTCTTGCTATGTGCTTACCAAGAGTGTGAAGGGTGTGCAAGCTAAGTTTATTGGTACACCAATTGTGGGCCCAAAGAAGAAGGCTATTTGGGTACCAAAGAGCTTAGTTACTAACCTACAAGGACCCAAGCAAAAATGGGTACCTAAGCTTCATTGATTTGCTTGTAGGTCAATTACAAAGCCGGAGGAAGGCATTGGATTATTGATAGTGGGTGCACTCAACACATGACCGGTACATCAAGAATGTTTGACTCAATCAATGACAATGATAGTGGAGTTGATTCTATCACTTTTGGCAATAACAAGAAAGGCAAGGTTATTGGCTTGGGTAAGATTGCAATATCAAATGACTTAAGTATCTCTAATGTGTTGCTAGTAGAAAGCTTAGATTTCAATCTTCTATCCGTGGCACAAATATGTGATCTTGGTTACAAATGTATCTTTGGGGTTGATGATGTGGAAGTCATTAGTATGGATGGTTCAAATGTGGCATTCAAGGGTTTTAGATATGAGAATCTCTACCTAGTTGACTTCAATGCTAGAGAAACTTCTTTGACAACTTGCTTAATCTCCAAATCAAGCATGGGTTGGCTTTGGCATAGAAGGCTTGGTCATATTGGCATGAAACAATTGAAGAAGCTTACAACTCATAATCTTGTTAATGGTTTGAAAGATGTTGAATTTGAGAAGAATAAGCTTTGTAGTGCATGTCAAGCCGGGAAGCAAGTTGGAAGCTCACATCTAAAGAAGAGTACAATGAGCACATACAAAGCATTTGATTTGATGTACATGGATCTATTTGGCCCAACAACATACTCAAGCATAGGTGGCAATAAGTATGGATTTGTCATAGTGGATGACTTCACAAGATTCACATGGGTATTCTTTATTAGTGACAAAAGTGAAGTGTTTGACACCTTCAAGACCTTTCTCACTAGAGTTCACAATGAGTTTGAGATTAGAATCAAGAAAGTGAGAAGTGACAATAGAAGTGAGTTCAAGAATACAAGAATTGAAGAACTTTGTGATCACTATGGCATGTTTGAGTTCAATGGAAGTGACAATGGAAGTGAGTTCAAGAATACACAGCAGTCAGGCGCGCGGTGTTAGGGATTGCAACCGGCGCATCCGGTCACTCGTGGGACCGGCGCGTCCGGTCAGGCGCCTAGAGGGAACTGAAGTTCACAAGGTCGATCGGACGCGCGGCGCGTCCGGTCACACGCGATCAGACGCATCCGGTCATTGAGGGAGCTTACTGGACTCTAACAGGACACTGGCACTGTCGTGTCCGGTCGTTGCCTGAAGCGCGTCCGGTCGTTGCTTCGCGGGCGCGCGGTACTGTGTGATCGGCGTGTCCGGTTGGTTGAGCGGCACGTCCGGTCAGTTGAGAGGCGCATCCGGTCATTGCCTAGGGCGCGTCCGGTCATTGGTTTGACCGTTGGCGCTCAGTGACTGTTGGAGGATAGGACGCGGTTGAGCGCGCCCGGTCAGTTTCGACCGGCGCGTCCGGTCGTCCCAAAAAGTATCTAGTGAAGGGGTACAACGACTCTATTTGTTTGGGATGCTTATAAATACTTGTTGGCCGGCCCTTGGGGAGGTAACTCGTGATTTCTAACATTCTTGTGCATTCTTTGAGGTAGAGCTTCTCCTCCCACTCATGTCTCTTGCTTGATTGCAAATCTAAAGTGAGATTGAGTGATCCCAAAGTGCATTGCATAGCTTGAGGGCATCTAGTGGCACTTGTGGGTGGTTTAGCCGGTGGATTTCTTATTACTCTTGGAGAGTACCACTCCTAGCCGGCTTGGAGATTGTTGGAGACGTTGGCAAGAGAAGGAGATTGTTCTTGGCCACCTCCGGTTGATTGTAAGAGGTTCTTGTGCTTTCCTCGGCGGAGCGCCAAAAGCAAGTCTAGTGGATTGCGCGTGTCATTGAGTTACCTCCCTTGAGAGTGGTGTCTTGTGGTGCCTTACGGGGCGTGCCTTGAGGGGCTGTAAGGTCCAAATAGGCTAGAGGGGGGGGTGAATAGCCTAATTAAAACTTCTACAAGAAATACTTAACCACAAGTTAGTACGAAAGGTGGCGAAGCAAAAGCACTAGCTATAACTAATTAAGCAAGCCACCTACACAAGACTAGTATAAGGCTATTCACTAAACACAACAACAACTACAAGCTATAAACAAGAAGTAACACGAGAGAAGAGCTTCGAGTGATTATACCGCCATGAAGAGATGAGAAATAACAATCAATCAATCGCACAAGAGAAGTCCTCGGGAAGAGAATGACACAAGAATTTATCCCGAGGTTCACTTGCTTCCTGGCAAGCTACTCCCTGTTGTGGCGATACACCCACTTGTCGATTCGCGAGCTAATCGACTATCAAGAGTCAAGCCCTCGGCGGGCGCCGCACAATCGCATACAAGATGAGGATCCTCCAAGCCACGAGCTCCACTAGAATATCCAATTTGCGAACTCCCGCGGGGAGGGATCAAGAACCCCTTACAGCACTTGGTGAAGGCTCCAACAATCTCCAATTGTGAGCTCAATCACCTCCGCTGCTCCAAGACGTCTATCGTGTCAGGAAACACGGAAGAGTAACAAGAAATCCGCAGCAACTCGAAGATCAAGTGCCTCTAGAATGCAACTCTCAAGCAATGCACTTGAATCTCACTCAAGATGTGCAACTATGCAAAGAGATGAGTGGAGGGGTTGTTCTCTAACTCAAAGTATGTCTCTGGGTCTCAAAGTATGCAAGAGTTGCCCTCAAACCCCGGCCAACGTCTATTTATAACGAAGGGGTACGCAGCTAGCCGTTACAGACGACGCAGCGAAAAACGCGCTGACCGGACGCTCCGGTCAGGGTGACCGGACACGTCCGGTCACTACACGACAGCAAGAAACAGTGCGAGTCAGAACTAGCCGTTGCCGTGATCGGACGCGCTGAACCGATTGACCGGACGCGACAGTGCCCGCGTCCGGTCGCGTTCCAGTATGCTCCCGTTGAGACCGGACGCGTCCGATCGCACAAGACCGGATGCTCCCAGCGTCCGATCATCACTCCTGCGCTTTCTGCCCCTCTAGACGCCTGACCGGACGCTCCGGCTACGTGAGGGACCGGACGCGCTGGTCAGGCCTGAGAAGCGCTCAACGAAACAATGACCGAACGCGCTGTTGAACTGACCGGACGCTACAGTGCCAGCGTCCGGTTAGAGTCCAGTAAGCTCCCTAGATGACCGGACACGCTGCGCGTCCGATCATCAAGCTGAAAACCGCGCAGACACTAAACACTGACCGGACGTGTCCGGTCATATCGTGATCGCGTCCGGTGCAGCGTCCGGTCACCACAGTGACCTCCGTTCGCCTCTGTTTCTTTTCCGACTTCCGGCGCAATAGAAAATAGGCATTTCACTTCTCCGAAAAGCGCCGAATCCCGCCTCGCAAGCTCGGCGGGAGGGAGAGAAGAACCTAAACCCTTCTCTACCGCTCAAACTCCACCGCCTTCACAAACGTGCTAACACCATGTGTAAATCACCATGTGCATGTGTGTTAGCATTTTACAATCATTTTCCAAGGCGTTATGTTAGCTCTTTACTAGATCCTAATGCATATGTTCAAGACATTGATCTTGTGGCACTTGATTTCCGAGCTAACCGTGATTGCCCCTCTTGATAGTCGGCCATGTATCCTAAACTCGGTCAATCACTTCTCTACTCATCTTAGACCGGTAAAAGGAAAACCCCTATGATTATACCTTTGCCTTGTGCTCTTAGATCCTTCTCTTTCACTTGATCATCATGTCCTTCATTTTATATGCATCTCTACCATGATCATCATTTCATGTCCATGCACCATCTCTTTGTGATCTTGTGGCCACCACTCCTTGCCACATACACCTTCATCACATGTGTTGCTTATGCCTAACTCAAAACACTTAACACATGGCATTAGCAACTTGGTGTCATTAATTACCAAAACCAAACTTGGGCTTTCAATCTCCCCCTTTTTGGTAATTGATGACAACCATCACAAAGATATGAAATGAAATCAATTTTCAATTTCGATAGTATTAGCTCCCCCTACAAATGTGCTTCCATGAGTTTGGTTCAATTATGCACATATGTATGGATTTGAATTTTGGGAGAGTTACTACTATCAAATTGATGCTAAGATATATAGAATGGACCTTTGAAGCGTGATACCAATCGGAGTTGCCTTTATATACCATCCTTAGCATCGATGTAGCTAGACACCACTTGTAATACATCACTTGTAAAGATCACAGACACTAAAATACCCCGTGATATCAACATTATAAGCAAAGGTGTCTAGATACCTCTTGTAAACCTACTCTCAATAAATCATCATTCAAATTCTATTTCTAGCAATCACCATACAAACATGAATATGAATTTAATCTTTGCAATGCAACAATTCATCATGTTAATGCACATACAAATGCAACAAATAATTCATGAGCTTGCTCCCCCTACTTGTGTGCTCAAATTTAATTGATCCCTTGATTTCTCTCCCTTTGTAACTTTTCTCTCCCCTGTGACTTTTCTCTCCCTCTTATTATATCTTATTCCCTCTTTGCAATATCTTTGTGACTTTTCTCTCCCCCTTTGTCAACAATCACCAAAAAGGTGCCAATTTTAGTGAGAGTCAAGTCAATCAATATGAGGGAGTCCAAATTAAGGTTCAATCTAGATCACTTGCCTAGAATATGTAATTCGGTTTGATCCAAGCACAGGCTTCTTCACACCTCATAAGGTATAAGGGTTATCTTGAGCAAGTTGAGTTACACATCATGAGCTCATTTTCTAGATTCAACACTAGGTTTGCAAGCCCATAAACATGTCATATGCTACCACTAGATCAATCAAACATAGAAGCAATAGTGGTACCATAAATACATCAAAATCATTTGATTTTCATGAATGAGTCTATTTGTCATGCAAATATGTCTATATGTTCTAAACATGTCCTTAGCAAAGTATGAATGATATGCCAAACAACTTTACCTTGCTATGTTGGAGGAGAGGCATGTCATATAAGAATGTGGAGGTGCACTCATTTCAAGTTGGAGAAGTCAAGTATGTTCAATTCATTCTTCAACTTGTAAAATCTCTTTTCATCAAGTGGCTTTGTAAATATGTCGGCTAGTTGATCTTCGGTGCCAATGCTTTCAATGCTAATATCACACTTTTGTTGATGGTCTCTTATGAAGTGATGCCTTATGTCAATGTGCTTGGTTCTTGAATGTTGAACCGGATTTTGTGTCATCTTGATAGCACTTTCATTATCACAAAACAAAGGCACATTCTTGAATTTAATTCCAAAGTCATTCAAAGTGGCCTTCATCCAAAGCAATTGTGCACAACAACTACCGGCACTAATGTATTCGGCCTCGGCGGTAGATAGTGCAACACTATTTTGTTGATGGTCTCTTATGAAGTGATGCCTTATGTCAATGTGCTTGGTTCTTGAATGTTGAACCGGATTTTGTGTCATCTTGATAGCACTTTCATTATCACAAAACAAAGGCACATTCTTGAATTTAATTCCAAAGTCATTCAAAGTGGCCTTCATCCAAAGCAATTGTGCACAACAACTACCGGCACTAATGTATTCGGCCTCGGCGGTAGATAGTGCAACACTATTTTGTTTCTTTGATGACCATGAAACAAGAGACCTTCCAAGCAATTGACAAGTGCCACTTGTGCTCATTCTATCAATCTTGCATCCACCATAGTCGGAGTCCGAATATCCAATCAACTCAAAATTAGACCCCTTGGGATACCATAATCCAACATCATGAGTGCCCTTTAGATATCTCAATATCCTCTTGGTTACTTTCAAGTGACTTTCTCTAGGTGAAGCTTGATATCTTGCACACTTGCATACACTAAACATCACATCCGGCCTAGAAGCGGTGACATAGAGCAAACTTCCAATCATGGACCGGTATTGCTTTTGATCTACCATGTTTCCACTATCATCAATACCCAATTGATCATTAGAGCCCATTGGTGTGCTCATTTGCTTAGCATCTTGCAATCCAAACTTCTTGATCATGTCCTTGATGTACTTGCCTTGACTTACAAAAGTGTCATTCTTCATTTGCTTGATTTGAAGTCCAAGGAAGTAACTAAGCACTCCAATCATAGACATCTCAAACTCATTAGCCATCATATTTCCAAACTCTTCACAAAAGTCTTGGTTAGTTGATCCAAAGATAATGTCATCCACATAGATTTGCAACACAAACAAGTCGTTTCCAAGCTTCTTGGTGAAGAGAGTGGTGTCAACCTTTCCCATCTTGAACCCTTTAGAGAGAAGAAAGTCCCTCAACCTCTCATACCATGCTCTAGGTGCTTGCTTCAAACCATACAATGCCTTCTTAAGCTTGTAAACATGGTTGGGCTTCTTGTCATCTTTAAAACTGGGTGGTTGCTCAACATAAACTTCTTCATTAATGTAGCCATTGAGAAATGCACTCTTGACATCTATTTGATAGAGCTTGATGTTGTGTGCACAAGCATATGCTAATAAGGTTCTAATAGCCTCCAATCTTGCAACGGGTGCATATGTCTCTCCAAAGTCAAGACCCTCAACTTGTGTGTAACCTTGAGCTACCAATCTTGCTTTATTCCTCACAACCATGCCATCTTGATCTTGCTTGTTTCTAAAGACCCACTTGGTACCAATCACATTGTAGTTCTTTGGCCTTTCAACAAGTTCCCAAACTTGATTTCTAGTGAAGTTGTTTAGCTCTTCATGCATGGCATTTACCCAATCGGAATCCTTCAAAGCATCTTCTATTTTCTTAGGTTCTTCAAGTGACACAAATGAGTAGTGCTCACAAAAGGATGCTAGTCTTGATCTAGTTTGAACACCACTTTGAATTCCACCAATGATTTGTTCCAACGGATGATCTCTTGCAATGCGAGTAGGTTGGAGTATTGGGAGTTGATTGCTTCCACTTGTTTGACCTTGAATTTGAGCTTCATCATGAGAACCACTAGAGCTTGCTTGATTTGTATCAATTTGCACACTTTGGTTGATCACATGAATATCATCATCATCAACTTGCATCGGCCTTATATCACCAATGTCCATGTTCTTCATTGCATTTGACAATTGATCTCCTCTCACATCATCAAGGTTTTGAGCTTCATTTTGAGACCCTTGGGTTTCATCAAACTCAACATCATGAACTTCTTCTAAGGTGTCATTTGTGAGATTCCAAACTCTATATGCTTTGCTTGTGGTAGAATAACCAAGTAAGAACCCTTCATCACATTTCTTTTCAAACTTGCTCAATCTAGTGCCTTTCTTGAGAATATAGCATTTGCAACCAAATACTCTAAAGTATGCAATGTTGGGCTTTCTTCCATTCAATAGCTCATATGGTGTCTTCCCAAGCTTCCCATGGCAATAGAGACAGTTGCTACAATAGCAAGCCGTGTTGATAGCTTCACTCCAAAATGAATGACTCACATTGTATTCACTAAGCATTGATCTAGCCATATCAATCAAAGTTCTATTTTTCCTTTCAACTACACCATTTGATTGAGGAGTGTATGTTGGTGAGAATTGATGTCCAATACCAAGATCATCACATAAATCTTCAATTTTTGTGTTCTTGAACTCACTACCATTGTCACTTCTAATCTTCTTGATAGTTGTCTCAAATTCATTTTGCACCCTCTTGACAAAAGACTTGAATAGATCATAAACATCACTCTTGTCATAGAGAAAGAACACCCAAGTGTATCTAGTGTAGTCATCAACAATCACAAAACCATACTTGTTGCCACCAATGCTAGTATATGTTGTTGGCCCAAACAAGTCCATGTGCAATAGCTCAAATGCCTTTGATGTGCTCATTTCACTCTTACTAGGATGTGTATTTCCAACTTATTTGCTGGCTTGATAAGCACTACATGGTTTGTCCTTTTCAAAGGTGACATCTTTCAAGCCTCTAACTAAGTCATGCCTCAAAAGTTTGTTCAATTGTTTCATTCCAACATGACCAAGCCTTCTATGCCACAACCATCTCATACTAGATTTACTAAGCAAGCATGATGTCAATTGTGTCTCATTATCATTGAAGTCAACCAAGTATAAGCTACCATGTCTAAATCCTTTGAATATCAAATTTGATCCATCAACACTTATGACTTCAACATCATCACTACCAAATATGCACTTGAAGCCAAGATCACAAAGTTGTGCCACCGATAAAAGATTGAAATCCAAGCTTTCAACTAGCAACACATTAGAAATGCTCATGTCATTTGAGATAGCAATTTTACCAAGCCCCTTGACCTTGCCTTTCTTGTTGTTGCCGAAAGTGATAGCATCAAAACCACCATTTTGACTTGTATCAATTGAATTGAACATACAAGAGTCTCCGGTCATATGTTGAGTGCACCCACTATCAAGCACCCAATGCCTTCCTCCGGCTTTGTAATTAACCTACAAGACAAGATCAATTCTTTTTAGGTACCCAAACTTGTTTGGGTCCTCCAAGGTTAGAGACTAAGCTCTTTGGTACCCAAATGGCTTTCTTCTTTGAGCCCATCCATGGTGCACCAATGAACTTAGCATGAACACCATTTGTACCCTTGATAAGCATATAGAAAGAATCAAACTTAATTGAGGATACATTTGCATTGGATTTCTTGTTCATGCAACGTTGCTCTATGTGACCAACTTGCTTGCAACTTTTGCAATAGCTACCATTGTTCTTCACAAAACGAGTCTTGTGAGGAGCAAAAGCGGCCTTGCCTTTCTTAGGGTTATAGCCCAATCCCTCTTTGTAGAGAGAAGCTCTTTGGCTACCCAAGCACATAAGCAAGCGGTCCTCACCACCATAAGCCTTAGCTAATGTGTGATTGAGCTCTTTTACCTCCTTCTTGAGATTTTCATTCTCAACTATAAGTGTGGAATCACAAGTGAAACCGTCACTACTAGATGAGGATGATGTAGATGAGCTACATGAAGGGTTAGTGGGAGCAACAATAATAGGCTTATGACAAGATTCATCAATTATATCACATGATATGCCTATGTTGCAAGTTTTAGCTTTCTCAACATTAGTTGGCATGTTTTCACATTTTTCAACTAGAGAGAAATGAGCTTCTTCAAGCTTGGTGTGAGACTTTTGAAGCTTCTTATGGTCTACCTTTAGACTCTCATAAGATGCCTTAAGCTCATCAAGTTCTTGCATAAGGTTTTTCTTTTCCTTAAGCAAACCCTTGCACTCCTTTCTAGATTCTTTAAAATGTTGAGTGCAATCTTCTAGCATAGTGATTAGTTCATCTTTAGTGAATTCTTCTTCATCACTATCACTATCACTATCACTATCATTATCATGATCACTCTCATCGTCGGATGATACCTTTGCGGCCTTAGCCATGAAGCATGATGGAGTGTCGAAGAGGGAGACCTTCTCTTGGATGGCAATGCTAGCATGTCCCTTCTTCTTACTCTTGTTGTCATCCTCATCATCACTTGAGGAATCATCACTATCCCATGTAGCAACGTGAGAATCATTCTTCTTCTTATAAGAGCTCTCCTTCTTCTCTTGCTTCTTCTTTTGCTTCTTTCTCTCCTTCTTGATAGCATCTTCATCATCACTATCATAAGGACATTTTGCAATGAGATGGTCCTTGCTATGGCATCTAAAGCATCTCATGGTATGCTCATTCTTCTAGGATGAATTCTTCCTCCTTCTTGCACGAAAGCCTTTCTTCTTCATGAATTTGCCAAATTGCTTGACAAAGAGAGCCATCTTCTCATCAATGTCATCACTATCACAAGAGCTTGAGTCTTCATCACTTGATGATTCAATCTTAGATTTGCCCTTGCATGTGGTGGCTTTGAATGCCACATTCTTCTTCTTTTCATCATCTTTCTTCTCATTTTCTTTCTTCTTCTTCTTGACGAACTCATCCTTCTCATCATCTTCTCTATATGAATCATCGGTCATCACTTCTTGAAATATTTGTTGAGGAGTTGAATCCTTCAATGTAGTCCTCACTAGCACGGTGATCAATGTATCAAACCTCTTGGGCAAGCTTCTCAAGAACTTCATAGAGAATTGGTTGTCCTTGACTTCCTCACCAAGTGCCTTGAGCTCATTGATAATGACTTGCAATCTATGAAACATCTCCGGTACACTCTCATCATCTTGCATCTTGAAGCTTGAAAATTTTTCTTGCAAGATATATGCTTTAGCGGTCTTTGTGCCTTCGGTGCCCTCAAATGTTTCTTCTAGCTTGGCCCAAGCATCATGAGCGATCTCAATGTTCTTCACTTGCTCAAAGGTCTTTTCATCTAGTGCCTCATGAAGAGCACTAATGGCAATGTCATTGCATTGGAGCTTCTTCTCTTCCACCGGTGTAGGTGCTTCCGGATTAGCAACCTCAAATTTTGTTTCGGTGACCTTCCACACTTCTCTATTGATTGACTTTAGGTGTGCGGTCATCTTAACCTTCCAATATGCATAATTAGTGCCATCAAAGTGAGGTGCCTTCTTGGTGTTGTTGATGTGCAAGCTTAATTGAGCCATTTCTTTTTCACCGTAGGTTGTTAAGCCTCAAATAAACGGTGCCTCGGCTCCGATACCACTTGTAAGGTCCAAATAGGCTAGAGGGGGGGTGAATAGCCTAATTAAAACTTCTACAAGAAATACTTAACCACAAGTTAGTACGAAAGGTGGCGAAGCAAAAGCACTAGCTATAACTAATTAAGCAAGCCACCTACACAAGACTAGTACAAGGCTATTCACTAAACACAACAACAACTACAAGCTATAAACAAGAAGTAATACGAGAGAAGAGCTTCGAGTGATTATACCGCCGTGAAGAGATGAGAAATAACAATCAATCAATCGCACAAGAGAAGTCCTTGGGAAGAGAATGACACAAGAATTTATCCCGAGGTTCACTTGCTTCCCGGCAAGCTACTCCCCGTTGTGGCGATACACCCACTTGTCGATTCGCGAGCTAATCGACTATCAAGAGTCAAGCCCTCGGCGGGCGCCGCACAATCGCACACAATATGGGGATCCTACAAGCCACGAGCTCCACTAGAGCATCCAATTTGTGAACTCTCGCGGGGAGGGATCAAGAACCCCTTACAACACTTGGTGAAGGCTCCAACAATCTCCAATTGTGAGCTCAATCACCTCCGCTGCTCCAAGCCGTCTACCGTGTCGGGAAACACGGAAGAGTAACAAGAAATCCGCAGCAACTCGAAGATCAAGTGCCTCTAGAATGCAACTCTCAAGCAATGCACTTGAATCTCACTCAAGATGTGCAACTATGCAAAGAGATGAGTGGAGGGGTTGTTCTCTAACTCAAAGTATGTCTCTGGGTCTCAAAGTATGCAAGAGTTGCCCTCAAACCCCGGCCAACGTCTATTTATAACGAAGGGGTACGCAGCTAGCCGTTATAGACGACGCAGCGAAAAACGCGCTGACCGGACGCGTCCGGTCACTACACGACAGCAAGAAACAGTGCGAGTCAGAACTAGCCGTTGCCGTGATTGGACGCGCTGAACCGATTGACCGGACGCGACAGTGCCCGCGTCCGGTCGCGTTCCAGTATGCTCCCGTTGAGACCGAACGCGTCCGATCGCACAAGACCGGACGCTCCCAGCGTCCGATCATCACTCCTGCGCTTTCTGCCCCTCTGGATGCCTGACCGGATGCTCCGGCTACGTGAGGGACCGGACGCGCTGGTCAGGCCTGAGAAGCGCTCAACGAAACAATGACCGGACACGCTGTTGAACTGACCGGACGCCACAGTGCCAGCGTCCGGTTAGAGTCCAGTAAGCTCCCTAGATGATCGAACGCGTCTGGTCATTAGTGACCGGACGCGCTGCGCGTTCGATCATCAAGCTGAAAACCACGCAGACACTGAACACTGACTGGACGCGTCCGGTCATATCGTGACCGCGTCCGGTGCAGTGTCCGGTCACCACAGTGACCTCCGTTCGCCTCTGTTTCTTTTCTGACTTCCGGCGTAATAGAAAATAGGCATTTCACTTCTCTGAAAAGCGCCGAACCCTTCTCTACCGCTCAAACTCCACCGCCTTCACAAACGTGCTAACACCATGTGTAAATCACCATGTGCATGTGTGTTAGCATTTCACCATCATTTTCCATGGCGTTATGTTAGCTCTTTACTAGATCCTAATGCATATGTTCAAGACATTGATCTAGTGGCACTTGATTTCCGAGCTAACCGTGATTGCCCCTCTTGATAGTCGGCCATGTATCCTAAACCCGGTCAATCACTTCTCTACTCATCTTAGACCGGCAAAAGGAAAACCCCTATGATTATACCTTTGCCTTGTGCTCTTAGATCCTTCTCTTTCACTTGATCATCATGTCCTTCTTTTTATGTGCATCTCCACCATGATCATCATTTCATGTTCATGCACCATCTCTTTGTGATCTTGTGGCCACCACTCCTTGCCACATACACCTTCATCACATGTGTTGCTTATGCCTAACTCAAAACACTTAACACATGGCATTAGCAACTTGGTGTCATTAATTACCAAAACCAAACTTGGGCTTTCAGGGGCAAGTGACTTGAGGGTCACACCGAGGAACCATCTAAGTGTTGGTCGACACAACCGGTGATGTAGCTTATTGGTGCACAAGTGAACACCGGGTGAACAAAAATATTGTGTCACTTGTCTCCCGGTGATTGGTCTTCATATTGTGTTGTTGTCAATATTGATTGATTGTATATTATCTTGGTGATTGGCAACATCTTCACTCCACCGTCAGTATAAGATTCACAATCCTTTCTCTCGCATTTACTTTACTAGTTTATCTTGTGTAGCTCTAGTAGTAGCTTTGCTAGTAGTATTGTTAGCTTGCTCACTAGTGTAAAATTAGTGACTTAGCCCTTGTGTGAACTAGAGATCATAATCTACTAGACTTGTGGATAGGAGGCTTGCATCACAACCGTAGTCTAAGCAAAACTCGTTTTGCGCCGTTTGTTATTCTAACAAGTTTGCTTAGTGGCTTGTGTAGGATTTTTTATAGGCTATTCACCCCCTCTAGCCATCTAGGACCTTACACAGGGTCACGTGCTAATTCACGACGAGCCTTCCTTACTACGGGAGAGTCCATGTCGTCGCTAACGCTTTCGTATGAAGGCGTGGCGGCCCCTGATGCTTGGGCCGTTTCGTGGGTCCCTTCTACTTGCTCCGTGGGGTGGGACGACCCCAGAGCTTAGAACGTTTTGTGGGTCCCTTGTGCTGCTCTGTGGGGTTGGATTCTGGGGCATGTTCCGTGTGTTCGGACCCTGGGGCTTGTTTCGTGTGTTGGGACCCTTGTGCTGGGTCCGAGCGCGGAGAACTCATCGTAAAAATCTGACATACAAATATATAATGATATCATAAGGACCCTATAACCTACTTAGTAGAGTTTGTATTTATAAAGAAATAGTAGTTACATCATGCATATATATTTATAAAGAAATAATAATTTCATCATACATATATATATTTATAAAGAAATAATAATTACATCATACATATTTATAAAGAAATAATAGTTACATCACACATATATATTTCTAAAGAAATAATAATTACATCATACATATATATTTATAAAGAAATAATAATTACATCACACATATATATTTATAAAGAAATAATAATTACATGACACATATATATTTATAAAGAAATAATAATTACATCATGCATATTTATAAAGAAATAATAGTTACATCACACATGTATATTTATTAAGAAATAATAATTACATCACACATATATATTTATAAAAATAATAATAATTACATCACACATATATATTTATAAAGAAATAGTAATGATATATATTTATAAAGAAATAATAATTACATCATGCATATTTATAAAGAAATAATAATTACATCACACATATATATATTTATAAAGAAATAATAATTATATCACACATATATATTTATAAAGAAATAGTAATTACATCATGCATATTTATAAAGAAATAATAATTACATCATACATATATATTTATAAAGAAATAATAATTACATCACACATATATATTTATAAAAAAATAATAATTACATCATGTATATTTATAAAGAAATAATAATTACAAAGCAAAAAAAGGTCGCCAAGAAATTGGGCCGACCCACTAGCTCGCAGGTCGACCCAACAACTCGGCCTGCCCCTACCACCGCAGCACCTCCGTAGCCCCCAGCACCCGCCACCGCACCACCTCTGCCGCCGCACCACTGCCGCCACACCACACCACCTCAGCCGCCCCCCGCGCCCGCCACCGCCCCTCCACCACCGCACCACCTCTGCAACCGCACCACCTCCGTCACTGCACCTCTGCCGCGGCTCCGCCACCGTAGCACCTTGCCACCGCACCACCTCTGCCACCGTGCGCACCACCTCGCGTACAGAGAGAGAGGAGGCGTAGAAAACTCACCAACACGACGATAGTGGCGAGCAGGCACGACACGGCGGAGGTGGCGATTTCGGCAGCCTGACGGCGTCGATTCGAAAAACTGGCCCACCAAACACTTAGAAATTTTTAGGACTCGGACCCTTTCTTATATAGGATGAGCATTTCTACAGGCGGTTGGTATTGACCACCGCCTGTAGAAATGATTTCCACATGCGGTTGGTATTGACCACCGCCTGTAGCATTGACCACCGCCTGTAGTAATGTATTTTCAAATTTGTTTATGTTTTTTAAATGAATTTACAAAAATTGTTTAAAAGCTTCAAAAAATAATATCTTGAGAAATATTGGTCCAAAATTAGTGAAAAAAAAATTTGTGGTGTTTCTCTTGAGATGATCTTCATGTTAAAAATATGAAATTCCATGTTTGAGAAACTTTTATATGTAGCTTTATTTAAAATGATTTAAATTGAATATATGCCTCATATCTTGTTTATTTGTGTTAGGTTTTAGCTCGGGTTTAGGGTTAATTAAGCTAGAGTTTAGCTAAGGGTACATTAGGGATTACAGATAAAGATGATACAAGCTAGATTATAGAAATAAATTGCATGAAGGTGAAATAAGCATAGGGTCTCACATGTAGAAATAGAGAAGGGTACGTAGCATAAGGTATACATTGTAACATAAATGGATTACATGACAAATGACAAATATAATATAGGCATTTACTGTTCTTCCTTGTCCATTGTGGCGCACCCAGGGAAACGAATTCTGTGGGATGCTTTAGCTCAACATTCCTTATCTTTATTGGATGGTCATCTACAAAGAGAGACATGTCGCTGAACTCGTTAAATTCATTCAGGTCAGATACACCATCAACTCCTATAGCCTGTTGCTTTCCAGAAAAAACTACATGCTTTGGCTTGTCAGTACTTTTCTTCTCATTGGGAAAAAGGATCTGTTTAGCATAGAAGACCTGGGCAGCACGGTTTTCCATTATCCACAGATCATCTTTGTAGCCTACCTTACTTAGATCAAGAACTCTGACCCCATAGTTGTCCACTATGACATGTTTGTCTTCAACCCATTGACATCGAAACATAGGGATTTGGAATTTACCATAGTCTAGTTCCCATATGTCCTCAACGAAGCCAAAGTATGTAGTTTCCTCACCAGTTTCAGAGTGTAAGGCATCACATCAAACTCCACTGTTCTGTGACATGCTCTTTTTGTCCTTGGACTTGGTACAGTATGTGAAGCCACTAATGTCATAGGTTTGCCATGTCGTGACCTGGCGTGATGGTCCAGAAGCCAACACCTTGATGGTGTGTTCCTCAATTGTTTTCCCATCTTGAATGTCATGCTCCCTTAGCCATGAGGTGAACCGATTCTTGTGTTCTTTCATTAACCATTCATCCATGTGCCCATGATTATGTTCGCAAAGCTCATCAATGTGTTCCTCGATCAAAGGCTCCATTATCGAGAGCTGATGTAGGATGCTATGATGTGCCTCGATGACTGTATTGTAATCTTGCGGGACAAATGATTTGTTTCTCATCCTCTCTCTTCCATTCAGCCTACCCTCCTTTCATGATGGAGGCAAACCTATTGCAACCTGGTCTTTTAGGACCCTGTTGTAGAATGGACCTCCAGACTCAATTGCCTCTTCGGTTAAGTACCCCTCTACCATGGACGCCTTAGGATGAGCACGAGTTGATACATAGTCATTTAGTATTGACATGAAACGCTCATACGTCCACATCTCATGCAAGTACATAGGACCCAGTGCCTCTATTTGTGGAACCAAGTGCACCACAAGGTGAATAATAATATCAAAGAATGCTGGGGGAAAACACATCTCAAACTATGACACTGTCTCCACTACAAATTCCTTTAGAGATGCCAACTCATCACGGTCAATCACCTTCTATGAGATCCTATTGAAGAAGTAGCACAACCGTGTAACTACAACTTTTATCCACACTGGATTTATAGCTCTGATGACAATAGGGAGAAAAGTAGTCAGCATGACATGACAATCATGTGAGTTGTAGTTGGTGAGTGTAAGGTCTTTCATTGACACAATACTCCGTATACTAGAGCAGAATCCATATGGGACTTTCAAATTCTTCAACCACACACACATCGCATGTTTCTCATTATTGGTGAGGTTGTAGCTTTCTGCCGGGAGGTGGTACTTCCCATTTTCTTGAAGAACAGGGTGAAATTCTTTTTTTATGTCTAACTGTACCATGTCATTGCATGAATTTAGTCCTTCCTTTGTCTTTCCCTTCATGTCTAGCAAGGTTCCAATTAGGCTTTCAAACACGTTCTTCTGAGCGTGCATACCATCGATCACGTGGCGGATGTCTAACTCTAGCCAGTATGACAAATACTCGAAGAAAATAGACTTCTTCTTAAATGTAACCCCATGAGTTGGTTTGACATCCTTTCTTGGTTTTTTGTCCTTTGTCTTCTTCCCGAAAACAAATTTGAGTTTGCTGACTATGTTGAAAACCCTTTTGCCTTTACTGTTACCCAATGGAGTAGTAGACTGTAGTTCAACGTTATTGTTGAAGTACTTATCCATCTTTTTCTGGCGGTACCTGTGTCCTTTGGATAAGAAGCGTCTGTGCCTCATGTACACTATCTTCTTAGATGCAGTGAGAGACATGTAAGCGGTTCCATCTATGCATACCACACAACCAATCTTTTCCTTGAACTGACCTAATAAAGTGAAAAGAGCAGGGTAATCGTTGATCATAACAAAGATAATTGCTCTCAGCGTGAATGATTCTTTGTGGTACTCATCCAATATTTGAACACCTGTTTCCCACAATATTTTCATGTCCTCCATGAAGGGCTCCAAGAAAACATCCATGTCAACTCTAGGCTGTGTAGGTCTAGAGATAAGGATGGTTAGCAAAAGGTACTTTCGCTTCTGCATCAACCATGGAGGAAGGTTGTAGATGGTGAGGATGACCGGCCATGTGCTGTGCTTGCTGCTCCTCTCAGCAAATGGATTCATTCCGTCAGTACTCAGTGTGAACCTAACATTTCTTGGTTCCTTTGCAAAGTCCTTGTGGTTTTCATTGAAATCTTTCCACTACTGGCCATCGACTGAGTGCCGAAGCTTCCCATCGTCTTTGTGCTCATCAAAAGCATGCCAGATCATAAGTTTGGCATCCTCTGGGTTAGCGAACAAACACCTCAATCGATCGACCACAGGCAGGTACCACATCACCAAAGTAGGAATCTTTTTATGCGTATAATAATCTACTTCTTGTTTTTCTTTGCTGGTGGGTTTTGAACTACTCTTCTAGGTCTTCTGTTGGGTCCTCTTTCGCTTCTTTCCTTTACACAAGGAGGCAGCACACTCTTCCTCTCTGTAGTCTTTATTTGTCTTATACAACTTGCACCACAATTTGGATAGCTATCTAAGTCCTTATAATCAGCACCTCGATATAGGATACAATGATTTCTACACGCGTGGATCTTCTCAACACCCATCGTCAGTGGACTGATTAGCTTCTTTGCATAGTACATGTTAGCAGGCACTTTGTTCTCCTTTGGATGCATGTCTGCAATAATACTCAAGAACACATCGAAGCTAGCATCAGAAAGACCATACCTAGCTTTACACACCAACAACTTTAGCACAGACCGCAGCGTTGTGAACTCTTTGGTGCAACCCTTAGACTCATCGTACAAAGGATCTTCTACTGCCTTCATCAGGGCCTCCATACCTTTCATGAAGAACATTGATGGATCTTCCGCATGACAACACAACATTGCCTCTAGGAATTCTGTATCTTCCGCAGCCATATTATTTGGCAGGACATTAGTTCTTACACCATTATTTCCTCCAGCGAAACCATGATCAGGAACATTTGCCACAACATGTTCGGCGTCTGGACCATCGGCATCAGGTTGTTGTGTCTCGTGTACGAACTAAAACCCGCCAACAAGCATATCTGGACTATCGACGTCGATGTTCGTAGGGTTTTCAGTTGTATAAGGCACAGAGCTACCCTCTCCATGCTTTGTCCAAATCAAGTAATCCTTCATAAATCCTCAGCGGACCAGATGAGAAAGGATTTGTTGAGTGTCATCAAATACAACAACATTTCTGCAGTCCATGCATGAACAATGTATGTGCGTCTTCTTTGTTCTCCTTGCATGGTTCTTAGCGGCATCAATAAACTATGGACCTCGGGTATGTATGATGGATCTAGTCTTGATAACTTATACATCCAAAAGGACCTCTCCATCATTACATGTAAAATCATGACACTTTGGACCTCGGGTATTGTAATCAATGCAAAACAAGTAACCATATATATATCTAGAGATATTTATTAGCACCTTTTGATGTGAGGTAGGGTATAGCTATGGTTTATTAGCTAGGGTTTACGGTTTATGTGAGGTTTTAGCTAGGGTTTAGGTAGGATAGCTAGGGATTAAAGTAAAAAAACTTAATAAGTAGCATAATTAAAAAACCTAAGTTGCATAATTACAAAACCTAAGTAGCATAATTAAAATAGATACATGTGTATAAAATAAATTGAGAAATAAAGAGAGAGATTAAAGTAAAAAACCTAATGAGCATAATTAAAAAAATAACAAAAAACCTTCATTTCTCTCTCTACATAAATACATAAGAACACACCATTAATGAAATATATATCTTGCATAAACTAGCTAAATTGAGAAGCAAACATGAAAATGGAGAGAGGAGAGACATTATGTAACCATCTTAAGCAACCTCGTTAGAAGAAATAAAGACAAGAACCTAGATTTTTTTTCTCTCTAACTCATGGTGAAACCCTAGATCCAAAAAGTAGCTCAAATTAAGCAAGAATGAACAAAATGATGATACATGGACATAAACTAACCTTTCTTATCAACCTCCTTCCAAAAAATCAAGATCAAAACCTCTCTCCTTATATTTTGAGAGATATGGACCTCCAAAATGCCCTCCAATGGAAGGTGGCTGCGATGAACAGGTCTGCACGGGGAGGAAGGAGGGGTATATATACCACAAACATCACTGGCGGTTGCCTTTAGTAACCGCCTGTGGAAATCCATTTCCACAGGCGATTGTCATAAAGGCAACCGCCAGTGTAAATGTAACATTTGCACTAGCGGTTGGCTTATGACAACCGCCTGTGTAAATGGACTTTCACAGGCGGTTTTCATAAAGGCAACCGCCAGTGTAAATATAACATTTGCACTGGTGGTTGTCTTATGACAACCGCCTGTGGAAATAGATTTTCACAGGCGGTTACAAAGTTATGGCCCACCCATTTCTTTACACAGCCGGCCCTAAAGTGAAACCACCAGTAAAAAAAGTGGACCGCCGGCTTAGAGCTCTTTTTCTACTAGTGCTATGAAAGCAGGTAATTAAGGCTAAATGTGATTCGCTGGGCATGTTTAGTTCAGAGGGGGTAAAGTTTTTGGGTACTGTAGTGCATATGTAACTATAGAAATTAGTGTCCAATTATGAACTAATTAGGCTTAAAAGATTCGTCTCGTAAAATACATGTAAATTGTGTAATTAGTTATTTTTTTATCTATATTTTATGCTCCATACATGTTGTCAGCATTTGGCCCCAGGGGGCCTGAAAGGTCTTGATGGCTAGAGGGGGGTGAATAGCCTTTTAAAATTTTCTACAAAGACAAGCTAAACAAGTTTATCAATATAACAAATAGCGAGATGCGAGTTTTGCTTAGCCTATGGGGTGTTTGCAAGCCACCTAACCAATTCACAATTCTAGTATATGCACTCAACCACACAAGTCAAACCGAGAAGGTAACTACAACTACAACTAGCAAGCTACACAAAGGAGCTACTAAAGCAAAGCTAACTAGCTAGCAAAGATAACTAAGAAAGTAATGCGGAGTTGAGTTGGGAGAGTTTCACCGAGGGGCAAAGTAATGAGCCAACCAATATAATCAACAATGAATACCAAGACAACCGAACACCGGGATCAATCAATCACAATATGAAAGTGATAACACAAAGATTTATCCCAAGGTTCACGTGCTTGCTGGCACGCTAGTCCACGTTGTGTCCCTCTTCACCACGTGGTTCGGTGGCTAATCGGTCACACACTGAGCCTCTCAAAAGGTGCCACAAGAACCTACCAAATGGCAAAACGTTGTAATGACACGAGCAATTTACTAACGTTGCCTTTGGCGCTTCGCCGAGGTAGGCACAAACCCCTCACAATCACCGGAGGTGGCCAAGAACAATCACCAACTCTTGCCAACGCCTCCAAGCTGCTCCAAGCCGTCTAGGTGGCGGCAACCACCAAGAGAAACAAGAATCCCACAGCAAATCAACCACCAAGTGCCAACTAGATGCAATCTCACAATGCAAATGCACTTGGATCACTCAATCTCACTTCGAATATGCAAAGAAGCAAGAGAGATGAGTGGGAGGGAATTTGCTTAGCTCAAAGTGCTCACAAGTATGTCAAATGTTCAAGAGATAGAGCCTTGAGCCAGCCAATGAGTATTTATAGACGTACCCCTTCGAATATAGCCGTTAGAAACTTGAAACAGCCGAAGTCACGCTGACCAGACGCGCTGGTCAAACAGACCGGACGCGCCGATCACACAGCGACTACGCTCGCGAACCACCGACCGGACGCGCTGGTCCCATAACGGACCGGACACGCTGGTCAAGCTTGAGCAGCGCACAACAAAACAGCGACCGGACGCGTTGCAGAACTAACCGGACGCCACAGTGCCAGTGTCCGGTTGGAGTCCAGTAAGCTCTCTGAACGACCGGACGCGTCCAGTCGACAGTGACTAGACGCGCCACTGCGTCCGATCAAAAAGCTGAGACATGCGCAGAGGCTGAACACTGACCGGACGCTTCCGGTCAAACAGAGACCGCGTTCGGTCTAGCATTCGGTCACCTCTGTGACCTCCGTTCGCCTCCATTTCTTTTCTGACTTCCGGCGTAGTGGAAAAAAGTCATTTAACCTCCTCGAAAATGCCTGTATCCCGTCTCGCAAGCTCGATGGGAGGGAGAGAGGACCCCAAACCCTCTCTACCGCTCAAACTCCACCGCCTTTGCAAATGTGCTAACACCACAAAGTGATCACGTCATGTGCTAGTGTGTTAGCATTTTCACAATTATTTTTCGAGGCGATATTAGTTCTATCCAAATGCATATGATTATGAAATGCACACCTAGAGGCACTTAGGACTTCAATAGCCACGTCATTCCCCTCTTTATAGTATGGCTATCTATCCTATAATGTAACCACACCCACTAGGTGTCTTGGTTACTAAAACACAACCCTTAAGCATATACCTTTGCCTTGATCACATAGAGTTGCATCCAAATCCAAGTGTGGCCATCATGATCACCATGTCCATCTTGCCACCAACCTTGGAATGTACTAATCCTCATATGCTACATACAACTTAGGCATAGGATTAGTACTTAGGCATTGTCACTAATTACCAACACCAAACATAGTAGTTTCAGGGCCCTAGACCGACGAGTGAATGTGTGCTGCGTGCTCCTTACTTCGGATGGTGATGCAAAGAGAATACACGAGGGTTTATCCTAATTTGGGCAAAAGAAGGCCCTACGTCCAACGGAGAGGGAGAGTATTGTATTTCCTTGCACCTAAGTGCTTGCGTAGGGGTTACAAGCAATGAGAGAGGGAACCGGTCCCAAGTCTTAAAGAAAGAGTACAATGGAGTGTTGCTTGAGATGTTGATCTCGGAAGTGGGGAAGATATCTATATCATTTTTTCATCGGTCGTCCCCCCTGGAGAGCTCCTTGCCCTCCTCTTTTATAGACTCAAGGGGAGGGTAAGGTTTACAACAAACCCTAGGGGGTGCCTTGGAGGATAAGGCGGAGCAGGCACTGTAGGTGTTGCTATGGCAACATGCCCCGGTGCATGCAGGCCATCCCTGGGGCATCGTGGTGATGTTGATGACGGGACGGCGGGACATCCTAGGTGTTGTAAAGGACGTACGATTCTCTGTGGTCGACGTACGGGTCATGGTCCCCTTATTTGACTAATGACGATCGAGGTCGGGTCGAGACATAGCTGAGGGGGGTCGACGAGAAACAGATAAGGCCGAGCCCTAGAAATCTCAGGACATGACGGTCAGACAGTGCTAGTCATGGTGGGAATTGTGGCTGCTTTTCATCTCCCATCCCGGGATGGGGAGTAAAAACTAAGATTAGACGCGGATGCTGCTCCCACGCCGGTGGCACTGTGGCCACATTGGTGGAAGTGGTTGCATTGAATGCTTTATCGGTGAGTAGGTGGGCGAGGGGGGTCAACCGGGTCGACCCCGGGTCGTGTGAGTCAGAGAATTTCTAGGGTCGAGGCTTCCTGTTGAGCGAGCCGCATATGAGTCGAAACACGGTTGAGGGTGCCCCATCCTCATATGCATGTGGCTTTGATCGGCGTATCCGTGTTGGTGGAGCCTTAATTCGATCTTTTAGGGTTTTTCACGGTGCGGATTCCTCAGGGGTTTTCTCCTTTTAATCATGGTTTTGGGTACCCCTAATTTAGGTACCCGATAGTAGCCCCTGAGGCTTTGCGTGAGTGTGGACACTCTCGTAGAGCCTTAGCGAGTTATGAACTGGAGTCATAGCGTTGTTGTTCTCTGGTGGGTGTGTGCGAGCGCACCCGCCGGGTGTAGCCTCCGAGGCCTCGGAGGAGTGTGTGACTCCTTCGAGGGCTTTAGTATGTTGCATTGTGGGACGCTTGTTTTGTTAAGCCCTAAGGGGCATTTGGTCCTTTTTCATCGGAGTCAGCCAGTTGCGGACTAGCCCCCGAGCCTTTGCGTAAGTGAGGCCGACCATGGCTTGTCTCGTCTTTATCGTTCGACCCTCACGCATCCTTTGGGCAAGGAGGAGTGGGAACACCGTACTACCCTCGATGGGCGAGTTTTGACGACCCCTAGTGAGCTATTAGCGGGGGATTCAAGTGGGAGCCCATGCCCTGTTCAGTAGGGGTTGGCTAGCAGCCATGGAGGCGCTCTCCAAAAGTGCCAAAGAGTTGTCGTATGGATCTCGGCTCCGTTCAGTAGGTGCCGAGGGCTCGATGCCTCCCTCTGAGGGGATTTCATTATCGACCTCTCCATTAGCCTTGAATATGTCTAAGGGCGTCTCGAGAAAGTGGCTCGAGCCCTAGCCTTGTACGGGTCTGCTCTCAGACATCCCTTACTATGTTTACTCGAGGGCAGCTGTCGAACCCCCACCGAGGGCTAGCTTTCGAACCCTCGAGGTTCGTAGCGGGCTCGGAGCCCATGGTTCCTTCTCCTGGAAGTGTCCATCTGTAGGCCTCCCTACCCGCCCATTGGGGTGCGTCTTTTTAGGAGGGAGGCTAAAACAACACGGTAGTGGGCGGTGTGGCAGATGGTTATCGAGTGAACGGTCAACACGTGCCTGCATGCGCGGATTTTGAGAGAGCAGTTAGGTGAGAGCATTAAATGCGGAAACCTTTACTTGCTTATTCACTGGATCCGCCTATTGGCCTTCTACTAGGGTATAAATACGGAGCCCAGGGCTTCCTGTGTTCCTTCCTAGCCCTTGGCGATTGCATTTTCTTCCCTTTGCCTCCATCAGCCGTTCTATGCCGCCGTCGTCATCCTTTCCCCTGCTGCCACCATATTCCGACCTTAGTGCTCATGGCAGGAAAATGCCAGGTCCTCCCTACGGAGGCGTGGATCCATTCCTCGGTGATGGAGAGGAGGCTAGAGGAGCTTGTGCGTGACGGTCTCCTACAACCGAGAACGAGCCGGGACCTGCTGGAGTAGAGGGTTCCACCGACCAGTCACCGGGAGCCGTCGCCACCAAAGGGCTATGTGGTGAGCTTCGTTGCCTTCCACGAGAGGGGGCTCGGGGCACCGCCAAGATAGTTCATGTGTGCAATCCTGCATTACTATGGGGTGGAGCTCCATCACCTCGCCCCCAACTCTGTTTCACAGGCCACCATTTTTGCGGTCGTCTGCGAGGGGTACATGGGGGTGGAGGCCCACTGAAAGTTGTGGCTCCACCTCTTCAAGGCGGAGCACTTCGCCAAGAAGTCGGGCGAGAGGGGAGTACGGCTGGAAGCTGCACCCTCCAAGTGCGAGCGGGTCAAGGCAATCTCTACATCCTGGCCCAACTCATCTTGTCAAACAGCGGGTGGCATGACGGCTGGTTTTATCTACGCAATGATGACGACCGCCTACCGAGATTCTCTGGCCAGGTCCTGATGTCGTACAAGGAGAACTGGTCGTATGGCGTCATTGAGGAGGACAAGCCAAAGCTATAGCCGCTCCTTGACGCACTGAGAAAGCTCCGTCTATGCGGGCTGACCGCGGGCATGGTGGTTGCCACGTTCCACCGTCGGAGGGTGCTACCACTAATGTAACGTCAACTTCGGCTAGACAAGATGACTCCGGGCATCTCGTTGGAGGGGAGTCAGATGTCACACGAGACCCTCTCCTTCGATGAGGTTGCCCGGTGCGCACGGTGGATGGTAGGTAGTTTCAGGCAGGAGGACATTGATGAGTCCTGATGCGGCCCAACCGGGGATTCGAGCCTCTGGTAAGTGTTGCCCTCATGGTGCTAGGCTCACCTTATTTCCTAGGCCTCATAGATCTAAACTCGTCGCCACCGATCCCTGAGGATCGCGCCGCTCGAGAGGTGAGGCGTCTTTCCACGGCCTAGGAGAAGAAGGAGAAAGACGCCGTGAAAACGCGGTGTGATAGAAAGATCCATGAGCGCGAGGTGTTACTAAAACGCCATCGCCAGCAACGACTCAAGGGTTTCCCTGAAGAGGAGTCCCCCTCTGAGACGGCGTCAGAGGAGGAGAGCGATGACAGCGACGACAACGACGCTGGGTCGCGATACGATACCATGACTTTCCTCGCGCATCTCCCTAACGTGCAGTCCCTGCAGGGACCCATCGGCAGGGGGTCAACTTCCTAGGCCTCGAGGGCAGCCTCGGCGCCCATCGAGGGGGAGGAGGAGGACCGAAAGGGAGGGCCCGTGAGAGGCCCTTGGAAAGGAGATCCGCCGAGCCAGGGGTTCCTCCGACGACTTTAGGGGCACCGTGGATGCGTGCCCAGTCGCTGCGCACCTCATCGGTAGGTGGAACAGTGGCGTCAACACCCAAGGCCGGGGCGCCATCGTCAGGTGTCAGAACTCGAGGCCAGACGACCCTAATGACACAGAGGACGTCAGCGACCTCGTCAGCCCAGGCTCAAAGGAGTTCTAGGCCGACTAGAGGCTCGACGAAGGGGGCCATCACAGGGGGCCTTAGGCAGTTTAGGGAAGCCGGGGACTAAATCCCTGATCCCCATGTCCGTGTAAGTGTTTCACTTTGTTTTTCAAACAAGTTTGTTTTGTTCCTTGTTCTTATGTTCTAGTTCGCTGCGTAGCCACAAACGCAAGGCAGAGTCGGTGGCTTTGACACCTGCCAAGGTGCTTAATGCTAGTGCCATGTTGATGATGTGGACGCCGGCCAACGACGCCACCTAGATCGCAAGGTACCAGGCGATGATGGACCGACTCAAGGAAAAGGAGTCCACCGTTCAGGCTAGCGCGAGCACCGAGGATGACGTCAGAGCCGGGGACGCTTCTCAATGATCTGAATTGGTCGAGGTGACCCCAGGCACTACCGAACTTGGCTGGTCTAGAGGTGATGGTCATGAGCCGAGGTCGAACATGAGGACTCTGATGACCGTCGAGGCCGCGGAGGCCGCCACATCCACCCGCGACGCAGAGCAAACGGATGTGGAAGAGATATGGAAAGTGGGGGAGACCCCATGAAATGCGGGGAGAGAGAGGGAGGTGCTACCAGGACTGCAGTCGGAGCGGGAGGAATTGCCACAGCTGCCGCTACAGCAACGTCAGGAAGAGCGTCCGCTGGAGCCGTAACCGAAAGCAGAGGAGCATGAGCTGGGCCAGTCGGAGGAGCCGGTGGTCGAGGCAGAGCGGAGGACGATCGTGGTGCCACCTAATGCTCAGGTGGAGGTGTCGGCCAGCTGGAGGCCACTTCCACCCCAAGGGCCGACACCGGTGGTGATCGACCTCACGTTCAACGATTCCCCATCTACCAAGGGGAAGTAGAAGGCAGACGTCGAGATGGTCGACGCCTCGGATCGGCCCGAAACCTCTGCGGTGCCAGATGGTGATGGAGTGGAGGTGTCGGGCGGGTGGCCTGACTTTGTAGAGCTAGCGCTCGTGTGAGCAAAGGAGGAGCTCCGACGCTGGGGTCGGTCGACCCTCGAGTTTAGGGATGCGGCTAATCCCGACACCGAGCCCTTCTTCGCCCTCGACGATAAAGACGAAGTGCAGCACTGGGAGTACGTCGAGGGACTCCACAAGCACTCCGTGCAGTCTCTGCGAATGGTCTTGGATACCTTGGTATGGCAAATGTCGAGGGCCTTCGAGTTGAGTCGTGTTTGTTTCAATGTTTCATTTGGCCTGTGCCCTCCTTTTCCCCTTGGTTCTGACTTTGGGTTTGACCGTGGTCAAGAGCTCAAGGAGCGATCACGCCACAAATCGCTTTTCATTCGTCATGAAAGCGGTGTGTGGGCGGCGCTCCCTTGCCAACAGGTTCTGGTCAAGGAAGCCAATAAGCGGCTATCCAAGAAGAGCGCCGAAGCAGACGAGCTTCACGTCGCTCATGCGGCGCTTAGGGAGGAGGCGGCACAGGCTCGGGAAGCGGTGGCCAAGGCGCGCGAAGACGCGACTGTAAGGTCGAAATGGCTAAAGGGGGGTGAATAGCCTGTTTAAATTTTCTACAAGCTTCACTAAACAACAAAGTTAGTATATAAGATGGCGAAGCTAATTCTAGCACTAGCTCAACTACTTTTATGCAAGCCACAAATATAATTCTAGTGCAAGGCTATGATCTCTAGTTCACACCAATAAAGCTAAGTCTCTAAACTAATTACCCCTAAGTGAGACAAACTACTCTAAGAACGCTAGACAAAATATAGTGCATGAATGTAAAAGGGAAGTGAATTGATTCTTATACCGATGGTGTAGAGATGAGATGTATCCAAAGAATCAATCACACATAATCACAATGAGAATCCTCGGCAAGGGATGACACAAGAATTTTTACCGAGGTTCACTTGCTTCTTGGCAAGCTACTCATTGTGGCGATGCACCCACTTGATGGATCTTGAGCTAATCAACTATCAAGAGTTGAACCCTCAGTGGGTGCCGCACATCCACTCACAAGATGGGGATCCTCCGAGCCACGAGCTCCACTAGAGTAGTCAATTCGTGAACTCCTGCGGGGAAGGCTCAAGAACCCCTCACAATCGCTTGGTGAGGCTCAAAACAATCTCTAATCACGAGCTCAACACCACCACTGCTCCAAGCCGTCTAGGGTGTCAGGAAACACCTAAGAGTAACAAGCAATCCACAGCAAACTCAAGAATCAAGTGCCACTAGATGGAAATCACTAAGCAATGCACTTGAATCTCACTAAATCTCTCTAGAGTATGCAACCAAGCAAGCAGATGAGTAGAGGGAAAGTTCTCTAGCTCAAAGTGTGCCTCAATATCTCAAAACGTGCAAGAGCCAACACCCCAAACCTGGCCACCATCTATTTATAGCGAAGGGGTAAGCAACTAGCCGTTACAAGACAACGTAGTGAAAAACGTAATGACCGGACACACCAGTCAGGGTGACCGGACGCGTCCGGTCACTACAAAACAAATAGTAACAGTGCGCGTCAGAGAGAGCCGTTGCCATGACCGGACACGCTACATCGTTTGACCGGACGCGCTGCACCCAGCGTTCGATCGGAGTCCAAAGAGCTCCTCGCGCGATCGGACGCATCCGGTCACACGTGACCGGACGTGCCACCGTGTCCGATCGGCACAGAGACACGCGTTGCCTACTGGGTGCATGACCGGACGCTCCGGTTCCGTGAGGGACCGGACGCGCCGGTCCGCGACCTTCACGTGTGCGTCTCTGCCAGCGGTTTGAACTAACCGGACGCGCAAGTCCACCCTGGACCGTGTCTGGTCCAGCGTTCGGTTGGAGTTTTTTTAGAGATAAACACTCTGGACTATCACCACCTTTTCTCGCCTCTGGCACAATGGAAAATAGACATTTCATTTCCTCAAAAAACCCCCAAACCCCTCTCTACCGCTCAAACTCCACTGCCTTCGCAAATGTGCTAACACAACCAAGTGTACACCACCTTGTGCACGTGTGTTAGCATTTTCACAATCATTTTTCAAGTTATTATGTTAGCCCTCTACTAGATCCTAATGCGTATGCTCAAGATGATGACCTAGTAGCACTTGATTCACGAGCTAACCATGATTGCCCCCTCTTTATAGTCGGCTATCAATCCTAAACCCGGTCAATCACTTCTCTACTCATCTTAGACCGGCACAAGTGAACCTACGATTATACCTTTGCCTTGATCACTTAGTTCCATGTCCATCTCCACATGCTTGATCACATTGATCATCATTTTATGTGCATCTCCACCTCTTGTGATCTTGTGTCCATTACTTCATGCCTCATGCTCCTTCATCACGTGTGTTGCTTATGCCTAACTCATTCCACTTGATACAATAGCATTAGCAACTTGGTGTCATTAATTACCAAAACCAAACTTGGGCTTTCAGTGACCAAGGCTCAAGAGGAGGCGGCCAAGACCCGCGAGGACCATGCACCGCTGTTGGCACATGTAAAGGAGCTTTAGAAGGACATCAACCTCGTCAGTGGCCAGCGTGATGCCCTCCACATCCAGATCGGACTGGTGTCCGCTCGCCTCGAGACCCTAAAGAACGAGGTCGTGACATTGGAGGAGACCGTTCGAGCGAGGGACGAGGCTCTCTTGGGCACCGGTCGAGAGATCGAGACGCTGAGGGCGATCGTCCATGACAAGGATGAGGCTCTTCGAGTAGCCAAGAAGACGCATGGCGAGTTGCGTGATCAGATCATGGGCTAGAAAACCCACACCGAGGGTAAGTTTCTGCCCAACTCTGATCCCAACTTGGATTTCTTGTGTGTGTTGTTGTTTTTTTGCTGATTTGATCTTACGATTTAGAGCTAGAGAAGCAACAACACGAGGCCCATGCGACGACCACCTCGTTTCAAGCCCTCCTCGTGGCCGAGGTCAGATGGAATCAGCTGCTCCAGGGCACGATCACCACGGTGTGCGATAGCCTAGGGGTCAAGCCTGATGCCGATACCGAGGAGGATGCGCCAGAGAACTCATTCGTGCACCGGATGAAGGCGCTGGGTGGCCTCGTCCGTGAGAAGATACGGGGCGTGTTGCATCATGGTGTGAAGAGAGCCATGGCGGTCGTTCGATCCGGGTTTGAGTACGACATGGGCCTCATCGTCGATGGCTTCACCTCGGACCTGGACAAGACTAAGGAGGAGAACGAGGTGGCCTGCCTAGGGTTGATCTAGGTTGTAGAAGAGCCTAGGGGTCGACTTGCGAGGTTGTTTGAGGACGAGGTGCTCCTTCCTGCTGACGATGAGGGCCTGTGAGCCAAATCTGGGCGTGGAGGCCCATGTAACAAGTTAGCTATTGTTTGCAACTCGTACTATCATGGCCCTAAGGGCCTTAAAACATTTTGATGTAAATATACGCTAAACTTTTTATTTTGTTCGACTCTTTTGCTTCTTATCGTTCGAATTGTGTTCTTACGCGGTCTTCTTCGCGCGCGATTACACCCCTTGGCATGGGGTGCGAGTGGAGACACCGTAGCCCGGGGGCATAGGTGATCTCGTGGCTTGATAGCCCCTCGGCCTTAGGATGGCCTCATAGCCTCGTCGACTTCTGTAAGTACTCGCATCAAAATGTGTAGGAGCATCAGACGTCGGGCTTTTTTGAAGTCATAAGTTTTTACTAAGTCCTCTTAGCGCGTGGTTGCTCCCTTTGGCACGGGGGAGTGAGTGGAGGTACCGTTAGCGTGGACGCATAGGTGATCTCATGGCTCAATAGCCCTCGAGCCTTAAGGCACTGATGTGGCTTCGTTGACTTATGTAAAAGTATTTTTAAAAAATGCAAGTTTTTTAGGGACACGGGGGGTTCCCCCCTTTGTAGCCCTCAAGGGAGGTTTGACCTTGCGATAAGCAGGGTCGAGCCTACCTATTTTTTATGAAAGAATGTTTTTTGCACATGGGTGTACTCTTTGTTCATTCATGTAACTGAGAGAAAAAGTATAAAGCCTCGAGGCTCTAGGGATAGAAGCGACGTAGCTGTTCAATGTTCCAAGCGTTGGTGAGGATCTCACCCTTTTCGTTTGATAGCTTGTAGGTGCCGGGCTTCAACACCTCTGCAATGATGTAAGGTCCTTCCCATGGTGGAGTAAGCTTATGTCATCCCTTGTTGCTTTGGCTTCGCCGAAGCACCAAGCCACCAACGTGGAGGTCACGTCTGTGAACGTGTTTGTCATGGTAGCGTCGGGGATTCTGCTGATACCTTGCAGAGTGTAGTAGAGCCATATCGTGAGCTTTCTCGAGCTGGTCGAGGGCGTTCTCTCTTGCGGTATCATTGCTTTGCTCGTTGTAGGCTTTCAGCCTCGGGGACCCATACTCTAAATCAGTTGAAAGCATAGCCTTGGACCCATAGACCAAGAAAAATGGAGTGAACCCCATGGCTCGACTCGACATTGTTCTTAGGCTCCATAGGACCGTGGGGAGCTTGACGGCCCATTTCTTGCCGTATTTTTTCAATTTGTTGAAGATTCTTGGCTTCAGGTCTTGTAGGACCATGCCATTAGCACGTTCAACTTGGCCATTTGTCTTTG
Organism: Saccharum hybrid cultivar R570; assembly: GCA_038087645.1. Classification (NCBI taxonomy): domain Eukaryota; kingdom Viridiplantae; phylum Streptophyta; class Magnoliopsida; order Poales; family Poaceae; genus Saccharum; species Saccharum hybrid cultivar. Next base: position 3,197,362 of record JAQSUU010000088.1, read on the forward strand.
GCTGAGCCACGGCTAACCAGAGCACACGAATGTGATGGTCATCACAGAATTCCAAGAACCTTTTGCTGGTGAACTGGGTGCCGTTGTCCGTGATGATGTAGTTGGGAACCCCAAAGCGATGAATGATGTCGGTAAAGAACAACACGACTTGCTTTGATTTGACGTTGGTAATGGGATGGGCCTCGATCCACTTGGAAAACTTGTTGATGGTGACGAGCAAGTGGGTGAAGCCCTAGTTGTTCTCTTCAGGGGTTCGACCAAGTTGAGCCCCCAAACGGCGAATGGCCACGTGATGGGAATGGTTTGTAGGGCATGAGCCGAGAGATGGGTTTGCCTTGCGTAGTACTGGCATCCTTTGCAGGAGCGTACTAGCTTAATAGCGTCAGAGACCATGGTTGGCCAATAGAAACCCTGCTAGAATGTGTTTCCGACGAGGGTTCGAGGCACCGCGTGATGACCGTAAGCCCCCGAGTGTAGGTCCTTGAGCAGGTCCTTGCCTTCCTCGATTATGATACAACGTTGTAGGATGTCCATAGGGCTGCATCGATAATGCTCCTTGTCATCACCGTGTATCACAAAGGTCTTGGCCTGACGAGTGATTCGTCGAGCCTCAGTCTTATCCAAGGTGAGCTCCCCTCGAGTGAGACAGTTGAGGTATGGAGTGCGCCAGTCGGGCTCGAGGTCAGTTGGTAGGGTCAAGCCTTTCGTCTGCATGACGTCAGCCCCGGTCGAGGGGCCTTCTACCTCAGGTGGGGGGGTCTAGTGATAGACTATTGGCCCCCTCAGTCATTCTGGCGTTGACGGAAGGTTCATGAAGATCCCTCGAGAAAACGTTAGGTGGAACCATGCTTCGATTAGACGCGATTTTCATGAGTTCGTCGACATCCTCATTATATCTGCGCGTGACGTGGTTGAGCTCGAGGCCGTGGAATTTGTCCTCAAGGCGTCGCACCTCCTTGCAGTAGGCTTCCATCTTAGGATCATGGCAGCTTGAGTCCTTCATGACCTGATCGACCACGAGTTGGGAATCTCCACGAACGTCGAGGTGTCGAACCCCAAGCTCGGTGGTGATACGCAAGCCGTTAACAAGGGCCTCGTACTCAGCTACGTTGTTGGAGGCTGCGAAGTGGAGTCGGGTCACATAGCGCATGTGAACTCCGAGGGGTGAGATGAAGAGCAAGCCTGCGCCCGCTCCTGTTTTGGTCATCGACCCATCGAAGTACATGGTCCATAGCTCGGCCTGAATCTGAATGGGAGGCAATTGGGTGTCGGTCCATTCTGCTAGAAAATCCGCCAGCACCTGGGATTTGATGGCTTTGCGCGGCACATAAGAGAGGGTTTCGCCCATGAGCTCGACCGTCCACTTAGCTATCCTTCCCGAGGCCTCCCGGTTCTAGACTATCTCCCCCAGAGGGAAAGAAGAGACCACGATCACCGGGTGGCCCTCGAAGTAGTGCCAGAACTTGCGTCCTGTCAACATGATGGCGTACAGTAGCTTCTGGATTTGCAGGTAGCGAACCTTGGTGTCCGAGAGCACCTCGCTGATGAAGTATACTGGTCTCTGAACGAGCAACGTGTGACCCTTTTCCGCCCTCTCGATGACTATGGCCGCGCTGACCACTTATGTCATCGCGGCGACGCAAAGCAAGAGAGATTCCCCTGTAGCCGGAGGGATGAGTATCAGAGGTTCGGACAAAGTTGTCTTGAGCCTAGTAAGAGCTTCCTCAGCCTCGAGCGTCCACGAGAAGTGTTTTGATTTCTTTAGGAGATGATACAGAGGGAGCGCCCTCTCGCCGAGGTGCGAGATGAAGCGACTGAGGGCTGCGAGGCAGCCTGTGACCCTCTGCACGCCCTTCAGATCTCAGATAGGCCCCATTTTGGTGATTGTAGTGATTTTTTTTTGGGTTGGCCTCGATGCCACGCTCAGAAACAATGAACCCTAAGAGCATGCCTCGAGGAACGCTGAAGATGCATTTCTCGGGGTTGAGCCTAATGTTCTTCGCCTTAAGGCATTTGAACGCGACATCGAGGTCATCAACCAAGTTGCTGATCTTCTTGGTTTTGACCACGATGTCGTCGACATAAGCCTCGTTGGTTGGCCCGATGTGATCCCCAAAAATGTGTTGCATGCATTGTTGGTACGTAGCCCCTGTGTTTCATAGACCGAAGGGCATAGTAACGTAGCAATACATGCCAAATAGGGTGATGAATGAAGTCGCGAGCTGGTCGGACTCCTTCATTTTAATCTGGTGGTAGCCGGAATACGTATCTAGGAATGATAGAGTTTCATATCCCGCAATGGAGTCAACGATTTGATCAATGCGTGGTAAAGGAAAAGGGACTTTTGGACATGCTTTTATTTAAACTAGTATAGTCTACACACATCCTCCATTTCCTGCTCTTTCTCTTAACTAATACAGGATTAGCTAACCACTCGGGATGATGAACCTCCTTGATGAATCCGGCCTCCAAAAGCTTGTGGATCTCCTCACCGATGACCTTGCGCTTCTCTTCGTCGAAGCGGGACAAGCATTGCTTCATCGGCTTGGAGCCGGCTTGGATCTCCTAGGCGTGCTCGGCAACTTCCCAGGGTATGCCCGGCATATACGAGGGACTCTACGCGAATATGTCGACATTCGCGCGGAGAAAGTCGACGAGCACTGCTTCCTATTTAGGATCGAGGGTGGCGCTGACTTTCAACGCCCTTCCGTTTGAGCTAACGGGGTCGAGGGGTACGAGCTTGATGTCTTTCGCAGGCTCAAAATTGCCGGCATGGCGTTTGGGGTCGGGGATCTCCTTGGCCAAACCGTCGAGGTCTGCCGCCAAGGATGCCGGCTCCAAGACGGCTTCTCCATGCTCGACGCACTCTACGTCGCACTTGTAAGCGTGTTCATAGGAGGGCCCGACGGTGATAACACCCTTGGGGCCCGACATTTTGAGCTTAAGGTTGGTGTAGTTGGGAACCGCCATGAATTTGGCATAGCAGGGACGCCTGAGGATGGCGTGGTAGGTCCCGTGGAACCCAACTACCTTGAAAGTGAGGGTCTCCATCCTAAAGTTGGAGGGGGTGCCAAAGCAGACGGGCAGGTCGACCCGCCCAACGGACTCTGCTCGTTTCCCCGACACAACTCCATGAAAGCCCCCGACGCTGGGTCGGAGCTGCGTCCTCCAGATTCCCAGGAGGTTGAGGATCTAGGCGTAGATAATGTTGAGGCTGCTGCCACCGTCCATGAGCACTTTAGTGAGGAGCGTGTTGGTGATGATGGGATCGATGATGAGTAGGTAGACTCCAGGATTGGGGACATAGTCTGGATGGTCGTCACGATCGAAAGTGATAGCCGTCTCAGACCAGTCGAGGAAGAGGGGGTTGCCAGCTGTACGGAGAAGATCTCTTGAAGCTCTCGCTTGCGCTGGTGCGCGGAGAGACGCGTCGAGGATCCCTCGTATATCATGAAGCAGTCATGGATCTCGGGAAACCCCTCGTCCTTGTCGTCATCCTTCTCCTTGGGGTCCTCCTTCTTGTCATCCTTCTTGATGCCTAAGCTTTCAAAGTATCTCCGCAGCATGTGGCAGTCCTCGAGGTTATGGTTCATGGGTCCCTTGTGGTAGGGACACGGTTCTTTGAGCATTTTGTCAAAAATGCCCCCGCTAGGGGGTCCTCGAGGCTTCTTGCGGTCAGCGACAGCGACAAGGTCGTCAGCTGTGGCTTCGTGCTTGCCCTGCTAGTTCTTCATCTTCTTCCTGTTGCTCCTCTTGGCGCCCTAGTTGGAGCCCTTGGGTTCTTTGTCCTTGTGCTTCCCCTTATCCTGGTCACCACCAAAGATGGCACCAACTGCCTCCTCACCGATGGCGTAGTTGGTGATGATATCCATCAGTTCATTAGCAGTGATTGGGGTATTGCGGCCCAACTCTCAGACCAACTCTTTACAGGTGGTGTTGGAGAGAAAAGCCATGATGACGTCGGAGTCAGTGATATTGGGAAGCTCGGTGCGTTGTTTGGAGAAGCGCCAGATATAGTCACGGAGGGACTCGCCCGACTTCTGTTTATAACTCTTGAGGTCCCAAGAGTTACTAGGGCGCATGTAGGTCCCCTTGAAGTTCCCTTCGAACACTCTCACCAGGTCGTTCCAGTTGTGGATCTGTCCAGGCGGGAGGTCCTCGAGCCACGCTCGAGCGGTGTCCGATAGGAATAGGGGAAGCTGTCGGATGATGATGCGGTCGTCGGTGGCCCTGCCCAACTAACAAGCCAAGCGGAAATCAGTGTGCCAAAGTTCGGGTTTGGTCTCGGCATTATACTTGGTGAGAGTCGTCGGGGGGCGAAACTGGATCGGAAGCTAGGTCCTGTGAATGGTCTTGCCGAAGACTCGAGGGCCCGGCGGCTCGACAGATAGACTGTGATCCTCTGAGCTACCATAACACCCGCCCCTGTGCACGTGATAGCCTCGAGATGCGCCATCATCGCTTCTACGCCGGCGGTGTTCGTTGATGTCGTCACGGGCTTCTCGGGGCTCGTGATTGTCGACGACGTGATCACAGACAGAGGCCGCTTTGTCCCCTCGTGGGGCGGGCTCGGGATGAACCGAGGGCTCTTTCTCCAATTAGGAGGGCTCCGTAGGCTGCTCCGATGCAAGCCCGCGATGCCTCGAGGCGGAACTCTTGGCCTGCTGCATGGCCGCAGCCTCGAGGAGACCTCAAATCTCATCGCGGGCCTAACAGGCCTCGGGGGTAGATGGCTCAGGCATATTGCGGAGAAGCATGGCGGCGGCGAAGACGTTCTGGCTGGCTCGGTTGAAGACTGGGGGTTCGCCCGCCCGGTCCTCGATGATGCGACGGTTGACGTCGCGAGCTCTTTCTCGAGCTCCTCCGCCATGTGCACGCGTCGTGCGCTCCCGCTCAAGGGTTTGCTAAAGTAGGCATAGGTTTTGTCATTCCTCGTCGAGCATGGCTTGCAATTCTTGGATCTGCTCAAGTTGTGCTCCTTGGTTCGCACCAAGGAATTGGGCTTCATCCTGTGCGCCAGGGGGCTCAACGTGAGGTGGTGTGGCGTTCCTCCCTCCAACGTCCGCCTCGGCTTCTGAATCCGACGCGATAGCCCTATCGATATGGAAGCATTCGCGAGTCGGTTCTTAAGTGTCATCGGCAGAGTCGGAGTCCGGGGTGCCAAAATAGTAATACGATGGATACATGTGAAGTCATCGATCTCTGGGGTCGTAGCGGCTGAAAGCAATCGCACAATGCTTCATACCAGGGCTCTCCGTAGAGTCCTGGTACTCGAAAGCTGGTGTGGACGCTACGAGGTTGAGGGCAGAACGTAGATGATGCCCTAGGAGTTCCCCGTAAACGCGCATGTTGGCGCTTACGGAGGAAGCATACTGCGGGGCAGCCGTGTTCAGCCCATAAGGGAATGTCCATGGCAGCATTGACCCTGCCATCGGGGAAACTGATCTTGATCCGACCGGAGGAGCCGCACCGGACGGTGGAATGACGGGACGCCCCACCGATGTCTCACCCGCGGCCAAGTTCATCCTACGCAGGTCCTCAACAAGAGACGTTGCGTGGGTGTCTAGCCGAGAGGCGTTGGAACGGAGCATCATATTGCCCTCCATGGAATGATGATGATGGCTACGCTGGGCATGCCGTCGTCTAGCTGTATGAGCCCGGCAGGAACGGTGATACCGGTGCAACGCTCCCCTTGCTAGGAGAGCTCATAGTCGTGGTTGGTTGGGTGTCTGAGTGGGAGGAGGACCATGTCATAGTCGTGGTCGAGGGACATGAACTCCAAACTCCTGAACTAGATCACCGTAGCCAGAGGAAGCGGATGTTCGGAGTCAGCCATCCGGAGAGATGGCAGGAAAGTGATGTTGACACGCAGCGGTCCCCTACCTAGCGCGTCAACTGTCGGCATTTGGACCTGGGGGCCCTAGACCAATGAGTGAATGTGTGCTGCATGCTCCTTACTCTGGATGGTGATGCAAAGAGAATACACGGGGGTTTATCCTGGTTCGGGCAAAAGAAGGCCCTACGTCCAGTGGGGAGGGAGAGTATTATATTTCCTTGCACCTAAGTGCTTGCGTAGGGGTTACAAGCCATGAGAGAGGGAACCGGTCTCAAGTCTCAAAGAAAGAGTACAATGGAGTGTTGCTTGAGATGTTGATCTCGGAAGTGGGGATGATGTCTATCTCGTTTTTTCGTCTGTCGTCCCCCCTGGAGAGCTCCTTGCCCTCCTCTTTTATATACTCAAGGGGAGGGTAAGGTTTACAACAAACCCTAGGGGGTGCCTTGGAGGATAAGGCGGAGCGAGCACTGTAGGTGTTGTTGTGGCGACGTGCCCCGGTGCATGCAGGCCATCCCCGGGGCGTCGTGGTGATGTTGATGACGGGACGGCGGGACATCCTGGGTGCTGTAGAGGCGTGTGATTTCCTGTGATCGACGTATGGGTCGTGGTCCCCTTGTTCGACTGATGATGGTCGAGGCCGGGTCGAGACGTACCTGAGGGGGGTCGACAAGAAACGGATAAGGCTGAGCCCCAGAAATCCCAGGACATGACGGTCGGACAGTGCTAGCCATGGTGGGAATAGTGGCTGCTTTGCATCGCCCATCCCGAGATGGGGAGTAAAAAGTAAGATTAGACGCGGATGCTGCTCTCACGCCGGTGGCGTTGTGGCCACATTGGTGGAAGTGGTCGCATTGAATGCTTTGTTGGTGACTAGGTGGGCGAGGGGGGTCGACCGGGTCGACCCTGGGTCGTACGAGTCGGAGAATTTCTGGGGTCGAGGCTTTCCGTCGAGCGAGCCTCGTACGAGTCGGAATGCGATCGAGGGTGCCCCGTCCTCATACGCATGTGGCTTCGATCGGCGTATCCGTGTTGGTGGAGCCTTAATTCGATCTTTTAGGGGTTTTCAGGGTGCAGATTCCTCGGTGGTTTTCTCCTTTTAATCGTTGGTTTTGGATACCCCTAATTTAGGTACCCGACACATGTCTCCAAACATTCGATGGTATGGGGTGTAAAATTTTTAGGCGGGTACTAAATACCCCCTGAATCTGAAGAAACCTTCGCAGTTCATGGAAGATACTATGAGTAGTTAGGTGGTGTTCGGTTCCTCCTCCTAAACTTTAGTCGTTGTCTCATCGGCTCATGCATGCGTGCAAAGATTAATGTGATGGAGAGAGTGAAAAAAATTTAACTTTTTTTTGGCTGAATCTAAGGGGGTGTTTGGTTTGAGGTGTTAAAGTTTAACAAACACTGTAGCACTTTCGTCTTATTTGACAAAAAGTTTTCAATTTTGGATTAATTAGGCTTAATAGATTCGTCTCGTAAATTACTCCTAATCTGTGTCGACATGCATGCAATTAGTCTACATTTAGTACTCCATGCATTCGAAGAAACATTGATGTGATGGGTGTTAAACTTTAACAAACGGCCAAACACGTCCTAAACATGTGTTTGATTGTCTAGAGACTCCACCGGCCTGGCACGAGCATTAAAGTAGGCCAGAGCCAGGCCCGCAAAGAAAGAAAATGGATTTTGGTCTTGTTTAATTTCTTTGAAGTTGTAAAAATTTTACAAGATTATTCGTCACATCGAATATTTAACGCATGCATGGAGTATTAAATATAACTTAAAAATAACTAATTACATAGTTTAGTTGTAAATCAGAAAACGAATCTTTCGAACATAATTAGACCATGATTAAATACTATTTACCGAATACAAATGAAAGAGTTACGACGCTTGGAAAAACTTTTACGGGGACAACTAAACACAGCCTTCGTTCCTCCACGGCCTGGCTCCTTCCGTCGCTCAGCGCTGATTGCCGTCACCATCTTCGTGTCACCGCTCGCTCTCCCTTGCTCTCTCTCCGTCCACGGACTCTCACCCCGCCGCCGGTGAGCACAAGCACTCCTCCATCTCCGGTGCAACCTCGCACCAGCTCGGCCCTCGCCATCCCCTTCCCTTCTCCTCCTACCACCTCTCCCTAATCCCACCATATTTGCGTCCCCTGCCCCCACCGCAGTAGACCCACCCGAAATCGACGGCGAGCTCATCGCGGAACTCGGCGTCGGACGCCTCCGCGTGGCCGTCAGCGACGAGGCGCTCGAGCACCTGGGTGCTGGGCATGGCGGCGGCGTGAGCGAGCTCGGCGTCCTCCGCGGCGGCCGGCGGAGAAGGTGCCGAGCCCCGTGGTCCACTAGCAGCCATGGCGCTCTGCTCGTGCGTGTTGCCTGGCCACGGGCCTCGCCCTGCTCGCGCTCTGCCTGGTGCTCGTGGCGGCGGCAACGGCGGCGGTGAGGTGCGAGGACGATGCTGCGGTGTGCTGGTGGTTGCGGCCGCGCTTACCCTTGCGCTTGCCACCCACCAGAGGCGTGCCTGTGACTGTCCATGGAGATGAGTAGCGTGATGGACCAGCCATGGAACCTGTGTTCAACCTGTTTGTAGAAATGTCTTGGAGTGAAGAAGTGAAAGAGCCGGAAGGTAACCATACGCTGTGTTTAGATCCGAAATATTGGGGAGAAAAATTCTCGTAGCATTTTCGTTGTTATTTGACAAAATTTATCTAACCATAGACTAACCAGGCTTAAAAGATTCGTCTCGAACTTTACAGATAAACTGTGCAATTAGTTATTTTTTTACCTACATTTAATGCTTTCATGTATGCGTCTAAATATTCGACGTGATGGGTGGAAGAGAAAATATTTTGGGAAGTGAATGGGCCAAATGCTAGTCGAAGGCGACCATATACCAATGCGCAGGGAAACAAACAAAATCTCTATTTAGCCTGGCTCTACAGGGAAATAGAACCAAACAAGGTGTTGTTGCACCTGATGAGCCTGTCTTCGACTGTCCTGACTCTCCTGGTCCTACCGGGCTAGTAACGGGAAACAAACACGCCTGTTATTTGACGATCCTGGATCTACGAGGAGGAGCCAATTAAAAGCTTTGTTGGGGGGTGGGGGGTGGGGAGCGGGGTGTGGGAGAGCAATAACCAAACCAGCTATTAGGAGTTGATGGCACCATAAACGCTCATTGCTGCACACTAAGGGCATGTACAACAAAGACACAGCTGCTGTCTGTAAGTTCTTGAAATTTACAACACATACGGCTATAAAGACAGCTCATACAACCCACAGACAATTGCTGTCTGTTTGGCTACCTACAAATCGTTTAATGCTTGCATGTAGTTATGATAAATCATGAATATTATTTCTATATATCATTGTGTTGCTAATTGATGCAAAACACAAGAGATGTGTAGAAGTTTGACAGATTCACACAAGGAGATAGGTTCACAAACAGGTCACAGCTCACAAGCAAACAAAAAGATAGGTCACAAGATAAACCATATAACAGCAGGTTCCATACATTCAAAAAAAAACAGCAGGTTCCATACGGGTTTAAGTGAAAGATTGCCTAGTACAGAGCTGAACCTGGGAGGCTTTGGCCATCAGGTCATGAACACTATGCACGAATACTAGACATGAACAGCCATGACATTTTGCAAGAACACGCACATCAGACACGACCAGGCCAAGCAGAACTTCCACGGTACAAAATGGATTGCACATGGGTTGCCTTCTCCATAAACTTAAGTTCTGAAAACAGGTCTTAGAACTCTAACCAAGTCAAGCACTGAAACACCGTAAAAGGGGACTGATCATCAACTGAAAATAATGATCTTCGAAAACATTCTGTAGCTAGAAAAAATTTAGAACTAGCATAGTGTCGTTGACTGTAAGTGAGAACATTCAGAGTTGGACTAAATGATAACATTCAGTTATCTATTCTAGTGAACTGAAACATTTAGTACCTACAAAAAAAAAATTCAGTGATCGGTCAGTAATTCTCAGTAATACTCAGTAGTACTCTCATCAAATTTCTTACTGAAATTGTAATTCTCAGTAATACTCGACGCCATCTGCCAGGGATTAAGGATGAATCGTACCGGGCGAGGGGTTGGGTGTTGGGGATGAGCTGCTTCCGCGGCCGACGAAGGGCGCTGCCATGCCGTTGCTGAAACCAGCTAGATTGGGTGCTGGGGCCGAGCCGCTTCCGCGAGGAAGACTGCTTGCAGCCGCCCCCGGCGTCGCTCCGACCGCCGCCTCCGTCGCCGCTGGCTGATTTGGGTGAGAATGGCGGCGAAAGATGGCACGGCTGAGACATATATGTGAGGATTTTTGGCGCGATTTTTCCCTCTCGCACGCGCAGCTGGATCCGCGTGGCATTGGCTCAAGAAGATGGCACCGTACAACGTGAAGCTGGCCGTCGAGTTCGCCTGGGAGCACGAGCCCTCATCGTCGTCTCACGACGCGAGCTTCGCTCTCTCCCCTCATTTACTGTAGCAACTAGGGGGACTTTGCAAAACTTCCATTCGGAGACGACGGCCAACACACCGGCTGTAGGTGCCCTGAGGGCACGTACAACGCTGTTTAATGAGCCGTCTGTATCGCACAAAATTTGCAAAATGACCCTTCACGCGCAATAGCCGAGGCAGCATCGTCGTCTCACGAGTCGACGGCTTCGGCCCGTGCTCCGAGAAATCGATCTGCCAGCGTTGATCCCATGCGGATATACACTCCGTATTAGCTTCTTCTCTTATCTGAAGAATGTGCAAATCGGCTCAACCTTATAAAATTCATTTAAAATCAAAATGAAATCCAAAAAATATTATTCAAATTTATTTAGGTTTCTTTTGATCAGAACTATATTCTAGAAGTGATAAAACATACGTTACACCTTGAATATTGGTTATATAAATATATTAATATACTATTTATATTGATGGTTTGCCTATATATTTATGTTTTATCATATAGCCATAATTACTAGTCTAAAAAATAATATAATCACATTTAACGTTATTATGTTTGATTTGTTTTGTATCAACTAGCAACACATTCGTGTACAACAATCATATTCATACTTGATCGTGAATATATGCAAGCATTAAACAACATATAGACAGTTAAATAGACAACCCATTGTATGAGCTGTCTATTTAGCTGTCTCTACGCAGATTTCAAAAACTTACAGACAACCTGCTGTCTATGGGTTGTACATGCCCTAAGCACACAGCTAATCGTGTGAAAATGTAGTGCTAATTATTAAGAGGCTGTGTTTAGTTGTGTAAAAAGGTGTAAAAAAAGTAATGTAGCACGTTTTGGCTTTATTTGGCAAATAGTGTCCAACCGTTGACTAATTAGGTTCAAAACGTTCGTCTCGCAAAGTATAACCAAGCTGTACAATTAGTTTTTTATTTCATCTACATTTAGTACTCCATGCATATATCGCAAGTTTGATGTGACGGGAAATCTTTTGTTTGCACAGTACTTTTTTTTAGGAAGTAAACACAGCCAGAGAATCAAATTAGGAAAAAAAATCTATATCACGGAACATGCATGTTGGAAGAATATATATATTTTTTACGTTTATAACCTGTCCTAAACCTTTGTGAAGAAAATGGTCGACACCACAACAAAGCTGATGAATTAGTCAAAAAGCAAGGTCTTTAATTTTGAAGTCTTACTAATAATCAGTTATTTCCACAAACAATTGATGTGTGCATATCTGCAACCAGAGACCACGATCATTAGAAGAACACAATGCCACCACAATCACGAGGTAAAAACAAAGAATAGTAATCAGGGAAAATGCATTACATACCCCCACGGCATCACAGAGATAGATAGTAGTTACCTCTCAAATGATTGAACAAAAAAAATGTGCATACACCAATATATAGCCTCTAGGCAACCGTGCACTTTTCGTTTTTGTTGGGTACTTAAAACTAGGGGTACCCGAAACCAACGGTCAAGAAGAGTAAAACCCACTAAGGATCCGCGTCCAGAAAATCTCCCAAGAAAGACCGAGCTAAGTCTCCACCTACACAGATACACCAATCCGGGCCACGCGCGCATACAGACGGGGCGCCCTCGATCGCGTTCCGACTCATACGAGGCTCGCTCGACGGGAAGCCTCGACCCCGGAAAATCTCTGACCCGCACGACCTAGGGTCGACCCGGTCGACGCCCTCACCCACCTACTCACCAACGAAGCATTTAATGCAACCACTCCCATCAACATGGCCACAGCGCCACCGACGTGGGAGCGGCATCCGCGTCCAATCTTACTTTTTACTGCCCATCTCGGGATGGGCAACGAAAGGCAGCCACTATTCCCGCCATGACTAGCACTGTCCGATTGTCATATCCCGGGATTTCTGGGGCTCGGCCTTATCCATTTCCCGTCGACCCTCCTCAGCCACGTTCCGACCCAACCTCGACCACCGTCAGTCGAACAAGGAGACCACGACCCACACATCGACCACAGGGAATCGCACGTCCACTGAAGCACCCCGGATGTCCCGCCGTCTCGTCATCAACATCATCACGACGCCTTAGGGATGGCTTGCACGCACCAGGGCATGTCGCTACAGCAACACCGACAGTGCTCGCTTCGCCTCCTCCTCCAAGGCACATCCTAGGGTTTGTTTTAAGCCTTATCCTCCCCTTGGTCTATAAAAGGGTAGGGCAAGGAGACCTGCAAGGAGAGAGAGAGGAAAAAGGAGGAAAGAAACAAGACGGACATCTCCCACACTTCTGAGATCAACATCTCAAGCAACACGCCATTGTACTCTTTCTTTGAGACTTAGGACCGGTTTCCTCTCTCACGGCTTGTAACCCCTACACAAGCACTTAGGTGCAAGGAAATACAACACTCTCCTTTTCCCGCTGGACGTAGGGCCTTCTTTCGCCCGAACCAGGATAAACCCCCATGTATTCTCTTTGCATCACCGTCCGGATTAGGGAGCACGCAGCACAAATTCACTCGTTGGCTTAGGGCCCTCCCGGGTCCGAACACCGACAGTTGGCGCGTCAGGTAGGGGACCACTGTGTGTCAACATCACTTTCCTGCCATTTCTCCAAATGGCTAACTCCGAACATCCGCTTCCTCTCGCTATGGTGATCTGGTTCGGGAGCTTGGAGTTCACGTCTCTTGGCTACGGCTATGACATGGTCCTCCTCCCACCTAGACACCCAACTGACCGTGACTATGAGCTCTCCTAGCGTGAGGAGCGCTGCGCCGGTACCACCATTCCCGCCGGGCTCGAATAGCCAGGCGACCGCATACCCAGCGTAGCCATCATCATCGTCGTCCCGAGGAAGGCGATACAACGCTCCGTTTTGGCGCCCCTCAGCCAGACACCCGCGCAGCGTCTCTCATTGAGGACCTACGTAGGATGAGCCTGGCTACGGATGAGACGCCGGCGGGGCATCCCATCATCCCACCATCCGCTACGGCTCCTCCGGTCGGATCAAGAGCAGTCTCTCCGACGGTAGGGTCAATGCCGCCACAAACACTCCCTTATGGGCTAAACATTGTTGCCCAACAGTATGCTTCCTCCGTAAGCACCAGCATACGTGTCTACGGGGAACTCCCTGGGCACCGTATACGTTCTGCCCTTGACCTCGTAGCATCCACGCCAGGTCTCGAGTACCAGGACTCTATGGAGAGCCCTGGCACGGAGCACCGTGCGGTCGCTTCCGGTCGCTACGACCCCGGGGATCGATGACCTCACATGCACTCTTCATATTACTATTTTAGCGCCCCGGACTCTGACTCAGCCGACGACAGCTACGATTCGACCCGCGAATGCTTCTATATCGATGGGGCTATCACGTCGGATTTAGAAGCTGAGGCAGCCATTGGAGGGGGGCACGACATGCCATCTCACGTTGAGCCCCCCTGGAGCATGGGACAAAGCCCAATTTCTTGTTGCGGACCAAGGAGCCCAACTTGAGCAGATCTAAGAGTTACAAGCCATGCCCGACGACAAACGAGAAAACCTACACCTACTTCACCAAACTCTCGAGCGGGGAGCGTGCGGCGCACGCACGTGGTGGAGGAGCTCGAGAGAGAGCTCGCGACGTCAATCGTCGCATTATTGAGGATCGGGCGGGTGAACCCCCAGTCTTCAACCGAGCCAGCCAGAACGTCGTCGCTGCTGCCATGCTTCTCCGCAATATGCCTGAGCCATATACCCTCGAGGCTCACCGGGCCCACGATGAGATTCAAGGTCTCATCGAGGCTACGGCCATGCAGCAAGCCAAGAGTTCAGCCTCGAGGCGCCGTGGGTTTACATCGGAGCAACCTACGGAGCCCTTCCGACAGAAGAAAGAGGCCTCGATTCATCCCGAGCCCGCACCACAGGGGGACAAGGCGACCTTTGTCCGTGATCGCGTCATTGACAATCGCGAGCCCCGAGATGCCCGTAACGACATCAACGAGTGCCGCAGATGTAGAAGCGATGATGGTGCGTCTCGAGGCTACCGCATGCACAGGGGCAGACGTTATGATAGCTCAGAAGATCATAGTCCATCTCCCAAACCGCTGGGCCCTCGGGTCTTTAGCAAGACCATTCGTAAGACCCAGCTTCCGATCCAATTTCGCCCCCCGATGACTCTCACCAAGTATAACGGTGAGACCAAACCCGAATTTTGGCTCACTGATTTCCGCTTGGCTTGTCAGTTGGGCGGGGCCACCGATGACCACGTCATCATCTAACAGCTTCCTCTATTCCTATCGGATACCGCTCGAGCGTGGCTCGAGGACCTCCCGCCTGGACAGATCCACAACTGGAACGACCTAGTGAGAGTGTTCGAAGGAAACTTCAAGGGGACCTACATGCGCCCCGGTAACTCTTAGGACCTCAGGAGTTGTAAGCAGAAGCCGGATGAGTCCCTCCGTGACTATATCCGGCGTTTCTCTAAACAACACACCGAGCTTCCTAATATCACCGACTTTGACGTCATCATGGCTTTTCTCTCTGGAACCACCTGCAAAGAGCTGGTCCGAGAGTTGGGCCACAACACCCCCATCACTGCCAACGAATTAATGGACATCGTCACCAACTACGCCGATGGCGAGGAGGTGGTCGGTGCCATCTTTGGTGGTGACCAGAATAAAGGGAAGTGCAAGGACGAAGAACCTAAGGGCTCCAACCGAGACGCCAAGAGGGGTAACAGGAAGAAGAAGAAAAATCAGCAAGGCAAGTGCGAAGCTGCGGCTAACGACCTTGTCGCTGCCGCTGATCGGAAGAAGCCTCGAGGACCCCCTGGCGGGGGCATTTTTGACAAAATGCTCAAAGAACCGTGTCCCTACCACAAGGGACCTACGAACCACAACCTCGAGGACTGCCACATGCTGCGCACATACTTTGAAAGCTTAGGCATCAAGAAAAATGACAAGAAGGAGGACCCCAAGGAGAAGGATGATGACAAGGACGAGGGGTTTCCTGAGATCCATACTGCTTCATGATATACGGGGGATCCTCGGCAAGTCTCTCGGTGCGCCAGCGCAAACAGGAACGTAGAGAGGTTTTCTCTGTGTGGCAACCCCCCTCTTCCTTGATTGGTCCGAGATGGCCATCACTTTCGACCGTAACGACCATCCAGACTATGTCCCCAATCCAGGAGTATACCCGCTCGTTGTCGATCCCATCATCGCCAACACGCGCCTCACTAAAGTGCTAATGGATGGTGGCAGCAGCCTCAACATTATCTACCCCCAGACCCTCGACCTTCTGGGAATTAAGAGGACGCGCCTCCGACCCAGCGTCGGGGGCTTCCACGGAGTTGTACTAGGGAAACGAGTAGAGCCCGTCAGGCGGATCTACCAGCCCATCTGTTTCGGTACCCCCTCTAACTTCAGGAAGGAGACCCTCACTTTCGAGGTGGTCGGGTTCCACGAGACCTACCATGCCATTCTTGGGCGCCCCTGCTACGCCAAATTCATGGCGGTTCCCAACTACACCTACCTCAAGCTCAAAATGTCGGGCCCAAGGGTGTCATCACCATCGGGCCCTCCTATGAACACGCCTACGAGTGCGACGTAGAGTGCGTCAAGCACGGAGAGGCTGTTTTGGAAGCGGCAGCCTTGGCGACAGACCTCGACGGTTTGGCCAAGGACATCCCTGACCCCAAACGCCATGCCGGCAATTTCGAGCCCGCGAAAGATGTCAAGCTCGTACCCCTTGACCCCGCTAGCCTAGACGGAAGGGTGCTGAAAGTCGACGCCACCCTTGATTCCAAATAGGAAGCCGTGCTCGTCGACTTTCTCCGCGCAAATGTTGACATATTCGTGTGGAGTCCCTCGGATATAATGGGCATACCTAGGGAAGTCGTCGAGCACGCCTTGGAGATCTGAGTCGGCTCCAAACTGGTGAAACAATGCTTGTGCCGCTTCGATGAGGAGAAGCACAAGGTCATCGGTGAGGAGATCCACAAGCTTTTTGAGGTCGGATTCATCAAGGAGGTTCATCATCCTGAGTGGTTTGCTAATCCTATATTAGTTAAGAAAAAGAGTGAGAAATAGAGGATGTGTGTAGACTATACTAGTTTAAATAAAGCATGTCTGAAAGTCCCTTTTCCTTTACCATGCATTGATCAAATCATTGATTCTACTGCGGGATGTGAAACTCTATCGTTCCTAGATGTGTATTCTGGCTACCTCCAGATTAAAATGAAGAGGTCCGACCAGCTCGTGACTTCATTCATCACCCCATTCGGCATGTATTGCTACATTACTATGCCCTTCGGTCTACGGAACGCAGGGGCTACGTACCAACGATGCATGCAACACGTTTTCGCGAAACACATCGGGCCAACCATCGAGGCTTACATCGACGACATTGTGGTCAAAACCAAGAAGGTCAACAACTTGGTTGATGACCTCGATGTCGTGTTCAAATGCCTTAGGGCGAAGAACATTAGGCTCAACCCCGAGAAATGCGTCTTCGGCGTCCCTCGAGGCACGCTCTTAGGGTTCATTATTTCCGAGCATGGCATCGAGGCCAACCTAGAAAAGATTGCTGCAATCACAAAAATGGGTCCTATCCGAGATCTGAAGGGCGTACAGAGGGTCACGGGCTGCCTTGCGGCCCTCAATCGCTTCATCTCGCGCCTCGGCGAAAAGGCGCTCCCTCTGTATCGTCTCCTAAAGAAATTGTAGCATTTTTCGTGAACCCTCGATGCTGAGGAAGCTCTTACTAAGCTCAAGGCAACACTATCCGAACCTCCGATACTCATCCCTCTGGCTGCAGGAGAATCTCTCTTGCTTTACGTTGCCGCGACGACACAAGTGGTCAGTGCGGCCATAGTCGTCGAGAGGGCAGAAGAAGGTCACACATTGGTTGTTCAGAGACCAGTACACTTCGTCAGTGAGGTACTCTCGGACACCAAGGTTCGCTACCCACAAATCCAGAAGCTGTTGTACACCATCGTGCTGATGCGACGCAAGCTTCGACACAACTTCGAGGACCACCCGGTGACCGTGGTCTCTTCTTTCGCTCTGGGGGGATAGTGCAGAACCAGGAAGCCTCGGGAAGGATAGCTAAGTGGACAGTCGAACTCATGGGTGAAACCCTATCTTATGCGCCGCTCAAAGCCATCAAATCTCAGGTGCTGACAGATTTTCTAGCAGAATGGAACGACACCCAACTGCCTCCTGTTCAAATTCAGGTGTAAGGTCCAAATAGGCTAGAGGGGGGGGTGAATAGCCTAATTAAAACTTCTACAAGAATTACTTAACCACAAGTTAGTAAGAAAGGTGGCGAAGCAAAAGCACTAGCTCTAACTAATTAAGCAAGCCACCTACACAAGTCTAGTACAAGGCTATCCACTAAACACAACAACAACTACAAGCTAGAAACAAGAAGTAATACAAGAGAAGAGCTTTGAGAGATTATACCGCCGTGTAGAGAAGAGAAGTATCAATCAATCAATTACACAAGAGAAATCCTCGGAAAGAGAATGACACAAGAATTTATCCCGAGGTTCACTTGCTTCCCAGCAAGCTACTCCCCGTTGTGGCGATACACCCACTTGTCGATTCGCGAGCTAATCGACTATCAAGAGTCGAGCCCTCGGCGGGCGCCGCACAATCGCACACAAGATGGGGATCCTCCAAGCCACGAGCTCCAGTAGAGTATCCAATTTGCGAACTCCTACGGGGAAGGATCAAGAACCCCCTTACAACACTTGGTGAAGGCTCCAACAATCTCCAATTGTGAGCTCAATCACCTCCGCTGCTCCAAGCCGTCTACCGTGTCGGGAAACACGGAAGAGTAACAAGAAATCTGCAGCAACTCAAAGATCAAGTGCCTCTAGAATGCAACTCTCAAGCAATGCACTTGAATCTCACTCAAGATGTGCAACTATGCAAAGAGATGAGTGGAGGGGTTATTCTCTAGCTCAAAGGATGTCTCTAGGTCTCAAAATGTGCAAGTCTTTTCCTCAAACCCCGGCCAACCTCTATTTATAGCGTACCCCTTCGAATATAGCCGTTAAGAACTTTAACCAGCCGAAGTCGCGCTGACCGGACGCGCTGGTCAAACTGACCGGATGCGCCGGTCGCGCAACGGCTAAATTCTGAAACACCGATCGGACGCGCTGGTCGAACTGACCGGACGCGCCGGGTGTGACCGGACGCGCTGGTCCCACAACTAACCGGACGCGCTGGTCAACTTGAGTAGCACACAACTAAACAACGACCGGACGCGCCTCTCGCAATGACCGGACGCGACAGAGCCCGCATCCGGTTAGAGTCCAGTAAGCTCCCTGGATGACCGGACGCGTCCGGTCATCAGTGACCAGACGCGCTACGCGTCCGATCAACAAACTAAAAAACACGCAGACGTTGAACACTGACCGGACGCGTCCGGTCATACCGTGACCGCGTTCGGTGCAGCGTCCGGTCATCTCAGTGACCTCCGTTCGCCTTCGTTTCTTTTCCAACTTCCGGCGTAGTAGAAAATAGGCATTTCACTTCTCCGAAAAGCACCGCCTTCACAAACGTGCTAACACCACCATGTGTAAATCACCATGTGCATGTGTGTTAGCATTTCACAATCATTTTCCAAGGCGTTATGTTAGCTCTTTACTAGATCCTAATGCATATGTTCAAGACATTGATCTAGTGGCACTTGATTTCCGAGCTAACCGTGATTGCCCCTCTTGATAGTCGGCCATGTATCCTAAACCCGGTCAATCACTTCTCTACTCATCTTAGACCGGCAAAAGGAAAACCCCTATGATTATACCTTTGTCTTGTGCTCTTAGATCCTTCTCTTTCACTTGATCATCATGTCCTTCATTTTATGTGCATCTCCACCATGATCATCATTTCATGTCCATGCACCATCTCTTTGTGATCTTGTGGCCACCACTCCTTGCCACATACACCTTCATCACATGTGTTGCTTATGCCTAACTCAAAACACTTAACACATGGCATTAGCAACTTGGTGTCATTAATTACCAAAACCAAACTTGGGCTTTCAATCTCCCCCTTTTTGGTAATTGATGACAACCATCACAAAGATATGAAATGAAATCAATTTTCAATTTTGATAGTATTAGCTCCCCCTACATATGTGCTTCCATGAGTTTGATTCAATTGTGCACGTATGTATGGATTTGAATTTTGGGAGAGTTACTACTATCAAATTGATGCTAAGGTATATAGAATAGACCTTTGAAGCGTGATACCAATCAGAGTTGCCTTTATATACCACCCTTAGCATCAATGTAGCTAGACACCACTTGTAATACATCACTTGTAAAGATCACAAACACTAATGTTCCCCGTGAGATCAACATTATAAGCAAAGGTGTCTAGATACCGCTTGTAAAGCTACTCTCAACAAATCATCATTCAAGTTCTATTTCTAGCAATCACCATACAAACATGAATATGAATTTAAGCTTTGCAATGCAACAATTCATCATGTTAATGCACATACAAATGCAACAAATAATTCATGAGCTTGCTCCCCCTACTTGTGTGCTTAATTTTAATTGATCCCTTTCTCCCCCTTTGTAACTTAACTTTTTTTATCTTTGTGGCTTTTCTCTCCCCCTTATTATATCTTATTTTCTCTTTGCAATATCTTTGTGACTTTTCTCTCCCCCTTTGTCAACAATCATAAAAAAGGTGCCAATTTTAGTGAGAGATAAGTCAATCAATATGAGGGAGTCCAAATTATCGTTCAATCTAGATAACTTGCTTAGAATATGTAATTCGGTTTGATCTAGGGACAAGCTTTTTCACACCTCATAAAGTATAAGGGTTATCTTGACCATGTTGAATTACACATCATGAGCTCATTTACTAGATTTAACACTAGGTTTGCAAGCCCACAAACATGTCATATGCTACCACTAGATCAATCAAATATAGAAGCAATAGTGGTACCATATATACATCAAAATTATTTGATTTTCATGAATGAGCCTATTTTTCATGCAAATATGTTTATATGTTCTAACCATGTCCTTAGCAAAGTATGAATGATATGCCAAACAACTTTACCTTGCTATGTTGGAGGAGAGGCATGTCATATAAGAATGTGGGGGTGCACTCATTTCAAGTTAGAGAAGTCAAGTATGTTCAATTCATTCTTCAACTTGTAAAATCTCTTTTCATCAAGTGGCTTTGTAAAGATGTCGGCTAGTTGATCTTCGGTGCCAATGCTCTCAATGCTAATATCACCCTTTTGTTGATGGTCTCTTATGAAGTGATGCCTTATATCAATGTGCTTTGTTCTTGAGTGTTGAATCGGGTTTTGTGTCATCTTGATAGCACTCTCATTATCACAAAACAAAGGCACATTCTTGAATTAATTTCAAAATCATTCAAGGTGGCCTTCATCCAAAGCAATTGTGCACAACAACTATCGGCACTAATATATTCGGCCTCAGCGGTAGATAGTGCAACACTATTTTGTTTCTTTGATGACCATGAAACAAGAGACCTTCCAAGCAATTGACAAGTGCCACTTGTGCTCATTCTATCAATCTTGCATCCACCATAGTCGGAGTCCGAATATTCAATCAACTCAAAATTAGACCCCTTTGAAAACCACAATCCAACATCATGAGTGCCCTTAAGATATCTTAATATTCTCTTGGTGGCTTTCAAGTGACTTTCTCTAGGTGAAGCTTGATATCTTGCACACTTGCACACACTAAACATCACATCCGGCCTAGAAGCGGTGACATAGAGCAAGCTTCCAATCATAGACCGGTATAACTTTTGATCTACCATGTTGCCACTAGCATCAACACCCAATTGATCATTAGTACCCATTGGAGTACTCATTGGCTTAGCATCATGCAATCCAAACTTCTTGATCATGTCCTTGATGTACTTGCCTTGACTTACAAAAGTGTCATTCTTCATTTGCTTGATTTGAAGTCCAAGAAAGTAACTAAGCTCTCCAATCATAGACATCTCAAACTCATTAGCCATCATATTTCCAAACTCTTCACAAAAATCTTGGTTAGTTGATCCAAAGATAATGTCATCCACATAGATTTGCAACACAAACAAGTCATTTCCAAGCTTCTTGGTGAAGAGAGTGGTGTCAACCTTTCCCATCTTGAACCCTTTAGAGAGGAGAAAGTCTCTCAATCTCTCATACCATGCTCTAGGTGCTTGCTTCAAACCATACAATGCCTTCTTTAGCTTGTAAACATGGTCAGGCTTCTTGTCTTCTTCAAAACCGGGAGGTTGCTCAACATAGACTTCTTCATTGATGTAGTCATTGAGAAATGCACTCTTGACATCCATTTGATAGAGCTTGATGTTGTGTGCACAAGCATATGCTAATAAGATTCTAATAGCTTCCAATCTTGCAACCGGTGCATATGTCTCTCCAAAGTCAAGACCCTAAACTTGAGTGTATCCTTGTGCTACTAATCTTGCTTTGTTCCTCACAACCATGCCATCTTGATCTTGCTTGTTTCTAAAGACCCACTTAGTACCAATCACATTGTAGTTTCTTGGCCTCTCAACAAGTTCCCAAACTTGATTTCTAGTGAAGTTGTTTAGCTCTTTATGCATGGCATTTACCCAATCGGAATCCTTCAAAGCATCTTCTATTTTCTTAGGTTCTTCAAGTGACACAAATGAGTAGTGCTCACAAAAGGATGCTAATCTTGATCTAGTTTGAACACCATTTTGAATTCCACCAATGATTTGATCCAATGGATGATCTCTTGCTATGCTAGTAGGTTGGAGTATTGGGAGTTGATTGCTTCCACTTGTTTGACCTTGAACTTGCACTTCATCATGAGAACCACTTGAGCTTGCTTGATTTGAATCAATTTGCACACTTTGGTTGATCACATGAATATCATCATCATCAACTTGCCTTGGCCTTATGTCACCAATGTCCATGTTCTTCATTGCATATGACAATTGATCTCCTCTCACATCATCAAGGTTTTGAGCTTCATTTTGAGACCCTTGGGTTTCATCAAACTCAACATCATGAACTTCTTCCAAGGTGCCATTTGTGAGATTCCAAACTCTATATGCCTTGCTTGTGGTAGAATAACCAAGTAAGAACCCTTCATCACATTTCTTTTCAAACTTGCTCAATCTAGTGTCTTTCTTAAGAATATAGCATTTGCAACCAAATACTTTAAAGTATGCAATGTTGGGCTTTCTTCCATTCAATAGCTCATATGGTGTCTTCCTAAGCTTCCCATGGCAATAGAGACGGTTGCTACAATAGCAAGCCGTGTTGATAGCTTCACTCCAAAATGAATGACTCACATTGTATTCACTAAGCATTGATCTAGCCATATCAATCAAAGTTCTATTTTTCCTTTCAACTACACCATTTGATTGAGGAGTGTATGTTGGTGAGAATTGATGTCCAATACCAAGATCATCACATAAATCCTCAACTCTTGTGTTCTTGAACTCACTACCATTGTCACTTCTAATCTTCTTGATGGTAGTTTCAAACTCATTTTGCACCCTCTTGACAAAAGACTTGAATAGATCATAAACATCACTCTTGTCATAGAGAAAGAACACCCAAGTGTATCTAGTGTAGTCATCAACAATCACAAAACCATACTTGTTGCCACCAATGCTAGTGTATGTTGTTGGCCCAAACAAGTCCATGTGTAATAGCTCAAATGCCTTTGATGTGCTCATTTCACTCTTGCTAAGATGTGTATTTCCAACTTGTTTGCCGGCTTGACAAGCACTACATGGTTTATCCTTTTCAAAGGTGACATCCTTAAAGCCTCTAACTAAGTCATGCTTCAAAAGTTTGTTCAATTGTTTCATTCCAACATGACCAAGTCTTCTATGCCACAACCATCCCATACTAGATTTACTAAGCAAGCATGATGTCAATTGTGTCTCACTATCATTGAAGTCAACCAAGTATAAGCTACCATGTCTAAATCCTTTGAATATCAAATTTGATCCATCAACACTTATGACTTCAACATCATCACTACCAAAAATACACTTGAAGCCAAGATCACAAAGTTGTGCCACCGACAAAAGATTGAAATCCAAGCTCTCAACTAGCAACACATTAGATATGCTCATGTCATTTGAGATAGCAATTTTACCAAACCCCTTGACCTTGCCTTTCTTGTTGTTGCCGAAAGTGATAGCATCAAAACCACCATTTTGACTTGTATCAATTGATTTGAATATACATGAATCCCTGGTCATATGTGAGTGCACCCACTATCAAGCACCCAATGCCTTCCTCCGGCTTTGTAATTGACCTACAAGATAAGATCAATTCTTTTTAGGTACCCAAACTTGTTTGGGTCCTCCAAGGTTAGTGACCAAGCTCTTTGGTACCCAAATGACTTTCTTCTTTGAGCCCATCCATGGTGCACCAATGAACTTAGCATGAACACCATTTGTACCCTTGGTAAGTATATAGAAAGAATCAAACTTAATTGAGGATACATTAGCATTGGATTTCTTGTTCATGCAATGTTGCTCTATGTGACCAACTTGCTTGCAACTTTTGCAATAGCTACCATTGTTCTTCACAAAACGAGTCTTGTGAGGAGCAAAAGCGGCCTTGCCTTTCTTGGGGTTATAGCCCAATCCCTCTTTGTAGAGAGAAGCTCTTTGGCTACCCAAGCACATAAGCAAGCGGTCCTTACCACCATAAGCCTTGGCTAAGGTGTGATTGAGCTCTTTTACCTCCTTGAGATTTTCATTCTCAACTATTAGTGTGGAGTCACAAGTGAAACCGTCACTACTAGATGAGGATGATATAGATGAGCTACATGAAGGGTTAGTAGGAGCAACAATAATAGGCTTATGAAAAGTTTCATCAATTATATCACATGATATGCCTATGTTGCAAGTTTTAGCTTTCTCAACATTAGTTGGTATATTTTCACATTTTTCAACTAGAGAGGAATGAGCTTCTTCAAGCTTAGAGTGAGACTTTTGAAGCTTCTTATGGTCTACCTTTAGACTCTCATAAGATACCCTAAGCTCATCAAGTTCTTGCATAAGGTTTTTCTTTTCCTTAAGCAAGCCCTTGCACTCCTTTCTAGATTCTTTAAAATGTTGAGTGCAATCTTCTAGCATAGTGATTAGTTCATCTTTAGTGAATTCTTCTTCATCACTATCACTATTACTAGCATTATCATGATCACTCTCATCGTCGGATGATACCTTAGCGGCCTTAGCCATGAAGCACGACGGAGTGTCGAAGAGGGAGACCTTCTCTTGGATGGCAATGCTAGCATGTCCCTTCTTCTTGCTCTTGTTGTCATCCTCATCATCACTTGAGGAATCATCACTATCCCATGTAGCAACATGAGAATCATTCTTCTTCTTATAAGAGCTTTCCTTCTTCTCTAGCTTCTTCTTTTGCTTCTTCCTCTCCTTCTTGATAGCATCTTCATCATCACTATCATAAGGACACTTTGCAATAAGATGGTCCTTGCTGTGGCATCTAAAATATCTCATGGTATGCTCATTCTTCTTGGATGAGTTCTTCCTCCTTCTTGCACGATAGACTTTCTTCTTCATGAATTTGCCAAATTGCTTGACAAAAAGAGCCATCTTCTCATCAATGTCATCACTATCACAAGAGCTTGAGTCTTCATCACTTGATGATTCAATCTTAGATTTGCCCTTGGATGTGGTGGCTTTGAATGCCACACTCTTCTTCTTTTCATCATCTTTCTTCTCATTTTCTTTCTTCTTCTTCTTGACCAACTCATCCTTCTCATCATCTTCTCTATATGAATCATCGGTCATCACTTCTTGAAATATTTGTTGAGGAGTTGAATCCTTCAATGTAGTCCTCACTAGCACGGTGATCAATGTATCAAACCTCTTGGGCAAGCTTCTCAAGAACTTCATAGAGAATTGGTTGTCCTTGACTTCCTCACCAGGTGCCTTGAGCTCATTAACAATGACTTGCAATCTATGAAACATCTCCGGTACACTCTCATCATCTTGCATCTTGAAGCTTGAAAATTTTTCTTGCAAGATATATGCTTTAGCGGTCTTTGTGCCTTCGGTGCCCTCAAATGTTTCTTCTAGCTTGGCCCAAGCATCATGAGTGATCTCAATGTTCTTCACTTGCTCAAAGGTCTTGTCATCTAGTGCCTCATGAAGAGCACTAATGGCAATGTCATTGCATTGGAGTTTCTTCTCTTCCACCGGTGTAGGTGCTTCCGGATTAGCAACCTCAAATTTTATTTCGGTGACCTTCCACACTTCTCTATTGATTGACTTGAGGTGTGCGGTTATCTTAACCTTCCCATATGCATAATTTGTGCCATCAAAGTGAGGTGCCTTCTTGGTGTTGTTGATGTGCAAGCTTAATTGAGCCATTTCTTTTTCACCGTAGGTTGTTAAGCCTCAAATAAACGGTGCCTCGGCTCTGATACCACTTGTAAGGTCCAAATAGGCTAGAGGGGGGGTGAATAGCCTAATTAAAACTTCTACAAGAATTACTTAACCACAAGTTAGTAAGAAAGGTGGCGAAGCAAAAGCACTAGCTCTAACTAATTAAGCAAGCCACCTACACAAGTCTAGTACAAGGCTATCCACTAAACACAACAACAACTACAAGCTAGAAACAAGAAGTAATACAAGAGAAGAGCTTTGAGAGATTATACCGTCGTGTAGAGAAGAGAAGTATCAATCAATCAATTACACAAGAGAAATCATCGGGAAGAGAATGACACAAGAATTTATCCCGAGGTTCACTTGCTTCCCGGCAAGCTACTCCCCGTTGTGGCGATACACCCACTTGTCGATTTGCGAGCTAATCGACTATCAAGAGTCGAGCCCTCGGCGGGCGCCGCACAATCGCACACAAGATGGGGATCCTCCAAGCCACGAGCTCCAGTAGAGTATCCAATTTGCGAACTCCCGCGGGGAAGGATCAAGAACCCCCTTACAACACTTGGTGAAGGCTCCAACAATCTCCAATTGTGAGCTCAATCACCTCCGCTGCTCCAAGCCGTCTACCATGTCGGGAAACACGGAAGAGTAACAAGAAATCCGCAGCAACTCAAAGATCAAGTGCCTCTAGAATGCAACTCTCAAGCAATGCACTTGAATCTCACTCAATCTCACTCAAGATGTGCAACTATGCAAAGAGATGAGTGGAGGGGTTGTTCTCTAGCTCAAAGGATGTCTCTAGGTCTCAAAATGTGCAAGTCTTTTCCTCAAACCCCGGCCAACCTCTATTTATAGCGTACCCCTTCGAATATAGCCGTTAAGAACTTTAACCAGCCGAAGTCGCGCTGACCGGACGCGCTGGTCAAACTGACCGGACGCGCCGGTCGCGCAACGGCTAAATTCTGAAACACCGACCGGACGCGCTGGTCGTACTGACCGGACGCGCCGGGTGTGACCGGACGCGCTGGTCCCGCAACTGACCGGACACGCTGGTCAACTTGAGTAGCGCACAACTAAACAACGACCGAACGCGCCTCTCGCAATGACCGGACGCGACAGAGCCCGCGTCCGGTTAGAGTCCAGTAAGCTCCCTGGATGACCGGACGCGTCCGGTCATCAGTGATCGGACGCACTACACGTCCGATCAACAAACTGAAAAACGCGTAGACGCTGAACACTGACCGGACGCGTCCGGTCATACCATGACCGCGTCCGGTGCAGCGTCCGGTCATCTCAGTGACCTCCGTTCGCCTCCGTTTCTTTTCCAACTTCCGGCGCAGTAGAAAATAGGCATTTCACTTCTCCGAAAAGCGCCGAATCCCACCTCGCAAGCTCGGCGGGAGGGAGAGAAGAACCCAAACCCTTCTCAACCGCTCAAACTCCACCGCCTTCACAAACGTGCTGACACCACCATGTGTAAATCACCATGTGCATGTGTGTTAGCATTTCACAATCATTTTCCAAGGCGTTATGTTAGCTCTTTACTAGATTCTAATGCATATGTTCAAGACAATGATCTAGTGGCACTTGATTTCCGAGCTAACCGTGATTGCCCCTCTTGATAGTCGGCCATGTATCCTAAACCCGGTCAATCACTTCTCTACTCATCTTAGACCGGCAAAAGGAAAACCCCTATGATTATACCTTTGTCTTGCGCTCTTAGATCCTTCTCTTTCACTTGATCATCATGTCCTTCATTTTATGTGCATCTCCACCATGATCATCATTTCATGTCCATGCACCATCTCTTTGTGATCTTGTGGCCACCACTCCTTGCCACATACACCTTCATCACATGTGTTGCTTATGCCTAACTCAAAACACTTAACACATGGCATTAGCAACTTGGTGTCATTAATTACCAAAACCAAACTTGGGCTTTCATCAGGGCGAGCTGTGGACCATGTACTTCGACAGGTCGATGACCAAAACAGGAGCGAGCGTAGGCTTGCTCTTTGTCTCTCCCCTCAGAGTTCACATGTGTTACATGATCCGATTCCACTTCGTAGCCTCCAATAATGTAGCTAAGTAGGAGGCCCTTGTTAACGGCTTGCGTATCGCCATTGAGCTCAGGGTTCGGCACCTCGACGTTCGTGGAGATTCCCAACTTGTGGTCAACTAGGTCATGAAGGACTCAAGCTGCCATGATCCCAAGATGGAAGCCTACTGCAAGGAGGTGCGGCACCTTGAGGACAAGTTCCACGGCCTTGAGCTCAATCACGTTGCGCGTAAAAATAATGAGGCTGCCGATGAACTCGCAAAGATCGCATCTAATCGGGCCACGGTCCCACCTGATGTTTTCTCAAGGAATCTTCATGAACCTTCCGTCGATGCCAGGACGACTGAGGGGACCGACGGCCCATTACTCGACCCCACACCTGAAGCGGAAGCCCTCTCGACCAGGGCTGACGTCATGCAAACAGAAGGCTCGACCCTACCAGCTGACCTCGAGCCTGACTGGCGGACTCCGTACCTTGACTGTCTCATTCGAGGGGAGCTCCCCTTAGATAAGACTGAGGCTCGACGGATCGCTCGCCGAGCCAAGACCTTTATGATATACGACGACGACAAGGAGCTTTATCGACGCAGCCCTACGGGCATCCTACAACGCTATATCACAATCGAGGAAGGCAAGAACTTGCTCAAGGACCTACACTTGGGGCTTGTGGTCATCACGTGGCACCTCGAACCCTGGTCAGAAACGCGTTCTGGCAAGGTTTCTATTGGCCAACCGTAGTCTCTGACGCTATTAAGCTAGTACGCTCCTACAAAGGATGCAAGTACTATGCAAGGCAAACCCATCTCCTAGCTCATGCCCTGCAAACCATTCCCATTATGTGGTTGTTCGCTGTTTGGGGGCTCGACCTAGTCGGACCCCTGAAGAGAACAACTGGGGGCTTCACCCACTTGCTCGTCGCCGTTGACAAGTTTTTCAAGTGGATCGAGGCCCGCCCCATTACCAACGTCAGATCGGAGCAAGCCGCGCTGTTCTTAACTGACATCATCCATCGCTTTGGGGTTCCCAACTGCAACGACACCCATTTCACTGGCAAAAGGTTCTTGGAATTCTACGACGACCATCACATCCATGTGCTCTAGTCGGTCGTGGCTCACCCAAGGACAAATGGCCAAGTGGAACATGCCAATGGCATGGTCTTACAAGGCCTAAAGCCGAGAATCTTCAACAAATTGAATAAACATGGCAAGAAATGGGCCGCCGAGCTCCCCTCGGTCCTGTGGAGCCTAAGAACAACGCCGAGTTGAGCCACGGGGTTCAGTCCATTTTTCTTAGTCTATAGGTCCGAAGCTGTGCTCCCAACCGATTTAGAGTATGGGTCCCCCAGGCTGAAAGCCTACAACGAGCAAAGCAACGATGTTGCAAGACAAGACGCCCTCGATCAGCTCGAGGAAGCTCGCGATATAGCCCTATTGCACTCTGCAAGGTATTAATAGAATCTCTGACGCTACCACAACAAACACGTTCGCAGATGAGACCTCAACGTCAGTGACCTGGTGCTTTGGTGAAGCCAAAGCAACAAGGGACGACATAAGCTTACTCCACCATGGGAAGGACCGTACATCATCGTAGAGGTGTTGAAGCCCGACACCTACAAGCTATCAAACGAAAAGGGCAAGATCTTTACCAACGCGTGGAACATCGAACAACTACATCACTTTTTCTCCTAGAGCCTCGAGGCTTTGTACCTTTGTTATGAGTCACATGAATAAATAAAGAGTACACCCATGTGCAAAAAGCATTCTTTTGTGAAAAAATAGGTAGGCTCGACCCTGATAACCGCAAGGTCAAACCTCCCTCGGGGGCTAGAAAGGGGGAACCCCCTGTGCCCCCAAAAAACTCGCTTTCCTTTTTCAAAAAACTTTTACATAGTCCACAAGGCCGCTTGAGTGCCCCAAGGCTCGAGGGCTGTCGGAGCCGGGAGATCACCAATGCGTCCACGCTAACGGTACCTCCACTCACTCCCCCATGCCAAAGGGAGCAACCGTGTGCTAAGAGGACTCAGTAAAAACTTACGGCTTCAAGAAAGCCTGACATCTAACGTTCCTACACGTTTCGATGTGAGTTCTTACGTAGTCGACGAGGCCACGAGGCCATCTTAAGGATGAGGGGCTATCGAGCCGCGAGATCACCGACGCCTCTGGGCTGCGGTATCTCCACTTACACCCCTGAGCCTTGGTCGCATCTTCACGCGCCTTGGCCACGGTCTCCCGAGCCTATGCCGCTTCCACCCTGACCGCCGCATGGATGACGCGATGCTCGTCTGCTTCAGTGCTCTTCTTGGATAGCCGCTTATTGGCTTCCTCGACCAGAGCCCGTTGATGAGCAAGCGCTGCCCACACACCGCTTTCATGATGAATGAAAAGCGACTTATGGCGTGATCGCTCCTTGAGCTCCTGACCACGGTCAAACCCAAAATCAGAACTAAGGGAAAATGGTGGGTACGGACCAAATGAAATATTGAAACAAAACATGACTTACCTTGAAGGCCCTCGACATTTGACGCACTAGGGTATCCGCGACCATTCATAGAGACCACACGGAGTGCTGTGGAGCCCCTCGACGTACTCCCAATGTTGCACTTCATCTCTATCATCGAG
Organism: Saccharum hybrid cultivar R570; assembly: GCA_038087645.1. Lineage (NCBI taxonomy): Eukaryota > Viridiplantae > Streptophyta > Magnoliopsida > Poales > Poaceae > Saccharum > Saccharum hybrid cultivar. Next base: position 3,227,738 of record JAQSUU010000088.1, read on the forward strand.
GGCAAAGAAGGGCTCGGCGTCAGGGTTAGCCGCATCCCTGAACTCGAGGGTCGACCGGCCCCAGCACGGGAGCTCCTCCTCCGCTCGCACAAGCACCAACTCTGCAAAGTCGGGCCACCCGCCCGATGGCTCCATTGCGTCACCGTCCAGCGCCACGGAAGTTCTGGGCCGGTCCGAGGCGTCGACCATCTCGATGTCCGCCTTCTGCTTCCCCATGTCAGAAGGGGAGTCGTCGACGGTGAGATCGATCACAGCCGGAGTCGTCTCATGGGGCGAGAGGGGCCCCCCACTGGCCGACATCCCTACCTGACCGACGGGCGGTGGGACGGCAGCCTCCCACACCACCTCAGCTACCGGCCTCTCCGGCTGGCCCAGCTCGTGCGGCTCCGCTCCCAGCTACGGCTCCAGCAGCCGCTCTTCCCGCTGTTGCTGCTGCGGCTGCCATTGTGGCTCCTCCTGCTCCTTCTCTAGTTCCTGTAGCTCCTCTTCTTGCCCCGCATCCTACGGGGTCTCCTCCGCCTTCCTTGCTTCTACCATGTCCGCCTGCCCCGCGTCGCGGACGGATGTGGCAACCTCTCTAGCCTCGATGGCCTCTAGGATCCTCGTAGCGGGCCCCGGCCCACGACCATCACCCATAGACTGATCAAGTCCAGAAGCTCCTGGGGCAGCCTCGACCAATTCAGGTTGCCGACCGGCCTCCTCGGTCTCGACGTCCTCTCCGGTGCTCTCGCCGACCTAAACGGAGGACCCCTTTGACTTGAGTCGCTTCATCGCTGCCCGGTACCTGGCGATCCAGGCGGCATCGTCGGTCGGGGTCCGCATCCTCAACGCGGCGCTGGCCTTAAGCGCCTTAGCGGGCGTTAAGGCCGCCGGCTCTACCTTGCGCTTGAGGCTACATGAGTAAGTCGAAACGTAAGAACAAGGAACAAAATAGAACTGTCTAGGAAACAAAGTGAAATACTCACCCGGACATGGGGATCAGGGTTTATTCCCTAGCTTCCTCGAACCACCTAAGGCCCTCTGCGATGGCCCTTCCGTCGAGCCTCTGGCCGGCCCAAAACTTCCTCGAGCCTGGGCTTGTGAAGTCTCCGAGGACCTCTACACCATCGAGGCCGCCTGGCCCCGGGTTTTGACACCCGATAACACCGCCTCGACCTCAAGCGTCGATGCCATGGTCCCACCCTCCGACAAGCTGCGAGATGACTGGGCGCGCATCCTCGGCATGGCCGACGCCGTAGGAAGAACATTTGGCTCAGCGGATCTCCTTGCCGAGGGCCCCTCGTGGGCCCTCTCGTCTAGGCGCTTCTCCTTTCCTTCAACCAGTGCCGAGGCCATCCTCGGCACCCAGGAAGTCGACCCCCTGCCATCGGATCCCAGTAGGGGCCGCACGTCAGGGAGGTGCGTAAGGAAAGTCGTGGTGTCATACCCTGACCCAGCGTCGTCGTCGCCACCATCATCGCTTTCCCCTTAGAGATTGACTCAGAGAGGGACTCTCCTCGGGGAGGCCCTCGAGTGGTTGTTGGCGATGGCGCCTTAGCAATGCCTCGTGCTCACGGGCCTTTAGGTCACGTCGTGATTTCACAACGTCCTTCTCCTCCTTCTCCCAGGCCGCGGAGAGACGCCTCACCTCTCGAGCGGCGCGGTCTTCCGGGACCGGCGGCGATGAGTCCTTGACCGTCGTTAGATCCTGCATGACGTGCTCGATGAGTTTTAGATCTACCAGACCTAGAGAAGAGGGAAAACATAGTATAAGGAGGATGATACCTACCAGGGGCGTGAACCCTTGATTGGGCCGCATTGGGACCCTGTCGATGTCCTCCTGCCTGAAGCTGCCCACCATCCACCACACACGCTGGGCAACCTCATCGAGGGGAAGAGTCTCGTGCGACGTCTGACTCCCCTCCAACGAGATGCCCGGCGCCATCTCGTCGAGCCAAAGCCGGCGCTGCATCAATGGCAGCACTCTCTGATGGTGGAACGCGGCGGCCACCATCCCGGCGGTTAGCCCGCGCACGCGGAGCCTCCTCAGCACGTCGAGGAGCGGTTGTAGCTTGGGCTTGTCATCCTCAACGACGCCGTATGACCAATTGTCCTTGTGCGACATCAGGACCTGGCCGGAGAACTTTGACAGGCGGCTGTCGTCGTTGCGCAGGTAGAACTAGCCATCGTGTCATCCGCTGTTCGATGAGATGAGCTGCGCCGGGATGTAGAGCTCGCCTCGACCCACCCACACTTGAAGGGTGCATCTACCAGCGTGCACCGCCCGCGACACCCCCCTCTCGCCCGCCTTCTTAGCGAAATGCTTCGCCTTGAAGAGGTGGAGCCACAGTTTCCAGTGGGGCTCCATCCCAAAGTACCCCTCGCAGACGGCTGCGAAGATGGCGGCCTGCGAGATGGAGTTGGTGGTGAGATGATGGAGCTCCACCCCATAGTAGTGCAGGATTGCCCTCATAAACCGACTCGGCGACATCCCGAGCCCCCTCTTGTGGAAAGCGATGAAGCTCACCACGTAGCCCTCCGGGGGCGACAGCTCCCGGTGGTTGGCCGGAGGGACCCTCCACTCCGACCAGCTCTGATTTGTCCTCGGTCGAAGGAGACCATCACGAACCAGCTCCTCCAGACTCCTCTCCATTACCGAAGAACGGATCCACGCGTCCGTAGGGAGGACTTGGCTCTTTCCCGCCATGAACGCCAAGGTTGGGTTAGGGCGACGGCGAATGAAAAGCATGACGGCGGCGGCTGAGAGCGATTGACAAAGGCAAAAGGAGGAAAAGGGGCAATCACAAAGGGCTAGTGAGGAGCACGCGGGACGCCGGGCTCTGTACTTATACCCCGATAGAAGGCAAACCGACGCGTCCAACGAAGAGGCAGGTACAGTTTCTGCATTCAATGCTCCTACCTAACTGCCCCCTCGAAACCCGCGTATAAGGACACGTGTCCACCGCCCGTTCTATAACCGTCGTGCCACGCCGTCCACTACCGTGCCGTTTCCGCTCCCCTCCTAAAAAGACGCGCCCCAATGGGCCGGAAGGGAGACCTACAGACGGACATTTCCAGGCGAAGGAATAACGGGCTCCAAGCCCGTTATAAACCTCGAGGGTACGAAAGTTGTCCCTTGACGAAGGGTTTGACAGCTGCCCTCAAGTAAACAGAGTGAGGGACGTCAGAGGGAGGGTTCGTACAAGGCCTGGGCTCGAGCCACTTCCTCGAGGCGCCCTCAGACGTGCTCAAGGCTAAAGGAGAGGTCAACGATGGAATCCCCTCGGGGGGAGGCATCGAGCCCTCGGATCCTACTGAACGGAGCCGAGATCCATGCGGCGACTCCTTGGCATTTTGGAGAGTGCCTCCGCGGCCGCTAGCCGACCCCTATCGAACAGGGCATGGTCTCCCACTTGAATTCCCCGCTAACGGCTCACCAGGGGTTATCAAAACTCGCTCGTCGAGGGTAGTACGGAGCTCCCGCCCCTCCTCCTTGCCCAAAGGATGCGTGATGGTCGAACAACGAAGACGGGCATGATCAGCCTAACGCACGCAAAAGCTCGGGGGCTTGCCCGCAACTGACCGACTCCGACGGAAGGAGACCAAACATGCTTTAGGAACTAACAAAACAATGTCCCACAATACGACATACTAAATCCCTCGAAGGAGTCACACACTCCTCCGAGGCCTCGGGGGCTACACCCGGCGGGTGCGCTCACTACAACTCCAGTTCATAACTCGACTCAAACCTCTGCGAGAGTGGCCACACTCGTACAAAGGCTCAGGAGCTACTGTCGGGTACCTAAAACTAGGGGTATCCGAAACCAACGATCAAAAGGAGTAAAACCCCCCAAGGATCCGTGCCTAGAAAATCTCCCAAGAAAGACCGAGCTAAGGCTCCACCTACACAGATACACCAATCCGAGCCACACGCGCATATAGACGGGGCGCCCTCGACCGCGTTCCGACTTGTACGAGGCTCGCTCGACGGGAAGCCTCGACCTCAGAAAATCTCCGACCCGCACGACCCAGGGTCGACCCGGTCGACCCCCTCACCCACCTACTCACCAACGAAGCATTTAATGCAACTGCTCCCACCAACGTGGCCACAGCGCCACCGACGTGGGAGTGGCATCCGCGTCCAATCTTACTTTTTACTGCCCATCCCGGGATAGGCAACAAAAGGAAGCCACTATTCCCGCCATGACTAGCATTGTCCGACCGTCATATCCCGGGATTTCTGGGGCTCGGCCTTATCCATTTCTCGTCGACCCTCCTCAGCCATGTTCTGACCCACCCTCGACCATCGTCAGTCGAACTAGGAGACCACGACCCACACATCGACCACAGGGAATCGCACATCCACTGCAGCACCCCGGATGTCCCGCCGTCCCGTCATCAACATCATCACGATGCCCCAGGGATGGCCTGCACGCACCAGGGCACGTCGCTATAGCAACACCGACATGCTCGTTTCGCCTCCTCCTCCAAGGCACATCCTAGGGTTTGTTGTAAGCCTTATCCTCCCCTTGGTCTATAAAAGGGGAGGGCAAGGAGACCTGCAAGGAGAGAGAGAGGAAAAAGGAGGAAAAAAATAAGACGGACATCTCCCACACTTCCGAGATCAACATCTCAAGCAACACGCCATTGTACTCTTTCTTTGAGACTTGGGACCGGTTCCCTCTCTCACAGCTTGTAACCCCTACACAAGCACTTAAGTGTAAGGAAATACAATGCTCTCCTTTCCCCGCTGGACGTAGGGCCTTCTTTCGCCCGAACCAGGATAAACCCCTATGTATTCTCTTTGTATCACCATCCGGAGTAGGGAGCACACAACACAAATTCACTCGTCGGCTTAGGGCCCTCCCGGGTCCGAACACCGACAGTTTTCATTAAGAGTGTAGAGTGAGACATTACAGACATGGCCGGCGCGCCACCATGGAACGCGAGGGGCCGGGGCACCGGACAAGCGTAGACGACTGTTGCCCAGTACATCTCTGCCGACAGAACCGTGACATGCCAACCACACAACAGCTAGCGTCAATGGCTGTGGGGGTGGCGCGTTATGGGCTTATGGCCGGGAAGCAAACGTTTATAAAAAATCCTTTTGTCCAAGGCTAGGGCTAGCTCCACAGGGAAACGGACTAATGAACATCGGTCTGGCCTCGGCTGGCACCCAGGAATCCTTGAATGCCCTCTAGCTGCAGCAGATCCTGCTTGCGACGTCGGAATCGATCACGGTCGGGTCAGGCGCCAAGGCAGCGCGAGGAAAAGGGTCCCGAAATCATGGCAAGCCTAACAACCGGCTGGTTGAGGTTCAAGATGCTAATGGGTACCCGAAACCCGAGTACCCGACGGGTTTTACCCGATAAAGAGGCAGGTATGGGATAAATTTTCTACCTGTGGATACGTTATTAGACAAAATCCTATACCTATCGGGTATGACGGGTACGGGTTGGGTGTATACTACCCATACCCGCCTACCCGCGAATAAAAAACACCCGTAGAAAGAAAAGTCACCTTCATCATTTTTGCCTATACAGTCCATGAATTTGACTCAAATCCAACTAAACCCTTCTAGTATATATATTGCAATGATGTCATTATATGAATGTTAGTTTGTATATTGTTAGAAACTTGTAATGATTTATTTTTGCATATGAATGTTTGATATTTATATGTCATTCTCGGGTATGTTGTCGGGTGCGGGTTACCCATCGGGTAGAATTTACCCACGCGGGTGCGGGTATGGAAGCATTTTCCTACCTATGTGCGGTTGCGGATAACCCGACAGGTACAACTTGGCGGATGCGGGTGCGGGTGCGGGTGGCCACTACCCGTCGGGTATGTACCCGTTGCCATCTTGAGTTGAGATTGACGTCTCATTTGAAATCATGCATGTCCCTTTCAAAAAAAAATCATGCATGTCCGGGCTAGCTCGTCGGTCTCCATGAATCCTCCTGGCTTTGCATGCCAGGCACCCATGCCGTGTCGATTGCCAGTCTTCAGTGTTCAGACTTCGGAGGCACGCCCACGCTGGTTCGCCAGCTCCGCGTGCGCTCTACTCCGTAGCTTGCTAGCTTTGCCGCCTTGCAAGGGCGCGGCGCGACGCGACATAAAATGAGATTCCCACCCAGCTTTCTTTCTTTCTTTCTTCTCCGATAGTATCTCTCTCTCTCAGCTCAATCAGAGCTGCCATATAGCTCGCGGCTTCCAAGAGTCGAGTGGAGCGAGCCTGCATTGCAACTTTGCAAGCTAGAGCGAGGGTGGCCAGCACAGTGCGGGCACACAGCAACAGGCAACAGCTAGCGATTCTGTCTGCTTGCGGCATGACGGGGTCAGAAATGAAAGCCCTACTATCGTCGGCCGGACATCCATGCATGGTGGCCGCCCGGCTTTGGAAACGCAAGGTCGTTTCCGAGGCAGAGTACTACGTGCTGAGCTTGGCGACGTGTCACTGAGGACGATGAAGAACGTGCAAGCTATATACTAGTACAGCTCTGCCATGCATGTTTTAGAGTTACGGACGCGATGCTATCGGGTCGTGCGTTTAATTTTTTTCATTCCAAACACTTACACGGGCTACAACTAATCTTAAGACAGTAAGACACGTGCGTCGCGTCTGGTTGAGATTAACTTAACAGTTACTAATCATGTATTTTTTTTCCTCCATACCTGTATAATATTCTCTAGTTGTTTTATATCTTCAATATATACAGTTATTTATAAAGTATGGTGGCTCTGTTGGCATGATGTCATGAATTTAAATTTTAATCTTCTTAATTGCTACTTTTATGCATATATAGCTTAATTTGAAAGTCTTGTCTTTTTCATTAACTTTCATTTTGTACTTCTTTTAAAAATAAAGATTGACTTTAGGTCGTACCCTGCACTCATAACTAAACTAATAAACTGCTATACCAATCAATTAAAATATGCACCACACCATGATATAAAAGTGAGATCTAGTATAGGGTAGCGTTGCTAATCTCAACATGATATAAATATTAGTTAAGCTTTTCAAAGGAATATCAAAGGCTCGAAAGATGCTTCAGTTTTCTTGTCAAAGAATCGTATGTGCAGTAATGATATCAATGTAGACATGCCAAGCATTTTGTTGGAACGTATTAATAAATCTAAAATAACAACTTATATAAATTATATACCATGATTATTAATATAATTTTAAATAATTTGTTTAATGCCATTAGTATATTACTCGTTAAGGAAACAATTTTCACAATTGCTAAGTGCATACATGTCTACTTGATCTGCATGATGCTACAACATGTATTTTTTTAACTTCAGTTGTAAGAAATTTTAATACATTAATGTTAATAGATGTGACTATAATCTTATTTTTCTTAATGGCATAGGTGGGTGATTTAAATAAAGACCCATGTGTTTTACATTTATGTTGTTTTACACAATCACATAGGTTGGGTAATTATTTAGAAAATAGAATAGATCCAGTCGTTGTAAATTGTTGTTGTTATTATCAATGGTGATTATAGTCTACCGGATTGATGGCCAAATGTTACATTTCGATCTTGTGATAATTTCTAGAATTTATCTCTTTTTTTCTAGTGGGTGTCAAACATCGATGCTCTACGGGGACCTCTGGTTAAAAAAAATCCAGAATTTATCTTTTTTTTCCTAATGTGATATGTATTTAGTTGAAAATGTAAGCTTGAGTTATATAAGGTTTGATTGCATCCATTTCTTTGACTTTGTGAATCTATATATATTTAGCTTCAAGTTTTAAGTTGTTGAACTTTCTATCCACACATATAATCTTCTATTCAAACTTTTTCTTGATTAAAAAGATTCTAGGTCCTAGGACCCTTTTAATTCTTGCAATTGTTACAACAACATAAATAGTCATTTTAGTACTCACGATGTTAAACTTATTATATCAAATAATTATATGCATAGTAGTATTGTTTGATAAAACATATAATGCTTAAAATTAAATTGCTCATATTGGTATAACTTAATGTTTCAGTTTACATGTATAAAGTTATTTAATTATTATCATGAAGTATTAATATGACTTAAACTCATCGATTATCGGTGTTATTGCTATGTGGTTTGTTAAGGATCATTCTTTTCATGCCCCGATAAGCTATTAAAACAAATATTTTATCATAATGTATATATTTGTGCTTACTTGGTCTACATGGTGGGAACATGGCATTATTATTACTTCTAACTTTATAGTGGTCGGAATTATTGATATGCGGACGGAGGGAGTATAGCTATTTCATTCAAACTTGTCTAGGCACCTCTAGGCACATAATTTTGCACTGTTCATTTCATTTGGATAGTCGTGATCATATGATCATATACGAGTGCGACCCGCGGCGCGACCACCCATCGGTCATTCATCACCACCTGTCGGGCTTAGACTAACCGTAGTGGGTACTCTAAAACGATACTCTAAAGCTTTAGAGTATGAATATAGAGTAAAAACTGTTGCACTAAGTACTCTAAAACGATACTCTATTCTTTCTCTTACTCTATATTTAGAGTGGTACAGTGATTACTCTATACTCTATAGTGGCGGGCCCCACTAGCTAAACAAAGAAAAAATGCTATAACTCACAAACCAAAAATCCAAATTAAATTTCGATTGCACCATTAAATTCGTCTCAATAAATCCTTCAAAACTAGATCACACATGGATATATTTAGATAAAGTGATAAGTGAGTCCCATAGTGGATAGAGTGGATAGAGGATGATATAGAGGATGGATGGGTGCGGGAGAATTGAGTATAGAGGAGAGAATCTTGCTGACTAGGACGTATAGAGGATAAATATAGAGATCCATGAGTGCGGGTAGTCTTAGACTACCCGCAGTGGGTACCCTAAAATGATACTCTAAAGCTTTAGAGTATGAATATAGAGTAAAAACTGCTGCACTGGGTACTCTAAAATGATACTCTATTCTTTCTCTCACTCTATATTTAGAGTAGTACTGTGCTTACTCTATACTCTATAGTGGCGGACCCCACTAGCTAAACAAAGGAAAAAATACTATAACTCACAAACCAAAAATCCAAATTAAATTTCGATTTCACCATTAAATTTGTCTCAATAAATCCTTCAAAACTATATCACACATGGATATATTTAGATAAAGTAACAAGTGGATCCCACAGTGGATAGAGTTGATAGAGGATGATATAGATGATGGATGAGTGCGGGAGAATTGAGTATAGAAGAGAGAATCTTGCTGACTAGGACGTATAGAGGATGAATATAGAGGTTCATGAGTGCGAGTAGTCTTAGGCAGGTAGGGATGAAAACGGATGGAATTTTTCTCGTACCGTCCCGTTCCGTTTTCTATATTTTTCCGTCCGTTTCCGTATTTGCGAGATCCCGTTTTCGTATATGCGAAAGTAGAAAATGGTGTTTTCCGTCCGTTTCCGAGTAATCCCGTTTTAATATGGAATAGACCCGTATTTATTCCGTTTTTATCCCGTTTTCAATCTATGCTCAACATGTTCAATAATTACATGTCCTTATGTTATGTTAATATAACTACGAATCACCAAATATGCATGTTATGTTCACATACATAGCATGTAAATAAATATTAAACTTTGTATATATTATTACATGACTTTATATAGGCATACTTTGAGAATATTATATTATGTGATCTTAATTTAATTTTTCAGCTCTCCATCTGTATTTGTTCGTTTCCGTATGTCCGCATATTCCGATTCCGTTTCCGAACCCGTATTTTCTAAACCCGATCCCGTTTCCGCCAAAAATATATAGAAACGGAAGTAGGCCCTTGTTTAGATTGCAAGTTTTTCTAACCCAAATTTTTCAAACCACTGGAGGTTAGAAAGTTGTCATCCCAAATTTTTCTAACTGCAGCATTCCAACTCTTTGCATAGCAATAAATGCGCTTGTTCAAAGACAGAACTGCCCCTATTTACTCACAGATTTGCATGTCCCATGCATGCTAGCTGTACAAATTTTGCATGACACACACAGCATATACTTCCTTCCTCACAATAGGTATTACAAGTCCTCAGTCAAAAACATACACTTCTTCAGCGCACAAATGATTACAAGTATTCAAAAATGTAGATTAGTACTGTATGAAATGAAAAACAGTTCCGAAACACGAACAGATGCACAGATTATTACAATCCGCAAGCAACATTATTGCAACTTCTCAGCAAATAATTGTAAAATGCAAGTCCTCCGCAAGCAACATTATTTGAAGTTCTCAGCAAATAAATCTAAAATACAAGTCCTCACAACCTATTGTACAGGTGCTCAGCAATATAATCACGAAACTCATTCATCTGTGCACGATCCTCGCTATCAGGGGCATCAACAGTTTCAGGCTGATCAAACGACGCTTCCGGTGGCACATACGAAGCATTTTGATCTACCATCCCAAAGTCAACATCGTTGATGCCACTCAATCTTATGAAGTTATGCAAAGCCATACAAGCAACTATAATCATGGTTTGCGTCCTAGCAGGATAGCAAGGGATGTGCAACAATATGCGCCACTTCATTTTCAAAACTCCAAATGCCCTTTCAATGTCATTTCTAAGCGATGAATGGGCAAAATTGAATATCTCTTTTTTACCTCGTGGATTTGCGACGTTTTGGAAGTCTTGAATATGGTACATGGTTCCCTTGTACGGAGCCAGATATCCTGGACGGTTTGCGTACCCAGAGTCCACGACATAGAACTTCCCTACAGCAGTACGTACCTGTAAGTGTTAAATTCTGATATTAGATATGTCAAATGTACTAACAGTTAGGTGACTACCTTCGGGTGGGTGAGGAAAGTCATCCTTCCATGTAGTCATGGCATCATCGAATACTCTCATGTCATGAGCAGAGCCAGGCATCCCGCAAGGACAAATGTAAAAACCATATCAAAGTCACATGCAGCCATGACATTCTGTGTTGTCAGGCCCTTGCGACACAAGTGTTGTACGAACTTATCAGCAGACACTACACAAGGTATGTGAGTGCCATCGATAGCTCCTATGCAGTCCTTGAATTCAGGATAGAACCGAGGGTTTATCACCCTTCGATGTCTTGTTGTAAAATTTGGGTCCCTAGGTTTAATGACATCGTCCGCATACTGGACCACACACTTGAGCACTCTATAGAACATTGAGTGCACGGTGCCTAGTGATCTCTCAAATCTATCCTCAGCTTGCCTAACTGACTGTGGAGCACCTACAATCCAGAGGAACATCCCTAAAGCCTCAATAGAGGTAGACTTCTTTGTGTCTCTCAGGCCATACTCAGTTGATAACATATTATGCAAACTATAGAACATTGATGGGGTCATTCTAAACATGTTGTAGCAGTATGTTTCATTGGCTAACTTGCGTTCTACCCATTCCAACCCACTCATCTTTGGCACCCTGTAAGCTGCCCTATTGTAGTACTTGTCAAGGTGCAAGGCATACTCAGAATACATACCATATATCAATGCAATATCGTCGTCATCATCTTCTGACAACATGGCAAAAAAATCTTCCTCCCACTGCTGCTTCCTAGCCTCATCATCATCCAGCGCTGCACCTGTTTGTTGACGTTCCTGCACATAAAAAAACAAATGAAGTTTTGTCAGTACATATTCCAATTACCAGACATATTGATGCAGTGTAACCTTAGCACATGTAACCAACTCTCACATTCACACAGCACACATCCATTGTACCACATCACTTAAACATTCACATACCCAACAACAACATAATAAAGTTTGACACACACAAACATACATAATAAAGTTCACAACAACACATGGTTCATGGCACAGGTTACCACACAGAAACACACATAAACACACACACACACACAGGTGCATGCATGGATTAGAGGGTCTAGTTGCCGACCCTAGCAAGGTGGTCAAGGAGGACTTTTCTTCCTTCTTCATCTGCGTCCTCAAAGGTGTCCATGTCTGTTTCAGAACGGGCTAAATTGAGGACTCCAACCCACAAGTGACGATTTTCAGTAGTTGCCACCAAATCTTTGGCCATCTGTATCACTCGCTTCCTCCTGGCTTTCTTTGCTTCTTCCTTCTCATCCTTTTTTTTCTGCTTGTCGGCCCATATTTGGGATTGTCGTGCGGCCTTGTTCTCCAGAATGACGTTCAAATGCCTCATGTTGCTCTGTATTTCACGAAGTGCTGGGCTCTTGGACTTCTTGCTAGGACTGGTACCAGTGCTGTAAGTGCTCATGCTGCTGAAGCTCCTCTTGCTGCCACTGCTGTGTGGAGTGCTGTGTGGAGTGGCGTTGTCGCCATCTTCGTCTTCGTCACTGCTAATGTTCAGTGGGCCATTGCGGCCGCTAGGAACATATGCGCTCTCTCCTATGACTGCTACGCCTTGGAACATCTTGTCCATTTCTGGGAGGTACTCAGGAAGCCCATCCTTCAACTTTTGGAACTCCTTGTCCTGGAATGTAGCAAAAAAGGATATCATAAAGCGTACGAAGACAAGTTAGGAGTTGTGGACACATAAGAAAAAAAAGTCTACCTCTATGTTCTCCTCCCACCATTCATCGGAAGCATCAACAGAACCATCTGCAGCTCGGCCCAATCCTGTGCTCTTGTGCTAGAGCTTCCGTATGGCTGACCACTCCTTCTTCAGCTCTCGAACCTTACTCCCAAAGATGACGTTGTCATGAACCAACTGTGTCGCTTTAAAGTACTGCTCTGTGATATTTTTCCACCCCCACTTGGTCATCTGACCCCTATTGCAGTACCCGAGGTCAATCTGCTCACAGTATAGCTTACAGAAGACCTTAGTGTGAAAAGGACTCCACTTTGCCCTATCAAGCCGGCTCTGAAATAATGCATATCCTCATTGCCTTAATACTCAGTTGATAACATCGTAGGCTTGCTTAAATATTTGAAGTCTGTCGTAGGCACCGCAAACAGAATATGCATTCAAAGTGTTTTGGGAGTCGATGAGTACCGGGACTTGAGGAGGAGGCATGTCGTCGTCGGCAGGCTGGTCCTGGTGGCGTCGTGCACCGCGGCCCCTGGAACCCCTACCACCGCCGGATGCGCTGCCACGTTGACGAGGAGGGACGCGCCCGCCACCACCGCTACCAGAGGCCCCGCGAGGCGGGCGCAGGCCTAGCGAACCCCTGCCGCTGCGTGACGGCACGCCGCACAGCAGGGGGGCCGAATCTGCCACTGCCGCTGTCGACGTAGCCGGATTCGAGGATACCTTGGTAGGCTTCCATGTCCGGCCAAGATTGGCTGGCGTTGAGGTCGAGCGAATCCAGCCTCAGTTGCTTGGGCTGGGGTTGCTCGAAGACGCGAAGGCAGGAGGCGGCACGCCGGCGGAGGTGTGCGCACCGGAGGTGGAGACGGACAGCGGCTGGGAGAGGAAGTCCCGGGTGTGGCCGTCTTCGCCGAAACCAGAGTTGAAGCCGCCGTCGCCGTAGGCGGAGTTGAAGCTGCCGTCGCCGTAGCCGGAGTTGAAGGCGCCGGTGTAGCCGGAATTGAATCCACCGGCCAAGCCGGAGGCGTAGCCGTCGTCGTTGAAGTGGTGGCCGTCGTTGTCGTCCCCGTTGAAACCGTCCATAGCGCACGACGATACAAGGACGCCGGATCTCGACGACGATGGGGTGGATCTCGCTCAGGATAGTCTGAGTCAAGCAGCTAAACCGGCGGCGGTGGTGCTAAATGGCGGCTGTTGTGGCTAGGGTTAGAAATGCGAGACTCGCTGTTGCGGGTGGAAGGATAAGGGAGAGGGAGATGGTGAGGATTGTGGTGAAGGACGCCAGATCTGGACGGACGGCGGGGGAGGAGGGAACGACGGCGGCGGAGAGAGAGTACGGCGGCGCCGGGAGAGCGAGCTGGGAGAGAGGTGGGGAGAAACCGGCCGAATGGATAGGGTTGGGGGGGGGGGGTGAGCGGCGGGGGTTCACGGGTAGACGCCGTCCAACACGCAGCTCGAGTCATTTTTGGGCTGGGGCCAAAAATTTTTCACCCCCTAACTTTTGCAGCCCAAAATTTTTTCATCCAGCCCGTTTAGATTCCAAATTCAAGATGTTAAAAAAACTTGCAATTTGGGCCTCATCTAAACAAGGGCTAGAAATAAGATTTTTCCGTCCGTTTCCATTGCTATAGGCAGGATAAGGATAGACGTTGGAGCACGTACGCCACCTCGTCGCCCATGCCATATCCCCTACGGAGTAGCCGCTGCCCACTAGGCAGCGACAGCGTAGGCACCTGCCCTCCTGATCCAGCTGCATGCTTGCCCGAGATCTCGGAACCACGAGGGCATACCGTTGTCCCGCCCTTTGAGACCCGACCCAACCCAACCCAAGGGGCCAATCCGAAGCCAAGCCAACGGGTGCGATTGAAAATAAAATAGCTAGTTTTCTAAATTACTTGTGTGCATGTTATTATTGAAATTAAAGATCTAGATCCTTTGTTGAATTTATAAAAAGATATTCTCATGGTTATATATGCAAGTAGTATTGACAGTAAAATCACAAGACCCCATCTTGACCAGTACGAAAGGCCTGGTTCATCCGGCTTATAATCCATACTTTTCAACTTGTTTTTTTTTCAGCCGGAACAGTGTTTTTCTCTCATAACAAATTAGCCAACAGTGTTTTTCAGCCGCAGAGCCCCATGACATCAACCTTCTTATCTTGCCACGTGTCCAGCTGTTCACAAGGCCACATTCGCTAGCTATTCACAGGGCAACGAAACGTGCACTTCTTACCTTGCCACGTGTTCAACCATTCACAAAGGCCACATTCACTAGGCCACAACAAGTACTACTACCTCCGTCCCAAAAAAAAATGTAACCCTCGCTTCCCGAGGAGTCAAAGATTCTTAACTTTGACTAAATACAAATAAAAACATATTAATGTTTATGATGTGTAATGAGTATAATTAGATTAGTTATGAAATATAGTTTTATAATAAACCTAATTAGAGATTAAAATGTAGATAATATCATCTATAAACTTGTCAAACTTAAAAATTCTTTGACTCCTCGGAAATCGAGATTTACATACTTTTTGAGACGGAGGAAGTAGCTTCTAATTTTGCACAGCTCAAGCCATGTTTCTAGAAAGTACAAGAGCTTTACATATTTTTCTATGATCATGTACTATTCAGATTCTGGAGAACTCTTCATCCTCCAGGTGAACACCTTGCTTCAAAGTTCCAAGGATAGGCACAACATATATACTATTTCGTCTCAGAAAAAGAGTCGCTACGAGAATAATGCAGATCAAACTTTCTCAACTTTGATTAGGTTTGTAGAAAATACATGTAACATTTATATCTCCAAATAAGTTTATTATAAAAGTATATTCAACGATCTACCTAACGATGCTAATTATGTACCATAAATATTAATATTTTGTTAAATATATTTGGTCAAAATTAAAAGTTGCTGACTTTTTGGGAAGCGAGAATGACTCTTTTTTTTATAGAGGGAGTACGACACAACCAGACCTAAGAAGTTTAACTGAACCTGCCACTCTTGATCGTTAACAATTGACAACTTCAGCCATCGCTCACTCGAGTTCTGTCATGCCTCACCCTTCACAGTTCACACCTTATTTTCACTAGTAAAAAACAACACCAAGACACCCTATATCTTTGCTGGAGAACAACAACTACAACGACGCAATAGGTCATCGGTGCTGAACACGAATATCAAAACCGATTCGAGGTTCTTCGTCACGGATCGCAAGGTAATAACTCCTTTTTTAATTATCTTTAGTGCCTCTTGATGGAGCCGTCAGTCCCAAGTCCTCCAGTTCTAGCACTCTCCAGAACATTCGTGACCAGCTCAGGTAGCATGCAGCATGTGTAATTACGCCTCCCATCGTGCCTAAATCTAAATCTGCTCGGCATGCATGCATGCATAAGTTCCAGGCTGCCGTTTTTGTTCCCCAACTAAAGAGAGCCGGCGATCATAATTCATAAGAATGAGAATAGACTAGAAAACCATGGCGCGGCGTTGCCGCGCCGTCTGTTGTTTGTCCATGTGCAAGATTTATCTTCTTATTAGATGCTAATATAAAAATGCACATATAGTGTCCAAATTTTATATCATGTTTATATGATGAACAGATGAATTCACAAAGGGATTACAGGTGTCACAATAATAGTTCATTTTATCAACCAAATGTTTGGGTCTGATGACTTCTTTATGTCAACAACACTGGATATCTCCAGAAACAGTAACAACTCAGCCACGACATCTATTTGACAGCCTTTCAGTACAATAAATTTATTTCTATCTTAAAGAATCAGATGGCCCACATTTTTTCAAAAATGCAGAGTTAATCGTTTTTTAAGCTCCAGCCCATCTCTAAGCAACTGATCAATGGAATGCTTTCATTTTAGCATTTATAATTCAATAAGGCCACAGCTAGAGATGTCTTCTAATCTTCAGAGACATATATTCTAGAAAAAGAGACATATTCATATATGATATACAGACATACAGTAGAACATGTGTTCAAAATATTATATTTGAACATAATTACTACAAGTTAATATGTGTAATAACATGGCACAAACCGTTCAGTTCATGCCTTCATGGGCTGTTTCTAGTTTATGTCGAGATAGATATCCTCGTTATTACTCAAAAATACTATACAACTTTATTGAAAGAAAAAAAAAATTGTTTGGTTTGCGAGCATATAGAAGCATAAGCCATGAGAAGAGCTCTCAATAAATGACAAGTTCGATCAGCTAGCCAGCTGCTTTATATGTTAATTTGCATTATCTTACTAGTCAGTCAGTTAGTTAGTTAGTTATGTGCGTTAATTTGCTGAAGCAATTAGGGCTCCGATAATCCTAGCAATTAGTGGATTGTTAGAGAATTCCCAGCGTTATTAGTAAAAAGAAATGAGGTTTACTAAAATGTTTTGCTCCCCTATTAATTAAAGATCTAATTTAAAAATTAGATAACATATTTTAAGAAATTATATTGCACATGGAAAAAGAACATAATGTTTAAATGTTTGAACATATCTTAGTTTTAATTCCATTAGGGAGTATAGAAGGAGATTGAAACTAAAAGATGCAAAGCCAATGCTGCCAGGCACTTTACTCTCATCCATATCTTACTAGATAACTAGCCTAAGCTCAAACGACGCGAAGCAGACAGTTAAATTGATGAGCACACACAAATAAGAAAACAACATGTGCTGTAATTTCGGAAGAGATTATTTAGGGAAAAAGAGTGAGCACCTCTTCCTCTTTGCAAACATGTACTTCCTATGTGTTTTTGTTTTAGTGCTAATGATTATTTTGTTTTCAATGCTAATGCATTACTTTTTTTGTTTTTTAAAATATCAGAAAGGTGGTCCTCAAGTTTAAAACTAGCTTTTATGACTCAAATTAATCTTGATTTTTTGCCAATGGAAAAGACTTGGAAGAGAACTTCGACAAAGATGAAAATATAGAGAACGCCATAGTAGACTTTACTTGCTCAAATCTTATCGTACGAGAACAAGAAATGCATCAAAATTTTTATGGTGGTTCCAAGGTTGCCTACCTGCGGTCTTTACGGTACTGTGCATAAAGATTCTAGAATTTTACCACTGTGATACAGTAATACCAGTAGATTTTTTTTACTTACTGTTGTGCTATTTTGTTTGCTCTGAGGAGTATCTTCTGATAAGTGTTTATGAAGTATCTTGTTGTGATGTTTCTTGATGAATTCTTGGAAGACATTTTCAAAGAAAAACTTGTATAAGCGAAGATAGCTTTTGTTTCCTGTTTTTAGTCCCAAGTCACACATCTATCTAAGAGGTGTGGTGTACACACATACTTCAGATGTTATTTAGTCAACCTTAATGTTAGTTTGGTTTTTTGGTGTTTACCATATCTTCGTGCCATTCATGTTTGCTCCAAAGGATCTTGATGCGGATGCTCGGGAAGGACGACACTAGGTAGTTTTCTATTTGAACAACCTATTTGATTATGCATTGTTTTACCTCCAGTTGATTATCCATTTTCTTGCAGAGTGCAACAGACATGTACAAGAAGAATACTGTTACAAGATTGTTACTCATGATTGTAAGTGAGCATCCTACTCTTTTCTTTGACCTTTGATTGAACATTTTCTTAGCATCGCCATAGCTAATTATGACAACCTTTTGTTTTCAACTACAGTGACACAGTACTTGCAAAGTTTAGGTGGGCATCTAAAAAAGTTTATGAAATCAATGGAGAAGCACTCTATAGAAGTTTCGCCCGAGGCCACTGTGTAGAGGATGTTGTAATGGACTTTTTTATGTGCAACCTTTACTTTAGAAGATTGTCAAGCCATTGCTACACTACTGGAAACTTGAAATTCCCTGACAGTTTCCATTTTTTTATGGTTATTGCATAAACCGTCAGGGTAAATAAAATTACCTTAACGGTTTCTAGAAAACACACAGGGAAATTGATATTATATTAACGGTTTCTAGAAAATACACAGGAAAATTAAATAACCGTCAGGAAAATTTCTAATTAATCTGTGAGTACACATAACCGTCAGGGAAATTGCAGCGTCAGGGAATTTCAGCTTTCTAGTGCTACCAGTATAGGACTTTCTTTGATACAAGTCACAATAACTTATTTTACAAATTGTTTCACTTCTATGTTCTAACAGTTACGCGTCACATATATTCTATGTACTTGTAAATTCTTGAGGGCTATATAAGACAGTTGAGACAATGTCGAACTGAAAAGAACACCTTTAGAGCTACTCCCTCCGTCCCACAAAATATGAAAATCTTATTTTTCGAGACCAAATTAGTGGAGGTGTGAAATTACGCATGTACCCTTCCTTTATCCTCTACCGGGCCCAACACTCGTCCTATCTACAGTGTTCGATGAAACTTCTAGACACAGCGGGAGGCCATAAGTCTGCATGAGAGAGTCACGGTCACGCATGGATGGATGGATTGTGCAGTTGCAAGCTGTTCTTTTACTGGTGGGTCCCACAAAAAGCTGATATTCACTTTTACTTTTACTCTAGGATCACATCTTTTGTGGGACAACATTTAAACTCTAGAATCACATCTTTTCTGGGACGGAGGTAGTACCTCTGTATTCGAGTTAAAGTGAGCATCTTTTCCTTGTCTTGTATACATGCATGTACGTTTTTTTATGTACTACCTCCGTCCCAAAAAGAATGTAACCCTCGCTTCTCGAGGAGTCAAAGATTCTTAACTTTGACTAAATACAAATAAAAACATATTAATGTTTATGACGTGTAATGAGTATAATTAGATTAGTTATGGAATATAGTTTTATAATATACCTAATTAGAGATTAAAATGTAGATAATATCATCTATAAACTTGGTCAAACTTAAAGATTTTTTTGACTCCTCGGGAATCAAGATTTACATATTTTTTTGGAACGGAGGAAGTAGTCTTTAACATCTTATTCTTTTGACACATGTTTTTCATTTTCTTTTGAAACTGCGGAGACAAGGAACTC
Organism: Saccharum hybrid cultivar R570; assembly: GCA_038087645.1. Lineage (NCBI taxonomy): Eukaryota > Viridiplantae > Streptophyta > Magnoliopsida > Poales > Poaceae > Saccharum > Saccharum hybrid cultivar. Next base: position 3,247,204 of record JAQSUU010000088.1, read on the forward strand.
ATCAAGGCTGCAAGCATTCACACCAACAAGGAGATAGATTTACCGTCATATAGGAATTATTCTTATGAACTCAATTGAGAAGCACTATCTAGAAGTTTCGATTCACTAAGGGCCAATGCATGGAGTCTGTCATAATATATTTTTCTCTGCCAAGCTTTGTTTTATGATGACACTCAAGACTTTTCTCCTTTATGATGACACTCAAAACTTTTCTGCTCCTAGGGTTTTCCTCGATACAACTTTCACAGTAAGACCTTTCACATTTTTTTCACTTCTAACACCTATGCATGCACCTTCACTAGTTTCCTATTGTCTACTATCGGCGGCTTCTTCACACACTGATACCAATCGTGGTGATGAGGAAATAGTGAAGGTTCTCAAGCAGGTGTATGCGATGAGTCAAGGCTTATTGAGAGAAGCTGAACTTGTGAGCACATTTAACAGATCTGTTTTTCTTTTATATTCTTATATTGCATCTAAGTTATGTGGTGTACACAAGTTTAGCCAATTGTGTGTTATTTGGTTCACTGCAAATATTCCTACCCCTGATGGAAAACTCTGCAGGTGGCTATATTGTTTAAATATTACCAAGAAATGCGTAGATATATTTGGTTCAGCTAACAAAAGTGGTAAAATAAAAAACAATGGATAATTGTTTGTGACTAATTTTATATGTTGTTTAATTTTTTAATGTACAATAAAAAACGATGAAAATTATTTGGTTATACGCTTGTTAGATTTTTTTGGATTCTCACATTTTTTTTTTGATCCTAGGATTCTCACTTACTTAATCATAAGTTTCTATTATTGGTTATATGTTTGTTAGTTTTTTCTCATTTATTTGTGTGATTTTTCTCATCCTTTTCATGTGTACAAATGAAATGTAGTTAAAATGTGTGATGCTAAAAGGGTGAAACCTGTAGTTTATTCGTAAGGGTTCTGCTAAGAGTTTATAAAGCTGGCCCCTTTAATGTAGCGTTGCTTGACTTGGCCAATGCTTACTGCACATGAAGAGCAATTGTGATGAGGCACTAGCTCGGTGAATTCCATCATCGTTGTGAACAACAGGTTTGGTATGGTGCCTCTTGCGTTCAGAGGGCTGATGTGTTTTTCTAGCAGCTCTGAAGTTGTGTGTCAAATTATTTTGCGTTTTTTTAGAACAAAATTATTTTGCGTTGACGCAGGCAAATTTCAGCTTTCTTGTGACTGCTAACACATATATACTGTTTGGCTTTCCATTCCAGTGTCTCGTCCCACGTCCTTATTTAGCTGGTTTGCCAATTGATCGTCGGAGTCCTGTGTTTGATGCCTTTGCTGGTTTGCCTACCTTGTGTGGAATGGAACCAAAAGAAAAACTTGGTCGGGTACTTGTGGAGGAAAATGAAAAAGAAAAGGAAGATGCAGAGACTTTTGACTTTTCTACTTCCGTCGGCGGCAGCGACTCGGCGCTGATCAAGAGTGGGATGGGAGGGATGTTTGAGATCCAAGTCAAGTCCGAGGCCTTGTCCGCATGCGAGGAAGCCCAGGAAGAGCGGTGGATGGATGCCGGCCCCGGGGAGAAGAAGAGCCCAAGTGAGTGCCCAACGCCGGCGAGGATGTAGTGTACGTCCGTGTCGCCAAAGCAGCGAGGTACGTGAGCGGCGTGCGCCCGCGACCGCGAGGCAGGCTCCGATCCATCCCGAAGCAACACTTGCCGGGCATCGGTTGCAATTGCAAGGGAACCAGCACGAACGCCGGCGGATGTTGCTGGGCATCAACCAACACTTGCCATATCTCCTCGATCCCTGGTCTCTGCACGCGCGAAAGGCTTTGGATGAGAGATGGGTTTGGGCCGCGTGCTTCATATGCGCGTCTCTAAACCTCTTGGAGGATACTGTGTGGTCAGGCCTCGTGCTCTAATTGGGCCTATTGGAAGGCCCTATTTGAAACTTCGAAGATTTTTCTCATGAATTTTGGAGTTTAGGAACAATGATGCTCCAGCAAGTATTGTATGCCGGTTTCTAAATGGGCAAACTAGCCATCCTACCTTTTTCGGTGGCTATAAAAGCGCCGCAGTCACGTCTGCGCCTTCCTGTGTGTGAGCGCTCCCTTCCCGCGTGCCGATTTGGTTGCGAAGTTCACGTGATCCAGCCGATCGGGCATCCTGGTGAGCGCGTGAATCATGCTAGCCACGAAGGAATGCCGATCGGTTGGGATTTGGATCACTTCCACGTCAACGTGGCAATTTAAATATAGGAAAGCAAACAAATTAGCTAAGCTGTTGGAGTAACGCATTTTTTTTAGGACTTTTCTATTTTACATAATCGCAAATGCTTAGAGCAACTCCAACAGACTTGGTAAAAATAGATGACTAAATTCATGATTTAGCCAACTTCTAAAATAGAAACCCTAGCAAAAAAAAACTCCAACAACCTTTTCAATAGGGTGAGGCGAATGGCTAGAGGCACATGCAAGCTATATCTAGCATGCGAGAACTCCGGAATACACGACTTGCTATTTTAGAAAGCCATATACAAGAGCTGTTGGACTCTTTTTTCCAAAATAGTCAAATATAGATTACACAACATGGATAGCTCTTCTGTTGGAGTTGCTTAGGCGTTCGTCATGTCCGGACGCTGCCTTTCTAGGCCTGCACAGCGGACAGGCCCAATAGGCGTGCTCACCTCTACGTCTCTTCCACCTCTAAAAATTTTCCCACTCGCACTCGCATCGACTATTGTGGCGTCACCACGTATCCGCATGCCCGCCGCATCTTTTCCCCCGCCACGCCGTGCCCTTCTCCCCACTGTGCCGCACCCATTGCCGACCGTGCCGCGCCCCACTCCACCTCGCCCGTCACGGCCGCAGCGTCACCAGGCCACCACCAACCTGGCGCCACTAGTAGGAGGTCATTGTCGGCCAAGACATCGTCTCTTGCAGCCAACCTAAGACACCACGATAGGAAGGGAAGTCCTGCAGCGAGGTGTACGCTGGGCCGACGTCCCCTGATCCGAGCTTACTAACTATTGCAGTTCCCCGCCAGGTAGGCCGTGGCCGCGCAGCGACACCATATTTCAAGTGTTTCAATCGTTTTAGACTTATGTTTCAAGTGTTTCATCTGGATGTTGCAAAAGTATATCTGAGATGTTGCGTATGTTGCAATGACAATCTAGATGTTGCATATACATGCATGTTGCAAGAGTATGTTTTTCAAGTGTTTCATATATATGTTGCAAGTGTTTCATTTGGACGTTGCATATGTTTTACAATGACTACACGTGTTTTCCAAGTGTTTTCAGGTGTTTGCAAGTGTTTCAGACGTATGTTGCAAGTGTTTTAGCTGTTCGAACGTATGTTGCAAATGTTTCACCTGGACGTTGCAAAAGTAGATCTGATGTTGCACATGTTGCAACGGGATCCACCTGCTGTAGCCGCCTGCAGTTGCTAGGGCACCATGCATGCGCGTGTGAAGCGGAAGCGGGAGCTACTGGGCGCCGTGCATGCACCAGGCGCGGGAAGGGAAGCGGAAGGGGATGGAGGTAGGGACGCGCGGCCCCGTGTTCATGTGTGCGCGAGAAGCAAAGGGGGGGCGCGACGTCCAGATGTGAGGCGCGGAGGTTCCCGCGTGCGCGCGTGAAATGGAGCTCGCGTCGGTGTCCAAACGCGAGCATGCACTAGCCACGCCGTTTACGTAATAGCTAAAATATAGAATAGCTACTATTTTTAGACTAAGTCTTGGAGATGCTCGCACCGCTGTGTACTTATTCCTCCGTTCCAAATTATAAGTTGCTTTGATTTTTTTGGTACGCAAATTTTATTATGTATATAGATATAACATATGTCTAGATACATAGCAAAATCTACATAACAAAAAAAAGTCAAAGCGACTAGTAATTTAGAACGGAGGGAGTACCACTAAACCAACAAGGAGCGTTACTGGCCGCAACAGCAACAAAGGGAAATTTTTCAAGATTTCCCGTCATATCGAATATTTGGACACATGCATGAAGCATTAAATATAGATAAAAAATAAAACTAATTACATAGTTTAGACGAAAATGGACGAGATGAATCTTTTAAGCCTAATTAGACCATGATTGAACACTAATTGACAAATAACAACGAAAGTGCTATAGTACCATTTCTCAAAAAAAAATCACGAACTAAACCAGGCCAAACTCTTTAGGGCCTGTACAACGCATCTATGTGTACAGGCGCTTACGAGCAGTTTCTATCCGAGCCTGCCACGGTGGAGGGCAATCCGATCAATCCCAGACGCTTTTGGGCGGAGTCGCTGCTTTGTTTGGCGTCCGACGCTTGGACTGTCTTGCAGCATCTTGTGGAGACGGGCGCTAGAGAGTAAGCACAGAAACACAGACTGAGCAAGTTGGTAAAGTAGACAACTGTCTCGGTCTGCATTGGGACTGAAAAGCGCTTAAGACGAGCGCCACCATACCAAGCGCTTGTAAACTAACTTCTTCCATTGTAAATTGAGGACGCTTGATGATGTAATAATCTCTCTCTTTAAGAGTCTATGCAAGAGTCTTTGCATTTTGTACACGCCCTTATGCATGCATGCTTTCGGTGGCTTTCGCGGGAACTCCTTGGGCACAGTTGCAGCCGCCATCCGGTTCCGGTTGGCAGTGGCACCACCGCCACTAAGTCCCGGTGGCGGCGACGTACTGGTAGGCCGCCTCCGTCAGCTGGATGCCGTCCCAGAACAAACGAGCCGACGGGTCCTTGCACTCGGTGGCGCCAGGGTCGCCGCAGAAAACCTACCTGTTGTAGTTGAACCGCCCGGGTCCTCCGCAGCAAAGCGTCAGCACGTCTTCGTCAAACCCGGCAAACCTCCACGCACGCATGCACGCATGCAGATGCACCTTCAGTTTCTGCAACACCGCAGCTAGCGCGCCACGTTTCATGGCCATTGGTGATGCATGCATGCCGTGATGGGCGCTCATGGCACGCAAGAACTGTGTGCTCACCGAACTTGGCAGGCGACGTCACCATGTCGATGACGGGGCCGAAGAAGTCGGCGTAGACGAGGGCGGAGATGCGGTGGCGGTGCCGGGCCCGGAGCTCGCGCAGGGTGTCCTGGAGCAGCGCGTTGTGGTGGGCGGTCACCTCGTTGATAGCTTTCAGGCACCCCGTCCGGGGGTCATAACCTGCCGGGTCGGGGTCGGCGAATGTGGTTAGCACCGGCGGCGTGCACCCCACAGGAATCACGCCGGCGACCACCACGGTTGTCACGCCGTGCTCGACGATCAGCCTCTGTACGTAACCATCTCACGCATGATCACGCGTCACCACTCACCAATGCTGTTCTTGAAGGTCGTTAATAATGGACACATGGAGTGTTCTTGTTACCTCGACGGCCATGGAGATGGTCCTGACGACGGCTGGCACGAGCGACCTGACTTGTTCGAGGCTCATCGCGGCCATGGCGAGGAGGTAGTTCGTTGGCGCCGAACGCGCCCACGAAGAAGAGTCTTTGCTTTCAGGCACCCCGTCCGGGGGTCGTAGCCTGCCGGGTCGGGGTCGGGGTCGGCGAACGGCGCGCACCCCACCGGAATCACGCCGGGGACCACCACGGTTGTCGCCCCGTGCTCCACGATCAGCCTCTGTAACCAGCTCTCATCAGAGCGAGGGCTTGAGCGACTCGAACCACTGCAGCTGCACGCCAAGGCTGACATTGAGTGGGAACACGCTGCCGCCGGGGGAATCCCAGCGGTGAAAGAAGCCGGCGTTGAGGGCGGTGGCGCCCCCCGACGGCGAAGTTGGCGCCACGTCGGAAGCTCCTCGCCCCCTGGCGCACCAGCAGGAAAGGCGGGACGAGCGGCAGGCCCAGGTTCTCAGCTGCGACGCCGACGTGCGAGTGCGACCTGAGAGCAGTAGGCCTGTCGGCTTCCGAGCAGCGGCCACTGGGGACAAGCTCGCCGACGCGACGACGAGGCTAGAGTCGGCGAGAAGATACTAGATGGGAGCGCGCGCGAGAAGGGGAGAAGACAGATGTGCTCGGGGGCCGCCCCGCTCGCCCGCCCCGACAGCGGCTTCCGAGCTACCGATATGTGCCTAGCGGCAGTTGAGCAGCCGACGGCTTCCGAAGGTGTCTTGGAATTTATTGAATGCCGATCGACGCAATCCCAACTTTTTCATGAGTATGTGCAGCACCTTTGGTTGCGTGAGCCTCAGGCCTGGGGACCCGCGGCGCGACTTTACTTTTAGCGGCGAGCAGAGGCTGCCGCGCGCTAGGATTGCTTTGCCGCCTTGCACGGGCGCGACACGAAGGACAACAACGTTCCACAGCGAGAACCGATCGAAACCAGCTTTGAACCAATGTTCCACAGCCAGGAGTAGCTAGCACTGCATGCATTAACACATGCATCATATCTCAAGATGGCAACGGGTACATACCCGACGGGTAGTGCTCACCCGTACCCGTACCCGCACCCGCAAAAATTTACCCGTCGGGTTACCCGTACCCGCATGCGGGTAAAAAAATAGTTCCATACCCGTACCCGCCGGGTAATTCTCACCCGACGGGTAACCCGTACCCGATAACATACCCGAAATTATCTAAAAATATCAAATAGTCACATGCAAAAATAAATAATTTTAAGCTTCCAACAAGTTACAAACATGCTAACAAATATTATTAGCATCATTACAACAAAGACAATCTACTAGAAATATAGTGGATGTCTCAATGGGTCAAATTCATGACTTATATGCGCTAAAATAACTGAGGTTGGCTAGTTATTTTTGCGGGTATGTCTTACCCGCGGGTATGCGGGTATGGGTAGTATACACCCGCACCCGTACCCGCATACCCGATGGGTATAGGATTTTTCCCAATAACATACCCACGGGTAAAAAATTCATTCCATACCCGTCTCTTTATCGGGTAATACCCGTCGGGTACTCGGGTTTCGGGTACCCGTTGCCATCTCTAATCATATCCCAGGCCCCGTACTGTACGTCTCTCTCCATCTCCAACATTACACATCATGGTCATCGTGGAGGAGTACTGCTGCACTCCTTCCGCCCTAAAATAAACGCCCATCTCATACTTTGATAAGCTAACTAATCTAAAATTTGACTATATTTATAAAAATAATATTAACATTTTTATCTCTAAATAGATTTACTATGAAAATACATGTCGTGATTATTCTAATAATATCTATTTTGTATCATAAGCATTATTACTTTTGTTTATATATTTAATTAAACATAAAATAGTTTTCTCAAAATACATTATGAGCAATTATTTTAGGATGAAAGGAGTACATGCAACGAAACGACGTTACAGTACTCTCCCACCCAGCTTTCTTTCTTGTCCGATCTGACCCTCCCTCCCTCTCTCACATAGCTACAGTAGGGCCAGGTTTAGGTAAATTTTTTGAACCCGATGAATAGTGTCACTTTCGTCTTATTTGGTAAATATTGTCCAATCGTGGACCAACTAGGCTCAAAAGATTCATCTCGTGATTTCCAATTAAACTGTGTAATTAATTATTTTTTTACCTACATTTAATACTCCATGCAAGCGGCTAAAAATTGATGTGATGAAGAGAGAGTGAAAAAATTCTAACTTTTGGGCGCATCTAAACAAGGCCTAGCTCATCTGAGCTGCCATGTGCCATAGCTTGCGGCCGGCATCCAGAGAAGCGAGGCGCCCTGCATATGTACGGAGTACTACGGTGCCTGCATTGCAAGCTACACACTACTGTTAGAGTGTAGTTGCTCCGTCCTAAAATATCGGTCGCTTTCGCTTACTGAGAAATAACTTTGACAAAATATATATTAAAAAATATTAATATTTATGATACATAATTGATATCATTGAAAAAAATCTTTGAATCTAGTTTTTTTAATAAACTAGCAAATATGCCCGTATGTTGCAACGGGAGAAAGAAGCTATCGAATGTTTATTAAAAACAAAAACAGAAATACTACATAACTACTCCCTCCATTCAAGTTATAAGACGTTTTGACTTTTTTAAATACTTTGATTTTACCATGCATTTAGACATAGTGTTATCTAAGTGCATAGTAAAAACTACGAATCTATAGAAATGTTACAGTATCTTATAAGGGGGGTATTTATGTTTTCCCCTTTTTTATAAAATTCGAGAGTTATAATTTATTTGTGACGACTATAACACCCAAAATATAAGCTAATATTAGCAATAATATAAAAATGTCCAATTAATCTTGTATCAAACTATGGCCTTGATAGATCTTTTTCTTCCGTTGCTAAGCACAAAAATATTTGCTCATACATATATCTTAAGTTTAATTTTATAATATCCATGCGTTGTTACATTTAAATATTACTCCCTCCGTCCATAAAAACATGCAATTCTCGCTTTTCGAGAAGTCAAACAGTTTGAACTTTGACTAAATTTATATAAAAAAATACTAATATTTATAATACAAAATAAGTATTATTAGATTAGTTATAGAATATATTTTTTTAATAAATATATTTGGAGACATAAATGTTAATACTATTTACTATAAACTTGGTCAAACTTGAGTCAGTTTGACTGGCACGCTTCCCATAATTGCTTGTTTTGTTGGACGGAGGGAGTAAGTTTTATTAATTATTTTAAAGACATGTAAAAATCTGATCTGAACTTGAGAATGCACACCCACGCTAATGTCGACGCCACCACGAAAGACCAAGGCCAAGGGTGACGGTACGCTCCTTGATCTGGTCGATCTTCTCATGTGAGAGCAGGAACAAGGCCGTCACCATCGACGCCTCTTCCTGCTATGTCGGCAATGAAGTCGGAGCCTCAAAGGAGGGGCGAGTCGTGCCTCCTGGCGAGAGCCTTTCCGCGCAGGTAGTCGAGGTCAGTGACGACGGACTGGTCCACCATCGGCGTCCTCGCATCCATCATTGTTCTCGAGTCCTAGTTGGTGGTAAAAATCTTTATTTTTTTGGAACAAAAGTCAATAGTTCAAAGGCATATAATATTATATTTATTATTTATTTAACTTTTATATTTGTAAAAAGGGCTTATATAGGGAGAAAGAAGGAAGAAATGTACGGAAAGAAGGAAGAAAGGTACGGATAGCAGAGGAAGAAGGAAAAAATAAAAATAGAAGGGCACGGATAGAGAATAAAGAAGTGAGAAAAAACATAAATAAAGAAAAATAAAAACAGAAATACATGGACCACAGATTGGAAAAGGAGAAGAAAAATAGAAAAGATAAAAAAAACACCATAGGAACATCAGGAGCATACGGAACAAAATGGAAAAGTAAAAAGAAAATGGAACTCTAGACAAAACGGAAAAGTAAAAAAGAAAATGGAACTCTAGACAAAACAGAAAAGTAAAAAGAAAATGGAACTCTAGATGGAATCCACTGAAAAGAAAAAACAGAATTCTGACGGGATACCAAATCCTGGACGAAACCGACCCAACCAAATCAAAACAGTTTTAGAAACCAAAAAAAATGTACGCAGAAAAGGTTACTATTTGCTTTTTTTAAGCCTTAAAACAACGCATAGGATTCAATTATTTATTATCTTAAGAACTGGTGTTGGATTAGGATTTTTATTTGTACCTATGCAGGTTACCTCAAGAAGGCCTACATAATGAAAAAGGATAAGATAAAGTAAAATCGGAGTATAGTCTTAAAAAACGAGAAAAGGCTTAACAGATAACGGAATAGGAAAAGAAACAAAAACTGAATTTACTATATATAGTAATCTTATTGGGTATGGACTTTTTTTTGTAGGAGTATAGACTCTTTGGTTAAACATAGACCATACACAACCCAATATGTTTTGGAACCGGACTCCGTATCGTGCTAGTCAAGAGCTCTAACTCGTATGAGCACGGATTGTATATATATAAGTCCGGACAAAAGAAGCTCTCCATTGTTCGGTAGTTAGAGGAAGACAAACTAAAAAATCGATGGACGAAAAAAAGAGCCTGAAATTTTGTCTCTTTATTATTAGGTATAAATATAGATATATTTGGAGATACAAATATTGCATGTATTTTTTACAAATCGAGTCAAACTTATGGCATGAAAACTGAAACGACAAATAAATTGGGACAGAGGCAGCGGCTCGGCGGTGGTTGCGCAACAGCGCAAGGAGACAGCGGCCGCGCGTCGGGGCAGGGAGGCAGCGGCCTCACGCTGCGATTCGCAGGTGGCTGCGCTTGGCAAGGCCGGCAACCATGTCTGCCACATTTCGCAGGCAACCGCGCACCGCATCTAGTAGGGCTCTGGCAGTTGAGCGCCACATGCGGGAGCGAAGCCGAGCACCGCTTACAGGAGCGAAGTGGAGCGAAGCGAGGCATGCGGGAGTTGATTTATTTTTTTATTAGGCGAGGGGCGCATGCGGCAGTGTGTGGAGCGACGTCTCAATGGTAGCATTACCGATGTCAAAATGAAGTAATAATGCATACTACCTCCAACGAAAAAATGTTTGTTTGTTTTACACGGCCTTTTGATGCATATAATAATATATCTTTTTTGCCGTATTTTTTTCTGATTTATAAGACTTTCTCAATTATTTTCAATTTACGATACAATACAAGGATAATGTTCTTGTTTTTAAAACAAACAATACACCGGTGGTCCTTAAACTTGGCTGGTAGTGTCATCCAGGTCCCTAAACTTTCAAAGTGATTTCTACGGGTCCCTAAACTTGGTCAACGATGTCATCCCGGTCCATGAATTTCCAAGGTGTTCACCCTCGGTCCCTAACTGGGTAATGGTGTCATTTCATACCCTAAACTTAGTTTTGAGTCTCATCCGAGTCTAAATAGGGCTTAACCTCGAACACTGATTTTTTCAAGAAAATAATTCATAATTTTTTTCATATAAACTCAGATGAAGACAATATCATATCAAAATTATAGTCCTCGACGGGATCTATAACTTTGTAGCTAAAAAGTTTTTGAATTGAAACTGTTTAGGGTCCCAAAATATTTTTTGTAAGTTCATATATTTTGAAATTTGGAATTTAAAAGTACTAAACAATCTCGGATATTGACATGGTATTTAAGAAAGATATAGTTCTCAATACAATCTACAAATTTGTAGTTGAAAAGCTTTTTTATTTAAAGTTGTTTAGTGTCCCAAATATGCGTTCTCAATTTATACATTTTGAAATAAAAAACTTAGAGCTCAAGTGTACGGACCAACTATTTGAAGTTGTTTAGTGTCCAAATATGCGTTCCGCCGTCCGGTTCTGGTGGGCAGTGGCACCACCGCCGCCACTTCGTCCTGGCAGTGACATTACGGTGCTCAGCCAGCCGGCGGCGACATACCGGTAGGCCGCCTCCGCCAGGAGGGGCGAAGCTAGCGCTCAATCAACCCTGGTGCACTACCTAAACATACATTATCTCGTATTGTCAGACAAATTATAGGTAAGGAGGACCCTAGGTTAGTTTAGTAGCTGTGTAATACAAACTTTGAATTTTCCCTAATTTTGTCCAATTTGAATTTGAACAAAATTTCATCGATTCTTTCTACCAAATATGAAACAATATAGTTTTCTAGACCGTATTTTTCAATAACCTCCAATAGCTAGTCTTTATTTTTGGATAGGTACGCCAAATATTTTAGTAAACTAAGCATAAACGATATAATGAATAGTCGTGTTGTATTATAGAAGAAATAAGGGAGATAAAACACTTAGATTCAATTCAGTCAAGCAGTATTTGTATATTTGCACATCTCAGTTTTCAAGGTTCAGTCCTAAATTCTTCACACTTGTGTTGTTTCGCTTTTTTTTTTTGGGTCCTTTAGGTTTGCAAATGCGAAAGCATCCCATATCATACAAAGCTATCAGCGTATCTGAGCTTCTTTTCAAGTTTAAATAAAAAAAACAAGATCTGAGCTTTCTTTGGCAGACGTCACAGACCATGTAATCAAGTAATAATAGTTTAGTTTTTTTTTTTGGAATAGCTAGTGCCTGCAAGCCAGCGCTATGCTTTGCTAGCATGGAGCATAGCAGCCACAGGCCATGCTTGAGCCTTGTTTAGATGCCGAGTTGGGGCATCCTAATTGCTACAGTGCACATTAAATGCGTACTGTAGCAATTCGTTTGTATTTGGTAAAAATTGTCTAAATTTTGACTAATTAGGCTCAAAATGTTTGTCTCGCAAAGTACAACAAAACTGTGCAATTAGTTTTTAATTTCATCTACATTTAATACTCTATGCATTTGCCGATATTTTGATGTGACGGGGAATCTTCTTTTTGCATAGTAGAATTTGGGGAAGAAGTTGGGAACTCAACAAGGGCTTGGTTGGACTCAACTGCTACTGCTACACTCCTGATCGATGCTCCACTAACTAATGCAGTGCTGGATAAGTCGTGCCCTTGCGAGAAGGCCGAGCCAGGTGCCTGGTGCACATGGTTGTCGCGTTGGGATACGGCCTAGTAGCTTGTAAAACGTTTTTTAGCCTCGTGCCTGTGCACCAGGGTGTGTCAGCCGTCAGGTGGACGCCGTCCCAGAACAAACGAGCCAACGGGTCCTTGTGCTCGGTGGCGCCAGGGTCGCCGCAGAAAACCTGCCTGTTGTAGTTGAACCGCCCGGGTCCTCCGCAGCAAAGCGTCAGCACGTCTTCGTCAAACCCTGCAAAACACCACGCACGCATGCACGTATGCAGATGCAGCTTCAGTTTCTCTGCAACCGCAGCTAGCGCGCCACGTTTCAAGGCCATGGGTGATGCATGCATGCCGTGATGGCCTGATGGGCTCATGGCACGCAAGAACTGTGTGCTCACCGAACTTGGCAGGCGACGTCACCATGTCGATGACGGGGCCGAAGAAGTCGGCGTAGACGAGGGCGGAGATGCGGTGGTGGTGCCGAGACCGGAGCTCGTGCAGGGCGTCCTGGAGCAGTGCGTTGTGGTGGGCGGCCACCTCGTTGATCGCCTTCAGGCACCCTGTCCGGGGGTCGTAGCCTGCCGGGTCGGGGTCGGGGTCGGCGAACGGCGCGCACCCCACCGGAATCACGCCGGGGACCACCACGGTTGTCGCCCCGTGCTCCACGATCAGCCTCTGTAACCAGCTCTCATCAGAGCGAGGGCTTGAGCGACTCGAACCACTGCAGCTGCACGCCGAGGCTGACGTTGAGTGGGAACATGCTACCGCCGGGGGGATCCCAACGGTGGAAGAAGTTGGCGTCGAGGGCGGCGGCGCCCCCGACGCCGAAGTTGGCGCCACGGCGGAAGCTCCTCGCCCCCGGGCGCACCTGCAGGAAAGGCGGGACGAGCGGCAGGCCCAGGTTCTCAGCTGCGACGCCGACGTGCGAGTGCGATCTGAGAGCAGTAGGCCTCTCGGCTTCCGAGCAGCGGCCACTGAGGACAAGCTCGCCGACGCGACGACGAGGCTAGAGTCGGCGAGAAGAAACGAGATGGGAGCGCGCGTGAGAAGGGGAGAAGACAGACGTGCTCGGGGGCCCGGGGCGGCCGCCCCGCTCGCCCGCCTTGTCCGAGCCGGGCCTGTAGTCCTGTCGGTTTCCGAGCTGCCGATAGGGTACCTATCGGTAGTTGAGCGGCCGACAGGTTCCGAAGGTGTCTTCGAATTTATTGAATGCCGATCGACGCAGTCCCAACTTCTTCACGAGCATGTGCAGCACCTTTGGTTGCGTGAGCCTCAGGCCTGGGGACGCGCGGCGCGACTTTACTTTTAGCGGCGAGCAGAGGCTGCCGCGCGCTACGACGACGAGCCTGACCCAGGAATCCGGCCTGCTGCAGCAGACCATGCTGGCGACGTCGCAATCAAGCACGATCAGGCGCCACGCCAAGGCAACGCGGACCGAGCGAGGGCTCCTGGCTCCTCGATCGAGTTCCTGCAGCTAGCATGGCCAGGTCCGTCCAGCAGGAAAGGAAAGGGTCCCGAAATCCTGGCGAGTCCATCCAACGGCCGGCCGGCCGGTTGACGTGAAGTATTGTTGATGCAAAAGTGGATCCGCAAACACAAAGAGTTAATACCTAATCTAATATCTAAAGTGTGTCAATTGATTTGACCTGTTAATCGATAAGGAAGAAAATTCGAGTACTTTGGTCCTGACAACAGCGATACGCCCGGAAGCCACGGCCAAGAGTACCACTCACACGGAACTCGAGGATCGTGGAAGGTCGCACTGAACCGATGCAGCTCGTCGAATCGATCAGAACTCGTAAAAAGAAAAAATATGCAAATTGACAAAGTCGCCGAAAAGTAAGTAGATGCAAATAGGAGTAAAATTGATTTGATATTGAGCCAGTTCATCCGGCTTATAATCCGTCTTTTTCAGCTTGTTTTTTCAGCCGGAACAATATTTTTCTCTCACAACAAATCAGCCAACAGTGTTTTTCAGCCGGCTTATCAGCCCAACCGAACGGGGCCATTGATTGATTTTACATTGTCCCTCAGTCTATATTTATACCATGATCTGAAGAAACATAACCAGACACGACTTGGACACCAAATCCATATCTAAGGAAAAACGTGACTCTTACATGAATCATACTCTAACAAATATAGAAAAGGAAATCAACACCTATCTACTTCCTTGTCCGCCTTGATTACGATGAAATTTTCATCGACCTCCTCTCCATCGGCATGCTTTCCGTCATCACAAGCTTTATCGGCAGTAGTCTTCAGATCTTTCTTCATCGGCATCGGCAATAACATCTCCGATCTTGCCAACAACGCCCCTGAATCTAAGTCAAACGGCAATCTTTCCATCGGTCGCCACCATTCATCAGCAACAATCCTTACAAGCTGATCTTCATCGGCACCCTTCTACCAGTGTAATACAATAACTTTCCTTCTGTCGATTAGCCCACTCTGATCATTTTGACACGTGCCAAAAACGGTGTCAACACATGCCCCCAATTTTAGAGTATAAAATCATTGATGTTCCGAAATTTACTCCAAACAACGATTGCCTTCACCCAATTATCTTAACTCATTCTCCAAGCATGACATAATCTGTTACCAAATCCAATCAAACCTAGCCCTGATTCACGCGTCTCAGTAAATATCGCACAATCTTTAACCACTCTCGTTCTGATTATGGTTAAGATACAAAAACAATAGTCCATCGGCAAGAACCTAACACAGTGACGCTGCCGATCTCGGAATTAGAATATCCTGTACTGAGATTTCTTCCGAGTCATGATTGCTTGCCATCAAACCACCTGCACAATCCCTTGATTATCGTGCGAACAATTACCATATCCATCTGAACCACCTCGACTTACACGCGTGCGGCAGAGAGATAAGTCTAGAATGCCCCTATTCCAATCGGCCTATAAATAAATCTCTCCCAAATGCTCGTCTTCTACCCTTAGACTCCAACCTTCAACATCCTCTCTCTCCAGCGGCGACCCCAACGAACAACTGTGCGACCCCAACCAGCAAAAACCTTCCCCAACGGCAACCTCGAGTCTCCAGCCGTGTCTCCATCCTTCTCAAGATAATGGTAATCAACTTCGATGTCCCCGCGGTTTGTTTATCCTTCATCCCCTTTTACTGCAATCCCTTTTGCCCTTGCAAGTTCATATAGTTGGTGATTTTCTTTCTCTTTTCCTCTGTTCTTTTGATCCTCCAAACTTAGGAACTATGCAACAAGTTAGTCATTCCAACCAATCAGCTGCACATACAATGCTTAGGCCCAATGGACAACCCAGATTCAACCGATTTGATCAATGCAGAGACTAACAGAATTCCCTTCAGAGCCCAGAATTTCTCTTTAAATTTATGGAAGGATACCTTTCGATCTTGGCATAAAACCACTAAGGGGTAAAAAGATTGGTATCTGAGGGTAATCGGGTCGATGCAAGTGTACTGGGCAGAGCGAAAACTAGACCAATGCATCAAACTGTCCATTGCCGATATGCAAAAGAATGAATCGATGATGGTTGTTGCCGCTTATTTCTGGTCAGACACAACAAATACCTTCATGTTTGGACATGGCCCAGCTACTCCCACTCTTGCCGATGTATACATGCTCACCGGCTTAGATATTTCAACTACCGATGATGCCTCCGTTTACGGCAGAAAATCTGAGTACAGGGTGAATACCCGTAACATCGGTGGTTGGACAGGGTATATCCAAGAATACAGGAAGACCGGGACAGTTGGTCAGAGGGAACACGCCACATTCCTAAACATGTGGTTAGAAAAATTCATTTTCTGTGGTCGATCGGTAGGGCCAGCCAATGCTTGCCTCCCCGCAACTGAACTACTGGCCAACAGTGTAATGTTTCCTCTTGGTCGACATCTCCTGAGCTCCACTTATCACCTCTTACATCAAGTGTCTCAGAAGCTTCTGCTTGGTGAACCCATCAGTAACTTAGGAGGCCCGTGGTGGTTCATTAACATGTGGCTGAATGCCCACATGCACAAACGCTTGCAATGGGATTTCTTTGCTCAGCAATTCCCGCGAGATATCGCCGAAGACTATGAACTTGGAGATGAAGAATCGGCAACATGCCCACCCCTCAATTTTGGTGAAGCCATAATAGTTCTTCCTGGAACAGATGCCAACGAAGATCAAATTGGCCGATTTTTCCAAAGCTTTTACAACGGTCTCTCCCGTGATCATCGAGCATGGATGCCCTACATCGACGAAGAAGCCAGATTCCCCCTTCTCTTCAATTTCGCCGATGATGCCTTGAACAAAGATGATGAACTTATGATGGCCATCATTACTCCCAGGACAATCCCGGTGAATACATTCGGCAGTGGGAAAAACACCAACATCACCTATGAATTCTATAATCCATCGACAATATCACGTCAATTGGCCTTTGGACAGCTGCCAATTAAACTTTGCTTTGCCGATGTGATTAAGCCGAGAGAAACAATCACCAGCGGATCGGACTGGAGCAAGGTAGTGCGACTCTCCCCTGATGTTGATACTATAGATGTTGATCTATCCACCTGAGTGCCAGCCTCTTTCATCACTGAATCATATAAGTTATGGTGGCAAGAGTGGAAGGGACAATTATTTGTAGCATCTGTTCATACATATTGGCATCTAATCGACCCTAAGCATGTCATACCTAATGACGCAATAAGTTTCTTTTAACACAAGTTTTTTTTCTCCACTTTTAATTTTATCGGCAACTAATTTTCTTATGGCAGGTCGATGACCTAGCACCATCCACGTACAGGAGTGGGAGACCCTTTGACCTTCGACCTGTATCCCCAATATCACCGATCGGCTACAATGCTCCTACCCTGGCTGTTCTGACTCATCAAAGAAGTCATACCAAAAAAATCACTACCAAGCCAAAATTGGCTAAGACTAGGGCCACTCCATCGGCTGCCGCTGCGACCCTGATAGAAGCATTCAAGGTAACAACCTTATTTATTCCAACCCATGCCGATCTCAGACCGTACTGACACTAATTTTCAGGACGCAAAAACTACAACTGGATCATCATCGGCAACTCCTCTTGTATCAAACACTACCATCTCTGACAAACCTTCAGAGGTATTCCTTCAACTCTACATTTAACTTGTTAAATATCATATCTTACACCTGTCTTGCAGCAACAAACGGGTACATTGGCAAGTGTCCCAGATGTCCAATCTTCACAACCAACAAGTGCCGATGCCCCCAGCCAACCGTTGCTGAGGCCCAAACAAAGCGCAAAGCTTCAACAGACACCGAGGCACAGCCAAAACGGCAGAAGTTCGTACCGATCCCAACACCTGATCTAGCACCTCTGAGCCAACTAGAACCAGCCGATGCAACTGAGCAAGCAGTTGATCCTTCTGTACAGGGCATGTCATCGGCCGTCGTATCCTAAGGACCAATTACTGATGAGACCACAGAGGAATTGCCATCAATCTTAGCACCAATTAATCCTGAAGCTGAAGATATCTCATCGGCAAGCTCAGCCGATCCTTCACATGGCACACTCCAAATTGCTTTCTCCAGTCAAAGACAAAAAATTACCTTGAAGCAAGTAAGCCAACTGATCTAGCCGATTTATAATATTCATACTTGTCCTCAACTGACCCCTTTTCTTCTTTCAGGAACAAGACTTTCTAGAAAGTTTATTCTCCTTTGCCATCGACGTTTCTGACGATGAGGGAGAGGAGGCAAGCTCTTCACTCACACTGGGGACAATATCGGCAGAAGTCAAGTCCAAGCTGGAGGCTCTACTGAACTTGCTGCAGCAAGACATCACCCAGTTGGTAGATGATTCGGACCCTGCAAAAGCAATTTTCAAAACAATTAGTGGCCAGGTCCCTGCCGACATTGAAGAGGCACTCTTTCCAGCAGCCCACTTAGAAAGCCGACGACTCCAATATCAGAGGGCTGCTCAACGCATTGCCGATAGAGCCGCTCAGGCTCAGCTTAAAGAAGAGATGCTACAATTGAAGCAGACCGCCGATGAGAAGCACAAGAACATCGGCAGTTTGAAGACCTCGGGTGCCGAACTTAAGCAGAAAATCTCGGACTTATCGGCAAAGAGAATGGCTCTACTGGCTGAACTGAAAGAAGTCGAGGCAGCTCTAACTCATGCCAAGAAGGAAGAAAGTCAGTTACCCGATGCTATCAAGGCTCTCTAGCAAGAAAGAGATATCCAAGCTCGCAAAGCCTTGGCAGTGAAGAAAAAACTTAGGCCAGTGGAGGGTACCGCCGATGAAGATATCAAAGAGATAGAGGAAGCTGATCAGATTTGTCTACGTGCGATATCGGTCATCCAATCTTTACTAAATTTATAAATCATGTTTATTGCATCAGTGCTTTAGGAAACACTGATACCCTTGTCTGATTTTGGCCGTTAGGACTGTTATCGACACTTATACTTTTATGCATCCATCCAGATACTAGGGTAATATTTCTTTAAATATTTTCCGTTTAATGCTTTGGGAAACACAACCCCTTCGAGGGTTTCTAGAATATATGCATTGCCAGGAACATATTGATTTATCCGATAAGGACCCTCCCAATTAGGAGACCACTTGTTAAACTTTGAGCTTTTAGTCCCAATCGGTAAAATCAATTTCCAAACCAGATCTCCATCGGCAAACTCCTTTACCTTCACCTTCTTGTCATACCATCTGGCTACCCTTTTCTTATTTTCTTCGATGCTAACTAAAGCCCTCAACCGATGATCTGCCACATCTTCTAACTCGTCTTTCATAAGAGTATCATAGTCATCGGCTGTTAGTTGATCTTGAGAAACTATCCGCCTAGAGCCAGTTTTAATTTCCCAAGGCAATACTGCATCGTGTCCGTATACTAACTGATAAGGCGTTACTTTGATTGCACCATGACATGCCATCCGATATGACCACAGGGCCTCATTCAATATTGTATGCCACCGCTTAGGATTTTCTTTAATTTTGCGCTTAATGAGTTTAATAATTCCTTTATTAGAAGTCTCAGCCTGACCATTAGCTTGAGCATAATAGGAAGAAGAATTCAAAACTTTAATCCCCATACCAATAGCAAACTCATCAAATTCTCCTGATGTAAACATAGTACCCTGATCGGTAGTGATAGTTTGAGGAATACCAAATCGGTAAACAATATGCTCTTTCACAAAATCGATCATACTAGCCGATGTTACCTTTTTCAAAGGAATTGCTTCAACCCATTTTGTGAAATAATCGGTAGCAACAAGTATAAATTTATGTCCTTTGCTCGATGGTGGATAAATCTGACCAATGAGATCGATAGTCCATCCCCAGAATGGCCAAGGTTTAATTATAGGATTTATGGCCGATGCAGGCACTCTTTGAATATTACCGAACTTCTGAAACCCCTGACATCCTTTAAAATATTTAAAGCAATCTTCAAGAATAGTCAACCAATAGTATCCATTCCTTCTGATCATCCATTTCATCTTAAAAGTCGATTGATGTGCCCCACACACTCCTTCATGAATTTCACCCATCAAGCTTTTCGATTCATCACCGCTAAGACATCTGAGTAAAACCCCATATATAGTCCGATAATATAATTCATCATTGAGGAGCACATACTTAGTGGCCTAAAATCTTATTCGTCTTTCAACCTTCTTAGATGGATCCCTTAAGTAATCGACAATCTCCATTCTCCAGTCATCGGTATCGACTGCCGATGTCAGCACCTCCTGGATAGGCTGATACCCAGAAGCATGCTGAGCTAGCCGATTAGCTTCTTCATTATGCAATCGAGGAATATGTTCAAGACGAAAATCTTTAAACTCTTTCAATAATTGCAAACATCTCTCATGATATGAGATCAAAACTTCACTTCGGCATTCATAAATCCCAGCTAATTGATTTATAACCAGCATAGAGTCACCGAAGATCTCGACGGCATCGACACGTATCTCCCTAAATAATTCCAACCCTTTATCAAAGCTTGATACTCAGCCTGATTATTTGTCGATGTAGCAACAATCGGCAATGAAAACTCATACTTCCTTCCTTGAGGTGAAATCAACATAATGTCGATACCTGCTCCACCACACGTAGACCCATCGAAGAAAAGTGTCTAAGGAGCAACTTCTAGAGAGTCCACTTTACTGCAATGCTGAGTGACAAAATCGGCCATAATCTGCCCCTTAACTGCCTTAGCTGATTCGTAACGTAGGTCAAATCCTGACAATGCTAAAATCCACTTGCCGATTCTACCACTTAATATCGGCATCGACAACATGTATTTGACCATGTCATCCTTGCATATGACAGCACATTCGGCCGATAGCAAATAATGCCTCAATTTAATACAAGAAAAGTATAGACACAGACATAGTTTTTCGATGGCTGAATACCTTGTCTCAGCATCCACCAATCTTCTGCTCAAATAACAAATAACACGTTCTTTCCCTTCAAATTCTTGAATAAGAGCTGAACCGATAACAGTATCATCAGTTGACAAATACAACCTGAAGGGTTTCCCGTATTGGGGTGAAACTAGCACTGGAGGGTTTGTCAAGTACTTCTTAATTTCATCTAGGGCCAACTGTTGCTCAGCTCCACATACAAATTCCTGGTCGGCCTTCAATTTAAGCAACGGACTGAAAGCCTTGATCTTGCCCGATAGATTAGATGTGAACCTTCTAATGAAATTAATCTTGCCGATCAAAGATTGCAATTCAGTTTTATCGGCAGGAGCAACTACCTTGTTAATTGCATCAATAGACTTCCTACTGATTTCAATACCTCTCTGATGCACCATAAAACCCAAGAATTGACATGCCGATACACCAAACACACATTTATTAGGATTCATCTTCAATCCATGCTTTCTCGTGCACTCCAGTATCTTTCATAGATCGGCTAGATGTTTTGTGATATCCCTAGACTTAACCACTACATCATCAATGTAGATTTCCACTAATGTGTCGATGTACTCATGAAAAATAAAATTCATAGCTCTCTGATAAGTAGCACCGGCATTTTTCAAACCGAAGGTCATGACTATCCACTCAAACAACCTCACATGACCTGGACATCTAAAAGCAGTCTTGGGAATATCTTCTTCAGCCATGAATATTTGATTATAACCTGCATTAGCATCCATGAAGCTGATAATCTGATGTCCGGCTGTAGCATCAATCAACAAATCAGCAATAGACATTGGATAGCCATCCATCGGTGTAGCTTTATTGAGGTTCCTGAAATCAATACAAACACGAAGTTTCCTATTTTTCTTATAAACATGAACCACATTAGAAATCCACTCCGCATATCGACACTGCCGAATAAACCTTGCCTCAATTAATTTAGTTATTTCGGCCTTAATGTTAGGAAGTATATTAGGGTTGCATCGGCGCGCTGGCTGCTGATATGGCCGAAATCCAGATTTGATAGGTAACCGATGTTCAACTATCGATCGGTCTAATCTAGGCATTTCGGTATAATCCCAAGCAAAACAATCTTTATATTCCTTTAATAAATTAGTTATTTGCTGCTTGCACTTGGAATCTAACTTAGCGCTAATAAAAGTAGGCCGTGGCCTATCACTATTACCAATATCTACCTCTACTAAATCATCAGCCGATGTGAACCCCTGACCTAATTTTCCATCATCGGCAAACCTATCCATTAAAACACCTCTTCAGAACTGATTGCTTGGATCGGTGGAATTTCATAATCAGCAACTCTGAGGAACTCTTTCTTCCAAACTTCTCCTGATATGCATTTGGTTCGCTCATAAGTATCTGATTCTGCCGATGCGATGATATAAGAAGAATTACCAGGGACAACCTCAATCTTATCCCCAACCCACTATGCGAGACATTGATACATTGTGGAAGGAACACAACAATTGGCATGAATCCAGTCCCTTTCTAGAAGCAGATTGTACGCACCTTTACCATTGATAACAAAGAACGTCGTCAGCAAGGTTTTGTTGCCAATGGTCAACTCAACGCATACTGCCCCTTTAGCTGGTGACACATTGCCTTCGAAATCTTTCAGCATCATATCAGTTTTAGTCAAGTCTTGATCTCCTTTGCCAAGTTTTCGATACATCACATAGGGCATAATATTAATCGCAGCTCCTCCGTCGATAAGTATCTTAGATACAGGCTAGCCATCAACTCTGCCTTTCATAAACAAAGCTTTGAGATGCCGTCTCTCATCATCGGTAGGTTTCTCAAAAACAGCCATTATTGGATCTAGTGCCAGCTGAGCTACTTGATCGGAGAGAACAACTTCTTCCTCATCATCAGAGGGTGCTAGAAACTCCATCGACAACATAAATACCATATTAATATCCACTGATAGGCCCTTACCTTTGTGTTTCACCTACCACTGCTGATGTCTAGGCCTCTCATTGGAAGAGCTTTCCTCTCGGTATAGGTCCTCCTGATGCTCACGCTGCATCCTCCTTTTCTGTGTCTTTGTCAGACCCTCAGGGCACCATCGAGGAAGCTTAGTTTTCGAAACCGGCTGATAACAGATCTCAATTGATTCTACACGACGTATATTAGGGTCCCTATAGAATATTTCTTCATCGGGAACTCTTGTGTTTGTCATCTCCTCAAGCTCTTCTTGATTCCTTAAAAAATATCCATCGCGCTTACCAAGCCTTTCATGTACATTGAGTCTGCCCTCCAGCCGATCATGCACTGATGCTCTGCCTTTGATCGGCTCATTGATAGATAAGCCCTGATTACCAGGCTAAAACCTCCTTTCTGGCCGATTGGCCCGATAGTAACCATTGCACTCAGGGCAATTTTCAACAGTTGATAATTTAGTGCCTTCTTCCCAACAATGGATGAAAAACGGGCACCTCCAATGATCTTTATGCTGATGCCACTCTTCCCGACGTCTCTCTTCTTGCTGTTATTGATATTGATCCTTACACCGACGCCAACCCTCCTGCTGCCTTCCTTCCTGCTGCCGCCGATGAGTAATCACAATGCCAGGTCGAGGAGGTTTTTTGGAACTACCACTTTCTCCCAACAGACCCTTGCTTTTTGCGTCATCGGTAGTTATCCGATGTTGGGGATCCACTGATACGCTTTTCTCAGCAGCCTCTGATGTCAATACCTTGGTCTTACCCTTGGCATCCAACATATTTGCTGGAAAAGGATGCTGATCGATTTTCATCGGCTTCTGGGTCTTGGAGTTGCCAAACTTAATTCTCCCAGATTCGATGGCCGATTGCAACTGCTGCCTGAACACCTTGCACTCATTTGTACTGTGTGAAGTTGCATTGTGCCATTTGCAGTACTGGATCTTTTTCAACTCTTTTGCCGATGGAATCACATGATTAGGTGACAGCTTAATTTGACCTTCTTGAAGCAAAAGATCAAATATCTTATCGGCTTTGGTGATGTCAAAGGTAAATTTCTCTGGCTCTTTCTGACCAAAAGGACAAGATATTGACTTTTTATTCTTAACCCACTCAGCTAAGCCGATAATTGGTTCTTCATCAGAATCAGAGTCTTCTACCTCATCAACAAATGATACTTTTTTGCTCTAATTCTTTTTAGGCTCAAAAACCCTAGTATCTTGATCAGAGATCCTTTGTATACGATGACCCAGGCTTTCAAACTCCTGAGAAGCATACTTGTCCTTGAGATGTGGCAATAACCCTTGAAAACCCAGATCGGTAAGCTGCCGATCATCCAGCACCAGGTTGTAGCACTCATTCTTTACATCTCGTAGCCTCTGCACAAAGCTTTCTACCGATTCATCATTATGTTGCCTCAATTTTACTAAATTAGTAAGCTTCTTTTCATGGATTCCAACAAAGAAATACTTATGAAATTGTTTTTCTAGATCAGCCCAAGTAATAATAGAATTTGGTGGCAATGATATGAACCACGTGAATGCCGATCCAGACAAAGATGATGAAACTAACCGAACTCTTAATTCATCTCTGCTAGCTGCCTCTCCACATTGAATAATGAAGTGATTGATGTATTCCATCATTGATGTATCATCTTGTCTAGAAAATTTAGTGAAATCTGATACCTTGTACCAATTTGGGAGAGGAATTAAATCATATGCTGGAGGGTATGGAGTCCGATAAGAATAAGTATTAACTTTGGGTTTTATCCCAAACTGATCTCTCATGATTTTTACTATCTTATCGGCCCAAAAAGCATCAGCCTCCTGCTGACGAACTGGCTGAATTTCTACATGAGGTATCTACTGATATCCCTCCACGTGTCTTTGTGGCACACGATCTCCAGCAATCGGCATATTCGCCGCTACCTGTGGCCCATTAACCTGCTGGAAAGGATTCATCGGCTGAGCTGTCGATGCCTGATTCTGAAAACCAGCTTGCATATGACCTTGCTGAATTCCTGCAACTTGATAGTTCTGCTGAACTGCATGCTGAACAGGTAACGGTCCTGACCAACCATTATTAGAACTTATCGACATAAAGCTTGCCGATGGCTGGTAACTTGCTGACATTGTTGGATAACAATTAGCATAACCAGCTTGAGGCATGATCTGCACCCCAGGTTGACTCATAGCAGGGGCCTTCTGCTGCATCGGCAGTAGGCTTGCCGATAGACTTGTATTGGGTGCTTGAAACGAAGGCACCTGAAAACCTCCTGAAGTTGGTTGCACAGTAGTTGATGTGGTATATTGAGGTACCTGAGTCATCGGTAAAACGGGAGCAGCCAATGATACAGGAGCTTTTCCTGCTGTGTCAAACACTTGAGGCAACCCAGAGTTGATGGCAGACAACTCTGGAGGCATACCATATCCCCACCTATTAACAAGAATCTGGCTATTCTGAGACACAGGCTCTGACATAGCTGATGCCGATAGATCTGTATAGAGCTGAACTCGTCCTCCTAAAAACACTGGACCTGATCTTATCAATGTAGATTGAACATTAGACAAACCTGCTGAAACTGGAGGAGAAGTAACTTTTGTACCCGCAACGGCTGAGGAAGCCGATGAAGCATTGACCGATGCCGGTTCTGGTTGGTGATAAGCTAGCCCAACGTAAAGTGGTGGTACTTGTCCCTCTTTAAAAGTTTGAACCATAGCATTGTGAACAGTATTGGACAACACATTGGAGTGGTTAATTAAAGCATGATTTACTGCAGAATTAACCATCTCTTGAAGTTTACCAGGATTGGAGTCAAAGGTAACCTGCCGAGGCAACGGCAGATCTTGCTTCTGGATGACTTCTCCACTCCTATTCAAGCTGAATGATTTCAGGCAGAGCTGCCTGTAATCCTCCATAGCCTTTTCCATAGCCTGCTTCTGATCTTTCTTAAGATCTTCTTCTGATATCGTGATGACGTTCCCCGTGTCGATCTCAGGATTGAACATATTGATCATGTTGATTTGTCCCACCAGACATGCCAAAAAATGTGTTGATGCAAAAGTGGATCTGCAAACACAAAGGGCTAATACCCAATCTAATATCCAAAGCGTGCCAGTCGATTTGACCTGTTAATCGACAAGAAAGAAAATTCGAGTACTTTGGTCCTAACAACAGCGATACGCCCGGAAGCCATGGCCAAGAGGTACTCACACGGAACTCAAGGATCGTCGAAGGTCGCACTGAAGCGATGCAGCTCGTCGAATCGATGAGAACTCGTAAAAAGAAAAATATGCAAATTGACGAAGTCGCTGAAAAGTAAGTAAATGCAAATAGGAGTAAAATTGGTTTGATATTGATTGATTTTATATTGTCCCTCAGTCTATATTTATACCCTTATCTGAAGAAACATAACCAGACATGACTAGGACACCGAATCCATATCTAAGGAAAAATGTGACTCTTACATGAATCATACTCTAACAAATATAGAAAAGAAAATCAATACCTATCTACTTCCTTGTCCGCCTTGATTATGATGAAATTTTCATCAACCTCCTCTCCATCGACATGCTTTCCGTCATCACAAGCTTCATCGGCAGTAGTCTTCAGATCTTCCTTCATCGGCATCGGCAATAACATCTCTGATCTTGGCAACAACGCCTCTGAATCTAAGTCAAACGACAACCTTTCCATCGGTCACCACTATTCATCAGCAACAATCCTCACAAGCTGATCTTCATCGGCACCCTTCTACCAGTGTAATACAATAACTTTTCTTCTGCCGATTAGCCCACTCTGATCATTTTGACACGTGTCAAAAACGGTGTCAACAAGTATCAACTCGAAATCTTTGTCCGGGCTCGTCGCGTCGGTCTCCATGATCGAACATGCATGCATGAATCTTGGCAGTTCACCACCCATGCCGTGGCCATGCCCTGTCGATTGCCTGCCAGTCTTCAGAGGCAGGCACGCCAACGCGCGCTGCTGGTTGGCCAGCGAGAGCTCCAGCTCCGCGTGCGCGTGCGCGCGCGCTAGCTTGCTTTGCCGGCCACCAGCTAGAGCGCCAGCTCCGCCAGCTATGCTGACTTAACTCTTATCTCACTAGCTAAGTTTTGAGAAGTTAATTTTGTAGCCATGTTGACCTAACTCTTAAATTTGATTTTCACATAACCACCTTCCAAAGTGGTAACATAAAACTTGTATTACATACTTTATCTTAGTACTAGAAGTCAAGTTAAAAATCTGTAGTAATAGCAGTTATAATTTGAAGCCTTATTAGTATAGGTATAATGTTAAATTCAGCACCAAAAGTATTTGAAAACAACATTCTGTATCAATGTTTAGAGCTAGTATAGAAGGTTTACACAAACATATAATCAAATTTGGACTATAAACTAATCTTCAATCCAGGTTGACAAGAAAGTTCTGGTAATTTAATTATTCTAAGTAACTAAGGTATGTAAAGACTAATGATTCTAGGTTCTAGATTTAAGTAAGAGAGAAAAGGTTAAGAGCCACTCCCTCCGTCGTGTAATATAGTGCATTCTAGTATTCAAAATTTGTTCATCAATTATAATGCATTCTAGAGGAAAAAAACTAATTTTACATTAAATACTTGTTTCATTTATCAACCAATCACTATTAATCATGTTGATGATAGCGTTTGATTAGGAGATAAAATGAGAGTAATGCGTCTTTTATGTTCTCTCTTTGTTTGTCGTAAAGTTCCTAGAACGTAGTATATTACAGAACAGAGGGAGTAGTATTCATGGATTGATAAAAAAAGTAAGTTTGCATATAATCTTATCATAAGCTTAGAGCCAAGTTCTATGAAGTAATAAGTAATATGCATTGCCATTTGGAGTACTTGAAAAGATTGATTTTTTATGACCATAGGGTCTTTGTTTTGTGTGAAAAAACATTAAAATTTTAAAAGACCATTCATGCTTCACCCATCACGCCCTTTAGAGCATCTTAAGCAGTAGGAGAAAACTCCAACCCAAAAACTAGTTATTGGGGAGATAGAAAACGTGTTTGGGGGTTTTGAGAGGTTTTCTCTCCAGCAGAACGAGAAAATCCAATCCCCAATGAGAAAAATAGTGGATTGGGGGAGGAGAGGTCCACTATTTATTTGAGGGGTGGGAGGCTATGATTTGAGAGACAGAAAAAAAAATTCTCATTGGGGTTGAGTTTGGGGAACTATTGGAGCTATAAGATCTTCGAAATAACAGTTTTTTCTCGTTGGGTTAGGAAAGAGGACCGCTGGAGATGCTTAGGGTGACCCAATTCTTTGACACGCTACTATGCCCTTTGTGCACGCACACACAATACACAACCACTTTCAAATGGCAAGATGCCAAAATGTGTCCGTTTGGGAGAGGGAGAGAGAAAGAGCGCTGGTGTCAGCTGCTGCTCTTTGTGCTCGGACCTGAAAATCCAGATAGACACGGCCAGCTCCGCCTCCATATAATCATCTTCATCTCTCTCTTTCTTCTACTAGCTCACATTTACCAACATCTACCAAGTCCATTTCCATTTGCTTCCAGCTCACACAAGCCCTATCGCCAAGAGCCCAAGACGACCAGTAGCCAGTAGGCGCCGTTCCGCCGCCGCCGCCTCGCCCAACGTTCCTCGCTCCAGCACAGGTGTGGTCGGAGCCCGCATGCGACCATGGCAAGGTACTAGTCATCCTTTGCTTCTTCTTCTTTTTTTTTCTCTCCACATCATGTCGTTAGGGCTCTCAATCACGCGGCGCATTTGGGATTAAGGTTTGGTTGGGCGTGGGTTTAGTGCTGCGAGCTAGGGTTCATTCTTCTACACCCCTCCCGTCCCCACGCGCGTCCACGCTATGCCGCTGTAGGATCCACCTACATGGCTACACCGGAGGATCCACCCAGGAAGCGCAAAGGCCGAGCGGCGGCATGTGCATGTCAAGGGGCGGGAGGTGGTGGAGCCAGTCCTCCCTCCCCACGGCAGTGTCGTCGTGGTCGTCGTCTCCACCTGGCCATGCGGGCGGGGGCGGGGAGACACTCTTGGCGTTGGCGCCGGCGAGGGCCGCCGCGTCACCCGATGCCGAGGGGTGAAGACAGCGTGGTGAACATCCATCACGGTGCCTGTAGTGTCTAGGTGGCAGCGAAAAGTCAGTAAAGCGACCCAACCACCGCAATTTGTTCCAAATGTTTCAATCCATGTCAGCATCCTACATGTTAAATCTTGCTACTAATTGCTGAAACGTAGCCAGCAGGTGGGTCCAATGTACGAATCTCATAGCAACATCGGACTGCTACAAGCAGGGTGGGTACGACGCCGTTCTTCTCCTTGATAGTAGAAGTAGTCCGCTGTTGGCCGAGCTCAGTGGCCCATGCGCCCGTCGCCTTGTCGTGCCATGTCTGCGAACACCTCCAGCTCAGCGGCCGTTGGCAGGGCACACCGCGCCAGTACTGCTCGGACAAGTCCCCGACCAAAGTATTTCTTTTCCTTGTCAGTCACTGCATCTTCTTTTTCTTTTTCTTTTTCTTTTTCCTCAACAAGTCCCCGACCAAGTATTTATTTTTCCTTTTCTTTTTCTCTCACTCACACAAGGAGTCCGACCAAGTATTTATTTTTTCTTTTTCTCTCAGCAAAAATAGTCTCGGTTCCTCCAATTTCTTACATCTAACTTTTTAAAAAAAAATGAGCGTTAAACAAAATACACACAGAAGCTAACATTTTAAAACAAAAAAGCAAGCATTTCAATAAAAGACACAAAAAGGAGAGAGATGCTCTCTGATCGAGAATGTTAACACCATTATTCTTCAGTTTCTCTATGATTTCTGTTTCAGTGTTGACAATGTGGCTAAGCATTTAATTAATGCATGTATAGTTCCAGGTATTCATCATCTTTATCCTGTTAAATAATTCATAATGAACGATGTGTTGCAAAATAATCCATATCAACAATATGCGTGTAAGGAAGTGTCGTGCTGGCAGTGAGAAAGAAAAAGAGATTACTAGATCAATTTCATATTTCAAAACTTGGCCATCCCAACATTCTATATATTTCAAATTTATGGTTTAAAGTGTTGACACCAAACGAGAAACCTGTTTTCGCAACAGTACACATGAAGATGCTTAACATGAGTAAAACATGCAATAAGTGAGAAAAAACAAATCTAAACATATAACTCAAACATGGAAACAACTCACAGTTTTTTTTATCTTCTCCAATTGTTAGGCTCTCATTAGCTAAACAAAATATCTACACATTCCATGGCAACATTTAGACAAAAAAGGATGCTGCTTGAACTTTTCTCTGTTTATTTTGTTTGTGCGTAACTTTTTATTGTACTTATAAGTATGATCTATGAAAATAGATTTCGATATCTTGACCCGTTTATCCCTAAAACTTCAAATTAAAAACAAAAAAATGATGATGCATCATCATTAAACAAAAGACACAACACATGTCTGCAAAAATGAAAGACTCACTTTTCATTTAAAACAATGTCTCCAATAATCTCACTACTAGCATGAGCAACCATCTTCTCTCCAAAGATCTCATTATAATCATCGGGAACCATGTTGTCTCCAAAGATCTCATTACAGTCATGAGTAACCATCTTGTAACAGTATTGTGCCTGTACCTGTCCATTGCATTTTGCAAGACAGTGGATAATCCACTAGAGGTAAATAATGTGTCAACTTCATTATGTGAAACAATGCATAATCAAATAGGATGTAATAGCTACAAAGTAGCAGGCTTGTCATTATATGATAAAGACAAAAGAGGTTATCGGATCAATTTTGAAGTTCCGCTTTTTCCCATCCCAGTGCTCCATGAATTTCATCACATATATAACACAGTCAATTTTAGTTTGTCTCTCTACTTTTATGTATTTTATTATCCACTTCTTCAAAGTTGTCAACACTCAGGAAACATTCGTCACTTCTGCCCTTTGCCAGTAATCTTTTCCAACATATAGAATGCACGCTCTCCAACCTAGAAAGCAAGAGAATAATCTAACATCCCAAATAGAGGAAAAATACTCACAACTCTAGATGTATACCAATAGGACTTATGTCGTAGTGAATCCATGTTATGTTTTTTTTCTTCTCGATGTTCGAACAGAAAACCACCCAATGTCATCCTTCACATCTTCACAAGCATCCACATCCGGATCCTTTGGAGCAAACATGAACAACAGGAAGATCTGGTGAAAACCAAAGAACCACTCTAAGAATAAGATTGACTAAATAACATCTAGAGTATGCGTGTACCACACCTCTTAGATAGATGTGGCACTTGGGACTAAAAACAGGAAACAAAGGCTAACTTCACTTACAAATTTTGCTTTAAAAATGTCTTACAAGAATTACATCAAGAAATGTCAAGAATCTCTCATCGTTGTCGTCACGAGAAGATCCTTCACAAATACTAATCATAAGATACTCCTAAGAGCGAACAAAATAGCGCACTAGTAAGTAAATATCTACTGATGTTATTGTATGACAGAGGTAAAATTCTAGAATCTTCAAAGATAGTACCTCAAACACCGCAGGTAGGAAAACCTTGGAACCACCATCAAAATTCTTGATGCTTTTCTTGTTCGTACGATATGATTTGAGCAAAAAAGTCTATGATGATGTTCTCTATGTTTTTATCTTTGTTGAACTTCTCTTCAAGTCTTCTTTGCTCATGGAAAAATAGAGATTTGAGTCATAAAATCTGGTTTAAAACTTGAGGATCACCATTCGAATATTTAAAATACAAAAAAGTAATGCACTAGTATTGGAAATAAGGTCATCATTAGCACTAAAGCAAAAAAGTACAAAGGAAGTACATGTCTACAAAAAAAGGAAGAGATGCTCTCCCTTTTTCCTTAAATACTCTTCTGGAGCTCTAGCACATCCTGTATTGTTATTTATGATGACCTGGTAGCATTGGACTTCCATCTTTTAGTTTCAACCTCCTTCTGCACTCCCTAATGGAATTTAAATCTAAGGTATGTTCAAACATTTAAACACAATGTTCTTTCTCCATGAGATATAATTTCTTAGAATATGTTATCTAGTTTATGAATTAGATTTCCAATTAAGATGGGAGCTAAATATTTTGGCTCATTTTTACTGATCATGCTGGAAAATCTCTAACAATTCATCTTGAGTCGTATCCGATGGAAGGCCAACCTCCTTTCTGTTTGACTGGTCATTCTAGAAAGTCTTCGATAAATCATCTTGTCTCATATCAGATTTATAATAGGAGCCCAATTTTTTTGCAAATAAACTTGCAAGACCACGCCATACATATATACATATTTCTTAAACTCTCTGCTAGAGAACTATTTTGGACAAATAAACAGATCTTAAGCACAAAAAAAGACATGTAGTCAATCTCACTGTTTTCTATCGCGGTTAGCAAAATTATTTTCCTTTAGATCCTCACAGCATTCAATTAAGGCTAACTAAAAATACAACAATATAAGTTAGTGCTGGCATACAACATCATATAGCATGCAGAAACATTTTTACTTGGTTCAAACCTAAACATTCTTCTTCTTCACGTCAAAGTTACATGTATATTCTTTGAGAAGACTATTGTATGATATTTCAGTGCCAATAATGCAAAATAAAATACCATCACAATCTTTTGACAGCATTATGTCGTATTTTTCCACTTGCCAAAGAAATCAAATATGATAGGAACGGACACTACAATAGCCTCAAACTATAAGGTTCATTTTTTAGAACAAGTAGAAAATTAAAAAAAACAGATAGAACATACACTATGACATTCTTTTCAACTTCAGTTATCAGATCAACATCTCTAAGTATAGGGGGGCTTTCTATTAAGAAATCGATAACTGTTTGAACTGTGTCATAGAAAGGTGTATATTATTTAAATCCCAAATAGTGATAATATCACTAGACAGACACTAATCATACTGGCAAGTTATTGAACTTCAGTTATACTCATTTTTGTAGAACAACTGTAACTGCTGCTTCTACCACGAAAGGATGTCCCTTGAAAGTTTGTGCCCTAGACATAAGCTTTCAAAGGACATCCTTTTGAGACAGAACCAGTAGTTACCGCCCTGCAGCAGTGCCTCCACGGCGTGACTTGGCAACAACACCGAGCCGCCTCCGGCCATCTCGCTCGCTCTCATGCCCGGCGTCACCCCCATCGCCCCTTTTCATCGTCACCGTTACGCCTCACCTGAACACCTCTTCCTCCACAGCGTCAGACGACGGGTTCATGATCAGGTAACCAAATCAATTGTCATGTATCCATTGGTTGATTGTTGTTCTAAAATTTTCCACGTTTTTTTGCCTTAACTCCTGCCTCATTTAGGGTTACGATTTCCTATCATATAATTTTGTGGTCATATAGGGTGAGCATTTGGTCCTCAACGGTGGCACAGATGGTTCCTTCAGTTTATTTCACAATCCAGATTAATTGAGACTAATTAGTACACACTAATTTCTTTTGCCTGTTGGCGTGCACTGATAGAGTGCTATTTCATGAGATTGATTTTTTTTGCCGTTGTCGTGCAGTGATGAAGTGTTGTTTCATACTGATTCAGTCGCCAGCTATGATTTCGAGAGGATCTGTTGTTTTGGTCAGATCTTTTTTTAGGCTTGCCTTAGTATTGTACAGGTACAAAACCTGTTCAACTATTACCCTTTAGATCCAATCTACTGACATTTTTTTCATTACTTTGACGCTACGAACTAACTACTCTTGAGTTTAGATCTCTTGGGGATTGGATAAGAGGCTGTCTCAAACAAAGCATTTCCCATCTGTGAATTGGCTCATTTCATATTCAAAATACTCCAATGTTATTCCCTAACTAGCGAACTTGCCGAGGATGTCAATCCAATTACAGCCCTCTGAATTCTCTAAGAGAGGACAACCAATAAGAAAAGAGGTAAATCGACAGCATGATCCATGACTGCTTTTCCCAGATATATTGAGCTCCCTGTATGGCATGGTTCCATAAACTGTGTTTTTTATGAGTTATCTGAGGTCATTGCATCACTTGATTAGGTTCACTTGAATTATCGGTGTTTTCAATATTGATAATGTGGTTTAGTGTTCCGCACAGGTAATATGGGAGCTGACAGAATTCTTCGATGCCTTCCAACTTTTCATCCTTCCTCTGAGGTTTACAGTGCAGGTGACACAAATTTCTCATTCTTGCCAGACTATCTTCATGCCTACCTCAAAATGCATGTATGCAATTTTTTAAAAAAAGCATTCAGAGTATGAAAGTCTGCTCCTCTAAACTCTTTATACGACGACCTGATATGTTGCTGCTACTGTCAGCAACAATATGCACATTTTGTTCATAATTGTTAGTCCCTTCCAAGTTCCACATGGCTTCCTTCATGGGATGTGAGGGCTTCAAACAATTGGTAACCAATTATGTTAGGTATTACCTTATTCTGTACCTGCTCCACTTCTGAGGTGTGCCTTTAGAATATGGCCAATAATTGTACTGGATTAGGTTGCATAGATCTTAATATGTATCTGCTCATTTCATTTCTCAGTGCTGAGTTACGTTAATGTACATGCTCATTTCATTCACATTGTGTTCCTTTTAAGGTTAAAACCTGCACATATATCATAGTCAAATTACTTTTCTTGATCTGTTATTGGGAAAATTATTGCTTGCATGTGGCGTGTCAACCTACATGTCCTCTAATGAGGATCACAAAAATTGGTTTTATACGTTCTTAAACAAAAAATTATCATACTGCTTACGTTTTTGCTTCATTTTCAGAGGTATACTTATTCAGGGTTTGATATCCAGTTATGGCAAAGTGTGATCAGCCAATAGCGTCGCAACGTGCCATGTTATGGAAAATTTATGGTCGCTAGCTTTGAAGTTTGAACACACATCTATCTTGGACCGTCCATTTCTCGAAGACAAAAAGGTCTGAGGACTTTGAACGAAATAATGGATCCACGCCACTCACCAACAATCTATTTTTTTCTTTCTCTTCTACGGCATGTGGATGATATAGTTGGCGTTCTAATAGATATTGGTTGTAACTGATTGCAATTTTATAACAGGTGTGTAGCTGCAAAAGGAGAGCCTGCTCTTGAGTGTGAAAAGTTTGCTAAGTACTATAGATCACTCTGCCCAAGTGAATGGGTACGCGAAAGGGGTTCTTTCAGAAAATAATCGGGGGTCTTTCAGCTGTTGGTTGTAACTGATTGCTATTTTACAATAGGTGTGTAGCTGAAAAAGGGGATTCTGCTCCTGAGTGTGGAAAGTTTGCTAAGAACTACAGATCACTCTGCCCGAGTGAATGGGTAGGCATTCTAGCTCCAACAAAGTATATGTGTATATCGTGCTTAAAGTGATGATATATTATGTCGTGCCCAATGTTTTATACAATACTTATTTAAACTTCAGTTCCAGGTATTTTTACTGGTTGCCTTTTTTATTAGCCTTTGGGGTTGCCCTCCTTTGTCTAGCATGATAGTTCCCCGTTCAATTCTCAAATCATATGATGCTCTTTTGTTCAACCATAATACCTCCTATCTCAATATGTTTTGTCCATTCAGTGTCATTACTCTAACCAGAACGACCAAGCAGAAACATGGAAAGGTTCAATACAGGCCTTACATCGATACAACGCCAAACTCCAAAACTAATCTATATGCATGGTTGAAAACTTGAAATCATTGCCTTCTTTGATAAATGGTATTCGTTCCATTGCTTTGTTCACCATGATGGGAATTCCTTATACAGCTTTATATTACAGACAAGTCATCAAGAGGAAGGACCACCACACAGCTGCTGTGTAAGAATATTCATCCCCTTGCCATCATGTTCATGTAGTAAATTATTTTCAGCTAAAAACCTTTGCATTACTTTTGGTAACTCCATTTTTTACAAAAAAAAGGACACATCAGTTTCTATATTGTTCACATTTTCAGGTAGAAAAATATAGATTTACAGTGATGTAGCATTCAATTTCAGTGTTGATCAACAGTAAAAATTGGTCAACAGTGAAAAAGGCCCATCAATTTCTAAATATGTTGTACAACTGATGTATACAAAGAAAGATTGTTAGGTACAACGTTTTGTGACATCCTTTGGTTGGTTGGGTTCCTTTGCAATTTCTTATTCATTTAGCTTCCTTATGGAATGGAGCTCTGAAGGTAATGCACCTAGAGCATTGCTGTTCACCTGCAATTTTAGACTCTTTTTTTCCTCTTTGATATAAAAAGGTGTCTTATGAAACCTGCCTAATCAAAAGTAAACTTTCAGTTTTAACAGAAAAGGAATGAATGCGTTTGGCCATTTGCGTTCTAAACTTGCAAATTGTGTTGCTGACTTCTACTTTTCTATGGTTCGTAATGAATATGTAAATGCTATGTTGGTTCCAGAAGGAGGCCAAGTTCCTATGCCTGTTAAAACTTCCCTGCTCAGGGAATCTTTGATGATCTAAGTATCTCTATTTTATTGCCAATAGTGGTCTCTATATTCTGAAGCATGTGCTATACAATTACTACTGTATCTATAATTCAAAGGGTACTCGCAATTCCAAGGCCTGTATGCTTTCCTCTACCTCTATCTAATCATCTTTCATGATCAGCTGGACCACATAGCCATGACAAGCCGCACTCGCTAGGGGAACAACTCCGCCAAACATTGGAATCTCTTTACACCATGGCAACATGAGCCTCCATATCCAGCTCAAACATTGTTGTAACTAATTTTAGTAATCTTTTGCTTCCATGTACAATCATATAGCATGCTACATTTCTGGCTTGCTGCCCCGTGCGAAGCACGGGGTACCTTCTAGTGTTTAGCCAATTGTGTGTTATTTGGTTCACCGCAGATATTCCTACCTTAATGAAATTGGTAAAATAAAAAAACGATGGATAATTGTTTGTGAGTAGTTTATAATTTTGTATGTTGTTAAATTTTTTAATCTACAATAAAAACGGTGAATATTATTTGGTTATATGCTTGTTAGATTTTTTTTCTCACTTATTTGATCATAGGTTTCAATTGTTGGCTATATGTTTGTTAGATTTTTTCTCATTTGTTTGTGTGATGCTAAAAGTGTGAAACCTATAGCTTACTTAGTGAGGTTCTGCTCAGAGTTTATTCTCTTTAATGATTTGTAATATTTTCTAAAGCTGGTCCCTTACTAGTGCTAGTGTCTTGTCAACAGCTGTTTTCTGATTATTTTCCCTGACTGAACCCCTCAAAAAAGAAAGGAAATCCCTGACTCTCAATAGCGGACCGCCGGACCCAAAGCTTTTTGTAACCCCCTTAGTTTGTCGCTTTTTTCATTCTGCTGAGTATGTGCAAACTAATAATCCTATCCTGTTATATTAAACGAAAATCCTGACCCCTAGACCCTAGTTTCACCAATAAATCTTTTGTTTTTGTATATTCCTTTTTGCTTGGCAAAGTTGGCTCTCCTTGCTGTTGCTCATAAGAAGAGCTGATGCAATTCGTTACATGCTTTGCTCTTTTGTCGAAATGCAGAGCAGAGGGTGACGAAGCAGTCAACTGGCAAGATACGTACTGGGTGGCACTTGTTGCTTTGGAGCGATTCGAAGCCCTGAGCATTCGGCGAAGAAAACTCTCTTCTATGTTTTGGAATCTACTATCATCTCTGAGCAGGTCTAGATTGGGCGTGCGTGGTTGATAAGACTAAGGACGTTAATGTAGCGTTGCGTGACTTGTCCAATGCTTAGTGCACTTGAAGAGCAAATGTGATGAGGCATTAGCTCAGTGAGTTCCATCATCATTTTGCATTTGTCCCCGGATAGCAAGCAAAACAACAGGTTTGGTATGGTGCCTCTTGTGTTCAGAGGGCAGAGGTGTTTTTTTTAGCAGCTCTGAAGCTGTGTGTCAAATTATTTTGTGTTGATGCAGGCAAATTTCAACTTTCTCGTGACTGCTGCCACATTATATACTGTTTGGCTTTCAATTCCTGTGTCCCCGTCCCACGTCCTTATTAATTTGGTGGTTTAGCTGGTTTGCCAATTGATCGGAGTCCTGTGTTTGCTTTTGCTGGTTTGCCTAATTTGGTCTGGCACCTTGTGTGGAATGGAACAAAAAAAAAGAAATACTTGGTCGGGTACTTGTGGAGAAAAATGAAAAAGAAAAGGAAGATCCAGTACTTGGTCGGGTACTTTGGTCGGCTCTATTGTTTAAACGAAAAGAAACGATAATGTTCAACTGCGGCCGTCCCGCGTCCAGATGCGTCAGACACTACGTGGTCTCATGGTGTCTATTTATTATACCCACCACACAAATATCTAATACTCCCGTTAGGTACTCAGGTGGCCACTTAGACTAATCCTTTCTGGTTACATTACATCTCTTTTCCCTCTCCTTCGTCTCTACATTCAAAGCAATGAGGAGAGAAAGGATGTCGTGGAGCATGTGCATCTCCTCCTTATCTCGAATTCGCGCAGCCACCCGCCCCGCGCGTGTTACGGCCAGGGCTATGTCGTTGTCACAAATTCAAATCTGGTTAGTTGCATTGCTGTGTACTACCAAGAAAGGATGTCGTGGAGCATGTGCACTAAGCATTGCACATGTTGTAGTGGGACCCATTTGCAGCAGCCACCTGTTGCAGATGTTGTGTCAGCTTGCATGCGTGTGGGTGTGAAGGGGGCGTGAGCGGCAGGCGTGGGAATCGTTGTGGGTGCAGATCGAATAGTTGCTGGTGCAGATCCTGACGGAGTGGCGCAGGACACAGAGCTACGCGCGTACACAGGGCGGCCCGGGCCATAGTGCGGGCATGGGACATGGAGCGCCGCGGGACACGCTACGGGCAGGGGACACGGAGCGATGCGGGCCCCACGTAAAGCAGGCGCAGACATGCAGGCCGGCGCAGCAGCACAGGGCATAGGTAGGCGCGGACGTCCGAACGCTAGCCCCATCAGGGCATCCGGGCGCTAGTGTGACCCCCAAAAGAAATACTTAGGAGGGTACTTCCGAGTCAAGTCCGAGGCCTTGTCCGCATGCGAGAAAGCCCAGGAAGAGCGGTGATGCCGGCCGGCCTCCGGGGAGAAGATGAGCCCAAGTGAGTGCCCAACCGCTCAGGAGTCATCGTTCGTCTGGTTGCCGGAGATGGCCGCGCCGACCTGTTCGGCTACATGTAAAAACAACGGCTGCTGGCTGTTAGAATAGTATTCTGTGAGAGGAGGCGGCAGCAGCAGCAGTCCGTGTCGCCAAAGCAGCGACGGCCAGCAGCAGGAAGAGGAGGAGGTACGTGAGCGGCGTGCACGTGCAAGGTGCACCCGCGACCGCAAGGTTCTGATCCCAAAGCAACACTTGTCGGGCATCTGTTGCAGGGAACCAACATCCAGCACGAACGCCAGCGGATGTTGCCGGGCATCAACACTTGCCGTGAAAGTCTTTTTCTATTGCTCGAGGTCGACTCTTTCGTCAGATTAGGCTACTCGGTCGCTGGTCTCTGCACGCGCGAAGGGCTTTGGATGAGAGATGGGTTTGGGCCGCGTGCTTCATTGCGCGTCTTTTGGTCTTGGAGGATGTTGTATGGTTGGGCCTTGTGGTCTAATTGGGGCCATTGAAGATCCTATTTCAAACTTGGAAGATTTTCTCATATCAAAATCAAGTAATAATGCATACTTACCTCCAGCGCAAAAAAGTGTTTGTTGGTTTTACACGGCCTTTTGACGCATATATATCTTTTTTACCATAATTTGTTTTCAGATTTACTCCTATAAGAGTTTCCCAATTATTTTCAATACAAGATACTATACACATATAACTTTCTTGTTTTCAAAACGAACAATATAAATAAATTCATTCATATGAATAGTTTACAAGGTGACCAGAAGGAGCACTTTCCAAATGTGAAGTCTAAATTAAATATGAAGCCAGGGCTATGTCGTTGTCACAAATTCAAATCTGGTTAGTTGCATTGCTGTGTACTACCAAGTATAGTAGGCAGCCAAGAAGTACTACCAACAACACCAAACCAACAAGGAGCGTTACTGCCCGCAGCAGCAACAAACTTTTATGCATGCATGCTTTCGGTGGCTTTCACCGCTCAGTAGCACGGGGACACCTTGGTCGCAGTTGCAGCCGCCGTCCGGTTCCGGTTGGCAGTGGCACCACCGCCGCCACTTCGGCTGGCGGCGGCGACGTTATGGCGCTCAGCCAGCCGGCGGCGACGTACCGGTAGGCCGCCTCCGTCAGGTGGACGCCGTCCCAGAACAAACGAGCCGACGGCTTCTTGCATTCGGTGGCGCCAGGGTC
Organism: Saccharum hybrid cultivar R570; assembly: GCA_038087645.1. Taxonomy (NCBI): domain Eukaryota; kingdom Viridiplantae; phylum Streptophyta; class Magnoliopsida; order Poales; family Poaceae; genus Saccharum; species Saccharum hybrid cultivar. The sequence goes on from JAQSUU010000088.1 coordinate 3,287,164, forward strand.
GCCGCAGAAAACCTGCCTGTTGTAGTTGAACCTCCCGGGTCCTCCGCAGCAAAGCGTCAGCACGTCTTCGTCAAACCCTGCAAATCACCACGCACGCATGCACGCATGCAGATGCAGCTTCAGTTTCTGCAACACCGCAGCAAGCGCGCCACGTTTCATGGCCACGGGTGGCTCTCATGGCACGCAAGAACTGTGCATGTGTGCTCACCGAACTTGGCAGGCGACGTCACCATGTCGATGACGGGGCCGAAGAAGTCGGCGTAGACGACGGCGGAGACTCGGTGGCGGTGCCGGGCCCGGAGCTCGCGCAGGGCGTCCTGGAGCAGCGCGTTGTGGTGGGCGGCCACCTCGTTGATCGCCTTCAGGCACCCTGTCCGGGGGTCATAGCCTGCCGGGTCGGGGTCGGCGAACGTGGCGAGCACCGGCGGCGCGCACCCCACCGGAATCACGCCGGGGACCACCACAGTTGTCGCCCCGTGCTCCACGATCAGCCTCTGTAGCCAGCTCATCCCGCGTCACCAATGCCGTTCTTGCAGGTCGATCTTTAATGGACATGGAGTTCTTGTTACCTCGATGGCCATGGAGATGGTCCTGACGACGCCTGGCACGAGCGACCTGACTTGTTCGAGGCTCATCGTGGCCATGGCGAGGAGGTAGTCGTTGGCGCCGAACGCGCCCACGAAGAAGAGCGATCTGCTGAACAACTTGTTGCAGTCTGCATACACGCGTCAGATGCATGCGCGTGAGTTCCTCAGTTCGTCGTCAAGAATTCGATCGGGGCATGAATCATATGGACATGCGCATGCCTTTGGGCGTGGCGCAGAGCGAGTGCTTGAGCGACTGGAACCACTGCAGCTGCACGCCCAGGCTGACGTTGAGTGGGAACACGCTGCCGCCGGGCGCCTCCCAGCGGTGGAAGAAGCTGGCGTCGAGGGCGGTGGCGCCTCCGACGGCGAAGTTGGCGCCGCGGCGGAAGCTCGTCGCCCTGCGGCGCGCCTGCAGGAAAGGCGGGACGAGCGGCAGGCCCAGGCTCTCAGCTGCGACGTCGACGTGCGAGTGCGACCAGAAAGCAATAGTCAGCTAGTATATATTTGCATAGACGGCGGCAGGATCGATCCGGGGCGTCGGGCAGGGCACGCACCGATGAAGTCGATGACGAGGCGGCCGTCGCAATTGCGTCCGGTAGGGCGGCCGAAGAAGGTGGAGCCGTAGGGCGGGCGCATCACGGGGCTGGCGATGGCGTGCCAGCCGAACACCACGGGGCTGTTGCCGGTGTCCGCGTACGAGTCGCCCAGGCTGAAGATGGAGTCGTAGCGCCGCCGCACGCGGCGAGTGGTGGTGCTGGATGACGATGACGCGGGCACTGGCGCCAACGAAGACAAGACTAGGACGACGAGCAGCCAGACGGCGCACGGCGGCACGAGCTGCTTGCACCTCATCATCTTGCTTTCGGCGGAGACAGGTGGCCAGGTGGGTGGCGATGGCGATGGAGATGCGCAATGCATCAGATCAGATATAGTGGACGGCTGTGGGGCACTGGGGCGTGGCATGGCAGCTGAGCTCAGCAGCTAGCATGCATGGCTGGCGCGCCTGTCCTGTTCCAGCATCCCATCCGTTTTGGGGGGTTTTTAGAGCGCGGCTGGTGGAGCCGTGTGTGCCCATTTCTGGCTACTACGCACGACGGATCGAGAGAGAGTCGATCGGTGCAGTGGACGTCCCTATCAGACTTGCTCCGCCTCTAATACATCTTGTCACTACGCCCGCCCATGGAGCTGCCTCGATCGACATGGTTTAATTTTACGAATTACTGATGAACTGATGATGACGAAGATGAGGGTGCACGCAAAATGTTGCCAACACGTGAAAGCATTACCACAGGTGGCCGATGCCGTGTTGGCGTGTAGAACACATACGGGTACATAGGTTCCATGAACGAGGAGTTTAAAGATGGGAGAGTATACTCTATAGCTAGCTATAAAATAGCTTATTTTGTAGCCAGACCCATGAACCGCACCACCTGTGACCAACCGCACCGCATGCTGATCGAATCATCATTTACTGCAATGCATGCATCTATGCGGGAACCTTCCTGTAAATTAATTAATTAATGAGAGCCTCTCGTCAACGCTGCCGCTAATTACGTTAATTTGTTTTTAAATAATCACCACATCCGGAGGCTTCTATTTCTGCAGGAGACGTGTCTAAAAAATGTCGTAACTTGGCTGTCCTTCATGTTACGATAATACTATAATATACCTTGTCCATACAAAATAGTAGAAAATATATTCTAGTTACTGTAATTAACACGCAAATGTTGTAGGCACACGGAAATGATCTTGTTACGATAATTTTCTTGTTACTATAATTAGCAAGATCTTGTTACGATAATTTGCACACATTCTGGTTACTATAATTAACACCATCTTGTTCCCATAACTATCACATATCCTGGTTACTATAATTAGCACGCAGATAATTAGCACGGGAATTTTATACTGTAAATTTAAAGTGTAAATATTTACGAGAATTTTGTACGGTACTGCAAATTCTATACTGTAAATATTTACGAGAACTTTATATTATGAATATCGTGTACTTTGAAATTTACGAGAATTTGAACAAAGAATATTTATGAGAACTTTGTATTGTGAATACAAGTATTTACGAGAATTTTGAACTATGATTAAATTTAATTACTATAACATCAGTATAAGCTACGTCATATTTCATACGAACAGCGATGGCCGAGAGGACGCCCTGCTCGAGCTCGGCGGCTGTGTTAACTATGATGCCGTCGGCGTCCATGAAACGCCTGCCATGGTACGCGTACCACACACATTTGGGCTTCTTTTCCATGATCGGAGCAGAGCAGCAGCACCGGCGGCAGCCCGGAGACGTCCGCCGTGCTGTCCATCTCCCAGAACTCGCTGGCCACCTCCTCGCACAGCGCTGGCAGATGACCGAAGAAGGAGAGCGCCACGGCGTTGCAGGTGAAGTACACGTACGCCGGTGCTGCGAGCTCGCGGGCCACGTCGACGCCGAGCGCGGCCACCGGGAACACCAGTCTCGAGATGGCCGCCCTGACGTGGGCCGCGTGCAGCTGCACGACCAGGGAGATGAACTCCACTGAGGCCGCGTGGTCCGTTGGGGGCTCGACGGCGGGGAGGCAGTGCATGCGAACGTCGAGGCCGCGGGTGACGAAAGGCCACAGCGGCCGCCGCCACCATCGGCGAGAGGCAGGGAGGCGCGTCGCAGCTAGCAACGACAGGGGAGAGGCCCTGCGGCTGCCACCACCGTCGACACCGCAGCCCCGAACGCAGCTGCTCGCCACTCGCCGCGGTGATGCTCCATGCTCGTCGGAGCCTCGGAGGTACCGGATCCTATGGCACCGCTTCTGAAACTCTGCATGTGAGGAGAGAGATGAACCTGCGCAAACAGGCAAGCTGAATCGCGTGAAGGTGGAGTAGGCGTGCACCTGGCCACTCGTCGGCTGAAGCAGTGTGGGAGGGGGCTCCGCCGGATGAAGGGGCCCTGCCGCCGCCGCCGACGAGATGGTGGACATGCCGTCGCAGTGTCCCGTGTGGTGGAACGTCTCCAGCACGAAGAAGCAAAATGTGTTTTTGTGTCCGGATTCTGGGGTGTGCTGGCCGGTGAAAGGAAAGAGAGAAATCTGGGGCAATCAATGCATGCATGCATTTATTCGATGGGGGACCATTTGAGTCAAAGCCAAATCCTATTCTGTAGCCAATGAAAGACGTGAGCTGGCCTCAGGCTGGTTCGCGAGTTGGGTTGGGTCTGGGTTCGCAAGGTTTGGTCCGGCTACAAAATATGCTATTCTATAGCTAGCTATGGACTAATAGTTCTATATATATATATATATATATATATATATATATATATATATATATATATATATATATATATATATATATATATATATATATATATATATATATATATACTATTTTTATTATGGATCTAGACATAATGTATGTCTAAATGTATAGTAACAGTTTATCTATGAAAGCCAAGAAGCTAGCACCATACTAGGGCGCGTCCAAGGTAAAACGATGCAAGGACTTTTCAATGTTGATTCCAGAACCCTCGCTCTGCGAAGTGCATTTTCAAAAGTCTCCATAACTGACTCCCAATCTTGATTTTTGCTGGCAAGATTGAAAGACCTCTCCAACAACTCCTTATAATTATCTCAACTCTTAATCTTTCCGCACTTGGGAAAATTAACCCAATTGCGTGGAAAGATACGCGTGCATATCCAATTGTATAATCTGGAGGTGAAAGGATGTGGGAAAGAATAAGGAGAAATGACAAGAAAGAAAGCATAAAAGTGACACGAGTGATTTAAAAATATTTCAAAATCCCTAATGCAAAATTACCTTATATAGCTTCGAGGAGCGAGATACTATTGGAAATGGTTAGAGAAAACCTACAAATATATACTATCTACTTCTTTTGGTGACTTGACAAAACTTATTAATTTACCAATTGTCGTTTTAGGAACTATTGGGTATAGTTAAAGAAAGCCTTCAAATATGCTTTCTACTTTTTTTTAGCGACCTGAAAAACCTATTGATTTATGTTTCCCAAAAAGAAATTGGTAAATCAATGATTTTTTTCAAGTGGCTAAAAATGGTTGGAGCCCATTTGTTGGCTTTCTCTAGCCATTTCTAAAATCTCGCTCTAAAATAAAAGAAGGAAATTTAGTACCATGGATCACATAATATTTCTAAATTACTCAATCATTTTTATACTTTCATTTTCCTTTATACATTAGTATTAATAACCCTGTCCTCCATGTTCTTCTATGCCTCTTTTATCTTCAGATTGTACTATTGATATGTGCACTCATATTTTGGTGCGATTAGATTGATTTTTTTCCACACATTTCCTACATCTCAGTTGTCTGAGATAGAGGAGGCGCTCAGACGACGACGCCCACGCCCGCGCCCCGCGCCTGCTCCCATGCGACCGCGACCACGCTCCGCGCCCACTCCCACGCGTCCCCGTGCTCGACCGGTGCCCGCGGCTAGGGTTCCAGCAATATCCTATCGGTGTCGGGTAAGTCCAACGCCCTGGCTTCTCACCTCTTTCTTCTCCAAATCTGGCGGGGGTATAGAGGGGTTTTGGGGAGGTAGGCAGACCAAGCAGTGGGGACGGCGGCCGGGCAGCTTTAGGGCCCTGGTGGCGGTGGAGGCGGTCGAGTCAGGTCAGGGTGGGAGCGTCGCGGCTGTTCTCGCCGACGTTGGAGAAGTGATGGCGAGAGGGGGAGGGGATGAGGGAGATCGCCGCGGACGCGTAGGGTCTCGACGGAGAGTTTTGCAATCGAGCAAGCAACGCGAGAAGAAAGAACATCCTGAGTAAGAAGGAAAAGGAGAGCCGTCCGATCCAGATCCAGATCGGATAACTGAGATCGTCGCCGGAAAGAATTGCAAATCTTAGGCGCCTGGAAAATAGCAACTCTATTTTTTTCCAAGTACAGAAAAAATTAGAAGTGCCAAAAAAATCAAGAATGAAAATAAGTTTTTTTTAGCATAAGAATGAAAATAAGTTAAGAAAACTATCGTTGATGCTCCAGGAGCGCACGTATAAACGATTATTAAACGGATAGGGAGTTCACCGCTTCTTTCCGTAGAGTCCGATATTCAGCACATGAGTCAGGGAGTTCACCGCTGCCTGTTGAGCTCAACTGACTTCACCGCTTCCACAACTGGGCGACCACCGCCGTCCTACGCCGGGTGCCTAGGCCTTCGTCGGTCCCGTCGCCAGGTCCTCGTCGGGTCCTTCGCTGGCGAGGAGGACCTACCAGGTATGCACAGCGCTTCTCACCCCTTCGTGCTGTGCGAAACCGAGCTTCCGATCGATCCCTAACGTAGGCTATTTCGCTATTTGTATTCAGAGCTGATCTAATTTTTACAAGTCTATATACATTCTACTAACTTCGATTTTCTTCCAAAAAAAAAAGTGTACAGAGCACACCCATGTCCTGTCTCTGCGAGAGCAGTAAAATGTCGATGTTTTCATCAAAGGATATTATTTTTTCCATTTCTTGACAGGACAAAGTGGTTATTTTAACAAGCATATGAAGGAGGCGTTGTTATCTTCTAGCCTTTTCTTGCGTGGGGATTTTGTTCCCTTTGTCCTTTTGTCCCTTTAGTAGTTTATTAGTTCATCTATGTTTTTTTTTCTGTTCAGCGACATGAATCTGGCTTAAGTACTGCAGATTTGATTATCAGATGCAAGGAGATTACAAACTTCGTATAAAGTGTTTTCGTTGTGGTCCCCTCTCCCCCTTCTGTATATATTGTGTTATTTATCCTCAAGTCTGATGTGGTCTTATTCTTTCTGTCAGGCTTGCAAGAAGCAAGGATTCGTCCCTCAAGATGAAACCTGCATGATGAATTAGACACGGGCCATGTCTGCGGATCCAAAGCACCCCTGGCATCAGGCCTCCGTTCCAGAGTGCTGGGGTGCCCAACTATGGCTGTCACAATCCTGCTGATACAGCTGCCGCTGGCAACACCAGCCCGGTCATCTCAGCATGCTCTACGCCTGTCCTGAATCCCAGGCAGGAGACTCCACAAGCTGTTCTGGTGAGTCCAATAAGCTGTGCAGCTGAACAAGAAGACGCCCCCGGCTTCCAGACATTATGGAATATGGTTCCGGAGTATATGGTGAGGCCTACGCCTATTTCTATCCCATTGATGCATAGGCGGTTCACTGAAGATCAAAGGGGTTTGAGGCCGCCATTTCCACCACTTCATAGTTTTATGGCGCTCCCTGTCTTGCCTGATGTTTCAGAGGGTAAGCGTGTGCTGATATTATTTTTCTTTCTATTCTAGGTGTCATGTTAGTACCAGTTTTGTGTTGATGTATTGTCGTGCACTGAAGGCTCTTTGTTTGTTGTTGCTCTATATATTCCAAAGAAGGAGCTCCCATTCGGCTTGCTGGGAGTAATTTGTTGTCACTTGGAAGATCATCAAACATATTTGAAGGTGATATGATAACAAATTCTTCACAGCTAGTCACTCCAGATAAATGTAACTTATCAGATCATCTTCAGCCTGGTTTATATGATGAAGCGTCCAAGACTGAAAATGGAACAGAAACTAGCCAACCTCCACACGTAGCAGCAATTTTCCGTGACATCTACCATGATTTGGAATATGTAATCTCTACAGCCAGAGCCATCTGGGATACACGAGGTCAACATTCTCAAGGACCAACCACGCTTCTTGCAGGAAGCACCACTGATGACAACATTCATATGTATTTGCCTATGCAAAAAAGGCTCAAGACACAATTGAATCAGAGTGAACACATACCATTGTCAACACCAGCTGTACCCAAGGAGAAAACACTAGCTCAAGTTGAAATGAAGATAGCAGGTGCTGAGAAAACTGACATGTTCAGGAATGAAGGAATCCCAACACGGAAAACGAAGACTCAGAAGGAATAACGGACCAAAGGTAATCAAAGAGGATAAGCTAGCCAAAGTGCTAAAATCTGATTCAACACCAGAATGAATGCACTAAAGGCTCAGTGTTTGCTATTGCTCTATATATTCCGAAGGAGCTCCCTTTCAGCTTGCTAGGAGTAATTTGTTGTCACTACCTTCTTGCTGAAAGTACCACGGATGACAACATTCATATAGCGCCCCTGCCAGAAAACGTGGAGAAGACTGTCTCCATTGCTGCCTCTGATGGAACCGCAGGAGCTGGGTCATCGTTGTCAGAGCCGTCCTTGATCGGAATGCACAACAACAGCAGCCATGAAGATGGTGGCGAGACGCTAGCTGATCATGAGAGGAGGAAGAGGGGTGCTGGTTCCTCTGCGGAGGGGAGTGAGGGGAGCGGCATGAAGAAGGCGAAGGTCGTCTAGGAGTTGCCTGTAACACCCCGGGTGTTAAGCATGCATTAGCATCCCAAAGCATGAGCATTAGCATCAAATGCATTTCATAATTACATGCAATGTAAGTTTAAAACTAAATTGAAACGTGTGAAACATCATTTTGAAACATGTATGTTGCATATGATTGTTAGTTTCACGTTTGCCCTATTTATGCTTGCTAGGTTAGGGAAACATGTTTGGCTATGATTTAAAATAACCTAGAATAAATTAGCATGATTTTTGGAACAACTTTTGTATTTAAAATCTCCCCAAATTTTGCTTTTAAAAATATTCTAGAAAAATGAGCTTTTATTTAAAAAATGGACTTTGAATTATTAATTCAAAATCTATTTGGAATTTTGAAAAATGCCCTAAATAAAAGTTGTAGAAAATTAAATTTTGAACAACTTTTGTTTTGGGGTTCACTTGTGAAAATGTCTTTTTCTTCCTCAAAATTTGAATTTGAAACAGTTTAGAAATTCTGAAAATTGAAATTTGAAAAGAAAAAGTATTTCTCGGTTAAATGGGCCGCCGCCTCGTTTTCGGCCCAGCCCGCGCTCACGCCCACCCGCTCGCCATCGTCTGCGCGCGCGCTCGCACCCGACCACGGCAGAGCTTCGCCGCCCCGTGGCCGCCATGTGTCGGCGCCGCCCTCCGCGTGGCCGTCTGTGGCCCCCGCGTCCCTCCGCGCCCGCCTACCCCCTCCGCGCGCTCGCCTGCCTCAGCTGTTGCCTCCATTCGCCTCTCCTCGCCCCACAGTAGCGCTGCAGAGCAACCGAGCGGCCACCGCGCCATTGTCGGCTCCCGAGCTCCATCACCGCCTATCGCCGCCGCTGTTCCACCCACGCCCAATTGGTCGTGCGCGCAGCTCCCCCTCGTCTTCCTCCTTGTGCTCGCGCCATCGCCACGTGTGGTGCTCGGGGTAAGGCTCACTCGAGCGTTTTCCTCCGCCACCACCACACCCCTTCTCGCCGGCGTTGGCCGTTCCAGCCGCCCCGGCTCATCGCCACGGCCTTCGTCTTCCTCCTAGCTTCGTCTTCTCGTTGTGCATCCCGTGCTCACTGCGGTCCGCAGGGATACTGCCCCTAGCCACGGTAATGGCTCACCGGAGTTCCGGCCGAGCTCACCGGAGTGAGCTGCTCCGTGGACTTCACCCCTCCATCCTCCTTCTCGTCCACTTCTCACGTGCACTAGCACCGCATTCGCGCGGTGAAGCTCGCAGACCACACCACGCATCCCATCTCGGTCGGTGTTGGCCGGCCGACGGCGGGCCGAGCCACCGCGCCGCCATGCACGCCGGCGAGCTCGATGCCGAGCTCGTCTGGCCGCATGCTAGGCACCCTCGGCTTCGCTTTGTCGCGGGGAATCGAGTGGTGGTGAAATTCGTCACCGGGGAGCTCACCGCCGGCGAGAACGCCGTCGTGTCCTCCCGGTGTGTGTGACAGGCGGGCTCGAGGACCCCACTGTCAGCCTCTCTGGTGCAAGCGGAGGAAAAGGCGCGGGTGTGCGTAGCGTTTTGGGTTCGGGTTTTTCAGAAAAAGATAAAGAAAATGATTTTCCAGAAATTGTGAAAAGCTTTCAAAAATCGTATCTCAAGATTTCTAACTCCAAAAATTGCGAAACAAATTTTGGTAGACTTCTTAAGGCCAGATCTATGATGTAAAATTATTGCATGTCAAGTTTGAAATACTTTTCTGTATAAATTTATTTAATTCTTATAAGTGCTGATATCTTAGAAAATGTCTAATAAATAGAATATTGGTCAGAAAATTTTGGTTCCAGTTTCATTAGTCTTCTTTAGTGATGTACTTTCTAGAAAAAATGTATATGATGCATATTCTGTGAAAAATTATTGAGGTGTAGTTCAAGTGCCTTTAATTGATGATTTTTGTTATTTTTGGTAGAGAGCAAAAATTGTATAACACATGCATGTGATAATTTTTGTGATGTGATTTTTTTACTGTGTAGAGTATAGGAAAAATAATGAATCTGTTGTTTGATACTTTTCATAGTACAAAATATTTTTCATGCTCATTATTATGCTATAGCTTGTTTATTTTGTATAGATTGTTTTACTTATCCAAATTCCATAAAATTTCTGTAGTATGCTATTTGGAGTAGGACTATACTACTGTAATTTTTGTAGATTTTTACATGCAACAGAAATAGGTGTTACTGTGTAACCCTAGTTTAAATAGGAAATAAAAAGTTATTCCTTATGAGTAATTAAAGTAATAAAAAGTGTTTGGTGTATCTTTGAAGCACTAAACTACCTTGCTGGTGTTACTTGATAGGTTAAGGTATTAGGGATTAACAAAGTGTAGCAACACTTGTGTGAGAGTTATATGCTAACTAGTATAAGAATAGATGACATGTTTTGTGGTACATGTTCTTGGATGATGTTGAATACCTTGTAGAAATATTTTGTCTCTAGTCTATACTATCAGTTTCGATGTGCTCATCTGCATATCATGTCATCATGGCATTTTACCGTATCCGATGCACCATCTGCATGTTTACTTATGCAATTGCATCATACAGGATCGCAGGAGGAGTCGCCGGTAGCAGTGCCGGAAGAACAGACCTGGACCGATCCGCAAGAGCTCCAGGCACAGGAGGTGCCCGAGGAAGAGGAGCAAGGAGAGGAGTTGCCCAAGTGCGTAGATCACCAGCCTAGTTCGTTTGAAAGAGGCAAGCCCCGGAGCATTCTAAATTCCTTATTTTACTCAAGCAATTCTTTATATATGAGTTATATATTGTTGCATTAAGTTATAGGAGTTGAGTTAAAACACTTGCTGCATATATACATTTTTCTTGTCCCATAAATATGCCTGGAATCCTATTTTAGTTTAGGATCGAAAGTATTGCTTAGTCATGCTTAGACCGGTAGAACTCGGGTGATTTCCTGTCACCTGCAAGATATAGGTGGATACCTGGTTATGGTTGGATATAAAGATAACCAAGTGTTGATGGATAAACGGAGACCGGACGGAGTCTTATAGGGTTTTGGACTATAGTGATTCCGTCTGTGTCGATTAAGGACCGATCGTTGCTCGTCCCTCTTGTCATGTTGAACGCATGCCTCACATTTAGCTGGCCGAATAAAGTACCTTTCAACCGCGAAGCTAGTGACATGATTCGGGCCGGGACCTACACGGGTGCGCGTACCGGTGCTGAAGGGGGTATGACAGGGACGCGAAGAGTGAGCCCAAGGTGCGTCCTGGTAGTCGGGCGGTCCCTGGGTACTGCGGCCTCAGTTTATCCCACGATGTTTACTGGAATCGTGTCATTAGTGATCTAAGCGACCCTGACGGGGAAGCGTGGTTTGTGTGAGGAATAAATCACCAGCTGGTTATGAATTGATTCGAATCGCCATCGCTCCTGGATAGTGAGCACTTAACTCGAGCTATAGCATCATAGTAATAATGATAGAACGCGGATGGTTATGTGAATGATATTGGAAAAGCTAAACCTGATATGGTAACCTTTGATGTTAATGGTTAATCAAGTGATTGCTCTAGCATAGGTGCTTACTTAGATTAATCAGGTATAATTAAGTTGATGCTTATATTTTAAATGGTTCATAGATGATAACTTATGATTTTCTATAAAACCAGTCAAGTCAGTCCACCTTATAAAAGCCTTACATACTCCTTGATGTCACTTATTTTTGGTTTAAGACGGGTAAGTCTAGCTGAGTACCTTCTTGTACTCAGGGCGTTGTTCCCATTGTTGTTGCAGATGGTCAGATGTACTATGGGTATTGCGTCAACTGTCTGTACCGGCGATGGGCGACAACTAGGACCGATGGCAAGGGTCACTCCGTATATCTTATCCCATGCTTTTGTGGACTATGACTACCTGCTGGCACTATATCTGAACTAAGTGTGTGTGGTTTTAAAACTACTTGCTTCCGCTATGTTAATTTGAACTCGTGTTGTAATAACTTTATGTTCTGAACTCCGATGTATTCAACTGTCGTTGTGAACTTTATGTACCATGTGACGGTGGCTGCTAAATCAGCACGATCTTGGTTGGAATGTTGGTTGGTTGGAAATCCTTCGTGATTTCACGAAATCTCGGATTGTACGAGCTTAAATTTGGTAAATTATCTGCCTCAGCGGAAAATTTTCTTACTTAATCTTGAATAATCATGTTGATCCGTGACACCCACACCAGTGTCCTTGCCGACTGACCAATCTGAATGCCAGGTTGGCATGGGCGTCAACCGACCTACCAGGTGTGGATCATTCGACCTGCCTCTGATTCGGTAGAACCAGTAAGCTCCAATTGTTGTATTCTTTTTGCTTTCAACGTATGGTTTCATGACTTTTTTCCTCTCTGTTGAGTTGACAGCTTACGGATACCAGGTTTGGTTCCAAAGAGTGCTGGTGCGATGGGGTCGGGACCTGCCACCCAGCGCCTCGCGCCGCCTGAAACAGCTGTTCGCAACCATCACGGCACTAGGCATTCATGATCGCGAATTTATTTATTTGGAATGTAAGAAGGCTCAACATGAGAGCTCGTAGATCGGTCGTCCGCGAATTTGTGCGTCAGGAGCATGTCACCGCCCTGTGCTTGGTCGAGACCAAGATTGATGCACTGTCCGGCCCCATGGCCACTGAACTATTGGGCGCAGGTTTCGACTACGTGTCCTTGCCTTCGGTTGGTGCGTCTGGCGGGGTCTTCGGCAAAGCGCCATCGACGGCAGCTACGGTCGTTATCACCATCATCGAAGAGGGAGAGCAATGGGCTACAGCGGGGTACGCGCCTCTGGCAGCGCTAGATTTACTCTGGTCGCAAAATAACTTAGCCATGTAATCTAATCAAAAAAACCCAGTAGAAATTAGGGCTTCTTTGGGAAGGTTTCGAGGCCACTTGCTTCGAATCCGCCCTCGCGCTTAGTTGTGTACTTGAACTTTCTCTCCCTCTTAATGAAAAACGGGCACACACCCGGTCGCGAAAAAAAGGTCACCAGGGGAGGCGGTGATGGTGCTAGTGTGGCCGCTACAGCAGTAGATCTCACCACAACAACTTCCGTAGCAGCAGCTCCCGATGGCATCAGAAGAGAGAGCCTCGCATCCGCTGCCAGTGACAGAGGGGGATAAGATTGCCAGCACTGGGCTACGGTAAAACTTCCTGCAGGACCGGATAGAGGAAAAAAGGTCTGCAGCGGCTATGGTAAAACGATCCGCTACGTCCCGGACGGGCGCCTGAAAGTCCCTAGTTTGGTTTTGGCTAATTGATGAAACGTAGGACTAACCTTTGTATCTAAGTGGATGATTTAGATAAAGGCGGTCATTGAATATAAGACATGACATTGACTCATGTGACCAAGATGATAAAGACCAAGATGATGCTTGGCTCGATGGACCGGTTGTGAAGGTGAAGGGCAAGTCGAGGCTTCGAAGCGAAGGACCATGCGATGGTGAAGCTTGAGCAAGACTTGACGCCGACGGATCGATGCAACGGTGAAGAGCAAGTGAAGTCAAGGTCGATGGATCGAGACGGTCATGTGATGATATGAAGTGGATCATATCTTTTGGAAAAATAAAATGGGCTCAAGGCAAAGGTATAACCATAAGGCCATTTTGTTTTGCACTCAAGACACCATAGAGGGTGTGAGTGATTTAGGATCGATAGCCGAACTATTAAGAGGGGAAGTCCTATCGGTTATTCGACGCACGGGTGCCACTAGGTGAATTCATGAAGTGCATTGCATGTAGTAGGGCCTAGTGAGCTAACTGGAAAACCTTCGAAAATGTTTATGAAAATGTTAACACACGTGCACAAGGTGGTGATCACTTGTTGGTGTTGGCACTTTTACGAAGGTGATGAAGTTTGAGCGGTAGAGAGGGTTTGGGTCTCTCTCTCCCTCCCGCCGAGCTTGCGAGCGCGGGATTCATGCGTTTTCGAGGAGTTGAAATGCCTATTTGCAACCAGCGTGTCCGGTCACTCGTAGGATCGGCGCGTCCGGTCAGGCACCCAGAGGGAACTGTAGTTCGCAAGGTCGATCAGACGCGCGGCGCATCCGGTCACACGCGATCGGACGCGTCCGGTCGTTGAGGGAGCTTACTAGACTCCAACTAGACGATGGCATTGACACGTCCGGTCGTTGTCTGGAGCGCGTCCGGTCGTTGCTTTATGGGCACGTGGTGCTGTGCGATCGGCGCGTCCGGTCACTCGCGGGACTGGCGCGTCCGGTCGGTTGAGAGGCGCGTCCGGTCGTGGTGTTCGACCATTGGCGCAGTGACCGTTGGAGGATCAGACGCGGTTGGGCGCGTCCGGTCAGTTTCGACCGGTGCGTCCGGTCATCCCGAAAAACATCCAGTGAAGGGGTACAACGGCTCTATTCGTTTGGGATGCTTATAAATACTTGTTGGTCGGCCCTTGGGGAGGTCTCGTGATTTCTAACACTCTTGTGCATCCTTTGAGCTAGAGCTTCTCCCTCCCACTCATCTCTCTTGCTTGATTGCAAATCAAAAGTGAGATTGAGTGATCCCAAAGTGCATTGCATAGCTTGAGGGCATCTAGTGGCACTTGTGGGTGGTTTAGCCAGTGGATTTCTTGTTACTCTTGGAGAGTACCGCTCCTAGCCGGCTTGGAGATTGTTGGAGGCGTTGGCAAGAGAAGGAGATTGTTCTTGGCCACCTCTGGTTGATTGTAAGAGGTTCTTGTGCTTTCCTCGGTAGAGCGCCAAAAGCAACTCTAGTGGATTGCACGTGTTATTGAGTTACCTCACTTGAGAGTGGTGCCTTGCGGGGCGTGCCTTGAGGGGCAAGTGACTTGAGGGTCACACCGAGGAACCATCTAAGTGTTGGTCGACACAACCAGTGACGTAGCTTGTCGGTGCACAAGTGAACACCGGGTGAACAAAAATATTGTGTCTCTTGTCTCCCGGTGATTGGTCTTCATATTGTGTTGTTGTTAATATTAACTGATTGTATATCATCTTGGTGATTGGCAATATCTTCACTCCACCGTCGGTATAAGATTCACAATCATCTCTCTCGCATTTACTTTTATCTAGTTATCTTGTGTAGCTCTAGTGTTAGCCTTTGCTAGTAGTTGTTAACTTGCTCTCTAGTGTAAGTTTAGTGACTTAGCCCTTATGTCAACTAGAGATCATAATCTACTAGACTTGTGGTTAAGAGGCTTGCATCACTACCGTAGGCTAAGCAAAACTCGTTTTACGCCGTTTGTTATTCTAACAAGTTTGCTTAGAGTTTATTGTAGAATTTTTATAGGCTATTCACCCCCCTCTAGCCATCTAGGACCTTACAGCGCCTCTTCCTCCAAATCTAGCGGGATAGCGGGAGTCCGCTACCGCCCGAAGTGGCATGGGGCCCACGCCTCTGCTCCGCTTGCCTCTGCTCCGTTCGCCGTTGTTTCCGAGCCACGCCACCGGCAAATCAAGGAGCCACCGGCGTGCAATAGCAGAGGTCGTGGGCTCCACTCCCGAGCCCGGTGAGGCAGCAGGAGCGGAGGTCCGCGTGAGGCAGCCCGGCGGCGCATCTCCTCCTGGCGAACCCGGAGAGTCGGGAGGGCGCGAGCACGGGCGCGCACGTCGAGCCGCAGCCGTCTCTGGCCTAGTCCACCGCGCGGATCGGGGAGGGGCGGCGCTCGCCACCGCGGATCGAGGACGGCCGGCGCGGAAGGAGCCTGGGGAGGGAGGCGCAGAAGGCGGCGAGGAGGGCGGCGTCGGACGCCCACGCTCGCCTACGCCGTCGGGGAAGGGACCGCCATGCTCGCCCGCGAGGAGGTCTGCCGCGCCGCCCGTGAGGAGCTCCGCCGCGCCGTGGAGAGAGAGGAGGAGGTGGAGGAGGGAGGTCCCCACGGGAATGGGGAAGGGACGACGGGGAGAGAGAGAGCTCGGTGGGGGAAAGAGAAGAGAAGGGGAGGGGATATTATTAAAAAAATCTGACAAGTGGGATCTGCAGTGGATAGAGGATGATATAGAGTATGGATGAATGCGGGAGAAATTGATATAGAGGATGGAATATCGACGACCAGGACAGAAGATTTCTTTTAGAGGATGAATATAGAGTACGACGACGAGTACGGCTAGCCTAAGACCCTGGTGGAGAATGCATTGGCGACGCTGGAGTCCCTGCCCGGGCGGGTGGAGCCGGTTACCCCATCGGCCGACCAGGCCAGCCAAACGTTGGCTGGGCTAGGCAGACAGAGCCTGACCTACCAAGCCGCCGCAGGACTTAATGCAGATATTGGCTTCACGCGAAGTTTGATGTTGCGTGATGAACTGGTAGCCGCAGCTGAGCGGTTAGCCAAGGTCACCTTCGAAGCTGCCATGAAGCCTTCCCGTGTGGAGGCCGATCAGCTTCGGAAGGAGAGGGACGACACCCAAGGCATAACTCATGTAACTTCTTCCTTGCATATTTTATTGCGCGTGACTCTTGGAACTTCTTCCTTGCATATTTTTATTGCCTCGTCTGATTTGTTTGTTTTGCAGCTACTGCCTCAGAGGAAAGACGACTCAGGGAAAGGCTGGCCATGGAGAAAGTGGCTCTTGAGGCCGTGCTTGCAAAGAGCAAGGAGGCCCAAGGTACATCATTCCTGTCTTGTTGGGTTTGTTGCACAATTTTCCTTGTGCTGACCCTTTCATTCTTCTTTTAGAGTTGGCTTGCAGGTGTCCAAGCTATCTGCCGAGGTGAAAGTGCTGGAGGATTATGCTTTGGCCTTCTTGAGGGGGAAGGAGGCCACTAAATTGTCCAGGGACGAATTGGAGACAGAACTTAAAATCTTCCGGGAGCTGGTAAAAGCAAAGGAGTCGTCAAAGACACAATTCAAGAGCGTCCTGGAGAACTACTCCCGTAAGTCCTGGTTGGCATGTTTTTAGCTGTGTTCCGCTTTCTATTTTCCAGCTGCTGATATGGGTGACCATGGTGGTCCTTTATTAATTTGCCCACATGGTTAGAGCAAGAGTTGCAAGGGATGTTAGAGAAGCACACTTAGAGATCCGAGCTGGAGGCCTTACCCTGTTTGCTTATGCTGAAATTTGGCTTATGCTGATGTTTATGCTGAAATGTTGTGAGAGGAAAACACTGTTCCATGGCTAAAAAGTAGCTCAAGCGCGCGGAGCATGGGCGGTTAAAGGATGTGGCTTTTTCCGCATGCAACTTTGGCTTATCCGGGTCAAGCACAAGGGAGACGCCAATGTCTGTGATCATTGAAGGCCTGAACAATTTGCCGGACCGGCTGGCAACTGTCACGCTTGCGGTGGCGAGGTCCCACCATGATTCCATTGACTTGAACAAGATTAGGACGATCAGGACGATTAATCGACCTCTAATCGGTCTAATCGTCCATATAATCGTCCAACATATAGCATGACTATATATCATATATGTATGGTATATATACCATATACTATATATTTATATAGTAGACATCGAGCATCAAGACTATATTTCTAGTTAGTTGGAGGAGCTCATCTTCAGAGGAGGAGCTCATCTTCGTGCTCCCTTGGGCCTGCAGCCTGCAAGTGGGGAAGAGAATAGGCGACCCTGCAGCAGAAGGGAGGAGGAAGCAGCAAGCAGCAGGGAAGATCCACGGACGGGCTGCTTGGATTGAAACTGGAAGGGAAGGAGGAGGGAGTGAGATGCACGCAGCTCAGCAGCTGCACACACAGCTGACGGCTGGAGTGGGAGTGAGGACTGAGGAGAGAAAGAGTGAGGGTGAGGTATATAAGAGAAACCCTAATGGGCCTGGCCCAAATAAATATAGCCCAGTAAACTAAAGCAGCGTATGTGCCTATTTAGTGATGATCGGCCAAGAGATCTAATCGGACGATTAATCGCGAGTAATCGGACGATAAGGATGATTAATCGCGATTAATCGGACGATCAGAAAACATTGGCAACGAGGCATAAATTAGTGTGCAAATTCCAATGTAACTATCTTTATCCTTGTCTTGTATTGCTAACTGTACCTTAGGTGGTTGTGGTTGAAGTTAGATAATGAGTAAAATGTATCACATGTTAATAATGAGCCATCATCCATTTCGGGTGGAGCTGCTCATTTCAATTTAGCCTATGTATATGTGGGCAAATGTTCTATTAGTCCACCAACGCCCAATAGTTTTGCAGTGACCTGGGAACAGGAGGGACTTGAACATCCATGACACCTTCCAGCATGCGAACAACCTGCCCCATCATCGGCCTGTGATCTTCAGCATCCTGAATGCACCAGCATGCAACTCTACAGGCTCTCTCTAGCTGCTCTGAATCAGCATTGCCCTCCAGATCACTATCCAGCAGGCACATGACATCTCCTTCATTCACCTTAACTGCGGCATGGATTGTAAAATAAGTAAACATCCCCTCCTTAATTTTCTCCGAATTCCTTCGCCCTGATATGATTTCTAGGAGAATCATTCCATAGCTATAGACATCAGCCTTATGTGTTATTGGTACCCCTGAGATCCACTCCGGTGCAAGGTATCCGATGGTCCCTCGCATTGTTGTCAGTACCCTGCTGAAGTCTCGACCAAGAAGCTTTGCCATGCCAAAATCTGCAATTTTAGGACAGAATTCTGCATCAAGAAGGACATTATCTGGCTTTATGTCACAGTGTACAATACAATCCTTGCATCCCTCGTGAAGATAAGTCAGGCCTCGTGCAATTCCAAGTGCGATCGAGTACCGCAGCTCCCAGATTAACTTAGACGAACTCTTGGAAAACAGGTGGTTGCTCAAAGAACCATTCGCCATATATTCATACACAAGGAACCTTCCACTATCTTCAGCGCAAAACCCAAGTTGACGGACAATATTGATGTGCTGAATCATACCTATGGTCTGCACCTCTGCTCGAAATTGCTTGTCTTCCTGTCTGAGGCCTTTTAGCTTCTTGATAGCCACAACAGTGCAGCTTGGCAACATCCCTTTGAAAACGCAGCCGAAACCTCCTTCTCCAAGTTTTTCAGAGAATTTTTTGGTTGAGTTCTTTATTTGTACAAAAGAGAATACCATAAGACTTCCACTGCCACCCACTGTTCTAGCCTTAAAAAGTTTTCGTCTGCATCTCAACAAAAGAATCAGACTAATAACAATGATGGCTATCACACCGATCATCGATTCAAGAACCACTCTTTTCCAAGGAACAGTTGTTTTTTTCGAAGAACCATTCCAAGGAACAATTCTAGAACCTGACTGTTGTTTGGTCGATCTACATATGTACAAACGGTTGCCATTTAGATCAGAGTCAAGTACTATTGTACTCCGCAGCTCCCGAAACCATAGTAAGCAACTTGCATTGTAAGCAAAGGCAGTACAGGTACATTCCCTTAAGCAAGCGGATTCCAACCAGTAGCAACTTACATTTTCTGGGGATATCTATGGATGCCATCTATTGGATAACATGTCACTTCCCATTTTCACAACTCAGAGGGTAATCTCTCAAACAACCAGTAGAAATCCATGCAGCATCGGTGGATAGTGAGTTGAAACCAACAGGGCATATACAAGAGCCCGACAATGTGCAAAGGCTGTAAGGTCCACAATATGAATGAAATTCACATAAACTTTCTGGGGCAGACCACAAAATAGAATCGCATTTCCCTTGTTTAGCGAATGTAACAAAACCAGATTCATTTAAACGTATGTATGTATGTATATGCATCTTTGAATGTTAGCATATGGTCTCCATCTTCATGAATGTCCATCCATCTTGGGAAGGTACCAGCAAACATCCGACCATTAGGATGCTGCCGGATAATAAAACCTCGCCTTCTAGTTGCATCTAGTGACAAAGTAAACGTCAACCCAATGCCATAGGGGTCTAAAGAACTAGAAAGGGTGATTTTCTTGCCATTGATTTTATTGAATCCCAGGTGTCCTCCAGAGAGCAGTACATTAGTCGGGTTATCAAAACTCTGCCAAATCACCATGGAACTGTTTACTCGGTCTCTTATTACAAGATTTCCATTGTCAAGAAGCACTGCAGCAGCAGAGATAGAAGTGGTCCTAGTGCCGGGCGTGGATAATAAATCAGTATAGCAGCAACCCATGGTATAATTTAGAACGCCATTCTCTGAGACTGAGAGGGTAAATGATGCTGATCTATAACCAGAGTCATCAGGATGCCAAAGAGGGAAATACTCACGAATACAATATGATGGTTTAGGAAACCAGATACCTGTTGCCTTGTTGACACCGACAGGGTTCTCACGAAGTCTTGCTAAATAGAAGAATCTCTGCAAAATCTGGTGTCCAGTCAACGTGATGCTGAATTGATCTCCACCAATCTTGCAGGAATACAGTCATGCAAGTCTCTGACATGACACACACAACTGACGTGAAGAAACCGGCATTACCCTCTTGCGGTCTTGCCTTGTTGACGCAGACAGGGTTCTCACGAAGCCAAGACTGGTGCCCACGACGCGCTCTCCTCGCAGCGAGGCATTTCGCCGAACGCCTTCGGCTCGTCCGGCGTGCCCGCCGCGCCTGACGTCAGTCACGCCGCACACACACTCGCGTCCGGGCCTCGGCCACGGCACCAGCTCCACCTGCTTCAACCTTTGCTGAACCTTGAACGAAGCATCTCGCTCGCCTCGTCTCCCCCTCTCCCTCCTGCTTGCTTCCATAGTTCTTCCATCCACGATCGGGTAGCAGCCAGAGGAAGCGAGCAACCCACGGACCGACGTCCGCCGACGACCTCTCTGTTTTGCTTGCGCGCTGGGCCGGTCGTCCTCGCTCTCGGGCCGGCCCAACAAGGCCTGCCTCACGAAATCTCCCTAGCCATTTTTTTTTCGTACGAGAGAAAGACGCCTCACGGCTCTCTCTCTCTCCCTCGCAGTTGCCGACTTGCCGAGGCAAGACAAGTCCATCATCTCGTGGCATCTCGCGCACCCGTCTTCGGTCTATGCTTCTCCCCGCACTCGCATCCCAGACTCCCCACCCGCAGCCTCCCACGACTCCGCTTCTGCGCCTCTGGCCAGCCGACCACCGCACCACACACAGGAGCTCGGCGATAAATCGGGGAGAAGAGAAGAAGAAGAAGAAGAATATCCCCCCGCCCTCCCTCCCCGAAATAAACTCCCGGGACGGGAGCAGAGCTCTGCTCGCCTCAGCTCGGAGGAGGCTCAGGTCAGCTGCACCTCCTGCTCGTCTCCTCTCCTCCCACGATTTCCAGAGCTCCAGACCTTCCAGATCTCGCCTGCGGGTCGCTTCTCGCGAATCATTAAGGGGTGGTAGTAGCTTGCGATCCAAGTGGATCCATTCATCCTCCATGGGGTTCGGATGCTGAGCTGCCTGAGCATGTCTGGACTAAACATTTTCTGCTCCTCGTGATGGGGAGCTCAAATCCGGGGGGTTTGGCGGGGAGGAAGACGGGGTTGGTTTGAAGGGGAACGGGGACGAATCAATCGTAGCTCCAATACACCAGGATACCAACTCGTGGCTGGTTCTGACTTCGGATTTGTTTGGGGGAAGCTCCAAGCGGATTTGTTTGGGTTTTGTTTACTAACTGACTTAACTCAATACAACTACTGCCAAATGCTGCTGGACCGTAGAAACTCAATACACAAGGGCTAGCTAAAAATTAGCCCAAATTAACCCTGGTGCATCCAAACATGAGGCGGGGGCTAATTGCTAATAGATGGGCTAATTTTTTAGCTAAACTTTCAACTAGTTGTTAGCTAACTCTAGCTAATTTTTAGCTCAAGCTAGTTGTAACTAGCTCTGGCTGATCAAATATCAGTTACGATACCTGCATTTCATCAGGAGCAGTTTTCTTTTTTTATGTGGAAACTAACACATTTATGGACCCTACATTTATTCATTTGCAGATACCACAGTCTGAAGCTCTGCTGCCGCACCATAAAGTAATTTTCCTGCTCTGATTGCACCATCTATAACCCAAAACGTTCATGTACCAATGCTAATGTGCTGTGTTTCTGTTTCCTGCACGCTCACTGTCCGCTGCCCCCAGTGCGGGAGAGAGACGCCTGCTGGGAGTACTGCGACAAGCTGGATGGGAACAAGGTCAGGTGCAGGTTCTGCCACAAGGTTCTCAACGGCGGCATCAGCAGGCTCAAGTTCCACCTGTCCCAGATCCCCAGCAAAGGGGTAAACCCCTGCACCAAGGTCAAGGAAGACGTCATTGACAAGGTGAAGGCCATCATCTCGGCCAAGGAAGAGTACAAGGAGTTCCAGCTTCTCAAGAGGCAGCGGGTAGCCGAACTGTCGGTGGCCCCCGAAAAGGGCGCCGGAGGCTCCGTCCCTGTCTACTTCTCCGGGGCGAGTGGGCTCTCCTGCTGTTACTCTTGCCGCTGAGCAGAGTCGGCTTCTTGCCCCGGAAGTGTCTGCTCCGGCACCGAAACTATCTGGTGCGGCAAACAAGTCACGCGCCGCCGCTTCAGAATTGGATGCAGAACGGTGCATAGCTGAGTTCTTTTTCGAGAATAAGTTGGACTATAGTATAGCTGACTCAGTCTCATACCAGCAAATGCTTGAGGCACTTGGTGGTCCGGGATGCCGAGGGCCACCAGCAGATGTTCTGAGGGACAAGTGGCTGCAGAGGCTCAAGTCCGAGATTTTGCAGAAAACAAAAGAGATTGAAAAGGATTGGGTGACAACTGGTTGTACTATTCTGGCTGATTCGTGGACTGATAACAAGCTGAAAGCCCTGATCAACTTCTCCGTGGCGTCTCCTATGGGAACATTCTTCCTCAAAACAGTGGACGCCTCTTCACACTTCAAAACTCACAGAGGCTTGTATGATCTCTTTGACGAGGTGATTCAGGAAGTTGGCCCAGAGAATGTTGTTCAGATAATTGCAGACAGAAACATAAACTACGGAAGTATAGATAAGCTGATCATGCAGAACTACAGCACCATCTTTTGGTCCCCCTGTGCATCCTTTTGCATTAACTCCATGTTGGATGACTTTTCCAAGATTGATTGGGTGAACCAGTGCATCTGCCAAGCACAGACCATAACACGATTTATCTACAACAATAAGTGGGTTCTTGATTTTATGAGAAAGTACATGGCAGGGCAAGAGCTTGTTTGTTCAGGGATCACAAAGTCTGTATCAGATTTTCTCACACTGAAATCCTTGTTGAAACACAGGTCAAAGCTGAAGCAAATGTTTCATAGCACTGAATATTCATCTTCGTCATATGCAAGTAGGTCAATTCCGTGTGTTGAGATACTCAACGATGATGAGCTTTGGAGAGCAGTCGAAGAGATAGTTGCTGTTTCTGAACCTTTACTGAGGGTCATGAGGGATGTTTCAGGAGGCAAACCGGCCATTGGTTATATATATGAGTCTATGACAAAAGTGACGGACTCTATTAGGACGTACTACATAATGGATGAAGGGAAATGTAAGTCATTTCTGGACATAGTGGAGCAGAAATGGCAGACAGAATTGCATTCACCTCTTCATTCAGCAGCCGCTTTTCTGAGCCCAAGCATCCAGTATAACCCAGAAATAAAATTTTTCAGTACTATCAAGGAGGAGTTCTACCTGGTTCTGGATAAGGTTCTTACAACCCCTGACCTGAGGCATGATATCACTGCACAATTGCATGCTTTCCGCAAGGCACAAGGGATGTTTGGTTCTAACATTGCTAAAGAGGCCCGCAACAATACCTCACCAGGTATGCATAATGTCTTTTTTTCTGCTAACATGGCTTTGCACGTATTTCGTTAAGAGGATGCATCATGTATCATGTCTTATATCAGCTTAATATTCTTGAATGCCACAATATTGTTCTAATATTATTGAATTGCTTTTCTGTATTCACGCTGCTATTTTTAACAGAACATCAGTAAAGTTGCTCTGGGATATCCAGTATTTTTTTATGAAGCTTGGGGTATCCAGTATTATTGGCTATTTACATTGTTATCATATACTGTTAATTTGCAGTCAAAATATTTGCTGTTATATGTGAACTTTTCTCTTGGTACCTCACTGGGGCTTAATCCTACACTCCACAAAGTGACTAAGCGGCGTGGTACTTTGAGGTCTTTGTCCATCTCATTGCCGCATTTTTGTTGTAGCCCGTGAATATTACCTTTTGAACTTTGATGCACTAATCCTGACTGAAGATATTTCAGATACAACTTATCATCGTTTAGGCACTCTCGTATTTCTGTTTTTCTCAGTGTATTTTTATGGCCCTTGTGCTCAGGCATGTGGTGGGAACAATACGGCGATTCAGCACCATCACTGCAACGTGCTGCTGTGAGAATAACCAGCCAGGTTTGCAGCACCCTAACTTTCCAGAGAGACTGGGGTATAATCCTTCAGAACCACTATGAAAAGCGCAATAAGCTGGACAAAGAGGCCTTGGCCGACCAAGCCTATGTACACTACAATCTCACGCTGCACTCTGAGCCAAAAACGAAGAAGAAGCTGGATGCGGATCCAATCGCGCTGGATACAATCGACATGACATCAGCATGGGTGGAGGACTCTGACGGCCCCATCCTCACCCAGTGGCTCGACAGGTTCCCGTCGGCCTTGGATGGTGGAGACTTGAACACGAGGCAGTTCGGTGGATCCATCTTTGGCACCAACGACAATCTGTTCGGCCTGTGATAGCTTCCGGTTCCAGGTCTGGCACCGTGCCTGTTGTTTCTGTTGTATAATTGCTCATGTATGTAGCCATGTATTGTAGGTCTTTGGTAGTTCAATCTGTGGCTCTCTGCTAGTATAGATCCTAGAATCTCGATTGATGACAGGGGAAGAACTGCTTGTTGCTCATATTTGGTCTTCAAGGAGCCATGTACCCCTTCACATTTTGCCGTGATTAACATCAGACTATGAGAGCCATGAATCTGAAAATTTGTTGGCACCTTCTGCAGATTCTGGTGATCATGTACTTGGAACAAGCTTTTGAGGATGTTATCAACATCTTAAATATGTTAACCATTTCCTGTCTCGACTGCTGACACCTGAGTGTGAGTGATCACAGGATATTTTGCAGCGTTGCTATCTTCTTGAATGTGTTTACCTGGTTCTTTGGTGGCTTGGTGGGTGAGCTGACACATGGGGCCATTCTACAGGATTGACTCGGAAAGAGGATAACGTAGGCCAGCCACAATTATTAAAAAACACAACAACAAGAAGATAATCATGCACTTATCAGTCATCACTGTCAGCACTACCTCCGGGAAGAAATGACCACCCACTTTGATCTTATCCATTTCTCTGTGGCATAAAAGGAGACAAACCCATCGCCTTCTTTGCAAAGTAAATATAAACTGCCAACCATATCAAGTTACTGTGAAGAGATATCAGCTAGGACAAGACCTCTTCAGACTCGAGGGAGATCCGCAGATGGAGGGGAAGAGCAAGCTGCCGGAGGTGACCATCGTCCCGGCGGCAAGGCCGCTTGCTGGCGATGGCACCGTCGACGCCGCGAAGGCGGCTGCGGCGGGCAAGGAGCCCATCAGCCCTGGCACTCCGTCCTCGGTGGACGCCGGACGCCGCGGCAAAGAGAGGCGCGCGGTGGACGCCGTGCCCCTGCCTGGGTGGAAGCTCGACGCCCTCTGCCAGGAGTCCTGCCCGTCGCCGACCATGAGGGCGCGCTTCCCCTACTTCTGAATCTTCCCGAGTGCAGTCCTGCATGAGTTTCGTTTTGAGCGGACGTCTGACTGATGGCGTTCTTGGGTGTTTGCTTGCTCAGGATTTTCTTTCGTGCATCTCTACACGTATATATATGTATTATGAGTATAAAGATCTTGGGAATTTTTGCTATGGGACATCGCGAAAACAACAAATTGGCTGCAACACACCACCAACGCTTGCTTTTGCCGAGTACCATTATGAAATCGCGAATGTTTGTCAGTGGACACCGCCTCTATTATAATAAAGAAAAACATCAATGAGGAGAGAGAAACATTCCAAAATGACCAGCGTTGCCCCTTGGCCGAACCAGACCCTGTTGGTCGAGCCGGACCACTATTTGGTCGAACCAGACCCTGTGCTCTATCCAACCCTAGCCGGCGCGTCTCCAGTCTCCCGCAGCGCCGGCGTCTCCAGTCTCTCGCGGCGCCACCGTCTCCAGCCACCCACGCCGCCGTCTCCAGTCTCCCGCAGTGCCGCCGTCTCCAGCCAACCACGCCGTCATATCCAGTCTCCCGCAGCGCCGCCATCTCCAGCCCTGCCGCCCAAGCCGCGATCTCTTCCCCACAGTCAGCGTGTTATGGATGCATGAAGATGGCTTCGCCGGCGAAATTGAAGCGGCTCCGCCCGAGCATAGATTCACCATCCAAGGGACTGAATCTGTCATGGGTTCCTGAGGGGTATGCACTCTTATCCTCTTTCACTTTTCGATCTGGGGTTGGTTAACAGGGTTGCAGTGAACTTGAGGGTCGATTTGCGCATCCGAAGCTAGGGTTTTCATGATTTCTTGTTCTTGTCCATTTTTTAGGATGGACAGTAGTTCTGCATTACGCATAGCAATGCGTGTCCCAGGTTACTATGAGGCTTGCGATGACGGTAGAAATGTGGCTCACAATGCAGCAGATTTTCAGCTCATTGTTGATAGGGACACTCTGAATCTGATTGATTTAAGTAAGGATGTAGCTGCCAAAGTGTCTATTGGGAAGAATCAGGGCTTCAATTTGACATATTTCGACAAGAACACCCAACGCTATACCAATCTGACCTCAGATGCAGCTTTGATGGATTGTATTAACAATTATTGGGACCTAAGGCGGCTACCTTTGTTTGTGAATTTTTTTGACATGATTCCTATTGCATATAGTCAGAGTGTGTCTTTGGATAATGAGGCCAATGTGGAGTCACTTAGTGGGGGAGAAAGTGATGATGACAGTGTTCACTCTTCTAACTCTGATGACTCAGCTGAGAAATCCACACCTGCTCAAGGAAGAAGCAAGAAGAAGCATGTTGATGATGATGTTTCATGGGAAGAAGATGTTGAGGAGTATGTTGGGGTCAATGATGAGGGCCATTATATGCCAGAACAGCAAGATCAACAAGCATCAGAGGGGGATACTGACTCTGACTCTCTTATTCATGATGATTTGTATGTTGATGATGATGCTGGTTGTGAGATCAATGAGCATGTTACTAACTTAGAGAACCCAACTATAGAATGTGGTGTCACATTTGAGGATGGGGACACCTTTAAGAGGGCTATTAGACAATATGCTGTGCTAAAAGAGTTTGAAATTGCAGCTCTTTACAGTGAATCCAAAAGGTATAGAGGGCACTGCAAAGGATTCAAGAGCAAGAAGAAGAGGTGCAAGTGGAGGATACATGCTTCTCAATTGCAAGATGGCAAGACTTGGCAGGTCAGTTTATTTCTTTTTCAAATTTCCTTATATTTTGGTTCTTATTTTTCCCAACATGTGTTTGATGCTTTGCCTTCCTTTTATTTGTCAGATAAAGAAGTTGAGAAAACATACTTGTGCCAGCACATCCCAACTGGAGAAGAACTGCATGGCTAACAATGGCTGGGTGAGGGACAGGGCCATTACCATCCTGAAGGATGAACCAACAATTCAAGCTGGTAAACTGAGGAAGGATTTGCAGAACAAGTACAACATCCAACTTTCATACTATGTTGTCTGGGATGGACTGCAAATGGCTCTAGAGCAAATTCAAGGAAAATGGGATGACAGCTTTGAAGATGTTTTTAGATTCAAGGCTGAGGTGGACAGGACAAATCCTGGTAGCATTGTGGACATTGAGTGGATACTGGCTTGTAATAAGAGGAGGTTCACAAGGATGTTTGTTGCATTTAAAAGCTGTGTTCAAGGTTTTTTGAATGGATGCAGACCCTTCTTAGGTGTTGACTCAACAATTTTGACTAGGAGGTGGAGAGGGCAGTTAGCCTCTGCTTCAGCTGTGGATGGACACAACTGGCTTTTTCCAGTGGCATATGGTGTCTTTGAGTCTGAAACTGCTGAAAACTGGAAATGGTTTTTTGAGAAACTTAAAGTGGCAATTGGGACTCCTCCAGGCCTGGTCATATACACAGATGAAGGCAAAGGAATAGATAAGGGAGTTACATATGTTTTCCCAAATGGAGTAGAGCATAGAGAGTGCATGAGGCATCTAGTGAAGAATTTTAACAAGAGGTATAGAGGAGTAGTGTTCAAGAAACATTTGTGGCCAGCAAGCAGAGCTTACAACCAGAGGCACTTTGATCACCATTACAACATCATGAAGCAAGCTTCACCAAGGACAATGAACTGGATAGAGGACAACCACAAGCACATATGGAGTAGATGGAAGTTCTCTCATGCAAGCAAATGTGACTATGTTACTAACAACATAGCAGAGACCTTCAACAGTTGGATTAGGAATGAGAAGTCCTTGGCTTTAATTCCTCTGTTGGATAGGATCAGGCAAATGATCATGGAGAAACAAGACCTTAGGAGGTCACTGTCACTTAAGCTGAGAGACAAGATCTTGCCTCATGTCACCAAAGAGCTACATGCCATGAGTAGGAATTTACAGTATGCCATACATAGGGGGCCCAACAATACTGCTGAGATTGAAGGCACTACAAAGGAACTGAAAACCTGGAGGCATACTGTCGACCTTGACAATAGATCATGCAACTATCAAAGGTGGCAGATTACTGGATTGCCATGTACTCATGCTCTCTGCTTCATCCATTCCATGCACAACAGAAGTGTGGAAGACTACATAGATGACTATTATTCGGTTGAGAAGTTCAAGAAAGCATATGAACATGTGATAAGTCCCATGACAGATAGGAACCAGTGGCCTGATGTGGACTTGGGTTTCAAACTTTGGCCTCCAAGGTTGAAGAGAGCTGCAGGTCGGCCCAGATCAAGAAGGATAAAAGGTTCTGAAGAAGGTGGCAAGCAAAAAAGCCAGCGCCAGTGCAAGAGGTGTGGAGGGTTTGGTCACATGATGAAGACATGTAATGAAACTGTTTATGACTCTGATGCACCACCACCAGCACCACCAAAGCCCAAGAGAGCAAAGAAAAAGAAAAGCACTGCCACAACAACTGTCTCTACCCAGCAATCACAGATTGAAGCTACTCAAGAAACAACTGTCTGTCCTGCTCTGACAAACAGCCCACCAAACATTGCACCACCAGCTGTAACAAACAGCCCCGCAGCAAACACTAGGAGGTAAGTGTAAAGACTTGATGCCTGTTATCTATGACAACATACTGTTATTTATCTTTCTAATGTTGGGTATGACTGCAGCCGCAAGAGGGCATTGGAGCTAGGTGGTGAAACTTCCTCCCCAATAGTAGAAGTGCAGCATCAAAAGAAGAAGAAGAAAAAGGTGGTGACAACCAAGGCTACTGGAGAAGAAATGCAGGTTGGGGAAAAGGAGGCAAGCAAGGCCGGCAAGAGGATCAGCAAGAAGAAGCTCATCCTGGACCTGTGATGCATGTCTTATGTAATGGATCTATTTTGTGGTGAACCTGTTATGTAGTGTGATGACCCTGTTATGTAGTGAACTTATTTGGTGGTGATGATGGACCTATGAACTTGTTATGTAGTGTGATGAACCTGTGAACTCAGAAGTCAACGACCACTTACATGCTCAAGCAGTGGACACTTGTAAAACCTCTTCCCCTTGCTGCCAGGCTTCTACGACATGCGCCCAATGAAAACGGTTCCGCACTTGTGGCAAGGAACCAAGGGCAAGAATCCAGCCTGGTCTCTATAGGGGTCGACCGACGGCGAAGCTGGATGCGGCGCGCCGAACGGTGTGGAATGCGAGCTCGATGCCATGGCTCGAAGCTAGGGTTCGTCGAGATGGGGAATGAGGATGGGGAGAGAGTGGCGAGAACGAAAACGGGGAAGGAAGAAGACGACCGGGGCCGAGCCGAGCTGGTCCAACCGGACCACCTAAATGATAGGACTCAGGCCGGCAGGGGTAAAAACGTCTCTTTACTGCGGTTTCTCTCTCCCGATTGCTGTTTTTCTTTATTATAATGGAGGCGGTGTCCACTGACAAACATTCACGATTTCATAATGGTACTCGGTAAAAGCAAGTGTTGGCGGTGTGTTGCAGCCAATTTGTTGTTTTCGCGATGTCCCACAGCAAAAATTGCCAAAGATCTTTGAGCTTTGTGTGTACGGTCAGATTGCACAGCACAAATGATGAACCATCAGTTAATTGCTTGTATGATTTTTTTACAGCAATTTGCTTGTATGTATCTGACATAATTTGAGCACACTGTATCCATCAGGAAATATTTCCTATATACAAGTACCGGTATAGCACGCATACAGCACGAGGGGTCGAGGAACATTACACAACTATAACACGTATAATTGCAAATTTATATGGGTTAAACATATTTTTGGCAAAACCATTGCGTTTGGTGGAAGGGGGCAGAATCATTTCTCTTTTCTAGTACTCCATTCCAATTATAAGATGTTTTGGCTTTTACACATACATAGCTTTTCTACGACAAAATGTTTTATATTTAACTTGAAACAGAGGGAGTATTTGTTTTTTTTGTTCACAGAGGGAGTTTTTTTAGGGGTACGGAGGGAGTATTTGCTTGAAGTGATAATGTCTCATGGAGAGGATAATGCCGATAATAATGTTTGTTTCTTTGGGCCAAAACTGTTTTAAGGGGCCAGCCCATTAATGTTGGGCTCCTTTTTCTTGTCCAAGTCTAGGTCCACTAGTCCAAGCCCGTGTACGCGTCGGATAATAAGCAAAATTTGCCAGGGGACATCGAAAAAACATGGCCTTTGCCACATACCACTAAAAAAGAATGGCTTTGCCACAAACCATTACAAAAAGTATGGTCATTTGCTGCTGGACACTATAGCTCTTATAATATGATTTCTCATTCAAACATGTAAGTAAACATAATATCTGGACAGAAATACCCCTGCCCTTCAATTCAAGGTTCCAGCAACATATCAGGTCATATTTCATCACCATAACTTCCACATTACAACAACATTTTAGCAGATCCATGAACATTACAGGTTCAAAAGAAAGTAGCAAGTCCAGGCCCCTAACATATTCTAGCAACATTTAAGCCACACTCTCAGTCAAGTACAGCAACAAAATATAGGCTGAAGAATAGGTTTCAACCAACTAATACAGTGCATAGCCTATGCTTTTTTAGATCTAACAACCTGCAGCTTCTTTGCCTTTCGATTTTCAACACTAAATGGAGATGTGATTGGACATCCAATAGGCTCTATGGCGTCTTCAAGTTCCAGCAACCTTTTACGACTATAGATGAGTATAGAAACATGTTAGCTAAATAAAAACAGCATCAAGAACACATAATAAAATTCTGCAAGTTATACCCTCTTGTCATAGGACTTGGGGTAGAAATAGAGGTGGTGAGTCTAGTTGGTGTAGATGATTCTAGTTCCAGCAGCCTCCTTGTCATACTACATGCAAATACAATCATATGATATTGCACTATCGCAGATTTGACAAGGGGACAAATATCTCAAATGTGCGAATTGCAATTGTACCTTCTTGTAATAGGGCTTGGTGTATGAGAACAAGTGATGGATCTTGTGGGTGTAGCACTGTAAGTTGTTTAAATATAAAAGATATGTGTAAGTTAGGTGAAAATTAAAAATTCATAAAGAAGTTCAAAAAGCTTACAATGGGTCGACACATGATGGTAGTTCCTGTGGTGGCTCAGCAACACTAGATGGCACTACTGTGACACTTTTCTTGCCTCTCTTTCTCTTTGGCTTTAGAGCAGCAGGTGGTGGTGCATCAGAATCATAGACATATTCATTGCATGTTTTTGCCATGTGTCCAAGTTGTTTGCACCTTTTGCATCTTGTGGTTCTCTTTCCAGATCCACCTTCTGCAGTTGATTTAAACCTCCTCTTCCTTGGTCTCCCAGCTGCTGGTTTCAGACTTGGAGGCCACAACTTAAATCCAAGGTTCACTTGAGGCCACTGTTTCCTATCTGTCATTGGTTTCACACACTTTTGGTATGCCTTCTTAAACTTTGCAACAGAGTAGTATTCATGAACATAGCTTTCAATATTACAACCTCGAATTGAGGTGATAACACACAAGGCATGTGTACATGGTAGACCAGTAACTTGCCAACGTCTACAGGTGCACTTCCTCTCTTGAAGATCAACAGTATGCCTCCAATGAACAAGATCCCTTGTAACACCTTTGACTTCACCTAACAGTTCATTATCTCTGCCACCATCTTTGTATGCATACCTCCACATATATTTCAGCCCCCTACTTCTTACATTGAGGTCCTTCATGACGTTAGGCAATATCTTATCTTTAAGCTTCTTGGCAATTTTTCTTCTCAAAAACATTTTATCCATGCATAATTGCCTTATCCTATCCATAAGATCAACTACAGGTAGTGATTTCTCATCCCTAATCCAGCTGTTGAATGTTTCAGCTATGTTATTTGTTACATAGTCACATTTGCTTGCCTCAGAAAATAGGTGCCTTGTCCATAGGTGCTTATGGTTTTCATGTATCCACTTCATAGCTTCAGGACATGCTTCATACATCAAATTGTAGTGGTCTTCAAACCTATGCCTTTGAAAAGCTCTACATGCTGGCCACAAGTGCTTCTGGAAGACCTCACTTCTGAACCGTTTTTGGAAGTTTGCAACTAAGTGTCTCATGCACTCCCTATGCTCAACTCCATTTTTGAATACTTGAGTAACAGCAGAATCAATTCCTTTGCCTGCATCTGTTGAGATCACTAGGCCTGGAGGTGATCCAATTGCTTGATGAAGTCTCCTAAAAAACCAAGACCAATTTTCAGTTGTCTCTGATCCAAACACACCGTAGCACACCGGAAAACATCCAATTATGCCCATCAATAGAAGTAGCAGATGCAAGCTGTCCCTTCCATTTCCCAGTCAAATGAGTAGAGTCTACACCAAGGAAAGGCCTGCAACCATTTAGAAAACCATCTACGCAAGCTTTCAGGGCAACAAACATTCTTGTAAATCTCATCTTCTTTCTCACTTGCTCATATTCAATGTCAACCAAACTCCCTGGATTGTTCTTCTCCACCTCAGCCTTGAAACTAAAAGCATGCTCAAAGCTATCATCCCACTTCCCTTTGAGTTGTTCCATAGCCATATTCCTACCATCCCACACTACATAATATGACAAATTCAGGTGATACTGTTCTTCTAGTCTTTTCTTCAGTTCTTTAGCTCCAATTGTGGGATCCTTTGCAAGCCAAGTAAGAACCATATCCTTGACCCAATGATTGGTTGCCATGCAGTTATGCGCAACTTTTCCAGTGCTTTGACAAGTATGTACATGAGGTATCTTTTTTATCTACACCAAATGAAAAAATTGAAGTTGTATAAATCTGAAATTGTACAAAATTGTATACAAACAATAATACAAGTTGCAAAATCATACCTTCCAGGTCATCCCATCCTGCAACTGTGAAGCATGTATCATCCACTTGCACCGTTTAGCTTTGCAGTAGCCTCTGTATCTTGTTGACTCAGAATAGGCAGCTGCAATTTCATATTCACCCTTTATTGCATATTGCCTAATAGCCTTCTTAAAAGTATCACCATCCCCAAAGGTTAGACCAACTTCAATTGTTGGGTTCTCGAAGTCAGTAACATGGACAATGGTCTCACAATCCCGTGCATCCTCCACTAGTAAGTCATCCTCCAAACCAACACACTCATCATCATCACCATCTGATTCAGAATCTGATAAATCAGAAAACATCGATTTGTAGGGGTCCTCATCATCTAGACCAACATACTCTACATCATCACCGACCCAATTCACTTCAGGATTGTTCTGGACCGGAGGCTCTACTAGGGATGATGCAATTTCAAGAGTAGGTTGCGCAATTAACTGGTTGGCAGGAGCATCAGTGCTACCCTGTAACACACAAGGCATGTTCTGCTGTCGCCCAATATCAAGCTCCAAACAAAAATCATCATTTATTATAACCCACACTTGCACTGAGAGCCTTCTTATCTCCCAATACATGTCAATTGCATGGAGCAGTTTGTTATCAGAATCAATTTCTTCATAGCTACGACTCATATTATCCCAATAGGTGACACACAACTTGTGTTTAGAGTCTATCTGAATTTCTATGCCAATGTCAAGAAGCAAATCATTCCAATTTGTGGTATCTCTGTCTAAAACCTTAGCAATGTTACAAGCATCACAATACTCACGCTTGCCATCTTCAGTTAATTTAACAAAAGCACCTACACGTGCAGCAAACCTGTAGGACGAATTGGGATCCATCCTACAGAAATATGGATAGAAACACAATCTAAATCAACACACCGTATGATTTAATTCAAAAAATTGGGGCTACAGTTATCTTTAACCTAACCCTAAAGGATAATGGCAGAAATTAGTTACCCGTCAGGAACCCATGAAAGATCAGCGTGCTCTTCAGGAAAAATATCGCTCAGGAACCGTGGAGACTCCATCACCATCGCACCTTTGGGACCAGGCATCGCGGCTGCTCGGCTCGCTGCTACAGGAAGCGAGCGCTGCCGCAGGGCGCGCGACCGTCGTCAGTGGGCGCCGCCGCCGCCGTAGCCAGGCGCCACCGGCACAGGAGGACCGCCGCCGGCACAGGAGGACCGCCGCGTCCTGCTTCTCTCCGTGCGAACGCGAGCGAGTGCGAAACTGCGAAACGAAGACTCGATTGGTATGCGTACAGACTCTGGACGGAAGGGATAAAAGGGAAAGGGCAATTCCGTCATTTGGCGTGGCTGCCCATTAAATCTAAATATAATAATCCCTCTAGTGTCTTCTGGCATATTAATTAAGATTTTTTATGTCTTTTGGCTATGTCATCTTTTTTTAGTGGTTCACAGCAAATGACACCTTTTCTACCCGGATAATACCTACCGAAAAAACAGGAGGGAAAAAAAACTCTCAGGGGCTCCAAACAAAACCTCTTCTTCTCCGCCAGAGTCCGCGTCAGATAAAAACGAACCGGCACGACGCATCGCCTCCCGCCGACCCGGCGATCACCGGAGAACACGCGGAGCAGAGGAAGGGGCGCAGGGGGTTGCCCGCGAAGATGGAGGACGTGGACGTGTCGCGGCAGCTGAAACAGATGACGGATTTCATCCGCCAGGAGGCCGTCGAGAAGGCCGTCGAGATCGAGGCCGCCGCTGCCGAGGTATCCGTGTCCCCGCCTTTCCCCCGCGCATTCTCTTTTAGAGGGTTTCCAGGTCTGGATCTCGTGATCGATCGGCGAGATCCGCGTCGCGCAGGTTCGGATCTCGTGCGGCGTGGTAGGATCGCGCAATGCGCCGTTGGGTAGGGTACGGGTGGGTCCAGCGAATTGGGCGGGGATCGGGCAATGCTGGGGTCTGTGGTGGTCAAGTTGGCATGCGATGCTTAAAGAAGACGAGTTGTCTGTATTATCAACTGCGGCATTGTGTTCGTTGCCAGTTCTCTAGTATCAAGTCCATATATGCTAAATCTGTGGTGCTGCTGAACTAGGCACCCGCTTCTCTTCATTTTTAGGTACAACTCCTTTTACAAGCCTTTTAGTGCAACTGTGTAATTCAAATTCAGTTGATAAAATAAATGAACTACTCTGTTCGCTCCTGTTAGATTTCGTCCACATTGCTATTGGGTAAAGGTGACACTTTTTTTTAAAAAAAAGATTAACTCTGCTTTTGAGAAAGCTATAAGGTTTTTACACACTGGGGATGCCAGTTTACCAAAGCGAAAGCAAAAAAACCGAACCCACAGCAACCGTGCCGAACTACACAAAGTTTCAAAGTAACAATTCTTATTACAGAACAGCAATATCAGAATTGAAGCCTTGACGACGATCTCTCTTGCTAATCCAGTCTTCTAGGCGCTCCACCATCTTAGACAGATGTACTTTTTCTGCCTCCTTCATAAGATCTCTCCACATCTGTAAAGAGTTAATTGTATTGTAAAGAACCACTTCAGGATTAGAAGGGATTTTTTTCTCTATGCCATTTTATTTCGATTTTTCCACATTTCCCAAGTAAAACCTGCAAAGAAGAAAAGCGCCAACCTCCTAGGCACCCTGAGCCTCCTTGGCACCCAATCATAAACGAAGTCATGCTTTGAGACAGGAAAACCCTCCCACCCAAAAGCATCTCTAATACAACACCACAAAAATTGAGAAAAGTAGCACTCAAAGAAAATGTGATCTACGGTTTCAGGCTTGCCGCATACACAACAGAGGGGACTCCCCTTCCAACCTCTCCTCTTCAGTGTAGCAGCAGTTAGCAGCTTATCATGAAATATTTGCCAAAGAAAGATTTTGATCTTTAGAGGGAATTTACTTTGCCAAATCATAGTGCACAGCTGGTCTCTAAACCCCCCCCCCCCCCCCCCCCCCCCCCCATGGGTAAGTGCCTGATAAAGAGATTTGGTAGTGAAATGATTGGATTTGTTTAGAGTCCATCTCACAGAGTCTTCCTTGTTGCTATCAAACTGAATATTCTCCAGGATCTGTTGAAGGGCTGTCCAATCCTCAATTAAGCTACCCTGCAGATTCCTTTGAAAAGATAAATCCCACTCATCTTCATCCCAAACATCACTCACCAAATCCTGTTGATTTTCACTGATCTCATACAGGTCAGTAAACTGTATTTTCAATGGCATGTTTCCCACCCATGAGTCCTGCCAAAATCTGATCCTATCCCCCTTAAACACTCTATATTCTGCACCCCATTTAAACAGGTGTTTAATTTTGTGTAAACCCTTCCAGAATTGGGATGATCCTCTTTGTTTAGAGCAAAAGAAGTTTCCTGAATTCATGTACTTAGCTCTTAAGAGTTTACACCATAACTCATCTGAGCCAACCTCAATCTTCCAAATCCATTTGGTTAAGAGACAATGGTTCATGATCTCAGTATTAATTATTCCTAATCCCCCATGGATTTTGGGCTTGCACACTGACACCGATTTGGCCATATGGTATTTGAAAACATCATCTGCTCCTCTCTAGAAGAACCTAGATCTAATAGTATCCATTTTAGAATGTATTCCTTTTGGCAAGAAATAGAAACCCATCACATACATAGGAAGGCTACTCAAGCAAGAATTGGTAAGGATAAGCTTCCCCCCTGATGTCATAAATTTACCCTTCCAAGGATCTAACCGTTTAATCATCTTGTTAAGGATCCCCTGGAAAGCCCCAATGCCTAACACCTTGTCAGAGACTGGGATACCTAAATATTTCATTGGTAGCTCTCCAAGCTTGCAATTTAGCATATTGGCTTTTCTCTCTTTCTCTTCCTGACTGTAACCAAAGAGGATAACTTCACTTTTGTGATAGTTGATTTTCAAACCAGACATCCATTCGAAGCAGTATAAAATCACTTTAAGGTTGATGATAGATTTATCCGAGCCATCTATCATAATCACAGTATCATCAGCATACTGGATATGAGAGATGCCATTAGGAACCAAGTGCTCCACCACACCTTTGATCAGATGCCTATTGACAGCCTTGTCTAACATGGCACTAAGAGAATCAGCAACTAGATTGAAAAGAAGAGGAGAGAGTGGATCCCCCTGTCTGAGGCCTCTCAGAGTCCTAAAATAAGGTCCTCTAGTGCCATTGACATTAACACACACCTGTCCCCCCTTGACAGTCTGCATTACCAATCTAATCCACCTATCAGGAAACCCTTTCCCTTGTAAAACTTCTTCAATGAAGTCCCACCTCACCCTGTCATAGGCTTTCTCAAAGTCTATTTTTAGGATCAGGCCTTGCTTCTTCTTGCAACTCTACTCATGCAATACTTCGTGAAGAATGACCACTCCTTCTAGTATGTTCCTTCCTTGGATGAATCCAGTCTGATTAGCACCAATAACCTCCTTGGCTACTGGTGTTAGCCTGTC
The DNA here is from genome assembly GCA_038087645.1 of Saccharum hybrid cultivar R570. Lineage (NCBI taxonomy): Eukaryota > Viridiplantae > Streptophyta > Magnoliopsida > Poales > Poaceae > Saccharum > Saccharum hybrid cultivar. Next base: position 3,324,895 of record JAQSUU010000088.1, read on the forward strand.
TGTGAGTACCTTAGCAAAGCCCTTGTAGTCAACATTCAGCAGACAGATGGGTCTGTACTGTTTGATTGAGGCTGCATCTTTAACTTTAGGTACTAAAGTAATCACCCCATAGTTTAATCTCTTTATGTCCAAATCCCCATTATAAAAATCCTGGAACATCCTGTAGTAGTTTTCCTTGATATTGTCCCAGAAATGTTGGAAAAAACTAGCTCCATAGCCATTTGGTCCTGGTGCAGCATCAATTTTCATATCAAAGATAGCCTGCTTGATCTCCTCCATGGAGAAAACTTTAATCAGTTGATTGCTACTAGCTTCACTTACTTTCCTGTCTTCAGTCCAGAAGTTGGGGTTCAGTCTAATAGATCTAGTTTCTACTCCCCCAAACAATTGCTTATAGAATTGGACAATATGAGCCATAATATCTTCCTGGTTAGTTAACAGACCTCGCTCAGATTCCATAGAAAGAATGGCCCCTTTCCTTCTTCTCCCATTAGCAAACTGATGAAAAAAAATTAGTGTTCAAGTCACCTGCCAGTAACCAGTGCTTTCCTGCCCTCTGTCTCCAATAACTAAAAGGTGACACTTGTACCATAGGAGAGCATGAACTGTGTGATGTCATGATTTGGCATAATGTGCTTTTAAATCTGAAAGGTCTGCCACTTTTTCTATGAACTGATGTGTATGTTAACTACTCAGGAGTTCCAAATTGAAAAATTGCAACTGGTGGAAGCTGAAAAGAAGAAGATCAGGCAGGAATATGATCGGAAAGAGAAGCAAGTTGGCATTAAGAAGAAAATGTAAATAATAGTTCTTAAGTTCTTATTCTCGGTCTTGTGACTTATTTCTGTTTTACCTATTTCACATTTTGTAAAGGACATAGCTCTTCGCTACAGGCATGCCCGTGACACACATGCGAGCAATTCACTGATCTTATTGTTTGTGATTGTATGCAGTGACTACTCGATGCAGCTCAATGCTTCCAGAATTAAAGTTCTTCAAGCTCAGGATGACTTGGTAACAGATATGTTGGAGTCAGCAAGGAAAGATCTACTGTGCATAAGCCGAGATCACCAAACTTACAAGAAACTTCTCAAGATACTTATTGTTCAGGTTAGCAGAACATAATTTGCATTCTTCTGTGCGAATATGAAGCATGAACTTGGTGCAGCTACTGCAAGCAATTGCCTGTTTTAACTCTACACTGAGAACAAATGTTGTTAAAAAAAAAAAGAAAACAGGCTATTTCAGCTCATTTCCTGGTTGCTGTGGACCAGTAGTCTGTTAGAGTTCTAATTGCTGGAGATAACACCAATCCAACTGCTAAGCTGAATAGAGCTGAAAATTGGCTAGATATTTTCAGATGATATAAGACAATTCAGTTTTCTATGAAATCCATGGTACCCTGAAGAATAGCATGCCTGATTTTGGGTAATATTCAAGTCATGATTTTTTTAACCATGCTCTTGGTGAAACTTTTTTTTTATTACACTTGTAAGTGGTTGACATTGCATTTGGTATATGTAGTCAATGTACGTGAGTAGAGTTGCTTAGTTATGGCTTCGTACTAACCTCTATTTCCATCCTTCAGTAATTTGAGCATCAGTTAACGCAAATTTTTCTCTAAACAGAGTTTGCTGCGTCTGAAAGAACCAGCTGTGCTTCTCCGCTGCAGGAAGGAGGATCTTGAACTTGTTGATTCAGTTTTGGAGTCTGCAAGCAATGAGTATGCAGATAAAGCAAATGTATATCCTCCTGAGATAGTGGTAGACCGTCACATCTATCTGCCATCTGCTCCCAGTCATTATCAGGCACCTGGTCCCTCCTGGTAAGGCTTGCAGTCTTTTCATTGATTAAGAACCACAAGATTTCCTCTTATGATACTACGGTCTACTGCCATTTGTTCAAACTCTACATTTCATCTTTACTATATTCCTTATTTTGATACTATTTTTAGTTTTTTGTCATAAATGTCTAAAGGAAGGGCATTGTTGACAGAACCTTTTGTATGGTGTGGTCGTGTGTTATTCTCCCAGTATTGCCTCTAAAAATTTTCTAATGGCATCACTGCAATATGCATAGGAGGAAATGTCTTATTTTATAGCTTTATAATCATATTTGAGTGGAACCCTTCTTTTGTAGGCTGGAATAAGCATACGGGATCTGATCCTCTGTCAGTTATCAGAAGAATCTAACCATGTTTAATGCATGTTATAAGATTGTGACAGTGCTCACTGTTATACTTCTCAATGTAGCTCCGGTGGAGTTGTGCTAGCTTCCCGAGATGGAAAGATTGTCTGTGAAAACACACTGGATGCTAGATTGCAAGTCGTTTTCAGAAAGAAGCTGCCAGAGGTAAGCCACATGTTTTTCTGTTTCCTTTGACATTATGATTTCAGAAGTGATTCTGTCCAATTTACCATGCATCTTCCGTCACATCTATGGTGTGATGACAACTTTTTGTCATTCGTAATGTTTACAGATCCGTCAAAGCCTTTTTGGTAGGGATGAAAACGGATCGGATACGGACGAATATCACTGATATCGTATTTGTTTTCATATTTATGTCCGGATTCGGATTCGAATACGGATAATATCAAAAATGTCGGATAGAATACGATTGGATATCGACATCATAAATATGTGATTTAAATATTCGGATACGAATACGGTATCGGATGTTAAATATCCGGACTCGGATACGGACGGATTAAAACCTCTCTAAACGAATTCGGTCTCGAATACGGTCGGAAAATATCCGTACCGTTTTCATCCCTGCTTTTTGGGCAGGTAGCAGCGTAACCAATTCTTGAAAGCACAACGTGGCCCAGTACTCTTTGGGGTACCCTGATGATGGCCAAGAGAAACTTTGGCAGCTCAATAGTGATTTACCACACTGTTTTGGATCTCGAGTATTTGTGTATACTTTTTTTTTTCCTGGTTATGGAGGCATTGTCATTAGATTCAGACTTTTGAATCCTGAACTGAAGCAAATAAGAGCAAATGAACTGTGTTCATATTTGGGACGATCTTCTGTAAAATAAGGCATCAAGACGTGTTGCGATTCCAGTTCTGTTAACAGCATCATGTTTTTATCATTGGAGATAATCTCGCTTGCTGTCATTTATTTTGCTGTGTTGAAGAATAGATAAAAATCATAATTGGCTGCTGTCTCAGTAATTACAAGAGCCTCTTCATATCCTTTCGTATCGATAATAAGAATCTCTTCATATCCTTTCGTATCGATAATAAGAATAGGGATTTTAGTGAAAAAAATCTATCCGACAGTTTATGGATAAGATCACATTAATGCTTAATGTGTGCTACTATAAGGTGGTTTAACTCAAGTTACAGTTTTGTATGATTGAATTAGGTTCTATTGCGGGGGCTTAATGATGTGACAATATTCGTGTTCTTTCTTAAAAAAAAATTGTATTCACGCCTAATGCCTCCAACACCCGATTTTATGCATCATGAAAAGAATCCTACTAGCTCAGCTAGCACATTGCAACATCAAACTCCTGATTTTACTTTTATAGGTGCATCATGAAAAAGAATTCTACTAAGGCCCACTTCAGCAGGGCTTGAGCTTCTCTAAAAAAACAGAAGTTGAGGAGATGCCACATTTTGGTGGTTTTGGCTTTGTTGTGAACCGACGCATGCCTCTCCACTAGTGAAGAGACGTCTCCTCACCATGTGATCTCATCCACAAGATACAAGATTAGGAGTTAGTTAAACATGTTAGCAGTTAGCATGTTACGAAGGGGCATGTCCCTTCGTTAGTCACTATTCCGGCGAACAGTTGCTTCCCTTTTGTACAAACACCTTTTGGTGAACGGTTGTGTCCGTACGGACGCAACTCTTCACATGTATATATTCCTCACATCAATGAAACAAAGATAGTTGTTCCCAAATCTTGTTCATTCCATTCATTTTGCAATAGGCTTCACCATTTTCTGACTAGTTTTTAGCCTTTGAAGTCCTTGTGTGTGGTTTTTTTTGGTAGGGCTTATAATTAAGCTGCTGGAGAAGCTGCATGAAAAGCCCTGCCAAAGAGACCCTGACTCAGCCATCACATTGCAACACCTTTTTTTTTGAAAGGTTGTTGCCACACTTTTTTCTTGATCTAGGCAATGCTATTAAATCTTTTCACATACCTGGAGACAAGTTACCAGGTGTTGCCTAGTTGGGGTGATATGAATTTCAGAGATAATGACTAAATTGTTGTAGGATAACAACTAAACTGTTGTAATTCTCAGAAATTTTAGTGTGTAGAGAGCACTCCCAACTTAAAACTCACTCTCCAAAATAAATGTGAATGGAACCGCTGACCGCTGTTAACAAGGAATGGAGAAAATGTAGCGTTCGGATGTCCGATGCCCAGGACACGTCTGAACGCAGATCCCACCAGCCAACTATTAAATGATTCCATCAACCGTGGACTGGCGTCGCGGTCCACCAACGGGAGTCCGATCTCAGGCTGCTCGCAGTAACAGAACAACGAAGCGGTATCCCTGCCCTACCCGCGTAACAGAGAAGGGGAGAGCATGCGCATGCGTCCGCGCCGCTATCCCTTGGCTTGCCCCCTCCACCGATCCTCGTCATGCCCCCTCCGCAGCCAGAGCAGGATGCAAGGCAGTAGAAAAAGGCAAGGAGGAGACACCAATGCGAGGCAGCAGAAGACGAGGAGAGATATGCAACACCCAATCTACTTTTAAAACATCTAGATGCAACACTTACAACATACGTATGAATACAGATGAAACAAATAAAACATGCGTCTGAAACACTTGCAAAAAACACCTAAAAACACTTGAAACAATTGTAAACACACGCAACATCCAGATAAAATACTTGTAACAGATGTGTGAAACATATGTAACACCCAGATGAAACACTTGCAACATATGTGTGAAACATATGCAACATCCAGATAAAACACTCTTACAACATACATCTGAAAAAACAGATGAAACATTGAGAACAGACATTTGCAACATACGTGTACGACCATTGCAACATATGCAGCACCCTGATCTACTTTTGCAACATCTATAAGAAACACTTGCAACATATATCTGAAACATCTGCTACACTTGAAACAAATGCTTGCAACATGCGATTTCAAGCGCAACATCTACTTGTGCTTACGAATTGGAGGCTCACCGACGTTGGAGTTCACCGGAGGCAGCCATGCCGTCGCCACTATCAACCAGATCGACTCCACGTACCACGAGGCTAGCAGGGACCCCTCTGTTCCTGGATTTCACGCAGGATACGCAGCCCCTGCAGTCGGCACCGTAGTTGCCACCACCACTGATCTTTCGTTGTACAGTGGATCTGGTGGAAGAAGCGAGACACAGTGAGGCAAAGGCACGTGCCACGCGATGCGGGCGTGCGACGCGAGCAGGTCGCCAGGACGGACGGACGCCCGGATCTAGGCTTGTTTAGATCGTGGAAAGTTAGAATTTTTCTAGCTGTAGCACTTTCGTTTGTATTTGACAATTAGTGTCCAATTATGAACTAACTAGGCCCAAAAGATTCGTCTCATGATTTATAACTAAACTGTGCAATTAGTTATTTTTTTATCTATATTTAATGTTTTATACATATGTGTAAAGATTGATGTGATGGAGAGAGAGTGAAAAAATTCCAACTTCCTGCCTCAATCTAAACATGGCCCTAATCAGTAGCGAACGACGAATCGGCTAACCAAGCATGGAAGCAAGCATTCACATGATCCTTGATTCATCGTTGCCGGCCGTCCCTGCTTCTGCGCGACCCCACCAGCAGTGAGCCAGTCCCTGGACCGCGCGCTTCTCCGCTGGCTCGTTCAACCTTCCCGCCAAAAGTTTGGAAATCCCCTCCTCGTTTGCCAGGAAAAAAAATATAGAAGAGCCAAAAACAAATCCAAACCCGCACACAGATCTGCTACCGAACCACTCTCCCTCCGGGCTCCGGCTTCCCCTCCGCCACCGCCATGACGGCCGGCGCCGGCGAGCCCCGCCGCGTAGTCCTCCTCCTCGACCTCGATCCCCTCCTCCCCACCCCCAGCTCAAGCACCCCCGCCTCCTCCTCCGCCGCCGCCTACCTCGCCGATGTCCTGCCCGCCGCCACCTCCCTGCTCGCCGCCTCCCGTTCCCCGGCGTCCCTCTCCGCGGGGCGCCTCTTCTTCTCCTCCCTCTCCCCGATCCTCTCCTCCTCCCTCCTCCCGAGGCCGCTCCCGGCCGCGCCCACCCCGCTCTCCTTCGACCTCCACCCGGCCACCCTCGCGTCCCTCGCCCCGCTCCGCCGCTTGGCGCTCCGGGCGGCCCCCGCGCACCCGCGCGTCCCCGCCTCCTCGTCCGTCGCCAAGTCGCTCCTCCAGCTCGAGCACGACTACTCCTGGGACCACGAGCCCCAGGGCCGCCGCCGCGGCTTCGATCCGCCGCCCAATTTGGTGGCTCTCTTCACGGCCGCCGCGGAATTCGACGAGTTCGGGGACTCCGCCGGCTTCGTTGGGAAATTTCGCAAGGTTTTCGGTCCTGTCAGGGACCGCCTCTCGGCGATTGGCCTACAGGTGTGCTGGGTCGCCGTCCCCTCCGCCTCCTCCAGTGAGGGGGTCAAGAGGGCGGTCACCGAGCTGGGCTGGTGGTTCACTACTGCCGATGCGGTCGCGTTGGGGTCGGCCCTTGCACCGCCGGCGCTCGTGTGGGGAGGTGTTGGACTTGCCGCGGGGGAAGGTGGACGGCGAGGGGAGGTGGTGTTGGAGATCACGGATGTGGAGGGCAAGCCACTCGTCTGCAAGGGCTGTGACGTCGTGGTGGTTGGCTCCTCACGGTTGCAGCAGGCCAGCGGCAATGCCGTGTCCAGGATACATGTCAAGTCCGTGTGTGAGGTGGGGAATTGGGAGCGGTTGATGGGTGGGGATGGTGATGTTGCCGTGGTTCGAGGGTTCCAACGGGAGGGGAGCAAGGGTGACGGGGAAGAAGCTGTAGATAAGGAGTATTTTCCTCATCGGATTCTTGAATTGGTCCTTGGTGATGAGAAGGATCGATTAGGGGTTGCCAAGCCAATTTGGCAGCTAATTTTGGCGTTCCTTAGTAGAAGGAACTATTGTGCAGTAGTCTCAGTTTCTGATGGAGATGGAAACTCTGTAGATGGTGTTCTCATGCCCTTCTCTATGAACTGTGCATTACTTCATTTTGAGAAGAATGGTATTGGTTTAGGCCTGGTGTCTGCCAAAGCCTCCAAGATGCCAGGTAGTGCTGCATCTGATGAGACAAAGGTGCAGAGTGAGAGGAAGAAGAGAAGCAGGCTGGTCGGTAAGCTACTTGAGGTGACCACCTGGAGTACCTTCTGTGACATGCTTCTCAAACACGCTGATGGAAGCATGCTCGTGGTGGACTTGGAAGACCTATATTTCAGCAGGTATGGCGCCACATCCAAAAAGTTGCGGTTTCTGAAATGCTGGATGAAACAGGTGAAACAGTCATGTCTTTGTACTCTATCGAGCATACATACAGAAGGACAGAAGCGTCTTCCCTCAAAGGACGATTCAGAAGCAAGAGTTCTGGTTTCAGAAGAAGATGCTTCAGCTGGCCTTGTCAATTTTTCGCTGGATGAAGCAGATTGCCAAAAGGTGGACACACCAGTGGATGAAGCAGATTGCAGTAAAGTGGGCATACCAGTTGATGAAGCAGATTGCAGTAAAGTGGACAGGTCAGTGGGCGAAGAGAGTTCAATGTTCTCTTCTATGGAAGATTTAGAAGCATTTCTGGGAAGTGTCCCTCATAAGATTGAGCAAGGTCTTTGTTCTGAAGATGGTGATCTGGGGAGTTTAGCTGAACGTTTGGTTGGCTTGTCTGTCCATGCAATGTTGGTGAAGCACGGAAAGATTGCAGTGAGGTACTTTGAACACAATGAAGCAGATGTTTCTGGTGCAAAAATTGCATGTGAACTTTCCAATATTTTGCTGAGGAAACCCAAAGAACTGGCGTCGAAGTACAGAGAAAGTGATTCAGTGTCTGCTGCATCACAACAAACCGCAAAATACAGTACATGTTATAAAATTCGAGAGTATCCTTTTTTTAATTCTCGTTCTTTTTCTTCTGTGTGCAATTATTTTGGATGACATCATCTGCAATTCTATGTTGTCCACATATTAAATCTTGTGGTTTTGTACACCTTAATAAGCATGTACCAGGCATGAGCTGCAGATTTTGCTTAGAATGGAAATGATCAAATCTGAACTCGGATCTGCTATAGAGGAAGGTTCAAAACAGAAAATGATGATAAAAGACATCTGCTCACTTTTGCAATTTATTGACATCAATCTCCAAGGGGATTCTTTTCAGTCTGACGGTATTCTTGAGTATGCTGAAAAGACCATAAAGTCCAGGTATGTCTTAGTTTCTATGCTTTCAGTTCATCTCAATGTTATTTAGTAGACTGTTTGTGAATGTTAGTGTTGAAGTTCATGTAAATAGTAATAGTAATCATGTAAGGTTAAACTTGCCACCTATGTCAAGAGATGCATGCTCTGTACTGCTTTCTTTGCCAGAAGCAAGTTTTATGCTTTAGGGCAAAATGGTATCTGTAGTTCTGTCTACTGCAACTGCAAGTAGCTGGGTAGCCAGAGATACGAATAAAAGTTGATGAAGTTCTAACTTGAAATGCTTTTCTTAATATTACAGAATGATCTGGTTATATCTATGCTGCAGGCTTACAGGGCCAGCCTGATACCATATATATCTCTGTTATGTATGGTCGAAACAGCTTCAGTCCATTAGTTTCTTTCACTTTTGTTGATTACTATACTACTTAAGAAACTCTAGCTTAATCCCTGCACTCTAGTTATTATATCTAACAAAATAGGAGGGAGCATCATCAATGCATCACACATAACCGTTCTCATGTTTCTTGATAATGTTAAGGAGCACTGCTGCATAGTATAGTAGCGCTGAAATAAAGACTATCCTCTTCCTTTGCTTGATGTAGAGAGTGACTCTCCAATATTTCAGCAAAATCTAGATATGCTGTTGGTAAAATTTGATAAATGTGAGGTCTTCATGATCATGGGTATTGTAAATGCCTTTTTTTGGTCTAAAAGAAATTGTAAATGCCTTTTTTTTATTTTTTTTTACTCTTTCTGCTAAGTGAATAGATACAAAATTACTAACTGAATATTGTCCTTGGAAACAAGACAAGGCTGAAATATTTTTCAGTTCATACATGTTACTTCGATAAACTGCTCCCATTTTCAGAATCTGTAGTGATATAACCGAACTTTCCAATGCCTTTCAGGTACATCAACTCCATGGAGGACGTGATCAAGAAGATCTACACGGAGATGGAGTTTGATTTATTTGATGACGACGACGACGAAGTTGACTACTCAGATTCTCTACCCAGCAGCAGCAACCAGGAAGACGCCAACAGGCGCCACAGCCACCGGGGCTCTGCCAGCACGAGCGCCTCCGCGCTCCAGCTGCTGCAGCGGGACGCCAGGAGCAGCCGGCAACGCGAGGACGACCGGCACGACGAGCTGATGGCGAGAGCCCAGGAGCGGCGTGACCGGCAGAGGCGGCTCTCCTCCTTCACCAGCTGGGTGCCCGACCTGCGCCGCGTCTGGGCGCTCAAGCATCCCGGCAAAGAGCCGTGCGCGCGGGTGCCGTGGTCCAGGTCGTGCTCGAAGCGGCGGCGGGCGGCGTTCACGGACGTCGTCTTTGAGACACCCGTGACCGCCAAGAGGCACGAGAGCGGGTCGGAGTCGCCGCCGGAGTTTGACGCCGGCGAGGCGGCCGTGAGGGCAGCTGCGCTCGGTTCGGTGTCCATGACCTTGTTTGATGACGAGGAGATTGAGACGGACGTGAGCTCGAGTAGCACGTAAACTGAGCTTGTTGGATGGGTGCTTGGTTCGGTTGGGTTGGTCGCCATTGTTGTCTTATTTTTCCTTCTTTTTTGATCGATGAAAAGGGCCATTGTTGTCTTTGTGACTTTGTGTTCGGTTCTTCAGCGTCGCTGTTCAGGTGAAATGGCAGTGATCTTACTGTTGTCAGTTCAGTTCAGTGCGGCACTATGCTGTGCTTGTCGTTTTCTGGACACGGATGAGTGAGTGAGCAGGGACACATGGACATGGCGTACCACACTGACTGACGCTGGATTGAACGACGGGCATGGACTCGATGGCTCACATCGTGTTCGGTCGTGCAAGTGACATGCATGCTCTATGGCTCGACAAAATGATCGGCTGACTGCGGATGATAAGTCGGTTGAAACTGATTTATTTTGAGAGAAAAACACTTTCATGGTTAGTAAGCTAGGCTGATAAGTTTAAGCGAACATGACTCTGTCGATGTTTGGGCTACAACTATGAGATGAAATTTCAATTGTTACGTTGGGTTGTTTGAACGTGACGTCGCTGGTGGCATGAATTTTAATCCATGAAGCTTGGCAACCAATAATAATAACAACACAATACGTCGTGCGTATGGCCTAGTTAAGAACTTTTAAATAGTGATCACACCTAGAGGCGCAAGGATATATCCTATGTCATTAGAAAGGGCCGGCAGATGGTCCAAGAAAGTACGTACCCACCGTTCACTTACAATATATAATACTCCATAATATACGCATTAGTATCTTTTAAGGAAAATATATACATACAGTACGTCAGTTCATATTGAATTAACAATGGAACTTTCATGGCGAAGGAAAGAAGATCGTGTCAATTACGACACCCAAATCTCAAATGCTCAATTGTTGCTTCAAGCAATAATGTTAAAAAAAAGTAGGAAAATGTCCAAATAAAAAGAAGTTGCAAAAACTTGTCTAAAAGGGGGAATAGATAGGTTATATATCTCCAAATTCCTATACATAGATCCATGATTCATTCCTCCATTGGGCAGGTAAACAAGAAAAGGAACAATATTGTTTTTGAAACGAACAAACTGTGGAAGTTTTTAAAACAATAAAAGATACATAAAAAATGCACAAGCTTATCCTGAATAATCCTAATACACACGGTTATTATATTGGTTCATGCATGCATGAATCCTTTTATCCATGGTCAAATTCCCGGCGCTTGTGCTCCTCTTGTAAGCATACCCTACCTAGCCCAAGTTGCTATAGTTTATCTATGTGCGGCACGCACACTTCGCAAAAAAAAAGGATTCCCCGCACTTGGCATCTCCATATATATACATCTGCAAAGAAGAGATAAAATGGATGAGAAACTATCGACATATTATATACATATATGCAAGGAGAAAGAGAGAGAGGAAAGAGAGAGGAGCTCCCTTCAATCCAAGCACGAGGGAAAGATGATGGTGGGTTCATCTCCCGGGTCATGCACACCCATGCAAGTGCAGGTGAGCATTAGTCATTGCTGCACCAGAGAGGCATCCATGAACCGGCAGCTGCAACCGACCACTTCCCCTCCTGGATTGGATCGAAGGGAGCTCTTCGATCACTTTTCTTCGCCATCTTCTTCTTCGTCGTCTTCATCTTCTTCTTCTCGCTTCATTCACCCCATAGCAAGATATACTCTCATCCAGTTATATTTAGGCTTGTAGCTAGGAGCACATGAGCTAGCTATGGAGTTGTGATGAGGAGTACAAAACGATGGCCGGGTTGGTGGGCTTATATAGAGCTCATGAGCAAATCTGAGCCGTTGGTTCATCACGTCCGTGGCCCCCTCCATCTCATATGTGGACAGAGAAAACATGCCTTGCCTTGATTTGATTTAGTTTGCCTATTGTGAGGTTAGCATGCATGGAAACTGACGCTACTCTCTTTATTCCACTACTAGAGAACATACCTTTCGTCGATGTCCAAAATGGACATTAGTCCCGACGAAATTTATGTCCGGGACAAAAAACGATTTTAGTCCCGGTTGATAACACCAACCGGGACTAAAAGTCTCCTGCCCAACGGATCTGGCGCCAAGCCTTGTCGGGGGACTTTTAGTGCCGGTTGGTGTTACCAACCGGGACTAAAGGCCAACCTTTAGTCCCGGTTGGTGTTACCACCCGGGACTAAAGATTTTGTCCCGGGCCGTGGCACCAACCGGGACTAAAGGTTGACCTTTAGTCCCGGTTCGTATTACCAACCGGGACTAAAAGGTCTCCCACCCGGGACTAAAGGTCTTCCACGGGTCAATTCAAAAGGAGGAGCGCACAAGACTTGTCATATATGGTGTGCAACTGAGTTGGTAAGTAATCTACGCGCGAGGCGGGTGGTCCTGAGTTCGAATCTTACACACCTCAAGAGAAGAGGTCTCCAGAATTTCGTTTATTTTTCGTTTCGCGATGGACCTTTAGTTCCGGGTTGTGTGATCCGAGACTAAAGGGTGGGACCTTTAGTCCCGGAACCCCGGGACTAAAAGTCCTTCCCAACCAGGATTAAAGGTCATTCGTGTAGCAGTGTTCCTTGTGGCATCTGCTCATGCACTGGCCTTGTGCTATCTTAAAAAACACTTGGGAATCTCGTAGTGCTAGAGAAGACAGCAATTAACGGCCGGATTCGATCTTTAGTCTTTAGAGGCTTCTCCCTGGTTCCCGAATCCTCCTGTTGTCCGACCACTCTCTATTAAATAAAGCAATTTAATTAGTTTATATATGAAATCTTAATTTAATTTACGCCTACACTACAACACAGGCGATCAAATCTATGTAACAAAGATAAAATTGCTAGCAAGATGGCTCGTGCAAATAACGCGGCTACTAGGCTTAATCACCATGTCGGGCCTAAGTCCCACCACTATATCGTTTATGTTATTGTTTATCAAGTGTCACATATCTCGCCAATTCGCGACAAGAGCGATTTGTTTATTTGGAGCTTACATAACAATGATCAATTTACGGTCCATTCTATGTATCTTCACATAATAAATCAAAATACACCTTTCTCTCATAAATTGATTTGGAAGTTAAAAATTCCTCTGAAAGTCAAGATTTTCCTTTGGTATCTCGAACGGGGTAATTTCAACAAAGGACAACCTAATTAAGGGGAATTGGAATGACAGTCCAAAGTGTTGTTTTGTAATTGTAACGAAATTTGATAGCCAACTCCCTAACATGTGGGATACAGAGTTGGGAGGTGTTAACCCAGGAACTATATATATAGACAGTCCTCTAGATTGTCTTGGCATGATGACAAACAAAGAAAAGATATTTAATGGTTTTGTTACAATTACAAAACAACACTTTTAACTATCTAATAGGACCAACTAAATTGTAGGATTGATGGCAAAGAACGAAGCATAGTGACTTCATAGTTCGTACTGTCAAGAAAGAGATTTCCAAATAAACTAATTTGCTAAATTTATATTGCTTAAGTGAAAATCCCCCCCCCCCCCCCTGAGAAAGCACGGTTCATGTCGTATTGGCATCTATTTAGGCCATGGTGGTTGCCAACTTTACTAAGCTTTACAAAAGAAGGAATTATAGAAGTAACTATGGTTTCATAAGACAAATATAAGAAGATGTTAGGTGGGTTAGTGGATGACCGCCATATAATGGCTTGACCGGGTCCCTTATACATATCTTTCCATTTATAGGTTTGACGCAATGTTAGCACACCATCTCGCGTATATGATAACGTACTCTATCGGAAATGCTTGTTCAGACTTTATAAAAAATATATATATATATATAAATAAAATTATTTGAAAGTTTCTAAATAATCTCAAAACATATGATGTTTGGGATAAACTAATTAGTTTATTTTAAAAATAAAGACTTGTTCATTATATATTTAAAATCGAAGGTTGTATGTCCTCAATCAAGAAAAGATGTAATTCTGGCGTAGCACTGAGTCAAACCTAACTAATTTTATAAACAAATTATCAATATTTGTGATATTAAATAAGTGTCATTATATTCTTTATATGTAACGTGTTTTCATAGTATACCTATTCCATGCATAAATTTTAATACGATGGATCCGATATACTCATTTTAATTTATGAAACGAATATAATTTATTGCCCTTTTAAGTATGTTATTCCTGGTTATCATAGTTGTTCAGCGTGCTATAGCTATCCTCATTTTGGTGGAACATCTGTTTTGTGTCGAAAGCAGTTTTTACCTACCGTTGGGTCTAGTAACAAGTAACAAACAATATAATGCAAGGTCAGGTGTGTTCTTTACACTTGGCACAAGTGCAAACTTTAACTTTATTGGAACCCAGTTCTTTTGAAAGCATGGATCTAGATTCGTCAGGCAATGCAGAGAGCTTTACATATTTTCACCCACTGTAAAACTTGTACGCTCATGTACAAGAATATAGTAGCAATAGCATGGATTGAGGGGGATACATGGGCATCTAAACAAAGGCCTAATGGAGAAATACGTACATGTGTTCTTGACTTAAGGAGAAGCATACTCTTTCATAAAAAAAATCAGGAGTTGAATAATTGTCAGTGTTAATTTGAGAGAGCTTCAGTGTTAATTTGAGAGAGTTTTAAATTTCTTCAAAAAAAAAGTTGAGAGAGTTTCTTATAAGGTTGGGTTTAAATGTATGGAACAAGAAGAACCGAAGAGGTAAAAGCAGTCTGGTTCAGATAAGCTTTATGGTCCAAATTGCTGCTATTTTGTCACGAGCTCATGCATACATAGAAGCATCACGCTTTATTCGATTCAAAGCACTCCTTGGCTATTTTAACCACTTTGTTCCAACCCAGCAGTAAGCTAGGATTCCTCTTGTCCCCTGGCCCTATTTTGGACATAGAAAATGTGTAGGCAATTCTGAATTCCGAAGCCAGTGGTATTCCTTGGATGAATTAGGGTTTCCTTCCTGGTCTTTCTTCATCTGCGTGCTGGGAGCTCTGTCTCTTTGGCATTTAACATAACTAATCTCGTCTCTAATAAAACATAAACAAGTCCTAGTGTCACCACTCATTACATCAAAACGAAGAACCCCCAATAAGCATCTTATTTTATGCCCTGCATTTGCTATGAAAATAACATGCATGTTGGCTCTAAAAAACTCAGAGAAATCCAAATGATTACCGATCAATGTGATGTTTGGATTCTTGAAGAGAACATGACGTCATTAGCATAGAAAAATGCTTGATAGGACACCCAGGTGTTTGTCCAACGGTCAGGGCATCTTTTTCTGCCTGATTGAGTTTATCATTATCATATCTGCAGAATAAGGGAATAACATATTGCGTGTGTTTTTTTTGACAGAAAACTATCTTTTTAGTTGTCTGAGTGATCATTTTCTTTTCTTTTCTTTTCTTTTCTTTTGTCTATTTATATCCGGGGCATATCAGCTATGGTATAGTGTTTTTCTCTCACAACAAATCAGCCAACAGTACTTTTCAGTCTGACTTTTGAGCAAAGTAAACAGGGCCACACACCTGGCCATTTTATTTATTTACCCCTTGCTGGCACCCAAATTCTGAACAGCTGTCGGATCTTCATCAGCATTTTCTTGCAATGGTTGGCGCTGGCTCCCCTTGGTTCTTCTACCCCTAGCCTTCAGATTCTATCATCCTTATGGGCACGTTCGGTTGCTACGGAATGATCTCTTGGGTAGATTCCTGCTGGATTGCTTTTATTAATTTGAATAAACATCGTCATCAACAGGAATGGTTCCTGGGCTCATTTCAGAACAACCGAATGAGCCCTAAATAAACAACCAAAATCCCAAATCCCTTGCAATAATGTAATGGCTAGAGAAACTCGATCTCATAGGGCAAATGGTTTTGCCGGAGCTGCAGACAGGAGAGGATGAAGATTGGTATGTGAAGTTGGCTGATTTGGGCCCAACCCAATTGGTTTGCATGGGCCATTATTGCCCATTGGCATGCATGCATGCACACAAAGAGAGGCAAAGAATACTGAATACCCAACCACACACTCAAAAGAAGACACATGTGTGGTGCACGGGCATATTTGTAGCGCCTATTTCGCTGAGGACCATGTGTAGCCACACTCCCCAATTGCCGAAGGAGCAGCAGAAGGTACTAGGACACTGCCACCGGGACCGGACAGGACGGGACAGGACAACACAACTCCGCCATCCGGCATGCACGGGAGAATACATGCAAGAGATGCCATCCGTTGCATGCAGTTGCATCATGGCATCTTGCAGCTGGGTGCATGGTCTCGTCTCGTCTCGTCTTGCTATTTGCATTGCATCCTCCGTGACCCTGTACGGCTGTACTGGGTGCCTTTTGCAGGTTGCACAGCTCTGGTAGGTATGTATAAGTTCACTACTACCCTGTTCTCTCTAATCCCTGCAGCTTGATCAAGCTCTCATGTGTCCATGGATGTCCTGTGACGGCGGCTCCAGGGTGACGTTGAACGATGCCGTCCATGATACCTAAACATATAGGTCGAGTTTCATAGCTTTAGTATAGTATATGTTTGAATTCACAAGTATCAATACTTAACTAGTAAGGGTTTCTTTGGATCTCCTCCTCTAAATTTAAAGTTTAAAGGAGCGGATCCAAATAGGTCCTAAATTACTGGTAGGAGACGGATCTTTAGTATGCTAACATGCATGTGATTGGATAGTTGGTCACCTTAGAGGTGCATGCATACCAACTCTGAATGGTAGCTGCTAAAAGATTTTTTTGGGTAAGGATGAATCTATAACCTAACATTTGCTTTTTATAAAAAGCAAGGTTTTCCTCCGTAAAAAAAACTGAATCTATAACCTAACTCAACATGTCTCCTAATCAGTAATCACTAAGATAGCACACACGTCGTAAGCAGCTTATGATTGCTGATCATAGGAACAATTAAGAATCGCAGAGGCAAACGGCAAAGTATGGAGTATGCTACTCACTAGTAATTAACAGAAGATCAAAAAGATCTAATTAATCATGGGGAAAAGGAGCTCTCTCAACTGTACACACACCTGCTGTGAACAAAAATATGCATGCATCACTGTCTCTCCACTATGGCTGTGTTCAGTTGGTGAAAATTGAGTGAAAAATTACTGTAGCATCTTTCATTGTTATTGGGCAAAAATTGTCCAACCATAGATTAACTAGGCTCAAAAGATTTGTCTCGATATTTACAGACAAACTATACAATTAGTTATCTTTTTTACCTATATTTAATGCTCCATGTATGCGTCCAAATATTCGATGTGATGGATGAAAGAGGAAATATTTTAGGTTTGCCTGGGCATATATGCCAGCACGGAAACGATGTCGAGGGCGCGCGCGCCTGCGTGAGCTGGTGAAAGACAAGCAGAGGCAGCAGCTGCATCCACAGTCGCCGAGCTGCTGCCGCTGCTCGCCTGATCATGAGCTGCTGCTGCTGCTGTCGTTGTAACTTTAACAGAGGGAAAGCAGACGGATGAGGATGACGAAGGGAGAACATTAATGAAAAGCAAATCAACACGCTGACTTTTGCTCTCAAACAGAGTAGTATAGTATAATGTAGGAGTACTCCGTACTCCTGAGAGCGCATAGCTTTTTCTCAACCAGGTGTTCAGTCTGTTTTTCACTAAGAGAAAAGATAACCAAGTGTTACAAAGGCGATACAAAAGACTCACCAGCAATATTTGGATTACCAACGAAATCCCACAGGCACAAACGAATAGCAAGAAAAACGCGAAGGAGGACCCTCCACCATAAAACCCCAACCAACTATGTCTAATACAAGAATACAACGCAATGGTATCTAGTAGTCTAGTAAAACCGTAGAGGCGACGATGCAAGCTTCCAACCTGAGAGCGCATAGCTACAGCGATAGTCAGACACGCACGCGCTGCAGATTCAATTCGCTGAGGATGCAGCTGAGAGCGCTGACCAAAGCTTAGGCCTTGTTTAATTCCCTCAATTCTCCTCCAAATTCCACTATGCAAAAAGAAGATTCCCCGTCACATCAAAATGTCGGCAAATGCATGGAGTACTAAATGTTGATGAAATCAAAAACTAATTGCACAGTTTTGTTGTATTTTGCGAGACGAACATTTTAAGCCTAGTTAGTCAAAATTTAGATAATTTTTACCAAATACAAACGAAATGCTACAGGAATTCTGATACAGTGTTTTTCTCCCCTGTTCTGTGAAATAAACGAGGGCTTAGCCGAGCCGAGCATGCTGGTGCTACTGTCGGCCTCGCTCTGAACTGCATGCATCAGATCAGAAAGCGGAGAAAAGATCGATAGCCAACCGCGGTAACGTCCGGAGCTGCGCTATATATGCAGGCGCTGCATATATAGCTACTAGAACAGCACAGACGACTCTGAATTGTTCCATGAATTCCAAGAAACAAGCCAAACCCATGCAAATTTCGATTGACAAAAAATTTGAGATTTTCACTGTACCGTAGTCCTCGTCCTCCCACTAACAGATCGAAAAGGCTGAGATCTTGGTCGGATTCCTTGTCCAGGAACGGTGAGGAGTTGGAGCACGTAGAGGACACGATGTGGTGGACTTGACTCCACACGTGACCGGAACGGGACAGGAAACGGCTCCATCTCCATCCATCCGGATTCCGACATGCCGGCATGGGCACGGCGATGCCAGCGATCCGTTGCACTTTTTATTTGCACCATCACCGCATCCGTCCAACAACAGGTCTCGATCATCATGACTCAACAAGTGAAGGGGCCGGTGCATCTTTTCCGTTACGGCCGGTCCCGCCTGCCGTTCACATGCCGCCGGCTCGCAAAGCACCTGCAGGCTGCTACAGGGATGTGAATTGAACCAACCAACCGTGAGGTATCGAGGACCTGACGCAGCAGCGTAATAATCACAAACAAATAAAAAAAATCCTATGAAATCCGTATTTTTTATGTTATACGTATAGTACTATGATAATATTACTCTAAAACATCCCCTGCGGTCACGAAACCGCCAGCAAGATTGTCGATTACAACATTGGCACAAATGATAGGATTCGTGTATAAATCTGCTAATCAGACCCAGTGATTCATACGACACAATAGATTACAGATGAAATCACGTAGCTTGATATTGGTGTCAACATTGCCAGGGATGATAGGATCGGAAGAGAAGTGATGGTGGGGACGTGACTCGTGAGGGACCACTGATTGAAGAGGGTTATCAAACCCTAAGAGCGCTCCTAAAAAAAATCAAAGGTATAGCTACTTGTTAGGAATATAGAGATACTGTGTATAAAATCTGCTAATCGGATCTAGTAATTCATAGGATACAATAGACCATAAATGATGTCATATAGCATGGCGCTGATGGCAACATTGCCAGTGATAATAGGATCAGAAGAAGTGACATTGGAGACTTGAGGTATCACTGATTGAAGAGGGTTTGTCAAACCGTAAGAGCACACCCAGAAAAATAAAAAGGTAGGGCTATTTTTTTAGGAAAATGGAGATGTGCATATCCATGCTAATCAGACCTAGTAATTCAAAGGACATAATAGATCATATATGATGTCACGTAGCTTGGTGTTGGTGGAAACGTTGTTGCTAGTGATGATATGATCAGAAGAAGTGGTTATGGGTATGTGAGGGATCACTGATTGAAAAGGGTTGTCAAACCTTAAGAGGCTAAGTGCACACCTAGAAAATGAAAGGTAGAGCTATTTGGTGCAATATTGTTTGTGCTGCCCTTGCATCCGTCTTAGAAATCAACCCAATCTAAGTAACAACAGGCTTAACCTAGTCATTAGATTAAATTGATAGCCGTGTTCCTATTCCACGCTTAAGGCATGATGGAGCCTACATATTTATATGAGGTGGAGTTTTTTAAGACAATCTAAGTGAATTTTCAACACATTTCTCTGCCAGTTTTTTTTTTGCTGAATTAGTCAATACTTGCGGCGGCCTTTTTCTCCCTCTCCTTGGCCACTGCCATTGTGCCGGCTTGTCACGAGGATCCCATTAAGCCGGTTGAATTCCAAACTCAGTTCTCAATCACGTTCCTTATCACGCCTGAGTTAGAAAAGATAATACATATGAAAAGAGCAAATATCTAGGAATGCATAGGAAATCGAGCAAATTAGCTAAATAATGAGAAAATAGAGACTCCAAGTGTCCTGAAACACTCAAGGACTAGGGCCCTGTTTATCCGGCTTATAATCCGTACTTTTGTTTTTTCAGCCGAAACAGTGTTTTTCTCTCACAACAAATCAGCCAACAGTGTTTTTCAGTCGGCTTATCAGCACAGCCGAACGGGGTCTAGGTAGTTTTGTTGCCGTGAAAATTTGATCCATGCGACACCACAATCTAGCCAAATTACACTCAACAAACTTTTTCCCAATCAAATGCAAGAGTTAATTAGTACTCCCTTTGTCGAGGAAAACATGCAATTCTAGCACAGTATCACGTTTTAGTATCTTAACTTTGATCAATTATAGATAAAAAAGTATCAATGTTTATGATATCAAATAAATATCATTAGATTAATTATAAAATATATTTTCATAATAAATTGATTTGGAGCTATAAATATGAATACTATTCACTATAAACTTGGTCAAACGTGAACTACTTCTTCTGACACGCAACACATAGTTGCATGTTTTTACGGACAAAGGAAGTACATCTCTGAGGTTTAAATTTACCCCGCTCCAATACATTTACCCCCCGTTCCAAATCACAGCTATCTTGTGAACCGTTTACATTTAGTCATAATGTGCTCTAGAATTCCTAGAATCCGAATTCAGGACTCCCATGTTTCTTGAGAAAACTGGTATCAGCACCCATGCTATTCATGGGCTACGTACCGGGCCAGCAGGCAGCCGTGTTGCCTCTCACTGTTCATCTCATATGCATGGGCTGGTGGCAGCAATGGCAGGCGCGCGGGGGGCCGCCCGCCGGGAGGCACGGCCGCAGGGCTCACGTACACGGTACACCAACCGCACGCCGCTCCGGAGCCCCGGCCCGGCCGGCGGGAAGCCGAGATTCCAGGAACGCTGCGCGGCGCGCGGTGCCGCTGGCCGCTGCCATTCACGAGTCTGCCGTCGTACGCGGCCGCACTGTTACCCGATGTGGTCTGCGGCGAGGGCCTTGTTTAGTTGCTAAAATTTTTGGCAAAATGTAACTGTAGTATTTTCGTTGTTATTTAGCAATTAGTGTCCAATCATGGTCTAATTAGGCTTAAAAGATTCGTCTCGTACATTTCGTCTAAACTGTGTAATTGGTTTTATTTTTTATCTATATTTAATGCTTCATGCATTCGTCTAAAGATTCGATGTGACGGGAAATCTACTGTTCTTTTGCAAAATTTTCTGGATCTAAACTGGCCTACGTACGGCGCTACAACCCTCGCCGCAGTCCGAGCTCTCACGTCGCCCGTCATTTCAGCCGTCTCTTCAGCTCCCCAACACCCGCACAGTCTGACCGCCAAGTCGCCGGCCAGACCTGCAGCCGTGGCCTGTGGGCTGGCAACGTAGCAAAGCAAAGGCCACATGCACAGCGCGCCGCACAGCGCCAAGAAATGGCTTCATTCGCCAATGGCTTCATCATCACTGCTTTGATCTGCTCCGTAGAAACCATGGCGAAAAGCTCATGTTCACGCACATGGCGGCACGTCGTCGCGGCCGGCCGGCGAGAGGCTAGTTTTTTTTTTAATTGAGGGAAAGCTAGGCCGTGTTTAGTTCCGCCGATTCGGCGTTCGCCGAAATACTGTGCAGCACTGTGCAGCACTGTAGCATTTTGTTTTTATTTGGTAATAATTGTCCAAAAATTGACTAATTAGGCTTAAAACGTTCGTCTCGCAAAGTACAACAAAACTGTGCAATTAGTTTTTGATTTCATCTCCATTTTGTACTCCATGCATGTACCGACATTTTGATATGATGGGAATCTTCTTTTTGCATAGTGAAATTTGAGAGGTAAATTTGGTATCTAAACAAGGCCCTAGCTGTGGCTGTGAATGAGCGCATGTGTGTTTGGGCCTTTCGGGGTACGGGAAGGGACAAGATTTCCAAGGAGAGCTAGCCACGGACCCATGGTCGGTGGGCCGCCGTGCTTTGTTGGTTGCTGCACTGCACTCACACGCACAACTACTCCCTCGGTCAAAAAAAAAGAGAGAGACTATAGATTTGTACACGTTAAACTAGCTTAACTTTGGCTAAATGTTCTCAAAAAAATCTTTAACTAATTAATTTAATAATACTTATTGTGTGTCATAAATATTAGTAATATTTTTATAATTTTAATCAAATTTTAAGTTGTTTGATCTCTCGAAAAAAATAAGAATTGCATTTTTTATGGATGAAGAGAGTACAAGATGGGAATTGGAGGGAGGAGCTTTAGGGTAGAGCTCCATCTTATTCTGATTCTCTATGAAAGCTCATTCTTTGAGAGAAGTGATTCTGTGGCTGAAAGTGATTCTCTTTACTTCTTTAGCATAAACTCTTGAAATCGTGACGGAGAATCACTCCACAAAATCAGGAGAAGCTACTTTTTTCAGCTCTCAGCCTCCTAGTTCATTTCAGAGAATCATTTCGTGGAATCAGCAGAAAATCACTTCTTTCTAAAAAAAACTATTTGGCAGAGCCCCTGCTGGATTCCGCAGAGAATCAGCTCTGAGAGCTCTGTCAAACGGGGCCTTCGTGCTCCATCTATGGTTAGATGTAGGATTGGTCGCCGAAAGTGCGGTAGCTCGATTGGTACCTAGAGCACTCCCTCCCTTGTGCATGCTACCTGTTGACAACAAAAAATGTTTATTTTGTGAAGTTGTCAAAATGTGTAACGGTCTTCATCATTGCGTTCCTCTCGTCGAGGTGGTTAGAAAACATATATGGAACATCCAATTTAGAGTCCAGATGAGAGAGTTATGCCTCCGAGAAAATATATGAACTACCAGTACTACCGGTCCGAGATCACCAGTACTACCGGTCTGAGAAGGTTTGACGCAGATATGAACTACCGGTATTACCGGTCTGAGACCGGTACTACTGATGGATGGTGGTAGGTGGCGCAGTTTGACGTGAAAATGAACTACCGGTACTACCGGTCCTTGACCGGTACTACCGGTGGAGCCTGACCGGAAGTATCGGTAGGTGTTTATTCTGAATCTGACTTTTAGATCTTGAACCGATTTGTTTCTAAATCGGTTTTTGGACGTGAGAAACTTAGAAAATAAGCCTTGGAGAGGTTTCCTACTGAGATAATACCACTCTCCTCTATATATATGAGAGGATCATGGCCGATTGAGTTCCCATCTATCCAATCGTCATACAAACAAATCAATCTACTCCTTTTATCCCTTTTCTCTTCTCCTTCAACCTCCATGCTATTCATCCCTTGATCCACGACCAAGGATGACGTTCTAGGCTTGCCGGCCAACCTAGGGCAACCCGACGACGTCTTTGCCCTGAAGGGGTCCCTCCCAGGCGAGAGTTTCGACGATTTCTTTGCTAGCTTGCCTGAAAACTAGTCGGTTCTTCATCACGTAAGTGCGATTGGTTATCCTTTGGTAGTTTGCTTATAAACCTCTTCGTGCTTTACCACAAAAGAGTGATATCTTGCTACGTTCTCCGGTCCGTAGCGGCCCGAGCATCCAATGCCCTTTCTGGTGTGTGATTCAGACCACATCCGACGTCAACACACTTTTTATGTTGACAACCAAAAATGTCCATTTTATGAAGTTATCAAAATATGTAACGGTCTTCATAATTGCGTTCCTCTCATCGAGGTGGTCAAAAAATATATATGGAACGTCCAATTTGGAGTCCGAATGAGAGAGTTATGCCTCCGAGAAAATGTATGAACTACCGGTACTACCGGTCCGAGATCACTGGTACTACCGGTCCGAGAAGGTTTGACACAGATATGAACTACCGGTACTACCGGTCCGAGACCGGTACTACCGATGGATGGTAGTAGGTGGCGAAGTTTGGCAAGAAAATGAACTACCGGTACTACCGGTCCTTGACCAATACTACCGGTAGGGACCGGTACTATTGGTGGAGGCTGACCGGAAGTACCGGTAGGTGTTTATTCCGAATCTGACTTTCAGATCTCGAACCGATTTGTTTCTAGATCCATTTTTGGATGTGAAAAACTTAGAAAATAAGCCTTGGAGAGGTTTCCTACTGGGATAAGACCACCCCCTCTATATATATCAGAGGATCATGGCCGATTGAGTTCCCATCTATCCAATCATCATACAAACAAATCAATCTACTCCTTTTATCCCTTTTCTCTTCTCCTTCAACCTCCATATTGTTCATCCCTTGATCAACGACCAAGGATAATGTCCTAGGCTTGCCGGCCAATCTAGGGCAACCCGACGATGTCCTTTCCCTCACGAGGTCCCTTCCGGGCGAGAGCTTCGACCGTTTCTTTGCTAGTTTGCCTAAAAACTAGCCGGTTTTTCGTCATGTAAGCGTGATTGGTTATCCTTTGGTGGTTTGCTTGTAAACCTCTCCGTGCTTCACCATGAAAGAGTGATATCTTGCTACGTTCTCTGGTCCGTGGCGGCCTGAGCGTCCAATGCCCTTGCTGGTGTGTGACTCGAACCACATTTGACGTCAACACACTTTTTAGCGACTCCGCTAGGGAAGAAGATTGCTTTGGCTTCATTTTTCGTTGCCGAATCTCTTTGCCCTATCCCTATTCTTCGTTGATCTATCTTTTTGTGGTTGCCATTACCGTCCAATCTGGCCCTAAAAGGCCAATTGCATCTGGTTTTGACCTGGTGTGATCTAGGTTGCTATTTTGCAACGTGTCATGTTGTTCATTGGAGATTTCATCAAGGCGGTCGAGTGCAAAACCATGAAATACTAAGGGGATTCATCACAATACTACTACAATTATCCCGAGGTACAACTTGCAAATGCATCTAATGGTTATAGTAATTATTTTGCAAGTGATATAAATTCTCATGTTGGTGTTGCTAGCTATGATAATCCTAGATATGTTGCATCAACTAATACTTTTGATGAATATTATGACCAAGAGCCGATGTGTGCTAAAAATTCATTGAGCTATAATTCTTCTAGCAACATACAACATGTAAATCCATATTCATAGGCTATAAGCTCACATTATGTGGTTCCACCACAAGACATGCCGATGAATGAGAGAGTTGGCTATGATGATGTTAATTACTTAGCCAATTACTCTCCGAATTTAGCACCCTATGCTAATGCTCATATTAACAATTCGCCTTTATGTGTAGCTCAAAGCTCAAGCTGAATCTATGAAATTTCAGCAAGGTGTGCTAATGTTAATACTCAAAATTCGGCTTCACGTGTAGCTCAAAGCTCAAGCCGAATTGATGAGAGGTAGATAAGTGGCAATACTCATAATTCGGCTTCAAGTTTTACTACTAATTATAGCCGAATCAATGAGAATTCAGAAAGGAGCATGAAAGCTATTGCATATGATTCAGCTAAGCATAATTTTCTTAAAACAAGCCGAATCGATGAAGATTTAGCCCACACTAGAAATCCATATGGCTCCTTTAAATGGAACGTGCCCGCATATCATAGACCGTATCCATTACATATTGATTACTTGAAAACTCCTGATGGTTGGTGGATACCTGTTTTTTATGAGTTTAGTGGTGAAGATGATAAGATCGTTGTGGAACACATTTATGTATATATCTCACAATTAGGTTTTGCTGGTAAAGAAGATTATATGAGAATACGTATTTTTTCTTTATCCCTTACCAGTATTGTCTTTGCATGGTTTACATCTTTGTCCTGGTGCACTATTGATTTATGGTCTCAATTAGAGGAGAAATTCTATAATTTTTTTGGAAAGACCAATGAGAAAAAGTCAATCACAATTGAAACCTTGGCTAAAGCAGGATTGTTAGACCCTCAAAAGGCAAGTTTGACTATAGAAAAATATGGAAAGAGTCAGAAATCAGCTAGATTTGACTTTTTAGGAGCTAAAGGGCTCATGTACTTATCTAGTGACTATTATGTCATTAGTGAAGATCAAATTCCTGCAAAAAAGAATGAAGCACTGCCTGCTTGCTCAAAGTCGGCTAAGCCGACTTCTCAGTCGGCTAGGCCGACTGCCCATGCAGCCTACCCCGAGTCAGCTAGGCCAACCATCGAGTCAGCTAGACCGACTACCCATGTTGCTTCACATGAGTCGGCTAGGCCAACACTTACGCCAGTTAAGCCGTCTGCCTCTACTGCTAGTGCCCAGATTGGCCTAGCCGACTCCTAGTCGGCTAAGCCGATTTCTTTGGTTCCTGCAACTGCCAATGCATCTCTAGATGATTCGACACTTGTTGATCATTCCTCAGAGATAAAGAATCACATTATTGAAATCAAGGATATACATTTCTCTGACATGATCAACAAGGTACAAAACACAAATATTTTGCTTAAATTTCAATCCGGTCACACTATTTCAATTTCTGCATCTATTAAAGATATCCTTGGAAGTAGTTGTAATAGACCGATTGATAATGATAATTTATTTGTTAATAACAAAATAAATTCAGATTCTATCGGCCAACACATTCTGCCATATGGCAAGACCGATAATTCTAGTTTGTCAAAGCCAAGGCCTTTAAAGAGAAATTGTAAAGTTGTGGCTGAATGGATTGATAATAAATATGGTCCTTTCGTTTGCCTAGCTTTGAAGCCGACTCCATAAAAGAATCGGCTTAATAAATTAAAATATAGCTTTGACTTACTTTTTATGATCATGTCTTTGATATCTTGCTCAAAAATAATTTTATTAGAATCATTGATCACAATATTTTGCCGTCAATTCAAAGCCTAGAAGAGCTTACATAATGCAAGTGGCATAATTCGTTTGATCATAATACTTGTGATTGCAATATGTTTCGTCGTGTGATCCAATCGGCCATTGATAAAGGCCGATTAAAATTTTCTGAAGCTCAACAGATGGACCAATTGGATTTAATTGGTTTTGATGGCAAATAGGTTTCGAATCGGCTTGCATTATTAGCTGATTCACCAAAAGCTCTTATGATGGCTAAGAATCAAGTAATGAAACCCACAGATCAAGAAAGTCATCTAGGAGAGTCAATTGCTACTGCTGCTGCTAAGTCGGCTCAGCCACCCTTAGGAATGGCTAAGCCGACCCCTGCTGTCTTTGAGACGGCTAAGCCGACCCAGTGGTCGGCTAAGCCATCTAGAGAGGCTGCTGTTGCTCTACCAGAGGTAGAGTCAGCTAGGCCGGCCTAGGAGGCAACTAAGACGACCCTGTTTCCTCTAGAGGTGCCAGAGATGGATAAGCCATCCCAAGATACAGATAAGCCGCTTAGAGCACCCCTTGTTGCACAGGAGAAAGATGTGGAGCCCTCAAGTGATGACAAGATTGTTGTCCATCAATTGCAAGTTAAAGATATTTTAGTGGATGACAATGTCACTGCAATTTCAGAAGATACTAGGGGCATGTGAAATCTTTCTGACTAGAGCAAAAGCCGATTGACTCCATTGAGCAAGGGGAATCAACTGAGAATCCTCCTTTGGAACATGTTTGTCAAGATGAAAAGAAGGGGGAGGATGCTCATAAAGCTAATGGAGGTAAGGGTCATGGCAAACAAAGGACTAAAAGGCCAGAGCTTAGCTTCGAGGAACTTCTAGCTAAATATAAAAAGATAGGGGAACCAAATATTACCAACCGATCAAAGAAAGTCCAATCATCAAAATTATCTCTAAAGCACAAATCTCAAGAGTGGAATTGGCAAGGAGATAGATCTCACGCAGCAGCAACATATTCTCCTTTTGAGCAGCCAATTCCCATGTCAAATGGATCACAATCCATATATTTTCATCTTTATTCATCTTGGGGCTGGTTTGATCAAGAGGCACATATTTCACCATATTTCAGGCCACAATATGTAGAATATACAGCTCCTAGACATTCAGAGAGATCATCATCTTGTAAAGACCGTTTTGATCAAAATTAGTCTGGAGCTCAACCTAAGAAGAAAGTGGTAAAGCAAGTTTACCGTGTGAAGTATGATCGCCGAAAGAAGAAAAGTTCAGATCTGAATTCAATTATTGAAAAGCCGATTACAATACTGAAAATTTCGGCTATTGATGGCAAAGAAGTGGGAAAATCATCTATTAATATTCTAGGTGCCAAATCTGAACAAAAGAAGGTGAGAGTGCCCAAAGTCAAGAATGATTTGTCGCTGTCCAAAACAGAAATAAAACCAATATGCTCAATCGGTTTATCAAAGTGGGAAGAAAAGAAGTTACAAAAGCTTAGTGCAGAGAAGCTGAAAGAAAATGGCTTAGCGTGGATTCATAAACGAGGAATTCAAGCTCAGAAGGATGATGCTCAAGCAAGTGCTACAACAAAGGCAAAGGAGAGAAGAAGGTTTAAGAAACAATTGCCAAGTTGGAGATTTGCACCAATCAAAATCATTGGTTATGGCATCATCCATACTCTCTGCCTATGCCTATATGAAATTCATCCCCTGGTATGCATGGTTATCCCTCAGTTTCTTATTTTGATCCATGGTATGGATCTGCATGTTTTGGAGGGTTACCAAATTATTTTGCTTATCAATGATCAAGAGCCGAAATATTTATTTTGGTTATGCATGCTCTTGTGGATGAATTCATATGGCCGATATTTTGATATCGCCCTTAGTGTAAAAATATAGAGTGCTTGTGACCATCATGCTATTAGAAAGCCCCCATAAAATTTACTTTGATGGCTTTCAAACCCAGAGGGCATGACATATGTATTTTGATTTACTTCATGGATGTGACAATATGATTAATCGGCTTGCATATAAGGCCACGGTGTTGGCATGATAATTATTTCTCACAATGGTGCTATTAGAGACATCAAGCCGATTAAAAATTATATTTACACCAAAATTCAAACCGGATGTGATTTTCTTATTCGGCTTGATCATATTGCAATCCATGAGGTATGGCATGTTGAAGCCTGTGGTGATTCTTTGCTGGTGGAACAAGTTGCTAGTGAATTTCAATGCTTAGAAGAGTCACTAAAAGTTTGTCTTGATGCTTGCCTTGATATCATTGGTTCTTTTACCGAATTTCAAATTCGGCATATTCCAAGGCATGAAAATCAAAAGGCCAACATGTTAGCGCAACAGGCATTTGGCTATGACGTCGGTGGGCGTAATTTTCATGTTCAAGAATAGTCGATGCATAAAGGTTTAGAATTTTCTGGTTCGACCAAGCCGACTGACCAAGTCGGCCCTCCTTGCTGCAGCCAAGTCAGATGAGCCGACTGCTATAGCCGACTAGGCCAACTCCCCCTAGTCAGCTAAGCCGACTACCCCTGTCGGCTCAATTGACTCCCCTATGACCAGCACGGTCAATGAGCATGACAAGCTCTCAAATCGGCCTGGCAAAACTTCTAGTGATGTTGGGACCAATTTGTATGATTGGAGGACTCCTTTATTAATATATCTACGTGATCCAAGTGCTAAAGTTGATAAAAGTGTTCGGCAAAGTGCTTTTCAAGTATGTGTTCACAATGATGAGCTTTATCGAAGGACCGCCGAAGAGTTGCTGCTAAAGTGCTTGGGATCTGATCAAGCAAGAGTGGCTATGGGAGAAGTCCATGAAGGTATTTTTGGTATGCATCTATCGACCCTGAAGATGAAGTGGTTATTGCGTAGAGCTGATTTCTATTGGTCTACTATGATGGCCGACTGTTTTCGATACTACAAAGGTTGTGAAAAGTGCCAAAGGTTTGGGAATATTCTGTTGGTGCCTGCTGCTATGCTTCATCCTATTATCAAGCCATCGCTTTTTCATGGTTGGGGGCTAGACTTCATTGGCCAAATACATCCCCCATTTTCCAAGGGACATCACTTTGTGTTGGTTGCTACAGATTATTTTACTAAGTGGACCGAAGCTGTTCCTTTGAAGAATATGACACATAAGGAGGTTATTGAGTTCATCACTGAGTATATCATTCATAGATTTGACATACCCCAAACATTAACTACAGATCAAGGGACATCATTTATGTCTAAGGAAGTGAGAGACTTTGCCGAATTATATAAGATCAAGTTGTTCAAATCATCTCCATATTATGCTCAAGCTAATGGCCAAGCTGAGTCTAGTAATAAGACTTTGATCAAGCTTATCAAGAAGAAAATTAAGGAGAATCCAAGAAGGTGACATGAAGTATTATCTAAAGCTCTGTGGGCACATCGCATTTCAAGGCATGGTGCTACAAAAGTTACTCCTTTTGAGCTAGTATATAGTCAAGAGGCCGTGTTGCCCGTCGAAGTGAATTTGGATGCATATAGGCTTGCTAAACAAAATGATCTATCAGCTGTTGTGTATCATGATCTAATGATAGATAATATTGATGAGGTGATTGATGTGAGATTAAAGGCTCTCAAGAAAATAGAGAAAGACAAAGCTCGAGTTGCCAAGGCATATAACAAGAAAGTCAAAAACAAATCATTCCAAGTGGGTGAACTAGTATGGAAAACCATATTACCTATTGGGACAAAGAGCAATCAGTTTGGCAAGTGGTCACCAAATTGGGATGGTCCTTATAAAGTGATCAAAGTCATGAGCGGTAATTCTTATTTGCTAGAGACATTGCAAGGTGAACGTCTCAAAGTAGCATTCAACGGGAGATACTTGAAAAAGTATTTTCCAAGTGTTTGGCAAGAAGCCTAAGTGCTCTCCAAACAATGGCCGATACATGTATCGTCCTTAGAACAAAAATAGCCGATGTATACATCGCCCTTAGTCACCATGCAGCCGATGAGATGGGTATCGTTGTTGTTTGGTTTAATTATGTTTGTTTGATCAATTGTTTTCAGGTTCATGTATCATAAACCTGAAAACAGGGGGCATATGTTGACAACCAAAAATGTCCATTTTGTGAAGTTGTCAAAATGTGTAACGGTCTTCATCACTGCGTTCCTCTTGTCAAGGTGGTCAAAAAAAAATATATGGAACGTCCAATTTGGAGTCCGGATGAGAGAGTTATGCCTCCGAGAAAATGTATGAACTACCGGTACTACCGGTCCTAGGTCACCAGTACTACTGGTCCGAGAAGGTTTGGCGTAGATATGAACTACCAGTATTACCGGTCCGAGACCGGTACTACCGATGGATGGTGGTAGGTGGCGCAGTTTGGCGTGAAAATAAACTACCAGTACTACCGGTGGAGCCTGACCGGAAATACCGGTAGGTGTTTATTCCGAATCTGACTTTCAGATCTCGAACCGATTTGTTTCTAGATCAGTTTTGGGATGTGGGAAACTTAGAAAATAAGCCTTGGAGAGGTTTCCTACTGGGATAAGACCACCCCCTCTATATATATGAGAGGATCATGGCCGATTGAGTTCCCATCTATCCAATCGTCATACAAACAAATCAATCTACTCCTTTTATCCCTTTTCTCTTCTCCTTCAACCTCCATGTTGTTTATCCCTTGATCCACGACCAAGGATGACGTCCTAGGCTTGCCGGCCAACTTAGGGCAACCCGACGACGTCCTTGCCCTGACGAGGTCCCTCCCGGGCGAGAACTTCGACGGTTTCTTTGCTAGTTTGCCTAAAAACTAGCCGCTTCTTCGTCACGTAAGCGCGATTGGTTATCCTTCGGTGGTTTGCTTGTAAACCTCTTCGTGCTTCACCACGAAAGAGTGATATCTTGCTGCGTTCTCTGGTCCGTAGCGGCCCGGGCGTCCAATGCCCAAGTTGTCAAAACTATCTTTTCGGATCATTTAGAAAAAAAATGATCCGAAGATCTATCTTTCAATTAGAGTAGAAGAGAAAAAAAATAGAGTTCAATCGTGGCAGCTGCATAGATGCTCAAAGGCCGCCATAGCAAGGGCAACAGGCGAACAGCTCCCTAGATTTCGAACCGTAGCTCTTTTAAGTTTTTATATCAGTCATTTTTTTCGAGTTGATCAAGTTTATGGCAATGGCTTAGGCCAGAATCATCGAAGACATGTAAGCATTAACTATTAATGTTGAATATCTACAACTAATTAAAATTACTTATATTAATTTGCACATTTTTATTCCTTCATTTTCAAACAAAATAGGTATATAGATACTCTATAATATCCTTCCACTTTTGCTAAACTTATCAATACAATGATCGATACTACTGTCCGCTCCAAAAAGAGAAAGTTGTCCTATGTTTGGAGTAACTCAAACTTTCTTAAGTTTAACTAAATCTATTGAAAATATTATCAACATTTATATCTCAATATAGGTTTATTATTAAAATATATTTCATTATTTATCTAATGGTACTTATTACATAATATAATATTAGTATTTTTTTTATATATTTCATCAGAGCTGAAACTGATTGACTACTTAAAAAGTGAGAATGCCATTCTTTTTTTTTTGTACAAAGAGAGTATTCGCTTTCCATTCCTATCAACAGTTTCTCCCCTTTGCATGATACCCCCTCCATTCAGAAATGATAAGTATATTTTGTTCAAGGAAAACTCACTGTAAAGTTTGACCAACAATTTTAGCCAAATTATATGAAAGATTTGTGTTGATAGCACCTCCAAGATAATATTGATTTTTTTACAAATGATGATATATTGTCAGAGAAATTAAAAGTCAAAATCTATCTTGTTTGACTTTCTTCCTGGTCAAAATACACTTATCACTTCTGGGGTGTACTTCTAGTATCTTCAACATGCATTTAGTTGAACCATTAGCTCAAGGTATGACGGCTATTGTTACAGCTCATGTCTCATGACTATCATTAAATATTGATTTTTCAAATTTTAATCTTATTAGTTGCTATAGTTATCTTTAAATTAAGTTGAAACTCTTCTTATTATTGTATCTTTTATTACTTATGGTCTTTTATTTTATTATAAGGATCTTAGATCATTGAATAGACTCTTAAGTGTTACGAGAACATAAATAGTTTTAATCATGCACCATATTACTCAATATCGGCCTATCAGGTACGTAGAGCTTGAAGATCTACCAATGTGGTAGTGATGCCGACCTTAAGATGATATTAATATTTGAGCCTTATAACCATTATTTACTCCGAAATAATCTCAAGGACCATATAGGTATAGCCACCTTTGATCTGCATTAACTTTCTCCACTTCTCAAGATATTTGAATTTTCTTATCAAATAATTATATGTATAGCAATATTTTTATTATAAAAGACAAAAAAAATACAATTATTATCAATATAGATGTGTCAAATTTCAGGCAAAATGTATAAATTTATCTAAAATAACAATTTATACAAAATTATTTGCCATGGATTTTTTTTGCGAAAGAAAATTTGCCATGGATATTAGTATAACTTTGAACAATCTGTTTGTATTATTATATAGGATCATTAAGGAAATATTTTCATGATTGCTGAAACATAATATATATATTTATGGCTCATGCATGTATGTATACTTGATTTGCATAATAGCACAACATGTTAGTTTTCTGTGATACTTTTAAATATATTAATATATTAATATCAATAGAAGTTGGTGAAAGGGTTCTTTGGATAACTAGAGGGGAGTTGGGGTGGGGTTTGAATAGGCTAATTGATTTTTTTTACAAACCACAACCTAGGCTAACTTGTTCACAACAAAGGAGGTCCAGATAAGCCTAGGGTGAGCACTACTATACAATTCTAGTATTAAATAAAGTGATTAAGCTGTCACTAGAATTGATAAACTATCTAGGTAAGTACTCTAGGACGACAAGTCCTACTATCTCTATTTCTATGAATTGAAGGAGCATAATAAAAATCTCAAGTGGAGAGTGTTGAATACCACATTAGGGAGATATAACAAGATATATCCCATGGTTCACTAACTTGACTTGCTGGACACCTACGTCCACGTTGAGGCAAAGCTCAATAATCACCACCACCTCTCTATCAAGACTCAACCCGCAAGTCTTAAGGATGATGTGCTCACAGCTCGCCCTGGGCGTTCGGTCTGACCGAACCGATCGGTCTCGGTCTTCGATTATTTCAAAAGTTCGGTCATCTAAAAACAGAGACCGATCGGTTAGTTTCAAAACTCAAGACCGAGCAAGTTCGGTCTCGGTTAGTTCGGTTCGGTCTCGGTCGTGACCGAACTAACTGAACTTCACAAAACATCTACTAAGTAGTATAATTTGTAGCAAAATTTAGCAAAACTTTTTCTATTTCATGGCAAAAATAACAATAACATATAGATTAAATAAAGTGATAAGAGTAATGATTGATATAAACCCACTAGAATAAATATTATATCACTAAAAATAGTCCAAAGTACACATTACATCAACAAAATTCAAATGTTCGGTTAATTCGGCCAGTTCGGTTACCCGAGACCTATGACCGAACTAACCGTACAAAGTGTAACACCCTAAAAATTTGAAAAGAAGAAAAATAGGAAAAATATGATTTTTGTATATTTTTGTGAGCATGAAAATTTAGAATGATAATAATTTTTATAAATTTAAAATTTAATATAAGGGTAGGAACATGATTGAGCATTCATGCTGTTGCATTTGGGATTTTGTGATGAGTGCTTTAAATCAAATTCAATTTGGATTTGAAAATTCTTTGAAATTTGGCTTTGAAAAGATTGAAAAAGAAAAAGAGAAAGGGAATTTTCCTCTTCGGGCCGAAACCTTCCCGCAGCCCAATGCTCGGCCTGCAGCGGTGGCCCACTCTTTCTTCCCCCGCGCCCGCCTCCGGATTCCCTGGGCCGAGCCCAAGTTGCGGCCTGTCGGCCCGTCATCGCGCGCGCGCCTGCGTTCCGCACCGAGCCACTAACCGTGTCGCTGACGCGTTGGTCCCACCGGTCAGTGTCCGTTCTCCCCTTTCCTTTCTTCTTCCTCCGGCTTCGCACCGCCTTCCTCTCTCTCTCTCCGATTCGGTGAATCGAATCCGCCGCAAATCTTCGCCCTTTCCATGTATACCGACGCCTTCGGGCTATAAAAACGGAGCCCCCGCACGATTCCGCCCCATCCCAACCCTTTTGGAGCAGCCAAAACCGCCTAGCGCCGCCACCGTGAGCACCACCGCCTCCACCGTCCGCCACCGCGAGCTAGCCGCCGCCTTCCGGTCATCCTCCGGTCCCATCTTCGCGCGGGGTGAGTTCGTCATGCTTCGGTCTTCCTCCCTGTACTTTCCGCTTGTTGAATGGAGGCCGGGAGCGCCGTTTTCATCAAACGCCGGCGAGTTCGCCCGGTTCCGGCCATGGCGCCGCCGCGGAGACTGCCGTCGCGGCCCTGTTCCGGCCGGAGCGCCGCCGGCCGTTTTTTCTCTCTCCCCCGATTAGATCTAGGCCGTTCGTTTTGAATCCGACGATCGAAAATCAAAGATACCGGTTCGGCTGTAACATTTGCTAAAGAGTCCCTGTAAGATTTAAGTTGTAAACCCGCAGTCCAAAACGTATTATCCCGCGTTCGTTTTGATCTGTTGAAAGCGTATTTCGTCTCGGTAATTGAAAAATACGTTTTCTGATATTTACAGTTTTGCCACTGAGTTTGTTTTAGTTATAAATTATCCGTTTTAACTCCGATTTGACCCGTTTAAATTGCGTTAGATTCGTATTTGCGAGCTCTACATGATGATAGAACTGTACAGTAGGTTTGAGATAATTTATTTTCAAGTTTATATTAAAATAATTATTTATCTATAGGAAATCTTAGAAAACTCATAACTTTTACGTTTTAAATCCAAATTTAGTGATCTTTATGTCTATGTGATCGTAGTAACGTGTAGAAGAGTTTTACAAACTTGTTATACTGTTAGTGTTACTGTTGGTTAGGTTTTCTATCTTTAAGTTCCGATGTGAGATTTAATCTATTACTTTAATAAAGTAGATCTTGTTTAAATCATATCTTCTACGTTTTAGATCCGTTTTAGCTCATTCGAGTTGCGTTAGATTCATAGCAACGAGATCTACGCGTTAGTGACAGTATTTACCATATTATTAATTCTGAAATTTTATTGTTTAAATCATATCTTGATTAATAATTATGCAACTGGGTTTTGTAAATAAAATATGATTTGTTTTACTTTAGTTTTATAATTTGAATCTAAATTTGACTTAATTCCGTATATAGTATTTATAAAATATTTTATATATGTTATTATATAATTAAAACTCATGAAGCTAATAGTTTTTATATTTTCTCCTATGAGCAAATCTTTCGGTAGATGTATCTTTTCAACCGTAGCTCTGATTAGTGTGCTTTTCGCGTCTGTGTGTTCGTAGTGATGCGTAGAATCGTGTTTCAAACTCTTTTATTTATTTTTGTATGATTGGTGTACTGTTCTAATATAGATCTATTGTTTGCTTCGTGTATGATTGCTCGATGTGTGTGTGATGATTTATTGATCAAGTCCAGTCGGTGAGATATACGTGGTTATCAAGAAGAAGAAGAAGAACGTTGAAGATTAAAGCTTACCGAAGGATCGATGTTTAAGGCAAGTATAGCATGGGATCATCCTTGTTTCCTATTCACCTTTAATATACTTAATTCATGTGCATGTGTCTACCTTGTTACCATTAAGGATATCCTAGTTTTTGTATCTTGTACCTTGACACCCATGGGACATTGCATTGGGTAGTATTTATGCTAGTGCTCAAGATAAATAACTATGATCTGTAACTTGACTAATGGTATATGCAATAAACGTTTAAATGATGCTTTAAAGCAATATGGCTCAAGAGGGCTAGAGCATATTTGGTTGTTTTCATGGTGCTCTAGTTTCTCTCCATAAGGACTTATCTGTAAGCGAACATCCGGGACTTACAGTACAACTGTGGGGGCTATATGGCTCTGTCTTTAGTTCAGTATGAGGACTTTTTCTAGCTTGTTAGAGGTTACCCTTGTGGCGCAAATGGGGTGAAGCAGACTGTGGATCCATGCGTGGTGTATCACACGGACTGACTTCGGAAACCTAGCGGCCCTAACTTGTTAGACGAACCTTTGAAAGACTTCATAGTGAACCCTGCCGACCTTCC
This sequence comes from Saccharum hybrid cultivar R570, assembly GCA_038087645.1. Taxonomy (NCBI): domain Eukaryota; kingdom Viridiplantae; phylum Streptophyta; class Magnoliopsida; order Poales; family Poaceae; genus Saccharum; species Saccharum hybrid cultivar. Next base: position 3,361,703 of record JAQSUU010000088.1, read on the forward strand.
TTGGAAGTGGGTCAAGAGATTAGCTACCTCGGGCGAAAGGGTAAATCACGACTCACAGTGAAAGTGTACAACCTCTGCAGAGTGTAAAACTGTTATAACAGCCGTGCTCACGGTCACGAGTGGCCTTGGACCCTTACAGAATAAATGATGAACACTGATGATAATGATAATACTGATGATATTGATGCTCACTAATGATTATTGTTTCTTGCTATACATTATTCTCGTTTACATGATCATGAGGTTATTTGGGATTTTGGTAAACTTGTTGCTACTCAATTGCTAAAAGATGACTCACTAAAAGCTATTGCAGTAAACCCGTGTCAAACCTTTTGAGCCTCATGAACCCCATGTTATATTTGTTGAGTTCGACATGGACTCACTCTTGCTATCTCCCCACATCTCAGGAAGGGTACCAGACTGTTAGATTCTGGAATTGTTAGGCTTGTGATCAACCAGTTAGTTTGATCCTGGAGTGAAGGTTGCACCCGGTGTTCGGAGTTGTCTTTCCGCTGTGTTGCTCTTTAAGGTATATTTTATACTATTGTGTTATGTATATTAAGCATTTGTCTCTTGATATTACACTTATCTGTGGCTATATGTGAGAGTTATCTTCTTTATTTCACATATGGTGTATGTCTGGTTTTGTCCTTAAAACCGGGTGTGACAGATTGGTATCGGAGCAATGCTGACTGTAGGACGCAAGCCTAGTTAGAACTGGACGTTTAGCATGTTCTCATTGTTGCTTATTTCTTGCTTCTCTTTAACTTTGTTATTTTCTCAAAGTTATGCTTAATTCTATCCCCGTTCTGTTATAAAAACCTTGTCTCTATTTTGAACCTTTTCTCCTTGTCTATTAGACGGCTCGTGACGAGAAGACTGTGGATTTCAGAGGTTAAGAGGACTGAATTGTGTCGCTCTTGCTCACTTTTGACAAGAAACCATTAGCGATGCAAAACCAATTACTAGAAGAAATGGCTCAACATGGGAATTCTCAACGATGCTTATCTCAAGGTCAAGCCAACATATCCAAGGGGTCAGAGAAGATACAAGTAGCAGAAGTTTAGAAGAATATGAAATCCAATAAAGATGTTGATAGTAAGGCATTTGGAGAGCAGGAACAATGTCACTGCTGTAAGCATTATGGTTTTCCCTGTCTTCGAAATGAGTCTAATAAGGGGAAAGTCAAGGTGGATCCAATTTTTGAGATCAACATGGACAAGAAGAGAAAGGCAATCTCATTAGAACCACTAGTGGAAAGCAATGAGCAAGCGAGTTCTACTACATTGTCACATGCAGCCCTGAAGAGTTAGAAGCCCCTCCCGCTAAAACTACTCCCCATGAAGTAGTCATAGATGGGTGGACAATTACCTATAAGGAGTATCAACTTCGAAAGGCCAAACAAGCTAGGAAACAAGCTAAAGGGACGAAGGTGAACTTTTATGGCCAGCAAGATAGCAGCATACCAAACAACAGTTCCTTGGAGTATGACATCACAAAAGATCCAGCTAAGAGAAAGTGTTATCATTGCCAGCAGGAAGGACATTATGTCAAATCTTGCCCACAGAAGAATCAACAACAGCAAGACCCAGGACAGGATGTCCAAAAGGAGCATGTGCAGGGAAATAAATTAAAAAGAAATTACATCCATGAAAGGTTGAAACATGTGGATATTTCCACCATTCCCGGAGCTAAGGAGGTCGTGTTTGGATCAATTCCAGTAAGTTCAGGAAATGCCAAGGTTTTGTTTGACCCCGGTGCCTCACATTCGTTCATATCTAGACAATATGTAAAAGATCATAACATACTTATGCTTCCAAGGGGGAAAACAGTGATGATTAAAACTCCAAGAGGTGAAATAAAGGCAGACCGCGTATGCCCAAAAGTTAGTCTTGACATAAAGGGGGTAAATTTTAAGGTAAACCTCATTGTTTTGGAATTAATGGGCATTGATGTTATCCTTGGAATAGACTGGTTATCTACTTGTAAAGGAGTGATTGAGTATGCCCAATGTTCAGTGTTTCTAACTACACTTTCAGGAGAAAGGATTAAGTATGAGGGTATTAAATCTATACCTGAGGGATGCCAGGTTGACCCATCTTAAGGTATGAGTTATAAGAATGGTAGATGCAGAGATTCAGATGTCCATATGAAGCAATAAGGAATGTAAGAGACGTTATCTACTCTGGATGCTGCTACAATCACACCATGTTTAAGGAATAGGAGTTATGTCCCGTGTAATAAAACCGTTAGTAGCCAAGTTGAGTCGTCTTAATGTGTGGCTAATGAACATTTAAGTGTTTAGTTGTTTTGTGCTTATGTTTATGCTTGAGTTGGAATTTTGTAATGAGTGGAATGATCTCGTGGGCTTTGACCATGATTTCATTTAGTTTATATGTATAAGGTATAAGGATTAATGAAATAAATAGCTGGGTTTTGGTTATCTCCTGCTTTCTATATCTTGTCTTTCGGAGCAGCCTGTCTTTATCAACTTATATCTCTGTTCTTGAATGACCAAAAATCATGAGAAAATTCTGGACAAGAGTGGACTTCAACATCTCTCTCTAAATGCAAGAACTACCCTCATAGCTATTTTGAATTGGGAGATACAAAAATCACAAGACGATGCAACTGTGCTGTCTGAAACCTGGAACAGAATCTGTTATGTGTTGTTTTCGGTCAAGTTAGCTGCAGAATCTGGAAGTGTGTTCTATAAGTAAGTTGCAGAGAATTTTATAAGCTTTCCATCGGTGTAAACTACAGCTTCATTGGATTAACAGAATGAGAGTTACAGCTGTTTTACTGCACTGCTGATTTTCTGCTCGCGAGAAATTTCAGATTTCTTGTTCTTACCCATGTACAAGAGTATTATTGGGATGTCAGAACACTTTTATGCAAGTAGCTCATCTAGAAAAGGGTTTAAGCTACCCTATTTAGTGTCTCTTATTTTAAGGGGGGTAGCCAATATAAAGAAGGATTATTAAGATTGAACTCTTTAGTTGGAAGTATTGGTTAGTCTCCATGATTGAGTTGCCACTCTTGAGCAAAAATGTTCTGTGAATAAGGTTGATAATTTTGGATCCATGGAGACAAGAGTTGTCCTTTTGGATAGTTCATGATTATGATCATCTATACTTGCTCGTGTTGCTGATGTTGGTCACTTGATGACAGGAAGTGTAGTGTCTCATGACTCAGGAGCCCTATATGACGTCTCGCACTAATATGTGGGAAAAGATTGATGTTTCTGCCATTGAAGGATGTTATGGGTATGATGAAGCCGAGCACTATCAAAACAACAATGTTGAAGAGCAAGTTGGGAGTGAACTAAGTCAGAATCCACAATAACGAAAGCGAAAAAGGAAAGTCCATAAGAAGCCTGCTCAAGGAAGCAAAGCGCAGCAAAACTATGTCAATGGAAGACTGAGCAATGTGGATATGGATAAAATTCATGGAGTTACCAAAGTAGTGGGAGGTTATATTCAAGTAAGCTCAGTACAAGTTTTTGCTTTATTGGACCCTAGTGCTTCGCATTCTTTCATTTCCGCCGACATGGTAGAGACGTGCAAGATGGTGAAGTGTCCAATGAGGAGGCCTTTGCTAGTTCAAACCCCAGTGGGAGAAATGCAGGCAGATCAGATATGCCCGAATATCAGTCTTGTCATAAACAAGGAAAACTTCACCGCGACACTCATTGTGTTGGAGTCACTTAAAATTCGCGTGGTTCTTGGTAATGGATGGCTCTGTGCACACAAAGGAGTGATTCATGGTACTCGGTGCACAATGCTCTTAACAACACCGTCAAGGAAAAGAATTGAGTATCAAGGTGGTCGACTTTTACCTGAGGGAGATGAGAATGATCAATTAGAAGATAGGTACACCAAGGATAGCAAAGTGGACCATGAGTTTACTGGAGTCATAGCAGAGGAACAAATAACTTTGGAGAAGCTTTTAAGTTCGTTTAGATCAAGAGACCTCAGGCAAATGTTTGAAGGAGTCTAAGAAAAGGTTGAAGTAAAACCCAAGTATTAGCTTTGTCAGATCCAGACAAGAGCTTCATATCTACAATGATGCACCTTATCAAGGTGTGGGATGTGTCCTTATGCAAGAAGAAAAATATAGTACCTTGTTCATTAAGTCAACTAAGGAAGTGTGGGTTGAATTACCTAACGTGTTATCTGGAGTTTTCCACTATGGAGTACTGTCTTTTGGAAGAAAAGTGACATATAGGAGGGTCACAAGAATCTACAGGACATCTTCGCTAAGTTGGTCTTGAATTTGTGATATCCTCGTTGGAATGAAATGGATTAGGACTTGGAAAAGTGCTATTACTTGGAGAAGTAAAAGTCGTAGCCGATGCCCTTAGCAATGGAGAATAATGCTAAGAAGGTTCGGGTGACACCAAGGATTAAGAATCGTATTCCAAATTTGAGCAACTTGACCAGAATCATTAATGTTTTGAAGGTTGGTAGTAGAAATTCCTTCTGACTAAGAGATTTGTTAGGCTCTGTTGAAAGATAAGTATTTTAAGGAAGAAAATTCATATTATAGGAAAGGTGCCTAGTGATTGGAGATACCAGAGTATTGTTTGGAGCATTTGTCAAAAATCTTGGAATTAGTTACATGTATGCAAAGTAAGACGGAATTCTTATCAAGACGATGGAACTACACGATGAAGTAAAGAACAATCTAGAGACGAACTATCCCTATCTCTTTTGTCATCATCTTCCGAATCTCGGGACGAGATTCATCTTAAGGGGGGTAGAATTGTAACACCCTAAAAATTTGAAAAGAAGAAAAATAGGAAAAATATGATTTTTGTATATTTTTATGAGCATGAAAATTTAGAATGATAATAATTTTTATAAATTTAAAATTTAATATAAGGGTAGGAACATGATTGAGCATTCATGCTGTTGCATTTGGGATTTTGTGATGAGTGCTTTAAATCAAATTCAATTTGGATTTGAAAATTCTTTGAAATTTGGCTTTGAAAAGATTGAAAAAGAAAAAGAGAAAGAGAATTTTCCTCTTCGGGCCGAAACCTTCCCGCAGCCCAATGCTCGGCCTGCAGCGGTGGCCCACTCTTTCTTCCCCCGCGCCCGCCTCCGGATTCCCTGGGCCGAGCCCAAGTTGCGGCCTGTCGGCCCGTCATCGCGCGCGCGCCTGCGTTCCGCACCGAGCCACTAACCGTGTCGCTGACGCGTTGGTCCCACCGGTCAGTGTCCGTTCTCCCCTTTCCTTTCTTCTTCCTCCGGCTTCGCACCGCCTTCCTCTCTCTCTCTCCGATTCGGTGAATCGAATCCGCCGCAAATCTTCGCCCTTTCCATATATACCGACGCCTTCGGGCTATAAAAACGGAGCCCCCGCACGATTCCGCCCCATCCCAACCCTTTTGGAGCAGCCAAAACCGCCTAGCGCCGCCACCGTGAGCACCACCGCCTCCACCGTCCGCCACCGCGAGCTAGCCGCCGCCTTCCGGTCATCCTCCGGTCCCATCTTCGCGCGGGGTGAGTTCGCCATGCTTCGGTCTTCCTCCCTGTACTTTCCGCTTGTTGAATGGAGGCCGGGAGCGCCGTTTTCATCAAACGCCGGCGAGTTCGCCCGGTTCCGGCCATGGCGCCGCCGCGGAGACTGCCGTCGTGGCCCTGTTCCGGCCGGAGCGCCGCCGGCCGTTTTTTCTCTCTCCCCCGATTAGATCTAGGCCGTTCGTTTTGAATCCGACGATCGAAAATCAAAGATACCGGTTCGGCTGTAACATTTGCTAAAGAGTCCCTGTAAGATTTAAGTTGTAAACCCGCAGTCCAAAACGTATTATCCCGCGTTCGTTTTGATCTGTTGAAAGCGTATTTCGTCTCGGTAATTGAAAAATACGTTTTCTAATATTTACAGTTTTGCCACTGAGTTTGTTTTAGTTATAAATTATCCGTTTTAACTCCGATTTGACCCGTTTAAATTGCGTTAGATTCGTATTTGCGAGCTCTACATGATGATAGAACTGTACAGTAGGTTTGAGATAATTTATTTTCAAGTTTATATTAAAATAATTATTTATCTATAGGAAATCTTAGAAAACTCATAACTTTTACGTTTTAAATCCAAATTTAGTGATCTTTATGTCTATGTGATCGTAGTAACGTGTAGAAGAGTTTTACAAACTTGTTATACTGTTAGTGTTACTATTGGTTAGGTTTTCTATCTTTAAGTTCCGATGTGAGATTTAATCTATTACTTTAATAAAGTAGATCTTGTTTAAATCATATCTTCTACGTTTTAGATCCGTTTTAGCTCATTCGAGTTGCGTTAGATTCATAGCAACGAGATCTACGCGTTAGTGACAGTATTTACCATATTATTAATTCTGAAATTTTATTGTTTAAATCATATCTTGATTAATAATTATGCAACTGGGTTTTGTAAATAAAATATGATTTGTTTTACTTTAGTTTTATAATTTGAATCTAAATTTGACTTAATTCCGTATATAGTATTTATAAAATATTTTATATATGTTATTATATAATTAAAACTCATGAAGCTAATAGTTTTTATATTTTCTCCTATGAGCAAATCTTTCGGTAGATGTATCTTTTCAACCGTAGCTCTGATTAGTGTGCTTTTCGCGTCTGTGTGTTCGTAGTGATGCGTAGAATCGTGTTTCAAACTCTTTTATTTATTTTTGTATGATTGGTGTACTGTTCTAATATAGATCTATTGTTTGCTTCGTGTATGATTGCTCGATGTGTGTGTGATGATTTATTGATCAAGTCCAGTCGGTGAGATATACGTGGTTATCAAGAAGAAGAAGAAGAACGTTGAAGATTAAAGCTTACCGAAGGATCGGTGTTTAAGGCAAGTATAGCATGGGATCATCCTTGTTTCCTATTCACCTTTAATATACTTAATTCATGTGCATGTGTCTACCTTGTTACCATTAAGGATATCCTAGTTTTTGTATCTTGTACCTTGACACCCATGGGACATTGCATTGGGTAGTATTTATGCTAGTGCTCAAGATAAATAACTATGATCTGTAACTTGACTAATGGTATATGCAATAAACGTTTAAATGATGCTTTAAAGCAATATGGCTCAAGAGGGCTAGAGCATATTTGGTTGTTTTCATGGTGCTCTAGTTTCTCTCCATAAGGACTTATCTGTAAGCGAACATCCGGGACTTACAGTACAACTGTGGGGGCTATATGGCTCTGTCTTTAGTTCAGTATGAGGACTTTTTCTAGCTTGTTAGAGGTTACCCTTGTGGCGCAAATGGGGTGAAGCAGACTGTGGATCCCTGCGTGGTGTATCACACGGACTGACTTCGGAAACCTAGCGGCCCTAACTTGTTAGACGAACCTTTGAAAGACTTCATAGTGAACCCTGCCGACCTTCCTTGGAAGTGGGTCAAGAGATTAGCTACCTCGGGCGAAAGGGTAAATCACGACTCACAGTGAAAGTGTACAACCTCTGCAGAGTGTAAAACTGTTATAACAGCCGTGCTCACGGTCACGAGTGGCCTTGGACCCTTACAGAATAAATGATGAACACTGATGATAATGATAATACTGATGATATTGATGCTCACTAATGATTATTGTTTCTTGCTATACATTATTCTCGTTTACATGATCATGAGGTTATTTGGGATTTTGGTAAACTTGTTGCTACTCAATTGCTAAAAGATGACTCACTAAAAGCTATTGCAGTAAACCCGTGTCAAACCTTTTGAGCCTCATGAACCCCATGTTATATTTGTTGAGTTCGACATGGACTCACTCTTGCTATCTCCCCACATCTCAGGAAGGGTACCAGACTGTTAGATTCTGGAATTGTTAGGCTTGTGATCAACCAGTTAGTTTGATCCTGGAGTGAAGGTTGCACCCGGTGTTCGGAGTTGTCTTTCCGCTGTGTTGCTCTTTAAGGTATATTTTATACTATTGTGTTATGTATATTAAGCATTTGTCTCTTGATTTACACTTATCTGTGGCTATATGTGAGATTTGTCTTCTTTATTTCACATATGGTGTATGTCTGGTTTTGTCCTTAAAACCGGGTGTGACACAAAGTTCGGTTAGTTGGAAGCAGGGACCGAAGTAGTGACCGAAAAGTTCGGTCTCGGTTAGTTCTGTCTCGGTCTCGGTTAGTTCCGTTCGGTCTTCGGTTAATTATGCCCAAGGCTACTCACAGCTGTGCAATGTCAAAGTGATGTCATTAATTGAAGATATGGAAGCTCAAGGGTGATTTAAATCTTCGATCTCGAGTGTATGTATGCCATGCTATCAAGAGAGATGCAACATCATTACTAGAAAAAGTCTAAAAGTTCTCAAAATAACTCAAGAGTGAAACCCAAGCGATTAACTCTAACTTTGAAAATGAGATGGGCAGCTACTAAGAAAACTGACCATGATGGTTTTGTGAGGGTTTCAAACGGTAACGAGAGTAGTATCGAGGAAACCGGCAGGCCGACTTTCATTTTCTCCCTGACGCTTATTTTGTGGGAGACAAGTATTTATAATCTCCTTCTCCACTTTGGGGTCCTGTTGGTGCCTTCCACATCTTCTAACATTCAGACAGCCTTGAGAATTCTCCCCATCCTCCCTTTGTAGGATTGTGTCTTAGACTCTTGGGAGATATCCTTTAGATTTGAGTTTGAGAGATTTGAGTTGCGTATTGCGTAAGATATTGAGAGCACTAGTGAGATATCCTAGGCTTTGAGCACTTTGTGCTGCGTCGAGCAAGTCATGAAGCATCTGTTACTGTTGGAGGTAAAACCTCATAAATGGCTAGGTGACTTCGCTGAGTACCCAGACTTGTGGATCACCGTGGAACACTTTATGAGGGTTGCGATCTTTCCTCTACAGAAGAGAAGATCATTTAGTGAATCTGAGGAAAGTGGTTGAAAGAGAACTAACTAGAGCAGTCTTCAGTGATAGCCCTTGTATAGGCATAGGTGTTGTTGTACGCAATCATTTCGGAGAGTTTATATTTGCTTCTTGCCAAAAGAGGCATGTTTTTGCTGATCCTGAGTTAGCAGAAGCAATAGCAGGCCGCCTTGCTGTGGTTTATGCGAAGAATTTGAACTTTCAGCATGCTATAATTGCTTCGGATTGCTTGAGTGTGGTCAACAAGATTAAATCTCCCATGCTTGATAGATCCATTGTAGGTCCCATTGTTCAGGATATTAAAAACTTAGTTAAGGGGACTCCTTTCTCTTTCATCCATATTCCTAGAGGATGTAATGAGGCAGCTCATGTAATTGCAAGGTTAGCTAATCATTGTTCTGGATCAACTTAGTGTAATGTGGCTCCGGAATCTATCCGGGCTATCCTTTGTAACGATCAGTTACATTAATATAAAGCTGCCTTTTAGTTTTTTTTAAAAAGAACTAACTAGAGCTTCATCTTTGACAGTAGCGCACGGTCAACCTCCGGGACCAAGTGGTGGGCCTAAACTTTGAGAAACAAATCTTTTTTTGTCCCCGATTTAGTCAAAACCAGCCAGTCCCGTCCAGTTTGCGATTTCTATACAAGCTTTGTTCAATAATTGTAGTCTTTTTTTTTGTTGAGCCTATATATTCACCCTCACTCTAGATGTCATGTTGATCCTTTCACTCTCCCACGGATCGGATAGATAGATTGTCTTTTTCCCATCATTACACACAGGATTCGATCTTGACCACTTAGTCAATATTAAACAATCTATAAAAATACCGTATAATATAGAATTTGGCTTTATATATATAGCCGAAATTAGTGTTGCTTCTCCCTGCACATCCACATTTCGGCCTCAAACAAGAAACCTGCTGTCATCAGTTAACCATCCAAAGCAACATAATAAACCGGTAGCAATCATGGCACTAGACTTGACACCAAACAATTGAGGCCTACCGCACTATGAGTGCATTATTTTGAGCCGTAGTATCCTGTTAGGGTTTGGCCTTTGGGCCCCTTTGTCTGGCCCTGTGTCTCCTCTCCTCTTGCTTACGAGCAAAGGGAGCGCCACAAGGTTTTGGCCCTTTGCCCACTTCTTAGGCTAGTTTTGGTGGGTTTCATTAGAGTTTTATGGGTATTAAATAGACTAATGTGGCATCGTATTGATGAAGAGAGATGATAAAAGTTTCATGGGAATAGAGAGAGTTTCATGGGGACAAAACTCTTGTGCACTGTTTTTAAAATATAGATGCATGGATAACAGAGCCATAAAATCTCCACTTAGACTGACATTATTTAACTACAAATACACATCTTATAATATTGCTTGCTGTGTGTTGTGATGTCACAACTTGGCTCTATTTAATGGCCTTGTCCACTGCCTTGTGTGCCTTGCCGTCCACATACCTTTCTCGCTCGCTCCTTGCACCCATCGAAAATCCATTTGCCTTCTTCTTCGCAAGATCCAGGGAGAAACTAAACACTGCACGACGTGAGGGGCTCAGACAGATCAAGCACTACTACTCTACTAGCTAGCGCAGTTGTGCATGATGGTTGTTATTCTTCCCTCTCTTTTGATTTAATTTGCTGTTAGTCTGCCTCTGCCGCCATGGTTGTGATATGGCCGGATGGAAGAGAGCGTCCTTCAGTCCACTCAGGGGCGGTGCTAGGGTCGAATTAGCTGCCGACTCATTCACCCACATGCCAAGCAAACAGCCATGGAAACGAGCTAGCTTTGCAGATGAGTGAATGAAGCGGGAGGTAAAAGCTTCGATCTCGCACCATCTTTGCTTGGACTGAAGGGTGCTCCCTCCTCCCGGCCTCCTTTGTTTACTTTTCCCATGCGCAGCTTCATCATATCTCAGGGTTTTACTTCATGGTCTGTATTTATTTTCCAACCTGCTGTCTTGAACTCTTGATCTGTCTTTGCTTGAGCTGCTTAATTATTATCTTATATATTTCTTTGGCATCTGCTGCATATATATATGCAGCAGCTGCCAAACTACGGGCCTATTTTAATTTTATCATGTGCGTGCTTACTGTTCTTCTCTGGCTGTTATGTAGCAGTTGTATATATAATCGAGATCCAAAGCTTTTTGTACTTTCCTTGCCCTTTTTTGATATATATACTAGCTATAAATCCTTGATCTGCTAGCTGAATCTATATATTGTTCTCTTCCAAAAAGAGATCCCATAGTTTCAATTTGCTTTACTTGTGTGTAGATCTTACAGGACAGGATCGGATCCATACATCGATGCATCGTCTCTGCAGGTTTCTGCTGTGTATTTCTGTGATCTGTGGAAGAAGGTGGTGTGCACTGTTGTGGACTAGGACTGAACACGATGCTAGCTTTTCTGGTTGTGTGGGAATCTGTGTGGAATCACATAATAACACATCTTTCGGTTCGTGTCGTGCAACAGCGAAACGTCTTTCGATCTCCCTGTTTGCTTCGGAACTTTGCATGCAACTACTAGCTAGTGATTCGACGTGTGCTAGCATAGCAGCTGTGTGATGCTTCCTTGCTTTTATTTGGAGCATTATGGCCACCACTTGGACTGAATCATCAGGTTTCCAATGTTTTTTTTCCCCTGACATATGTCCCCGATAAGAGAAGAGCGAGACTGTTTAGGCACTTGTATCTGTCCCTTCCCTTGAGATTTGTGATTTATCATGGTGTTAGTGTTTATGATTTTGTGATCCACTTGTGTTTTGCGTCTTTCATCAGCATGTCTTTTCCACATGTGTTCACCACAGCATTTGGTCTGCGAAAGTATGCGAGCCTGCATGCCGGCCTTAGTTTTCCTGTGATTTGAAAAGGGACGTCCTTTTGTTTTTCATTGGCACACGCAAGTGACTGTTTTTTCTCCCGTTGCAGGTTGCAAGATAGAAGAGAAATTAGCTAGAACGATCCCTTAGTATTTTCTGAATACTGCTGCGAGACTGTATGCTTCCTGTCTGTAAGTGTTTAACTGCTAGTGATTGACCTAGCTAAATGTTTCAGAACAGTAGACTTGATATTTGGTATCTCCGTGTGAATCTTGAAGAAGTGCCAAATGCCAATCTCTAAAATCTGAGCAACAATAATGTCTTGTCAAAGAGGGTTCCTTCGTGCGGCGGATCCAAGAATCGGAGGTCAGAGAAGCTCTAAAAAGGATGAAAGGGGGTAAAGCAATGGGCCCTGATGGTATTCCAATCAAGGTGTGGAGATGTCTCGGAGATATAGCTATAGTATGGCTAACTAAGGTGTTCAACAATATCTATCGATCGAACAAGATGCCTGAGGAGTGGAGAAGAAGCATATTGGTACCAATCTACAAGAACAAGGGAGACATCCAAAGTTGTACTAATTATCGGGGAATCAAGTTGATGAGCCACACCATGAAGCTGTGGGAGAGAGTCATAGAGCATCGCTTGCGAGGAACAACGCGGGTATCCATGAACCAATTTGGTTTCATGCCCGGAAGGTCAACTATAGAAGCAATCTTCTTAATTAGACAAGTTATGGAGCGGTTTAGAGAACAGAAGAAGGACCTACACATGATTTTTATTGATTTGGAGAAGCCTTAGGGGGTGTTTGGTTTGTGTTTGGTTTGGGGTGTTAAAGTTTAACCAACACTGTAGCACTTTCGTCTTATTTGACAAAAAGTTTTCAATTTTGGATTAATTAGGCTTAATAGATTCGTCTCGTAAATTACTCCTAATCTGTGTCGACATGCATGCAATTAGTCTACATTTAGTACTTTATGCATTCGAGGGAACATTGATGTGATGGGTGTTAAACTTTAACAAACGGTAACCAAACACGCCCTTAGTTTTCCTGTGATTTGAAAAGAGGCGTCCTTTTCTTTTTCATTGGCACACGCAAGTGACTGTTTTTTCTCCCGTTGCAGGTTGCAAGATAGAAGAGAAATTAGCTAGAACGATCCCTTAGTATTTTCTGAATACTGCTGCGAGACTGTATGCTTCCTGTCTGTAAGTGTTTAACTGCTAGTGATTGACCTAGCTAAATGTTTCAGGACAATAGACTTGATATTTGGTATCTCCGTGTGAATCTTGAAGAAGTGCCAAATGCTAATCTCTAAAATATGAGCAACAATAATGTCTTGTCAAAGAGGGTTCTACTTGTACTATTGCTGGTATCATATGTGTTCATGTTTCTTTCTCATAAGTATATATTTTGGGATATTCAGTATGCAGTTTCTCAATAGTAAAACTGTTTAAAATGATACATTTTTTATTAATTAGTAATTATCATTACAATTTCAAGATTTGGGTTATTATTACTTACTTCTAATTGTCGCTATATAAATTATGTATACTTGTGTAGCATCTTTGGCCTCATCTAGCTAGTCAGTATTCTTGCGACCTCACTCCAGTGTTGTCCCATAGGTGTGATGTTCTAATTTCTAAATTAATTCTTATGAGAGGCATATATATTAATTGATGCTGTTTTGAATTTAAATAATACAAATATAATGAACCCTCATTGCTGTATGTCACAGTAGCATCAGTAACATGCATGCTATATGGGATCCATCATATGTTACAGAACAAGACACTGGGAGTTTCTGATAACAAGCATTGTTGCCAGCAAAGTGGAGATCGACAAAGGGTGCATTTCACAGGAGCTTATGTCATCAAAAGACACTTTTTTCCTTGCACACATTATATTCTGTGATGCTTGTACTAATACTACAATCCGGATGTAACTACACCATTCTGTTTTAACTAAAACTTTGACCAACTTTTTTCTCCCTTATCTTAATTGAAAGGCAGAGCTCCTGCTAAAGTTTTCAAAAAAAAAACTAAAACTTTGACCAGTCCAGCTTCTGAAACATGTAGTTCAAACATCATAATAAGTAAATAAAAAGCAAAACTGTGAAGTGGAGTTTTTTTTTGTTCTTCGTTCACCACATTTTGCATCAGCAAAATGTATTTTTGCATCGATTACAAGCAATTAAACCTACCGTTCAATTCACTTTGTTATAGCATGTGTGCTTATGGTTATTAATTTGTTATTCCTGGGGACAGTTGTTAATTAAGCGCAATGTCTGAAGAAATCGTGGTAGGGGATTACTTGAATTAGTATATTTCTCGGACCAACAGGTTCCAAGTGTTCTCTCCAATTTTGGAATAAAATTCTGATAATAATGTCAACTACTGTACTCAGCTAATGGCCATATATGTCGCCTGATTGAGGAATTTATCACACTAAGATACTTCAAGAAAATTAACTAACTAATGCATTGCGCGACAGTGCAGACATGCATGAGTGTCTCTGTAGTAGTTTGATGTGCTTGCAGTTTGAAACCGAGAGCCGAGTGCGACATTTCAATGTACAAGCGACACTTATCAGTGTTCTATTTCTATAAAAAGGATAACAGTGAAGAACCTGCAAATTACATAGTAGTATGCAGGGCCCGGACCCTCATTTGGTGCTATTTGCAGCAGTTCCTGGCCGGACTCTGGAACCTGAGAGCCATGGCAGCCAGTTTCCTGCACACTTGCCATGCATTGTTCCCACTCATGCTTTCTGCGTGCTTCAAATTAAGGAAACGCACTCACAGTTCGCAGCAACTTGCCTGCGGCCATTCTTTTTCTTCTCACTCTCACACACTCATTTCTGAACACCGCCCTTCTTCTCATGGATGGTTTCAGTGGCTACCTGCAACTTGTCAACAATGAGTAGCTCCACACAACTACACAAGACCCTCCGGGAAAGAGAGAGAAAGGGTTGGCGTTTGTCAAGGTGTGAAACCCTAACCCTAAAGTTGTCAAAGGCAGTAGCAGACAGCGAGGCTGGCAGTGGCAGGGGAGGGAGGGGTGTGGATTGGAACTCACAGAGCTGCGCATGTGGAGGCCTGCACCAATTCCCACCTCGTGTCTGCAACCTCGAACTCCTTATCTTTGCAATCTTAAGGGGTGTTTGGTTTGGGGTGTTAAAGTTTAACAAACACTGTAGCACTTTCGTCTTATTTGACAAAAAGTTTTCAATTTTGGATTAATTAGGCTTAATAGATTCGTCTCGTAAATTACTCCTAATCTGTGTCGACATGCATCACTAGTAGAGAACTGACTTATACTCCCGGCACCATTTTTTAGATTACTCTCGGCACTTATTGCACCCGGGAGTAAAGGGACCTTTATTCCCGGTTGATGTCTCCAACCGGGAGCAAAGTCCCACATGCAACTGTCACTCCGTGGTCCGAGGACTTTTACTCCCGGTTGGTGTCTCCAACCGGGAGTAAAGGTAGACATTTACTCCCGGTTGGAGACACCAACCGGGAGTAAAGGTGCAGTCAACCTTTACTCCCGGTTGGTGTCTCTAACCGGGAGTAAAAATGGACTTTTAGTCCAGGTTTTTAAGCACAACCAGCTAACTAAGTGTTTCTCTATATATTGTTAGCCCTGCATTCCGACCGAAGTGTTGGAGACAAGAAACTTGAGGCTCGTCTTAAGTACAGATGACACTTGATGTTGCGTTCAAACTTTTTTTTTTAAAAAAAATGCAAAGTCATCACCAAATTAAATTTGGTGAGTTCTGTGAATCACAAGGAGTAGCTGTAGGTCCAATTAAAATTTAGGTACGTAGACAAATATTTGTCTATATACATAGAAGTTGATGTATTTTATTTGAAATGGAAGGAGTAAATGACAAAAAGTTTAATACCATATTTGTCTGGATGCATACACTACAGAGTGTGCCTAACAATTAGTTACGCTAGACTAAAATTTAAATCTACGTTTTAATTCATACTACGTTTGAACAGTCTCAAACTAAAGTTTTACATGATTAAAGTTTAATTTAGTGATCAAACAGACCTATAATATAGTATAATATAGTATTTTTTGTGGTACTATCTCTAAACTCGTTTGTTTCATGTGCACTTGTCATCATTAGTTTACTCCACTTAAGATAGAATTGTGTCCTTCAAAGTGAACAAAGATCCAAGCATAGCGCTAAATGATGAGAACACTCCATGATTGCGACACGATCATGACCAGAAGATCACTGTTGTGCTTGCTTAATTTAATGTTGTTTAATGTTGTGTATTGAGAAATAATTATGTAATAATTGTGACCGCACATTCATTCCAGTGTTGTATTGATCTGGAATTTTTTTCTGAGGCTTTCAAATTCCCTATGTGAAGCAACCGCCA
This sequence comes from Saccharum hybrid cultivar R570, assembly GCA_038087645.1. Classification (NCBI taxonomy): domain Eukaryota; kingdom Viridiplantae; phylum Streptophyta; class Magnoliopsida; order Poales; family Poaceae; genus Saccharum; species Saccharum hybrid cultivar. Next base: position 3,377,791 of record JAQSUU010000088.1, read on the forward strand.
AGTTTGACATTTTTTTGAATTGGTTTGATACTTTTTCCGATTTAATTGAATTTCTGTGTAACTTCACCAAGTAATTCTACGTTGAACTGTGTCCACCCCATAAAAGAGCCGGAATGGTGCCAAACTTTACCACATGGTCTCTTATGCCCTAGGAGACAAGTATTTGTGGAGGTCGCTGCAGAATTCCAATGTTTTCAATCTATAATCCACCATAGTTTGTTTCCTGCCACACGAAGAAAAATATAGTAATAAAAATAATGATTAGAAAAACCTAAGATCTTATGTGGGGTCATATTTTGGGTGTAAATGAGTGCCAAAAAAAATCTCAAGCCATTTCGACAAAGGCGGAGTCCACGTGCTTCACAAAGGTATATGGAACCTTTTCATCGAACCATGTCTATACACTTGGGTTCTTAAGGATTATGAGGTCCAAGTGTCGTATTGGTCTCAAACTTTTTCTTAGGCTTGCAAATGCCCTATGTGAAGCAACCGCCAAGTTTGAGATTTTTCTGAATTGGTTTGGTACTTTTTTCGGTTTAATGTAATTTCCGCGCAACTTCACCAAGTAATTCTACGTTGAACTGTGTCTACCCTAGAAAAGAGTCCGAATGGTGCCAAACTTTGCCACATGGTCTCTTATGCCCTAGGAGACAAGTATTTGTCGAGGTCGCTGCAGAATTCCAGTGTTTTCAATCTGTAATCCACCATAGTTTGTTTCCCGCCGCACGAAGAAAAATATAATAATAAAAATAATGATCAGAAAAACCTAAGATCTTGTGTGGGGTCATATTTTGGGTGTAAATGAGTGTCAAAAAAATCTCAAGCCATTTCGACAAAGGCGAGTCCACGTGCTTCACAAAGGTATATGGAACCTTTTCATCGAACCATGTCTATACACTTGGGTTCTTAGGGATTATGAGGTCCAAGTGTCGTATTGGTCTCAAACTTTTTCTTAGGCTTGCAAATGCCCTATGTGAAGCAACCGCCAAGTTTGAGATTTTTCCGAATTGGTTTGGTACTTTTTTCGGTTTAATGTAATTTCCGCGCAACTTCACCAAGTAATTCTACGTTGAACTGTGTCTACCCTAGAAAAGAGCCCGAATGGTGCCAAACTTTGCCACATGGTCTCTTATGCCCTAGGAGACAAGTATTTGTCGAGGTCGCTGCAGAATTCCAGTGTTTTCAATCTGTAATCCACCATAGTTTGGTACTTTTTCCGGTTTAATTGAATTTCCACACGACTTCACGAGGTAATTATACGTTGAACTGCGTCCACCCTAGAAAGGATCCGGAATGGTACCAAACTTTTCCAAATGGTCTCTTGTGACATAGGAGTCAAATATCATCGGTGGTTGATGCAAAATTCCAGTGTTTTCGATCGGTAATTCACCATATTTTGTCTCACGCAGCACGAAGAGAAATATAATAATAAAAATAATTTTCAGAAAAAATAAAATATTTATGTTACATATTTTTCATGTGTGCAATAAAGCCAAAGCAACTCTAGTTATTTTTTAAAAGATTTTATGACTTCTATGTAATTTACTGCACATATAACTAGACTTTAGACATTAAATAAAATGAAATATTAAAAAATCGAAATTTTCGCGCCTACATTTTCGTTGCCCGCCAAAATATAGCTAGGTCTGACCTTTACTCCCGGTTGATATTACAAACCGGGAGTAAAGGACTTTTAGTCCCGGGTGGATTTAGGAACCGGGAGTAAAAGTCTGGACCTTTACTCCCGGTTGATATTACAAACCGGGAGTAAAGGACTTTTAGTCCCGGGTGGATTTAGGAACCGGGAGTAAAAGTCTGGACCTTTACTCCCGGTTGATATTACAAACCGGGAGTAAAGGACTTTTAGTCCCCGGTGGATTTAGGAACCGGGAGTAAAAGTCTCTAGTATATTACCAGCCCCTTCTCCTTCCCCCGTCCGCCTGGCTGCTCTCCAATTCTCTCGATCCGATCTGCGCCGCCGTCCGCCCGTCCGGGTCCTGGTTTTGGACGCCCGAGCTCTTCCCTCTCACAGCGCCACGGCGGCGTCCAGGGCCGGAGCTGAGCACATTGCTGAAGGCAACCATGCTGATATGGTCGCGGGGCTTCGCCGCCTCCAAGTCGCTGGCACATCCGCGTGCATGGCAGCTACCCCCTTCCTCTCTGTGAGTACATTGTGATGCATTAAGGATGCTTTCTATGTGGATTTCAGGATTTCCTGATTTCTGATTTGGTTAGTGTAGTAGATAGAGTCGAAGGACTTTGTGTTATGAAGCCTACATACTGAAATTTCGGTTTCCAATCTTATTTTGCATGCATTAGTTGACACTGTAGGTCTCTCTTCAATACCTGACCTGTCTCTGCAACATATGGTGATGCCATTTTATAAATCCCAGGACAAAAATATTTAGGTTGTATGACCATTCGCAAAGCAAAGCTCAAGTTATTTTCACATGATGATTCAATATCTCCTTGAATACGAAATTCAGGATAAGGCATCATGTTGTTGGTAGCACATTGCCACTTTTCCTAGTATGAGTTGGATAGTTATTATGGAATTCATTGTAATCATTGTAATGCCTGGGACAATGGATGCAGATTGACACTCTTGTGTGCTCTTTTGTATGGGTTCGATGATATTATACCCTTCTGGCTGCACTACATTGTAGATGGTACCACCCTTGGTCGTCGAGATCAATGCCTAGGCACATTCTCAATATGGTATTTGATTTACACCTTCAGATGTTTCCATGTTTGGAATCAAAGCTTTTTCAGGGATGTAGAACCAATGATGGTGTGACACATAATTTACTGCTTCATTGTCCTGGTGACAAAAATTTACACAATTTTTTTTGTAGAACTCAGCATAGCCTTGTGTTCAGAAATGGGTATTTTTTATTATTTGGTTAGTTTGCTTCCAGGTGGATCATACTGGTTTTAGTGCTTCCATGAATATATGCATCTAATCAAAACCCAACTCAGTGTCAATGTTTTTTTATGGGAAAGATGTATGTGATGATGAATTTTTGTGATTGTAAACATGGTGCTTATTTCGTTGCGATATAATGTTTGTTGGACCAATGTTTGTTTATTTTGGTTAGCTGCTGAGTTTTTTCATTTGTGGTATTTTGTGTTATTTGAGGTAGAGTGGCTGTTTGGCCCTAATGCTTTATTCTGGTTTTGTGTAATTCCATAGGATAGCAAACATTATATTTGACACAGGAACTTATGAATGGATGTACTCCCTCAATTCCAGATTATAAGATGTCTTAGCTTGGTCTCTGCAACAAATCACATGCTAATATTTACTTTGTGCGTTGCTTCCTATATGTATCAATTTACCTATACCGGATTGGATATTGAATCTGTTTTTTTCCTAAAGTGGATTCTGCGGCAGCCACAGGGGACCGATCTATGTGGATACTATGTTTGCGAGTTTCTGAAGTTGTGCTCAAAAAGAACTAATCTAGAGTACGAAAAAGTATGTATCTAAATACTACTACTTTTTCTTGATTTATCATTATTATTGATATATATACTAATAATATTTCTTTAACTCAAATTGCAGACTAAAAATTTGAAAGGGAAAACCCTGCAAACACACCATCTCAAAGCAATGCAAGAGACGATAGCAGGATTTCTTAATGAACAGGTCTTAAAGCCCGGCGCCAAGTTCTACTTTAACCCCGATGAACAATGACTTCCAAAAAATTAGGGTCATGATAACTTTATTTTGAATGTAATGGGTCATGACAACTTATTATCGGATCCAAAGAGTAGATATGATGATGAAAGTCAGACATGATGATGAAAATATACAATGCAAGCTTGTATTATATATGGTGCACAAATTGTTTGTATATACTTTCTTTTTAGTCGGGTTACTTGCGTACATTGCTCGAAACCAAACTTTACTATACGCATGCGTATGCATATATTATTCGTAGGGCAAAAATTATATACAAAAACTTATTTTAAAATCAAAATGAATTATGAATTGAAATGAAAAAGAAAAAGGAAAAAAAAGAGAGGACTTTTACTCCCGGTTGGTAATACCAACCGGGAGTAAAGGTGTCTGCAAGGCCACAGGCCCAGCTGACTCTTTACTCCCGGTTGGTATTATCAACCGGGAGTAAAAGTCCCCCTTTACTCCCGGTTCTGAAAGTTTTACTCCCGAAAACGTACTCCCGGTTGGGCAACCGGGAGTGAAAGGGGTTACCAACCGGGAGTATATGTCACTTCTGTACTAGTGCATGCAATTAGTCTACATTTAGTACTCCATGCATTCGAGGGAACATTGATGTGATAGGTGTTAAACTTTAACAAACGGTAACCAAACACGTCCTAAAACACCTTTAAACCCCATTGGATGTACTAATAAAACTGGCTTCAGATGTGGGCGCCTCCAAATTCCAAGGTGCATGGGCTCCCTTTCCCGATGAACCAGTGCTGGAGTACCCTTTTTGTTTATTAGGGTTTTGTACTTTGGTCTTTGGGTCTTTCAAGTGCTACTCATCTTGTTACCGAGGAGAGAGAGAATAATGGCGCATGAACAAGAGTAGATTTGGATGGCTTTGCAATGGTATGGCTGACTGTGACTTATTGTTTTTCTTTTTCTCTAAAAAATAGAAAATATTTCTTTGTTTCATGATTTTGTACCTTAGACTTATTTCTTCTTAGTAAGGACGACAAGAAAAAAAATAGAAACGAGAGTTTGGCCAGTTTTTTAGGGAAAATGGACAAAAAAAAAACCCTGCAACTAGAGATACAAACAACTCACTGAAACAACTCCAAACACATCGACCAACCACAAAACCACTACCTAAAGACCAGCTCCAGTCCAAACAGCCGACTAACCATCACTACTTTCTAGGCCAAGCAACTCACAACCACCCTGACCACAACTAACACGCAAAAGGCTACAAAGAACACAACAACTCACTAAGCTAAAAAAACCCACCGTGCACACCTAAATGGCTTAATATATATATTGACCGGTAGGGGCCGGGCAACCCCTCCTCTCAATCATTCAAAAACAAAATTATTCGGGAAGAAGATTTTGGGTTCGGGTCCTATTGAAACTATGTGATCTTAGGCCCTATTCACTACCGGAGACACGTTATTTGCCTAGTGTCGCATGCTTTGCCGAGTGTATTTCATCGGGCACTCGGCAAAGAGGCCGATTTGCCGAGTGTCACACTCGGTAAATAAATACACACGGCAAATCTGTAGTTTGCCGAGTGTTCAACACTAGGCAAAGGTAGGCACTAGGCAAACAGGCAGTTTGCCTAGTGTCAAGCACTCGACAAACAATTACACTCGGCGAATTCTAGCTTTGCCTAGTGCCTGACACTAGGCAAACTGTTCCACTCGGCAAACATTGGTAGACTGTTCCACGCCGTTAGTATTTGCCGAGTGTTTCCACCGACACTCGGCAAAGCGAGAACTTTGCCTAGTGTTTCCACTGGACACTCGGCAAAGTGACAACTTTGCCTAGTGTTTTCTCTTTGACACTAGGCAAACTATTTTTTTTTCATTTTCTAGACTCCAAACTTTTTCCGCTAACATCATACAGTAACCTTGACTCCATGTTAAAGTTTGATATCTTTTGCAATCTATTTGCTATATTTAGTAAATTTATCTCATTTAATTGAATTTTTGGGGATAACTTAAATTTGAACTGCAGGAGGTTCAAATAATTGAAAAAAATGAATTGAAAATTGATATTCATGTTATTTGAAATAGAAGAACGTTAAAATCCTCGAAGTTACATCAAATTTCGAACATCTTGCTCATGAAACATGAGCACGAACATCTCACCAAATTGTTTTTAAATTATATAAAAAGCAAACGAAGTCTGAAAATCACAAGATTTGTCAAGATGTCATGATATCATATGTCGAGGCTATGATAAAAATTTGAGAAGGTTTCACGAAAGTTGTCACGTACAATACTTACAAATCGGAACATCTTCGTACAAGTTTCAGAGAGTTGAGAAGGATCCGATAAGATCCGGTGTCAAATTGAGTGTCGAGTTGGAGTTTCACTTCAAACTTTTTGTACAGTGAATAGATGACAGAGATTGTTTCATGTGAAATATTAGTAATTTTTCGGTTCCATTTGCTAATTTTAATTTGTTAACCGCAATTATAGAATGGATTAATTTCGATAAATAGAATTTGAGCTATATATAACTGTATTAAATAATGTTTGAATATTCATGGAAGCATCGAGCATACAGTGTAGAGTGCATTTAAGAAAGTATTTTAGAATTTGATTAACTAGAACAAATTAGCATCTAGTAGATGTAATAATACATCAATATTTATTTGACTTTTTAAAATTTGTATATGATTATTAAAATAAAAATAGCATTAAAAATACATCTATAAATTAGTTAAGAATACTTCTATAAGCCCTAGAAGTTGATTTTTTAAAATATGTACATGATTTTAAAATTAAAAAAAATCACATTGACTTTGCCGAGTGCCGGATCCATGGCACTCAGCAAAGTGTTTCTGGGCCGGTTTGTCCGTGCAGGGCGCTGCCATGGAAAGCCCATCCGCAGGCCCAACACGGTATCGTTCAAGGCCGACTCCACCCCACCGGCCACCAGCCCACCACTGCGTAAGCCGCCACAGCTCCCACGCGCCGTGCCGGCCTCCATCCCTCCACGCCGCCGCACCGCTGGCGAGCCGACTGACCTCCTCCTCCCCACTGCTGCGCGCGCCACCTGGGGCCTCCGACGCTGCCTGGTTAGTACTACTCCGTCTTCGATCCTCCTCGTTTGCTGCTAGGCTAGGCTCGACGAATCCCTCTTCGTTTTCCATGGCAGCTGCCTGGTTAGTTTTCCATGGTGTTAATCGGTAGGCACATCAGATACAGCGGATCTTCGATCCCTCCTCGTTTTCTTCCTGCTGGGTTAGTCTGCTGACCGGCGGATGTGGGAAGTACTGAACGAACTGGGTCTGGCACTTTTCGCGGCGGCGGGAATGGGGGCTTAGGTTTTGCTCGGCAGATTTTGCCTAGAAACTCCTCGGTGCCTCTGGCTAGGGTTCTAGTGAGAAGTGACTTTAGGGATTGTTTTCCATTTTCCTTTTCCATGGTGGGATTTTCCAGCGCGAGCAGGGCCGTGCCGAGGGGCGTGCAAACGGTGCGAGGGAACAGCCGCTGCAGCAGCTTGGCTGCAGCTCCCTTCAATTTGAATTTACTATCTTTCATATCATTATTATATGAACTATTGTTTTTTTTCAGGCAATCATTATGTGAACTATACCTGTCCTTCGTATGATTACGACTAGTGTTTTAATGTTAATACTTATATAAAATATGTCTGTGGTGGACACCCCTGCCAGCTTTCATGACTAGCTAGACAGTCATATCGTCATTAGCATCTCTCTGTCAATGAGCAAGGGTGCTAGAGCAAATACTACCAACAGCCTAAACGTTATGCTTTGAGGTTTCTGGGATATTGGCTCATATTTACCACATAACTTGACAAAAATTAACATCCTATAATAATGGTAGTCGATTTTATAGCCGGGAAGTGCTGCTTCATTATGTGAGTTTATAGGGTATCACCTCCATCAGAAAAAACTTGATTTATTGAGTACGAGCATCGCCGATGTAGACTGTAAGTTATGTAGGCTATTATTATGGAATGGGTTGCCGTTCGTTAAGAATGGCATGTTTGCGGTTTTTCCTACCTCTTTGCTACGAGAATTTCATTGTTGAGACCTTAAGTTTGAATTCATGTTTCGATTGTTCATAGAAGAGTTGGATTTCCAAGTTGAGCATAGATAGATGTTCTTTGTACTTGTCTATCTAATTTGGTTGATGTTTGTGAAATGATTGAATTTGGGGACAAATTCCATAAAGGGGGGAAGAATGTAACATCCTAAAAAAATAACTTAGTGTCTTTTGAGCCTAATGGGCTTAGAGTGGAGAAAGCAAAGGCCTAATTAGAGTCCAGCTAGGGAAGTTAAGGGGTTAGGAAACAAAAACATACCGTAACTCCTTGTCTCCCTATTGGTCGATCCAATCTTTCCGGTTTCGTGAGGAGTCGGAGGCGGCGCTCTGCTATCCCAGCAATAGGGCCTGGTGTCCAAGGTTCAACCTTCTTCCGCAGAACAGCGCAAGAGAGAAGGGAATTCTTGCTGCTCCTCGTCATCATCCTGGCCTTGTTGGAGGACGGGAGACAGCAGGCAGGAAGGAGAAACGTGGTCAGGCTTAGGTAATTAAGCAGATCAAATTTCCTTGTAGTTTCCCTCCCAGTCAACGTTGATCTGCTTGTTGGACATCTTGTCCTTGGCCCTAGGGCACGACGTTCGTCTCTGTAATCTTTCCATCCAACTGCTTTCTGTTTTTGCCGATACGTATGCATAGCAGCATTGAAGCACGACACAATTCCTCCTCTAGACTTCACTCCAGCAAATCGATATCTCCTGAACATACAGTGTATGCAAGCACATACGTATGCATTCCTTCGTGCCAAAGAGCATGTACGAGTCACAGAGACTCCTTCGTGCACTTAAGATGCCGTATGAGCAGATACATGCTTGTCCGAAGGGGTGCGTCCTATTTAGGAAAGAACACATGGAAGCAAAGTACTGTCCAAAGTGTAAATCCTCTAGGTTCCTGGAGGTAGACTCTGGTGATGGCCAGAAGAGGCAGCTTGACATCCCCGTGGTTCTCCTATGTGACCAGTCTTGGCGCCGCTGTAGGTCATCAAGCTCCGCCGCCGCTATTCGCTCCACCTCCACCTCCTAATACAACTACTCCTGTGAGTATGAATATTTTAGTTTGTATGTTCATGCTTAGAGCCAAACCACAACCCTACTTAAAACCTAGGGGATTATAAATGTTTTAGTCAAGTATGATATATATTTATCTTGTGTCACACATGCAATCTCTTCTCCTTTGTGCAGAATCAATCGGCGGCATCGAATGACGTGGCTAGGGCTGGATATCGAGCCAACCGTAGTTTTTTCGAGCTTTTTTAGAAATTGGTATAATCTTATTCATCATTATTTCCTGCATTGTTTAAAACCCAACTTCACGACGAGTCTAACGAGCCGAGCCTAACGAGCCGAGCCGAAGTTGAAAGTCATTCCAAATCAAGTCATTTTCATTTTAAAAGATAAATGAGTCCAATCGGAACACTTTTTTATCGAGCCACCGAGCCAGCTTAACGAGCTTTTTGTCCAGCCCTAGACGTGGCTCATGCTTCACCAAATCCTTCACCAAATCAGTCTCGTTGGCCGCCAGCTTGATGATATTTGTGGTTGTTAATGGTACTTCTATTTGCACTTGTGGTTGTGATTGATGGAGCACTTGGATTACTTGTGAACTTATTGTGATGATATATTATGTGAAATGTGACATTTGTGATATGTTTGTGATGTTGGTGATATATATGTGTTGTTAGTGATATATAAGTGATGTTGGTGATATATATGTGATGTTGGTGATATATATGTGATGTACATATTTCTGTTTGTTTGGATGAAACGAAAAAAACAAATAAAAGCGACGGTTTTAGGTCAGTTTGCCTAGTGTTACACTCGGCAAAGAGTACATTTGCCGAGTGTACAGGTCAAAACACTCGGCAAAGGGAGTGCTGAGCATTTCTGGAAACCTGCTGTGCCTAGTGTCTTGAGTTTGCCGAGTGTCATGGCAAGAACACTAGGCAAACTTCAAAGGTTTGCCGAGTGTCACGCCAAGAACACTAGGCAAACTTCAAAGGTTTTGCCGAGTGCTGACACTAGGCAAATCATTTTTTTAAAAAAAATAATTTTGCCGAGTGCTGACACTAGGCAAAGCAATTTTTTTCAAAATTAGGCTTTGCCGAGTGCTGAACGCTCGGCAAACTAATTTTTCTTTTTTTTTAAAAATGGTTTTGCCGAGTGTCGACACTAAGCAAACCATATGACGCCGTTTCGCATCCGTCACGACGACTTTTGGTTGCCGAGTGTCAAACAGACACTAGGCAAAGAGTTTGCCGAGTGCCCGAAAAATGACACTCGGCAAAGTCACCTTTGCCATTAAGAAATTTGCCGAGACGGCTTTGCCGAGTGTTTTTGACCCTTTGCCAAGTGTCGTAGACACTAGGCAAAGCGCTCGTTTCCGGTAGTGATTTGGCAAGTCAGAACGGTTCTGATTCTTACAAGAATCGTTAGAATCAATGCCAAACGGGGTAGAGCTGAAATGCTAGAACTAATTTCCAATATTTTGCCAAAGAGATTTAGCCATTTAGGTAAACCAAACACATACGGCAAGCATGATCAATGTCCCGTTGTGAGTCGAAAGGCGTTGGCCTGATAAAATGGAGAATAAGGACAATCTTAGTGGATAGTTTCATGACGTTGTTTCCAAGAATGCCACATCACATAGAATAAAGTGAAACCTGGATGAAACACCCACCCTCAATAGAGACTTTCATTCTATAGTTCAATAGACATTTAATTTCATGACTCATATAGAGTTGGTATTCGCACTAAGAGAGTTTCATCCCCATCAATCTCAGTTCTTCTCTCTCTTCTTAAAAACCTTGCCACATTATCAAAAGCTCATTAAATGCAAATGAAACTATGATAAAACTCCCATGAGACTGGCCTAAACACTACTGGAGCATTGAGCCAAGAGCTTATTCTCGTGCCTATACTTTGGACACATTTCTGCATGCAAAAATACCTATTTGAACACGTAACTGAAATAAGGTAAATTAGGGAAACAAATGGATTTATCCATGATACCTAAGTAGATTGTTATTCTAAACGATTTCTACACAAACCTAGAACTAGCTATAAAGATGGCATATTTGTGGATTCACCGACAAACCTACTTTGAGAAGGAATGGGAAGGTGCTAAAATGCAAGGTAGGTCCTTTGTCATGGTGTTATTTTGTTAATAATAAAGCTGTCTGGGCCATAGGGATGGAAATGGACAGACCAGAGAACTTGACCTTAGATGCAACCCAGTGGCTCAAGACCAATTTTATTACTTACCCTTTTCACCTAAAGGCTATGGCTTCTCTGGCCCAATTGGTAGCATGGAGGCGAACCAAAATTTCATGTTATCATGGGTCATGAATACTAAGAACGACAACATATCCTGCTTCCATGCCCTTAGGTGCTCCCGTACTCCAATTCAAAAAAAAACATCAAAAAGTGCTTGAAAAGATTAACCAAAGATATGGATGAATAGATGATGAAAACATCCATCTTCATGCAAAATTCTACAAGGAGAGAAAAAAGAAAATTAGGATGCAGTTGATGTCGACTGCTGATTGAGGTAAAGACTGCACCCGGCATAATTATATCATTGGTTTCTCTTTTTTTTGTTTCTCTTGGTAGAATTTTTCATTCGTCCTTAATTTTTGCTTGAAGGTTATTATCAATGCATCAAGCTAAATAAGTTCACAAGTTTGATTTTATTTTTATCTATTTTCACCTTCAATCTATAGTATTCCACGATCTAAATTCGATCATAGACATGAAGTTATGACCAACCCTTTTATTCGGTACAATTGAGAATCTTATGCCCATCTTTGGTAAATAGGTTCCAGTCCTATCAATCCATTTTAGATTTTTTTTTATTTCAACCCGTCTTTCCAAAAGCTGCAAATTTGAGGTGTTCCCTGTATGCGGATGATGCAGCACTCTTTGCAAACCCTTTGCCCCTAGAGTTGTCAAACTTACAAAAAAAATTCTTCAGTTCTTTGGGGAATGTTTAGGCCTGAAAGTCAATATGACTAAAACTAAAATTTTCCCAATTCGATTGCAGCCCAACATGATCTAGAACATCATTCAAAATTTCCCGGGCAAAATTAGCAGCTTTCCAGGTAAATACCTAGGACTCCCGCTCCATACGAGGAAGTTAAGGAAAATCGAGGTTCAACCTTTGATCGACAAACAAGGTGCTAGACTGCCATGATGGAAAGGAAAATTCCTATCTTCCTTCGGGAGAGAAACTTTGGTTAAAATAGTGCTATCGTCTCTACCGATATACCACCTAACTGTTTTCCAAGCCCAAAAATGGTTACTCAAAAAGGTCGACCAGATCCGTAGAAGTTTCCTATGGAGAGGAGAGACACCGGACAAGGTATGTGGTGGGCATTCTCTCATCAATTGGCCCATGACCTGCTTACCCAAAAACAAAGGAGGTTTGGGGATCCTTGACTCAGAGAGGTTCACTAGAGCGCTCAGGCTGCGATGGTTATGGTTTCAATGGAAACAGTCTGACAGGGCATGGAACAAATTGGTGGTGCCATGTGATAAAACTAGATGAACGCCCCGCGTGTTGCTGCTAAAATCGCTGGTGAAATTATACTACTTATATTTACTAATATGATCGAATAAATATCATAATACATGTTAGTGGATGATTTTTAGCATTCTGATGTGGACAACTAAATATATGTTAGTAAATGATGTGGTTTCTTAATGTAAATAGCTTGAATGAAAACATAATGGCATGTGTTAGTTGGATGTGTTAGTAGATGCTGATGTGAACACTTTGCATGGCGAGATGGTTGAATATGCTAGTGGGATGTTCTAGTGGATGCTGATGTGGACACTATGCATCGCAAGATAAATTGCTAGTGGGGTAATTTATCTTTATAAAAGATGTAGATAGACCGGGATCTTTTTAATGCATCGACGACAGTGTGAACTGGCAATGGAAAAGAGGCTCTTTTTTGGACATCGAGCTAGATAAATGGAAAAATGGCGAAGACGATTGTGCCACAGCTATACCGAAAGACAAGGAGAAAAAAGATCACGGTGCACCAGGCCATGACGAACCGGAAATGGATAGATCATATTTTCTTGCCGACATCAGCGGAAGAAGTCAGAGGATTTGTGAGACGACTATGGGAGGCCATCAGTGTCATCACATTTAACGACACGATAGAAGATGAAGTGAGATGGAGATGGACAGTGGACGGGGAATACTCCACCAAAAGTGCTTACCTCATTCGGTTCACCGGAACTTTTTTCAAAACTAAAATCACAGCCATTTGGAAGGCCAAAACAGAACCCAAGCGCCGTTTTTTTTTGCATGGACTTTATTGCACAAAAATCCTCACGGCGAATAATCTACTGATGCGCGGTTGGACAGACGATACATACTGTAGGCTCTACAGAAATGATCCAGAAACACCAGTCCACTTATGCGAGGATTGCCCTTTCACAAAAGAAGTATGGGGAATTATAAAGCAGTGGTTCCAATTAGCAGTGATTGATTCGGTAAGCACTTCACGATCGCTGCATGTCTACTGGTGGAAATGCATGCACAAGTTTGATAAAAGGGAGTTGACAAATGTGGATGTGATTTTCATCTATTTTTGGTGGAACATATGGAAAGAAAGAAATAGAAGGCAATTTCAACACAAAGCTCTTAATCCAAGACAAGTGGCCATTTTATGTAAAGATGACATTATGCAATACATGATGGCCATGGCACCGAGGACAGAAGCGGCTGAAGTTTAAGCTGTTGATAGTGATCTAGTTTAAGTTCAGGTTCAGGTTTTGTGTCCGTTCAGCAGGGGCTGTTCCCGGTCTCAAAACCCTGGTGGTGTTTGCCGGTCTCCTTTTTGCCCTTTACTGTAGGAGTGGCATAGTTGTGTTCTTTGGTGGTGACAGGGTTAGGGATGTCGCTATGAGCCTGTGAATAATTTTGTAAAAGTTTATCTTTTTTTTATCGTCTAATAAAATCTACGACAAAACTTTTACCGTCCTTTTAAAAAAATAGATTTTGAAACCATTCTCTTCTCTCTTTCTTTTTGAGAAACTGAAGCCACTCTCTCTTAGAGAGAGCTTTATTTTTTAATTCTGTTTTATTCAATATTTTAATAATAATCGCTCCAATTTTTTTTGCAGATCTACCCTTCAAATAACGTTGCCGTGCCACATGTATTGGCGTGGCAACATGCGCCACGTTAGACGACGTTTCCAACATGGAAAACGCTATCACACCACTCCTGTTGGCGTGATAGTATTGTTCTGTCACGCCACCGGGAGTGGCGTGACAAGACAAAACCTTTGAAAAATCATAACTCTTTGATATGACGTCAGATGAAGATGAAATTTATAGCCCTCGATGAGATCTATAACTTTATAGTTTTGAGTTTTTTCATTTGAGGAAGTTAAGATGCTCAAAAAGATAATATAAAATTTCAGAAGTATAATAATCACGTACCAATGCTTCTCGTATTAGAAAAATAATATATATTTTGTATGTTGTCAAATAAAGATACATTTTACATGAAAGTTGTAGCTCTGAATGAGATCTACAACTTTATAGTTTTGAGTTTTCACATTTGGAGTCGTTAAGATGCTCAAAATAATAATATAAAATTTCAGCAGCATAAGAATCGTGTATAAAAAGTACATTTATTTGACACCATACATAAACGATATTATTTTTCTAATTCGACAGACGCTAGTACGCGATTATTATGCTGCTGAAATTTTATATTATTTTTTGAGCATCTTAACGACTTCATGTGAAAACTCAAAACTACAAAGTTGTAGATCTCACTGGGAGTTACAACTTTTATGTAAAAAGTATCTTTATTTGACAACATACAAAAAAAAAGATATTATTTTTCTAATGCGACAAACACTAGTACGAGGTTATTATGCTCTTGAAATTTTATATTGTTTTTTTTAACATCTTAACATCCTCAAATGAAAAAACTCAAAACTACAAAGTTGTATATCTCATCGAGAACTACAATTTTCATATAAATTTCATTTTTATTCGACGTCGTATCAATCAAGGAGTTATAATTTTTTAAAGTTTTTGTCTTGTCACGCCATTCCCGGTGGCACAGCATGACCATACTGTCACGCCAACGGGAGTGGCGTGACAGCGTTTTCTACGTTGAAAACGCCGTCTAACGTAGCGCATGTTGCCACGCCAATGCATGTGGCACGACAACATTACCGAAAGGATCAAATCCACAAATTTTTTAGAAGGGATTATTACTGAAATATTAAATAAAAAGGATTAAAAATTTAAAAAAAAATCCTTCTCTCTTGCACATTAACCAACTACCCATGGGTCTATCCGCTCCATTCTCATCCTGGAGCATGCCAGCCCGGCTCCGATCTACTGGGCCGGATAGGTTTCCTTATTTTGATCGGTGCCTCGGTGGGCTAATAATCGGGAGACATGCCAGCCCGGCCCGTTTCACCAGCGCGCTTGGAGATAAGGCACGGCACCGCGCGTCGGCTCCGCAGCATCAGCAACGCGCAAAGCCGTTCGAAACATGGGCGCCGGTGGCAAGCTGGACGCCTTCGACGCCGGCCGCTGCGCGGACGGGTACGCGCTAGGCCTCGCCGTGGGCCGGCGGTTCGCCGAGGTCATCAGGAGCAGGATGCGGCAGGACCTCGTGCTCCGGGAGCAGCTGCTGCCGTTCGCGTCGACGGCGGAGCCGCAGCCACTCCTCGCCGCGCTCCAGTCCGCCAACAGGGAGAGGTACCCGCGGTACTGGGACGAGCTGGTGGGCACCGCCGACGGCAGTGGCGTCCAGCTCCTCCACGTACGTACAGAGACGCACGCCGTTGCCATCGATCGCGGTCTCTGTGTCTGTCCGCCGCCGGCGTTCCTGCCGCTGACTGGGTCGTGGTCTCATCTCTTGCTTCCGGCGGTCCGAGCAGGTCATCCTGGCCAACTTCAGGAAGGAGGTCCTGCCGTTCATCCCGAAGGACCCGAAGGAGGGAGGTGATCGCTCCCGGGAAGAGGAAGTGGAGGAGGAGGCGGAGGCCGACGGCGACTGCTCCGACGTCCTCATCGTCAGCGACTCCACGGCAATCGCCGCGCACAACGAGGACGGGAACGTCGCGCTGCTCGGCCACACGTACCTCGTGCGGGCCACGCTGCCGGACGGCGCGTCCTTCACCGCCTACACCTACGCCGGCGAGCTCCCGAGCTGCGCCTTCGGGTTCAACAGCAACGGAGTGGTAAGCTCACGCACCGCAGCATATGCCATTGTTACTGCATTCTGAATTTCCATTTCCAGATCAGTCAGATTACATCCAAACTGACAGGCCTTCACGCTCAACTCGGTTCCTCCGGTGAACGACGAGATCGTCGCGGGCGCCATTGCCCGGAACTTCGTGTCCCGGGACCTGCTAGAAGCGAAGACCCTCGAGGATGCAATGCACGTACGTAGCTAGCTAGCATTACGACTGAATTCCACTTCACTAGCTCTTTTTTCAGCAGTAATCAAAGCCACCATTGATCATGGCACAGAGGGTCTGTTCACAGACCGTCTCAGTCGGCCACAGCTTCAACCTGATGGACGTCAGAGGCCGGAGGATCGTCAACGTCGAGACCGCCTCTGGGAACCGGTTCGCCGTCCGCGAGGCCGACGCCGTGCCGTTTTTCCACGCCAACATGTACCGGCATCTCCAAGTGAAGCAGGTAGGGAGATCGTCGAAGACATTGAAATGATTCGACAGATCCATGACTGACAAACTGGCATTGCGTCGAGAAGGTGCAGGACGAGAACTCCATGAGCAGGGAGAAGAGAGCTGCGCAGTGTTCAGTGGACTCCAAAGAGACGGCACTTTGGCTGCTGGGAGATACAGCTGATGAGAAGTACCCAATCTATATGACAGGTGATTCTCAATCTGTTCAAGATTTTTTTTTCATGTGTTCTGAGCATTGGTTCTTGGGCGTCATGAATTGATTTCTAACACCCTGGGAGCTGCTTTTCAGGTCCGACATTGTACACTCTATGCACTGTTTTGGTTGACCTCGACGAGGCGACCATGACCATATACAAAGGAAACCCAAAGAACGGAAATGCAGCTCATGTTCTTCAGATGTTGTGAAACTAAGCATAGGAGCTTAGTTTTATGTGAGGGCTCGATAACTGCTCCCGATTATTCTTTGTATTTGTACCTGAAAGGTAGACACAAGTTTTGGACACTGCAAGTGTCAATTGAGCGTAACTCCATTTTTTGGACATTATACACTGCTACAGAAGGTAGTAGGAATACTCTGAAATACAAAAGCTGAGCGTATCCCTGGCAATGCATGTTCAATCATCTTACTTTTTTTTTGAACCAACAGGAAATGGGGGAAAGAAAGTGTACAAGACTGAAAGCCTAAAATAGTTCGATCAGGTTCATCATTGTTTCTGGAATGAACCACAGTGCGATCGTCTTTTGCCTTTACAATGCTTAGATTCATATACATATACTCGTAAATAATGTAAGGGGAGGTTCAGTAGCTTCATGGGATTCATAGTTTTCCACCTAGTTTCATCTTCTGCCCAACCTCTGACTTTGAGTATTTCAACTACACATCATGCTGATGATAAAAACATGTTCTTGGATTAAAAAAAACAGATTTCTCATCACCAGCAACAGATCACTCTATGCAAGCCTAGGACTTCCCATGCGAACAATGAAGTTCCTGTGGACAATCACGTTTGATAACACATCAGTGTACTATCATTACGATCAGCTAAGCTGATTTTTCATTGCCCTGACAAAAGATCAGTACTTTGATGAATTATGGAAGCTGGAACTCTTTGTCAAGTCACTATCTCAACTATGGTAATCACGGCAAAGGCCAAGAACAGGCTCCCTCCAATGTATGCTATAATCTGCACAGGGCAATGTTTTGTTTCAGTGAAATTATGTAGACAGACTTTATGAAATGAATGGTCCACAGATTTATCAAAGATTTTATTAGCAAGCCAACAGTTGTTTTCTACACTAAAGTATGTAATTTGTTTAATGGATGGAAAAAAGGATTCCCTTTCTATGACATGGTTAACTGCCTAAACACTTGTGATGGATCAAACTGACAAACACGGTGAAAGGCAACTTACAAATTTGATGTATTTTAAATTTTGCAGTGGTCAAACGCTGTAAGATAGGAAATTTCAGTTGCTATGGTACCATTAGTTTCCTAATTTACCTTTTCAGAAAGGAATGTTCCCAGCAAAGAGCCACCAAGAACTGCAATCTGTTGGAAGAAATGTGTTAATCTCAATTTTGCCTGGAAAACCAAAGAAGGAAATATAAAAAATTGCGGCACAATAACTGATTGGTATGCAATGACACATTTGCTCCTTGTACTCAATCAACAGCAGAAATTCTTTTATGGTGAATACCCCAATGGAGCCAAGTCAGTGCAGAATCGCAAACTTCCTAATTCCCAACATTAGAGAAGACTCTTACAAGAAACAAATACTGAGGCAAAAACAGACCAATGATCTAACCAATGGTGAAAGTGCTAAAAAATTGTCTGCTCCATCGCAATATTATTATGCTCATTGCTCAAGCTTGTTAATCATGAGTGTTCCTGCAAACCAATGTTGTTTGCAGTAAAAGTTTGACTTCAGTTATCTGGTTTCAAGTCTCAAGTCTCAACTCTCAACCTATTACCATGCTTATCTTACCAATGTTGCAACGGCATGACCAGCAAGTGATCCTGCAATGACACCCAGAGGGGATGAAGCTGCCGCAAGTGCTGCCAAGGTATTGGAAAGTAGTGTCAATGTTAATTATGCTCACGGAAATCTGAAGATTTATATGGCAGAGTTAGGAGATGTACCAATTGTGGAAAAGAATGATTTATCACCCCATTCAGCGACAAAAACCAATACAAATGTGCTAGCGATAGTACCAGCAGCAGACATGACCCCAGCACCATTTCCAGAAAATTTCGATACTGCTAACTCAGCCTACAATGGTTCAACATAGTTTTATAGAGGAGAGAGAAGTATGTTCAAGCACAAGATTTATTTTTTCTTGAATGACGCAGGATTAAACATGAAAACTAAAAATGATGTTCTTGGCACAGCTTAAAGTCCTACCTCCTCTTGCTCCTCATTGATCTTTTCATCATCACCTGAAGCTGCATCAAGTAATGTAGTAACCCCATAATAAACCTGAATCCGTTAAAGTTGTGCATGAATAATAAAGTATGTATTAACTTCTCACAAGAATTCAAAAGTAAAAGCCACACATTCCTTTAAAAAATCCAAGCACATTTTCAATTTTGTGTGTGTAACAAGTATGCATAATCCTTACCAAGAGACATGCCGCAGCAATGTCATCAACTGGGAAATCAGTACCACCAAAGCTGCATGCAACAAGACATTGGGTAAATGAGAGCACCCATAACTCTACTTGCACAATTACGATAATTACCCGAATGGGATGATGCCATCAACATAGTGAAATGCTCGACCAAGAACTACAGATATAACGGTCATTACCCTGATAATCACCACAAAAATAAGAACTCTATGTAATGTCAGACATTCTGGGAACTTTAATTATGAAGCTAGAAGCACATAAAGCCTGCGACAGTATTGAAGATGAAAAATATAATACAAGAAGCATGAAAATACTTACGCAAGAGCTCCAAATGTGCCAAGAAAAATGACTGCTCCAGAACTTCTAGCCGCTAACAGTGCCTATCAAACACATGCAACTGCAGCATTTATCAATGACTCATTTTAGTATATATTACTGAAAAATTTGTTGTATGGTATAGATGCAAAGCAAAGCAATTTGCAAGAAAGAAATATATTTAAGGAAATATAAAATATTTCTTTCATGACATTTACAGCATTAACTAACACACAGTCTCCCTTGAATACCCATATCTGTGCAGGCCATCTGTCTAGAAGGCCTGAAATCTATATATCCTATATGAGTAGAACCCACCACGTCATCACTATTGTTTCAACCAACTTTTTATCTTAAAATCTTAAACAATCATCTTATCTTGGCCGTGTCTTATGTCCTCACTGCATCTGTGTCACTTCAACTCCTGCAGTGGTTTCAGTTGCCATCGTGGATACGATTGGAGAGCATTAAGTGTTCATGGTTTGAACATCGCAGCATGGATCAAACAGAAAACAGCGTTAAGGCTAACTGTCTGCATCCTGCAGAAACTTGCATATTCAATTGAACTCTGAATGGTCAAGGCTGACATTGGAGGTCATTGCAATTAGGCAACCTAGTTAAATTCATGTTTTATTCCTTTTGTGAAAGCTGAAAGCACGATTAAAAAAATGAAAGCACGATATTCAAAACAACATGCAGTTTAAGCAATCAAACTGTCAGCAAGTACATCTGATGCAACAGAATTTGACTGTGTTTGTGGAGGAATTACCGCAATAAAGAATGTTCGGTCCCCTAGCTCAGAAAAGAATATCAACAGGAAAGCCTGAAATTCAGAACGAAAGTGAACAAGCAGATGAACGGTCAAACAATTCGCATAGAAGGAAATGCATCTGAATACAACAATCAATCTGCAGGTAATTGTACATGAAAATATATATGAGCTTGCAAATCATCAAAGAGCGGAGGTAGTTGTCGTAACTGAAGCAAAACCTGTACTGATGTCCCCGAGATCCCCCAGCACGTCCACCGGCTGCAGGCCGGCGAACTGCGTGGCGGC
Source organism: Saccharum hybrid cultivar R570 (assembly GCA_038087645.1). Classification (NCBI taxonomy): domain Eukaryota; kingdom Viridiplantae; phylum Streptophyta; class Magnoliopsida; order Poales; family Poaceae; genus Saccharum; species Saccharum hybrid cultivar. The sequence continues at coordinate 3,398,227 of JAQSUU010000088.1, forward strand.
AAGCGCCTGCTGCGACCCCTGGAGAAGTAGCACCCCCGCCACCGTAGCGTGAGAGAACCCGCACGACGACGCCTCGAATTGCTCGGGACGCCTCGACCCTCCCCGCCCCACTGGCCCGGCCGCCTTCCGAGCCGACAACCCAGCGCCTCCTCCGACCGGCTTCCCCGAGTCGCATTTCGGGAGGCACCTCAGCACCTGCAGACACGATCCGCGCCAGGTGATCGGCGGCAGTCAGTCGAATGCAAGGATGGGGGGGCGGGTTTGGCCGGGAGGCGTACCGAGTGGCCCGGCCGCAGCAGTAGCCTGGCGCGGCGCGGCAGCGGGCGAGGCGTCCTTGCTCGGAATGGAGTTGAGGGGGAGGAGGAGAGTACGGTTGAGCAGGAGCAGGAGGAGGCGGCGGCGACGGAGGCCATGGCGCCGCGGCCGCGCTGGTGGTGGTTGCGGGGCGGGGCGGGAGTGAGCGGACGGACCTCCGCTTTCTCTCGGCCGTTGCGAGTGGATAGGAGCTCTCGAACGCAAGTCTGGTGGTCCGCTTCCGCGAACGGGCCTGGATTCGTGTGACGTATTGGGCTGGCCCACTATTCTGAGTCAGCCCATTGTTATAGTTCTAGTTCCAAGTCGGCCACGGCGTTCTTCTACCCCCAGTTCCTCGTCGGTTGGTTGGAGGATCGGATCCGGATCGGAGGGGGTTGCATCGCAACCGATCGGTCGATGCACCATATATAATGCCAGCCTTCCCTCTTCGTCTCATCTAGCAGCAACGCGCCTTCATCTACTAGCGCAGCAGCAACGAGCCTTCATCTACTAGCGTTTTCGAGTCATCAGCGATCCATGGCCGCCGTCTCGGAGCTTGAGGAGCCGGAGCCGCCCGAGGAGAAGAGAAATGCGGCGGCGGTGCTTGCGTTGTCCCCGCCTGTCCCCTGGCTGGCTGCCGTGGCGGAGCGGTACGAGCGCCGCGAGAAGCTTGGCGAAGGCATGTTCGGCGACGTGTACAAGGCCTGGGACCGCGTCTTGGAGCGCTTCGTCGCCGTGAAGCGGCTCTCGGGGAGGACCGACGACCGCTTCGTGACGGCCCCTCTCCGCGACTTCGCGCGGGAGGTCATGTCCCTCGCGGCGTGCCGCGGCCACCCTTCCGTCGTCCGGCTCCTGGCCACGTACGCCGACCGCGGCCGCGCCGACGGCGACTGCTTCGTCGTCACGGAGTACGCTGGGCCCATGAACCTGCGCCAGTACATGGACATCCGGCGCCTTAACGGCCAGCCGTTCGACGAGGACGAGGTGCGCGACGTCATGGAGCAGCTCCTCGCCGGCGCGAGGCACGCGCACATGGCGGGCGTCCTGCACAGGGACATCGTCCCGGAGAACGTGATGGTCGACATGGACGCCGCCCGCGAGCGGCAGGATGGTGTACAAGATATGTGGCTTCGGCATGTCGAAGCCGGCGGCGCAGGCGGACAAGGACGACTCCGGGCTGCTGGCGTCCTCCAGCCCGTACCGCGCGCCGGAGCTCTTCCTGGGATCCAAGGACTACGCCGGACGGTGAGGTCTTCAAAAAGATGCTGCAAGTGGTTGGCACCGAGGGCATCGTCGAGTGGCAGGGGCTGGAGCGCGTGGCGCCGCCCGAAAAGGTGGCCTTCCTTCGGAAGATGATCAGCGAGGAGGGCGGTCACCTGCAGCTGCAGCAGGGGTTTCCGCCGGAGCTGCTGTCTCCGGCTGGTTTCAAGGTTTTGGAAGGGCTGCTGGACAGCAACCCGGACCGCAGACTCTCAGCAGCAGCCGCACTTAGGAAGCCATGGTTCCGGCGTCGTTGCTTGTTCGGTGCCTGGTGCTTCATGCCTCATGGCGGCGTTGCCCCTTGGTTATGAATTCGACATCCACTAGAAAGTACGCGCGGCCGCGCGGTTCTGCAGTGTGCTGCCATTAGTCTATCATGGAGCTAGTTGCGTAGATGGGAAATGTAGTTTAAGGCTTTTTTGTCTTTTGATTCGTTTTATTTTTTAAATCGAGTTTTTAATGGTTTGATTTTTTTTTGCAAATTATTAGAAAAGGAGTTTGAAGTCACTAAATCGGATACCGTGAGTAGTAGAAGCATTTGTCTTTATTTTTTAATCAATTAATCTATTTGGTTTACACTGCCAATGTATGCTTTTTCAATAAATTGCAGCTGATTATATATTGTATGCAGCAGTTTGTAGCATTCAACTTTGAGTAATCAAATTATTCTGTAATGGGAGTATATAACGAAGATGCAGCAGAGCAAGTATTATTTCAATGTACAAACTGGGCTACGGATACGTGAGTGGTTAGTTTTGCCTTTTTTTAATGCGCTATATTAGTATATTTGATGGACTGTTATGTTTAGGCGACCTTTTTTTACGATCGTAAAGTGGGTAAAATGACTCAATCATTTTATTTGGTTATGGTGAATGGATGAGTATGGAGGTTAGCCATGCGTTGGTGTAACTGTCGTCACGTATATCTATGCATGTTTATCTTTTGTTTGTGTATATTCATTTTAAGTATTTATATATGGGATGTGACGTACTCGTGTATGCAAATGTACGGAATCAGAAAAACAAACATATGTTGAATTTAATTAGGCACCGAAGATTATGAAAAAGGGTATATGATATTGGAGTTAAGGCAGAGGAGATATTTTGAGTTGACATGTGATACAAACAGCAAATTAATCAATCATGTAAAAGCATAGATCTACAACTATACAAATAAAATATAGTTAATCATATGTTTTTTTAATTTTAATGCATAGATGTAGTTATAATAAACTCAACAAAATTTGTTTGGCATTTTTATGATTTTTGTGTGATTTTATATGAATTTTAAAAGATCTGTGGTTTAAAAAGAAAAGATTGGACCGTAGAAAAGGAGAAGAGACTGATGGGCTAATTTTGGCCCATTGAGGCAGGCCGGCTCATTTAAAATGGCTGGATATTGGTAAGGCCGATTTTGGCCCGTTGAGGCAGGCCGGCCCAGTTAAAAGCCTGGATTGCGGGTTGGTATTGGTAAAGTCGGAGGGCTTTCTTGTAAAAAAACCTGAGAGGAGCTGTGGACTGCGGGTTGATTGTCCTAAAGTTTAAGGGCTTTTTTGCAAAATGACTAGGACTCGCATGATCCAGGCCGTCCGAACGCTCGATCCAACGGTCGAGAAAAGCAAGCGACGTGGCACGATGTCGTTGCCCGGTGCCTGGGGCAGATTTCGATAGAAGAAGATTTGCTCTTATAGTTCATTTTCATGCTATATATTCTTTTTTCAGTTTTTGCAACGCAAATGTAGCATTATTCGGTGCCTGGTGCTTCATGCCTCATGGCGGCGTTGCCCCTTGGTTATGAATTCGACATCCACTAGAAAGTACGCGCGGCCGCGCGGTTCTGCAGTGTGCTGCCATTAGTCTATCATGGAGCTAGTTGCGTAGATGGGAAATGTAGTTTAAGGCTTTTTTGTCTTTTGATTCGTTTTATTTTTTAAATCGAGTTTTTAATGGTTTGATTTTTTTTTGCAAATTATTAGAAAAGGAGTTTGAAGTCACTAAATCGGATACCGTGAGTAGTAGAAGCATTTGTCTTTATTTTTTAATCAATTAATCTATTTGGTTTACACTGCCAATGTATGCTTTTTCAATAAATTGCAGCTGATTATATATTGTATGCAGCAGTTTGTAGCATTCAACTTTGAGTAATCAAATTATTCTGTAATGGGAGTATATAACGAAGATGCAGCAGAGCAAGTATTATTTCAATGTACAAACTGGGCTACGGATACGTGAGTGGTTAGTTTTGCCTTTTTTTAATGCGCTATATTAGTATATTTGATGGACTGTTATGTTTAGGCGACCTTTTTTTACGATCGTAAAGTGGGTAAAATGACTCAATCATTTTATTTGGTTATGGTGAATGGATGAGTATGGAGGTTAGCCATGCGTTGGTGTAACTGTCGTCACGTATATCTATGCATGTTTATCTTTTGTTTGTGTATATTCATTTTAAGTATTTATATATGGGATGTGACGTACTCGTGTATGCAAATGTACGGAATCAGAAAAACAAACATATGTTGAATTTAATTAGGCACCGAAGATTATGAAAAAGGGTATATGATATTGGAGTTAAGGCAGAGGAGATATTTTGAGTTGACATGTGATACAAACAGCAAATTAATCAATCATGTAAAAGCATAGATCTACAACTATACAAATAAAATATAGTTAATCATATGTTTTTTTAATTTTAATGCATAGATGTAGTTATAATAAACTCAACAAAATTTGTTTGGCATTTTTATGATTTTTGTGTGATTTTATATGAATTTTAAAAGATCTGTGGTTTAAAAAGAAAAGATTGGACCGTAGAAAAGGAGAAGAGACTGATGGGCTAATTTTGGCCCATTGAGGCAGGCCGGCTCATTTAAAATGGCTGGATATTGGTAAGGCCGATTTTGGCCCGTTGAGGCAGGCCGGCCCAGTTAAAAGCCTGGATTGCAGGTTGGTATTGGTAAAGTCGGAGGGCTTTCTTGTAAAAAAACCTGAGAGGAGCTGTGGACTGCGGGTTGATTGTCCTAAAGTTTAAGGGCTTTTTTGCAAAATGACTAGGACTCGCATGATCCAGGCCGTCCGAACGCTCGATCCAACGGTCGAGAAAAGCAAGCGACGTGGCACGATGTCGTTGCCCGGTGCCTGGGGCAGATTTCGATAGAAGAAGATTTGCTCTTATAGTTCATTTTCATGCTATATATTCTTTTTTCAGTTTTTGCAACGCAAATGTAGCATTATTCGGTGCCTGGTGCTTCATGCCTCATGGCGGCGTTGCCCCTTGGTTATGAATTCGACATCCACTAGAAAGTACGCGCGGCCGCGCGGTTCTGCAGTGTGCTGCCATTAGTCTATCATGGAGCTAGTTGCGTAGATGGGAAATGTAGTTTAAGGCTTTTTTGTCTTTTGATTCGTTTTATTTTTTAAATCGAGTTTTTAATGGTTTGATTTTTTTTTGCAAATTATTAGAAAAGGAGTTTGAAGTCACTAAATCGGATACCGTGAGTAGTAGAAGCATTTGTCTTTATTTTTTAATCAATTAATCTATTTGGTTTACACTGCCAATGTATGCTTTTTCAATAAATTGCAGCTGATTATATATTGTATGCAGCAGTTTGTAGCATTCAACTTTGAGTAATCAAATTATTCTGTAATGGGAGTATATAACGAAGATGCAGCAGAGCAAGTATTATTTCAATGTACAAACTGGGCTACGGATACGTGAGTGGTTAGTTTTGCCTTTTTTTAATGCGCTATATTAGTATATTTGATGGACTGTTATGTTTAGGCGACCTTTTTTTACGATCGTAAAGTGGGTAAAATGACTCAATCATTTTATTTGGTTATGGTGAATGGATGAGTATGGAGGTTAGCCATGCGTTGGTGTAACTGTCGTCACGTATATCTATGCATGTTTATCTTTTGTTTGTGTATATTCATTTTAAGTATTTATATATGGGATGTGACGTACTCGTGTATGCAAATGTACGGAATCAGAAAAACAAACATATGTTGAATTTAATTAGGCACCGAAGATTATGAAAAAGGGTATATGATATTGGAGTTAAGGCAGAGGAGATATTTTGAGTTGACATGTGATACAAACAGCAAATTAATCAATCATGTAAAAGCATAGATCTACAACTATACAAATAAAATATAGTTAATCATATGTTTTTTTAATTTTAATGCATAGATGTAGTTATAATAAACTCAACAAAATTTGTTTGGCATTTTTATGATTTTTGTGTGATTTTATATGAATTTTAAAAGATCTGTGGTTTAAAAAGAAAAGATTGGACCGTAGAAAAGGAGAAGAGACTGATGGGCTAATTTTGGCCCATTGAGGCAGGCCGGCTCATTTAAAATGGCTGGATATTGGTAAGGCCGATTTTGGCCCGTTGAGGCAGGCCGGCCCAGTTAAAAGCCTGGATTGCGGGTTGGTATTGGTAAAGTCGGAGGGCTTTCTTGTAAAAAAACCTGAGAGGAGCTGTGGACTGCGGGTTGATTGTCCTAAAGTTTAAGGGCTTTTTTGCAAAATGACATGGCCCAGTTAAATTCAACATAAGAATTATTGAGTGATGGATGTCAGTTCTGGATCATGACGGGCATCCATAGAAAGTGCATAGGCCCCGTTCGGCTGGAATTATAAGCCGGCTGAAAAATACTGTTGGCTGATTTTTTGTGAGAGAAAAATACTGTTTCGGCTGAAAAAACAAGCTGAATAAGACGAATTATAAGCCAGATGAACAGGACCATAGCTGTAAAGATGTAGCACGCTGCAAATTAATTCGAGAGAATAATGCGAATTAATTCTTATGAGTTTTTAGTTGCTGTATGTACTCGTTGCACTTTTAGTCTCGTGATGTAGAGCTTACATATTAATTTCTTAAAATATGGATAGTCAGGCACATTGATCAATCATATACAATAACAAATCACTACTAATGAGATAATAGGACCGTTGCCATGCTGTCCAATCCACTGCCTCTAGCTCTCTAGTCACCACTGCCACATTTGCTTGTGCCACTGTCATCCAGTAATCTCTTTTCACCCATATAGTTGCCATGCCACCTTAGTCTCATTACACCTCCATCCACTCCACTGTACGAATGTTCCTATCCTGGTCTCAAGTCTCATTTGTATTTTTTTTCTCGAATACGCAAAAGATTTGCGTATCATTACATTAAGAAGAAGAGTACAAGTATACAAACGACACACTTATGACAAGCGCCACCGGAGGTCTTACGGCCATAGGCCGGACCGTCCTAGCAAACAAACAGTGAGATTCGATATTACATAAAGGACGACAACCATGGAAGGAGCGGCGCTATAAACTACGAAGCGGCGCCGTGAGAGTCCACTCCGACGTCCGAGAGGGGTGTTTTGCCGGTCCAAAGAATGGCCGCCGGGAAATATCCATCCAGAGCATCAATCTGGCTTGACGTCAAGTTTCCAGCAAGAATAGCCTCGCTGAGAGGTCCTTGTTTGGTTTTGGTAATTGAGTGACAACCTTAGGTGAACTAATTGTGTTTACGTGAGATACACAGGGAATTAGTCCATAGATGATTGTGTCATGAAGGAGCTCATTGCATATGAGACATGACATGGAGTCATGTGACCAAGGTGGCAAAGATCAAGATGAGGCTTGGCTTGATGGACCAGTTGCAAGTGTGAAGGGCAAGTCGGAGGCTTTGGAGCGATGGACCGCGTGACGGTGAAGCTTGAGCATGACTTGGCGCCGATGGACCGACGCAACGGTGAAGAGCAAGTGAGGTCAAGATCGATGGACCAAGGTCACATGATGATATGAAGTGGATCATATCATTTGTGATATGGTTGGTGCATGTGTTGCATCAACGTCGAAGGAGATGGAGTGGAATGCGCAAGGCAAAGGTATAACCTAGGGCATTTTCATTTCACCGGTCATAGGTGTGTAGAGAAGTTTATGACCGGGTTTAGGATAGATGGCCGTACTATCAAGAGGGGCAAACTTGTTTGCATATCGGTCATCTAGTGCCACTCGTGTGATCTAACTATGCATCGTTGCTAGGATCGAGTGGCGTGGCAAGTTGAGTGGTTAACTCCTTCGGTAAAATGTTTGTGAAAAAGCTAACACACGTGCACAAGGTGGTGTTCACTTGTTGGTGTTGGCACATTTACGAAGGCGATGAAGTTTGAGCGGTAGAGAGGGTTTGGGGTCCTCTCTCCCTCCCGCCGAGCTTTGCGAGCGCGGGATTCAGGCGTTTTTGGAGAAGTGAAATGCCTATTTTCCACTACGCCGGAAGTCGGAAAAGAAACGGAGGCGAACGGAGGTCACAGAGGTGACCGGACGCTGCACCGGACGCGGTCATGGTATGACCGGACGCGTCCGGTCAGTACAGCGCAGGCACGGGTGCTAGGGTTTGCAACCGGCGCGTCCGGTCACTCGCGGGACCGGCGCGTCCGGTCAGGTGTCCAGAGGAAACTAAGTACGATCGGACGCGAGGCGCGTCCGGTCACACATGATCGGACGCGTCCGATCGTTGAAGGTGCTTACTGGACTCTAACCGGACGCTGGCACTGTCGCGTCCGGTCGTTGCGAGGAGCACGTCCGGTCGTTGTTTCGCGGGCGCGGGTGCTGTGCGGATCGGCGCGTCCGGTCGTTGCGAGGAGCGCGTCCGGTCGTTGCTTCGCGCGCGCGGTGCTGTGCGACCGGCGCGTCCGGTCGTTGCCTGGGGCGCGTCCGGTCGTTGGTTTGACCGTTGGGGTCAGTGACCGTTGGAGGATCTAACGGTCGCATTTGAAATTTGAGGGACACGTGGACGTCGCAGGGCGACCGGACGCGGTTGAGCGCGTCCGGTCAGTTATGACCGGCGCGTCCGGTCATCCCGAAAATGACCCAGTGAAGGGGTAACGGCTCTATTTGACCGTGGGGTTATAAATAGATGCCTTGGCTGGCCATGGCCGGCAGCTGAGCACACTTTGGCCTTGGTGGCTTATGTGGTAGTGCTTGGAAGCCCTCTAACTCACTCATGCTTGATAGTGTTCATCGGATCGAGTGAGAGAACGATTCTAGTACGTTGCATCGAGAGGATTGCATCGAGTGGCACTAGGTGATCGTGTTGCAAGCCGGTGGTGCTTGTTACTCTTGGAGGTTGCCACCTCCTAGACGGCTTGGTGGCTTGCGACTCCGTTGAAGCACGCGTGGAGATTGTGCGTGGCTCTGGATCTCTCTCTTTTCCTCCTCCCTCCGTTGTTGTTGTTGAGAGAGATATCTCTCTCTTTTTCCTCCTCCTCGTTGTTGTTGTTGAGAGAGATAGGAGCTTTGTGCTTTTTGCTTCACTAGTTGTGTAGGAGCTCCCTCGGTTGACAAAGTACTAGTGCATAGGTTTGTGTGACCTTGCTCTAGAATTGAGTAGGTGAGCTCTTGATAAGCTTAGCACCTTAGTTGCTTAATTAGGATCTTTGCAAGGTGCTAGAGAACTTAGATAGAGGGGTATAGTCTTGGCTAGACCGATAAGTTTAATTCCGCATTTGTTTCGGTTAGCCAACGCGTTTAAGTTTTAGAAAGGACTATTCACCCCCCCTCTAGTCCGCCATCTCGACCCTTCAATTGGTATCGGAGCCCGGTCTCTCATTTGTGGTCTTCACCGACCCGAGAGGATGGCGGAATATGGACTAGATGTTGATTGTCCTCACATGTTTGATGGCACACACTTTGCACGGTGGAAAAATTGGATGATATGCAATTTTAAGTTTATTTGCCCTCAAATGTGGTGGATGGTAGATGTAGGCTTTTCTCATGTGTTGGATGAAGATAATCTAACTCAAGCACAAGAGAAATGCCTAGATCTTGACATCCAAGCTACTAACATCATGTATAGATCTTTGGATGATAGCATCTTTGGTAAGATCATGGACCTCAAATCCGCTCATGAGATATGGGCCTATCTCAATGAAAAGTATGGAGCTATCACCGATGATGACGATGATGTCGAGCCCAAGGAGGTTGCACATGATGATGTTGAGCATGACCACAACACGATGGTTGTGGAGGATTGCTCCACCTCATGGTCAAGTGATGATGATAATCAATCTACCACAAGTTCACTTGATAAGAATGGTGATGATGCATCAAGTGTTGCAAGTGATGTTTCTACCCCAAGCACACTTGATGGTGACAACGTTGGTTCATGCTCGGGCCTTGATGATGCTACTACAAGCCCATCCACTACATCACATTGCTTCATGTCACTAGGTGACACAAAGGTATCAAATGATAATGTGATTGATCATGTTGATTCATATGATGAGCTTGTTAGTAGACTTGCTAGCATGAACATGTCTTTAGAAAATGAGAAAGCTAAAACCATGAAATTGGAAAATGAAAACTTATTTCTAAAAATCACATGTGAACAACAAAAGCATCTACTTTATGTTACTACTTGTTCACATGAGGAGCTAAAATTATCTCATGAGGAACTTAGTGTTGCTCATGATAATTTGGTACAAGAACATGCTTCTCTCTTTAAGATGTTATTAAAGAAAATTAAAATTAATGAGAGCTCATCACATGGATCAAATGATCAATTGCAAAATGTGACTAACCCTTGTGATGTAGGGAGAAAGCATGTATTCACCTCTTGTGATGACTTATTAGATATGCCATGTTCTTTACCTATATATGCTTGTTCTACTTCTATGTCTTGTGAGACTAACCTTTTGAAGGAGAACAATGAGCTCAAAAATGAAGTGAAGAATTTGAACAACAAGTTAGAGAGGTGCTACAACTCAAAAGTCACCTTTGAGCACATGTTGAACAACAAAAGAAGCTACGGTGACATGAGCGGCATTGGCTTCAACAAGAGCAATATCAAAGGCAAAAGATGGGGGAAGAGAAGATATGAAAGAAAGATGAAGAAACAAGAACAAGAGAAGCTCACTCATTTTATGTGCTTTAAATGCCATGAAATGGGACATCTTGCAAATGGTTGCCCTAATGAAGAAAAGCTCAAGTTGAAGAAAGAAGAAGAGAGGCTCAAGCATGTCAAGTGCTTCAAGTGTCGCACTTGGGGTCATCTCACCTCAATGTGCCCAACCAAGAAACTAGTGAAGCAACAAAAAGAGCCTCAACCAAAGCCACAAGTTGAGCAAGAAACCACACCCCAATCTCAAGTCAAGATCAACCACAAGGATGATGATGGTGACTTGAAGAAGAAGAAGAAAACAAGAAGGGGTGGAAGAGGAAGGCATCCAATGCAAATCCAAGATGCCAAGATGATGAGCAAGATTGAAGATAAGAAGAGAGATTTGGCTCACATCAAGTGCTTCAAGTGTGAAGATATGGGACACTTTGCCTCGGGGTGTCCTACCAAGCTTGAGAAGAAGGCTCAAGTAACTCATGAGAGGCAAGGCAATGAAAAGCATCACATGAGCAATGAAGAAAAGGCTCAATGAAAGAGAAGATGTTATTCATGCCGGGAAAGGGGACACATGGCACATTCATGTCCCCTAGGTAACATTTCTAAGTATATTTCAATTGATGATACTAATGTGCTTAGAAAGGATGTAAATGGTACCTCTATTGTTGCTATTGCAAAACATCCCGCTACCCATACTAAGGCTCTGCCTAAGTATGTTGCTCCTAACTTGAGAGGACCCAAACTTGTTTGGGTACCATCAAAGAGTGGATGATTGTTTGTAGGTACCATCGGCATTGGAGGCTTGATTCAATTGGTTTCATTTTGTTTATCATATATTAAGTCAAGTTATGAAGCTCAATGCATATCCAATCCCAATGCCAAGTCAAAATAAGTGGAGTCCAAATACTACAACATACAAGTGCAACATTCAAGTTTGTGGTGATTTATTGGATATATTTGATGGCTTGCAAATATTCAAGTTGAAAGCTTGCTATTGGATGATCATGAGCTAACCAAGGTATATCTCTTGTTGATCATTTCACTTGGGTGCATATGAGTTGATTGAATTGGATATATATGCAATGTTGCTTGCTATGAGATGTTTGAATGGATTAAATGCTTAAGTAATCAAGTTTGAATTGATTTGTGTTGGATAAATTCATGAGATGACATTTAGTAAGTGGATTGGATGGATATATGTCTTGTGAAAGTATTCAAACAAGTTAGTTTCAAGTTTGATTCATATTTGATGAAGTATTGCTCAATGTATTGAAATCTGTCCAAAGTTGAAAATCTGAGCTAGCAGTGATCAAGTCTGAGTTTGGATGATCAAATCTACTTGGATTGTCATGAATTTTGGTATGCATGCTCTAGACTTATGTTATAAGATGCTGTACAAATTTCATGAGAATTGGATAAGAGATGCTTCGGCTTTGGAGTACATCTTGTCAGCTATAGTGCAGCAGTTTTCAGCATGTAGCAGTGGTGGAAGATTTGAAATCTGGTAGCAATCTATATGTCAAATGAATCTCAAATTTTTACAGCTGCTAGATGACTTAGTGAATCACATCTCCACCAAATTTTATGGCATTTGGATCTGTATATTGGGAGATATGAATTATTCCTTGAAGGGTACAGAATCTGCCAGAAAAGTGACAATTATTGGATTGATCTAGAGTCACTTTAAGTGAAAGGTCCTCAAGTTGGAAACATATTTATAAGTGTCTAAGGCACCTAAGTTTGGTTTTGAATTGATCTAGAAGCATGACAAGAAATGAGTACAAGGGCATTGATTGTGGAATGTACCTAGTGTACAAATTTGGTACTCAAATTTAAAAATGAAGATCAAACTCAAGATGAAGATGAGGTTCAAGTTCTAGTAATAATTGGAGATCATTTGGTAGAAAGAAAAGGACTTAAAGAATAATTCAAGGTTACTCATAAAGTTAAGTCCATAGATCAATCAATCAAAGGCAATTCAAGTAAGTGTCAAGGATGGTTCTTTGGAGAGAGGTCACTTCTCCCTGCTGAGGGGGCTTGCCGCCCATGGGTGGGTAAACCGAGCACCGGCTTGGAAGGCTAACATGGAAGTGATGAATTCAAGGGACATTTGAGATGCTTAATTGAAGCAATCAATAGGGTTGATCAAGAAAAGCAAGCAACACCCAAAAGAGAGCTAGTCATGGTTATAAAATTAGTATCATAAGTACTTCTCTCACGCAAGCATTGATCAAAGAGAAAAAGCAAGCCAACCACAACAAGAGATAATGCACTTGATTATTAGTGGTTCTCATTTCATATGGGTGAAGAATGGATTTCTCTATAATGATTGGTCTTCACCAAGCTTATAAATTGGACTTCACATTGCTATTGGAGTAATGAATTGGAATCTATGTGACTATCCTCTACTCCAATATAACAAAGGTATCATTGTAATGTGCATGATCATTTCATCCCTTACTAGTATGCGATTAGTGCATATAGTACATGCTTACTAGGATCATGCATAACAAATGAAATGTTTAAATTCATAGCCTACCACTATTGCTTGAATTGTTTAAATGATCTAGTGGTATGTGTATGAATTTGTTCATGAGCTAGTGAACCCAAGTACTTGATCTAGTTTGAATTGCTAACAAGTGACAAGTACAATATTGGCAAGATAACCCTTAGTATGAGAAGTGAAGAAGCTTGTCATTGGATCAAACCGGACTTAGAATCTTAGGCAAATCAACTTAGTTTAAGTCATACTAGAAGCTCATGACAATGATATGGGTACAAGCACAGACAACAATGCAAATGGATATCTAGGGTGTTTTAAATGGTATCTAGACTCAAAATATTTCTTCAATTGGTACCTACAAGTGGTGTCTAGATCATGATCTACAAGTAATATCCTATAAGTGGTGCTCATAAAGATAGCAAATGTTCAAGAAAAGATCATATTGACAAATCCTACAAGTGGTTCCATGATAAAGGATTCTTCAAATTGGTATCACACATTTATTCGTGGTATTTCTACACATGATATCATTTATACAAGACCGTGGTTCCACAAGTGATCCTCAACTTTAAGTGATCATCAAATGAAGAAAGTTCCCTCACACACAAGAGCTCAAGATTATCAAGTGAATGACCCATGCTATGACATAGGGGGAGGAGCCCCACCTAATGGTATCAAGGTCAAAGATCCTTAGTGGTATCTCAAGAGCAACATAGAAGTAATATCATTCCAACATGTGCGGTGATGTCCATCAACAACGCAATATTCAAGTCTCAACCATCTACCCCAATGCAAGCCTTTGTATCAATGAGAAATACACCCTTTATGAAAATTGATGACAAAGGGGGAGAAGTTGGAACAAAGATATGTCAATACACCAAGAGAGGGGTTTGGGGACATCATGAGAAGATGAGGTTTGGACATAGAAATGGACAAAGAGGGAGCAACAATGAAGAAAAGAGAAGGATCAAAATTCTTGGACAAGAGAAGCACACAAGTAGGGGGAGCAAGCTCATGAACATTGATTGGTTGCATTTGACTTGTGCATATTCATGTGCTTGCTAGCATTGCATAAGTTTTTATTTAACATGCATGCTTGTGTGGTGTATGCTAGTTATAGAACTTGAATGATGATATGATAACTAGCATGCATAGGATGATAGCTAGACTTGTGTTTATCATGAAAAACTAGAACCTTACTTATAATGTTGATCTCACGGGGTTTCTAGTATTTTTGATGTCTAACTACTCATGATGCTAAAGATGATGGCAAACTTGTGATTTTCAAATGGTATCGAGCTATCAAATGGTATCGAACTACAAAGGTTTATTCTATACACCTTAGCATCACTTAGTAGTGCTAACCCTCCCACAGATTTCATATTTATGCATATGTGCAAGCTTGAAACCAAACCATTTGAGCACATATGTAGGGAGAGTTATCACTACCAAGTCGGATTTTATGGTGCTTATCCAAATTCTAACATAGAGCTTAAATGTTGGATAAGTGGCATAAAGTCCAAAAGAACTTAATTTCCATATCTTTGTAGAGTTGTCATCAATTACCAAAAAGTGGGAGATTGAGAGGTCCTTGTTTGGTTTTGGTAATTGAGTGACAACCTTAGGTGGACTAATTGTGTTTACGTGAGATACACAGGGAATTAGTCCATAGATGATTGTGTCATGAAGGAGCTCATTGCATATGAGACATGACATGGAGTCATGTGACCAAGGTGGCAAAGATCAAGATGAGGCTTGGCTTGATGGACCGGTTGCAAGTGTGAAGGGCAAGTCGGAGGCTTTGGAGCGATGGACCGCGTGACGGTGAAGCTTGAGCATGACTTGGCGCCGATGGACCGACGCAACGGTGAAGAGCAAGTGAGGTCAAGATCGATGGACCAAGGTCACATGATGATATGAAGTGGATCATATCATTTGTGATATGGTTGGTGCATGTGTTGCATCAACGTCGAAGGAGATGGAGTGGAATGCGCAAGGCAAAGGTATAACCTAGGGCATTTTCATTTCACCGGTCATAGGTGTGTAGAGAAGTTTATGACCGGGTTTAGGATAGATGGCCGTACTATCAAGAGGGGCAAACTTGTTTGCATATCGGTCATCTAGTGCCACTCGTGTGATCTAACTATGCATCGTTGCTAGGATCGAGTGGCGTGGCAAGTTGAGTGGTTAACTCCTTCGGTAAAATGTTTGTGAAAAAGCTAACACACGTGCACAAGGTGGTGTTCACTTGTTGGTGTTGGCACATTTACGAAGGCGATGAAGTTTGAGCGGTAGAGAGGGTTTGGGGTCCTCTCTCCCTCCCGCCGAGCTTTGCGAGCGCGGGATTCAGGCGTTTTTGGAGAAGTGAAATGCCTATTTTCCACTACGCCGGAAGTCGGAAAAGAAACGGAGGCGAACGGAGGTCACAGAGGTGACCGGACGCTGCACCGGACGCGGTCATGGTATGACCGGACGCGTCCGGTCAGTACAGCGCAGGCACGGGTGCTAGGGTTTGCAACCGGCGCGTCCGGTCACTCGCGGGACCGGCGCGTCCGGTCAGGTGTCCAGAGGAAACTAAGTACGATCGGACGCGAGGCGCGTCCGGTCACACATGATCGGACGCGTCCGATCGTTGAAGGTGCTTACTGGACTCTAACCGGACGCTGGCACTGTCGCGTCCGGTCGTTGCGAGGAGCGCGTCCGGTCGTTGTTTCGCGGGCGCGGGTGCTGTGCGACCGGCGCGTCCGGTCGTTGCCTGGGGCGCGTCCGGTCGTTGGTTTGACCGTTGGGGTCAGTGACCGTTGGAGGATCTAACGGTCGCATTTGAAATTTGAGGGACACGTGGACGTCACAGGGCGACCGGACGCGGTTGAGCGCGTCCGGTCATCCCGAAAATGACCCAGTGAAAGGGTAACGGCTCTATTTGATCGTGGGGTTATAAATAGATGTCTTGGCCGGCCATGGCCGGCAGCTGAGCACACTTTGGCCTTGGTGGCTTATGTGGTAGTGCTTGGAAGCCCTCTAACTCACTCATGCTTGATAGTGTTCATCGGATCGAGTGAGAGAGCGATTCTAGTGCGTTGCATCGAGAGGATTGCATCGAGTGGCACTAGGTGATCGTGTTGCAAGCCAGTGGTGCTTGTTACTCTTGGAGGTTGCCACCTCCTAGACGGCTTGGTGGCTTGCGACTCCGTTGAAGCACGCGTGGAGATTGTGCGTGGCTCCGGAGGAGGATTTGTGAGGGGGATTGTGCTCACCCCGCGGGGATCGCGAAGAGCAACTCTAGTAAAGCTCGTGGCTTGGAGGATCCCTATCTTGAGAGTGGATGTGCGGCACCCGCTGAGGGTTTGACTCTTGATAGTCAATTAGCTCGTGATCCATCAAGTGGGTGTATCGCCACAACGGGGACTAGCTTGGTGGCAACCAAGTGAACCTTGGTGAAAAACCGCCGTGTCAACATTGTGTATATCTTCTCGGTGGTTTGCTTTCGATTCACAAGCTTGTATTTACTTTCATATATACTTGTGCTTGTGTAGTTGCTCTCTTAACTAGTTTGCTTGTGTAGCTTGCTAGTTGTCTTCTTGCTTGTGTAGCTAGAAGCTTCCCCTTGCGTGAATAATTTGGTTTGTGTAACCTTGTTAGTCACATTGCTTAGTTTGTGTAGCTAAGTGACTTGCGCTCTCTAATTTGGCATTAGTTGCCTTGTTATTGAGCTTTGCTAGTGAGCTTAGGAGCTTTGTGCTTTTGCTTCACTAGTTGTGTAGGAGCTCCCTCGGTTGACAAAGTACTAGTGCATAGGTTTGTGTGACCTTGCTCTAGAATTGAGTAGGTGAGCTCTTGATAAGCTTAGCACCTTAGTTGCTTAATTAGGATCTTTGCAAGGTGCTAGAGAACTTAGATAGAGGGGTATAGTCTTGGCTAGACCGATAAGTTTAATTCCGCATTTGTTTTGGTTAGCCAACACATTTAAGTTTTAGAAAGGACTATTCACCCCCCCTCTAGTCCGCCCATCTCGACCCTTCACTCGCGTAAACTCTTAGGAGCTGGAGAAACTAGCGCCGCCGGAGGTTCAATGCCCATCCTCATGTTGAGCAGTACCTCTCCTCGTCTGGATGTCAGTATATGCGACAACGGCCGAGCAGCAATCCGAGTACTCCTTTTCACCACGGGTTGACGCCTGATCGGCTCCGCCTGCTTTGGGGGGCTGGCAATCAAAGGCGGCGGCCGCTCGATCCGCACCTCGTCGATGAACCGGGCAAGACGGCGAGCAGCTTCACGTGGCGTCGCGTCGCCGGCGTTTGGTGGCACCGGCAGCTCCTCCCGCACCGGCGACAATGGAGTCGGATCCGTCATCCGCCGAGCAGAAGCATCCCCATCCTGAGAGACGGCCATCGAAATGGACGGGCGCCGAGGCGATGACGCGCCAGCTGAGGGGCTCAGCATGGCGGCCGCTATGGCCGGGTCCTCCGCATCCACCGTGGGTGCATCAACGCCCGAGGGGTCGTCGAACACCAACCGCTTTGGTGTGGCCCGTGGCTGCTCAAACCGAGGCGACATCGAGAGTGCCCGCAGCATTTGCTGGCACTGCGTGCAATCCCCAGTGGCCACCTCGTCCTTCGGCTGGGAGACCAGAGGAGGCCTCAGGACGATCTGAGAACCGTTGAGCGAAGCAGCGAGCTCCATCATCATCGGGTCGTCCGCAATGCCGCAAACGACAGCGTCCGAGCGCGTTGTCAGCATGAGCGGGCCGAGCTCGACGGGGGCCAGCGTGCCGATCGGCTCACCTCGGCCGACCTGGCCGGGATCGGAAGCGGAGGCCGGCGCTGTCCATGTGGATTCGATCGACGGCCCGCGGTGCCTCCGCTTCCTCCGTCGCCTCCTCCGCCGCCGTCCGTCAGTGGCGGGGGTAGTGGTGTTCGTGGTGGCTCCACCAAGGTCGATGGTGTCCGTCGTGGCCCCGCCAAGGCCGCGCGGCCCACCGAGGTCCGCCGGCCCATCGGAGCGCCCGGAGGCACGAACACCCGAGCTCCGGAAGCCCACGCGCCTTGGGCGCTTGCAGTCGCGCGCAACGTGCCGAAGACCCTTGCACCGCAGGCATCGTTAGGGCAGCTTGCAGGTAGCCACCCGGTGCGTGGAGGAGAGGCAATTGAGGCACTTGCCGTGGAGATCGGCCGGGATCGGTGGTCGATGACTCGCCGGCCAGTCCCCACGAGCTGGCCTAGGTGGCACGGGCGAGGTGGTCACCGGGCGCGTCACCTGATGGCGGAGGATCTCCCGCCACCCATCTGCGTCAGGGGCGGAGACCCATCGACGTCCGAGGCGCTGACGAGCCGAGATGCGACCCTCCACAGGTCGGGCCGGCATACCGTGCACCAGCTGTGGGCGCGGTCGGCGGCGCTTCCCTCGCCATCGGCCTGCACCCTGGCGGCAAGGCACTGCGGCGCCATGGCCCGATGACTGAGTCAAGGTGGGCCGTGTCTCCAACGTTGCCGGCTGTGGCACATGACGAAGCGCGTCCAGGTAGGGCGAGGAAGAGGTTGGCGTCGTTTCCACATCGGAGATGTCGATGTGGTCTTCGTCCGCCCAACGACGAGCCTTGGAGCGTCCCTCCGTGCCGCCCCGTAGATGGAAAGGCGCAGCATGGGGGGGCAGAGAGGACGACAGGGTCGGAGTGGGGGCAGACGGGTGGATCAGGCAGACATCGAGGCTGGCGGCTCCCCGACCAGTATTTGCGTCGTCGTCGTCGTTGAAAAGTCTGCATTGACAAGTGAGGTTCTCGATGCAGTGAGGTTGCCCAGGCATTGCTTGTCCTAAATCTTTCTGCAAAATAATTGGATCTTTCTGCAAAATAATTGGAAGATCGTATTCCCATCGAGGTTGGAAGCATTATTCCTCCAGCATCTATTGGCCATTGCAAGCATGTTCTCTGAGATCAGAATTTAGAAACAAATGAGACAAGCAGAGTATGAGAAAAGTGAAGGTTTTCACCAGGACCAAAGTCGTTGCTGTACTGACACTCAACAGGGGTGGGGGTGTGGAGGGCTGAACCCAGGTTCCATATCAAATATGTGCCAACCTGTTCGGCTAGCTGTAAAAACACTGCTGAACGACTGATGCTGATTTGTTGTGAGAGAAACACTGCTGAACGGCTGACTGATTCTGGCAGATAAGTTCAAGCGAACAGGGTGGAACAGGGTTTTTAGGGTTCGTGTTACAGGTGATTATTCGATGTGACCCTTTGTTTTTTCTTTTCTTCTTATTAAGCTTCAGCATTTTGGACCAGCCAACATGTGGGCATGTGGCTTTCGTTCTTTAAGCTGACTAGGTTTCGTCTAGGATGCAAAATCCTCTACTTTCAAGTTTGATAGCATTTATATAGTGGATTACTGATTGTGGATATGTGTACCGATATATTGATAGTAACGGGTTCAAACTGGTGCCGCATTTGATGTCTCTTGTGTTTGTCGTGTTTTAAAATTGGCACAGGGGAGGGGATCATTGCATCTTTTTTCTGATTTTAGCATATATATATGACATCGCAGATAATATGCAGGGTTGACACAAATATGCTCAATCACTCGGCCACAAGAACACCATTCTCGATACTGGGAATAGAAACATGTCAGACTAGTTTGCTGACTGATGCTTAACAATCAATAACCAGTGTTGTACACCTTAACTAAGAGGTCTTATTCTATAAAGTATGAACTATCACTGTACATATATACAACTGTCATGACTCAATAGTACACAGTAACTTTGTGCGCTATCATACTGAAAATACAAAATTTGGAGGTATCATGCTAAACCCATGCTATCCTTCTACCAGATTTGCTAGCGAAAGCATACGGCACAATGAGATGTAGCATCTTATCCATGCTAATCTCAAATAAGATGGCCCAGCGCACAGATATTGTGATGAAGCTTCGAAATAAGTTGGTTTTGCAGTAGAGGGGCAACCAAGTGATCTGATTAGCTCATGGACCGGTAGGAGCTTGAATTTCGTTGGTGGATTCATTGCGACATTGTGCACCTTATGCTCATAGATCTTGCCATTCTTGTCAAGTTTATACACAGAAGCACCATCAAAGCGGCCATGCCCATCCCAAGGTACTCGAGGAATGCCGTGGGCAATCCAGCGAATCATGATCATGTTCTCAGCAGGCTGCCATATACTAACTATATCAACCCACAATGCTTTGAAGAAGATTCGGCCAGTAAAACGAAGCGCCCAGAATAGCCTTTTGTAATTTTCCAGGCCCTTGAATGTATTCAAAGGATCTTGGAAGACAATGTCATCTCTAAAAAACAGTAACAGATATAATTAGGTAAAGATAAAATGATGGGGCAGAAAAGGTAACAAGTTCAAATAGAGCATTGACATACTGTAGACTACTTGCTGCATATCATAATTAGTTAAGTGTGACACAAGTAAAGATCTGCAACTGTAGACCGAAGTTATTGATTTCAATAAAGGAGGCACAGTACGTAGTGATCTTACTTGGTACTAGGTAATCCAGAAATGCATACTCTTTTTTCTCTTTACCTTAGTTAACAATCATAATTCTTCTGGCTAAGTGTACTTTCAATAAAATAAAGTTTAACAAATACTCAGGCACAGTGCTATGTTACATTGAAATCAAATTGTTCAGCCCAAGCAAAATATATACAAGCAGCCATGCACTGTGGTAGCTGTGTCGTGTAACTCTTTTCCTCTTAATGAAATACAGGCTTAAAGCCTCATTCGTGAAAAAAAATGCACTGTAAGAAGGTTGTTTTTCTGAGGTATATTGAGAGGCTGTTTAGTTGGCAAAATTTTTGGCGAAACGCTACTGTAGCAGTTTCGTTGTTATTTGGCAAATATTGTCCAATCATAGTCTAATTAGGCTTAAAAGATTTGTCTCGTCCATTTCGTCTAAACTGTGTAATTAGTTTTATTTTTTATCTATATTTAATGATTCATGCATGCGTTCAAAGATTCGATGTGACGGGGAATCTGAAAATTTTGGCAAAATTTTTGGCATCTAAACGGGTCCTGAGAAGACAATGGTGCAGCACAATACAAGCCTAGAAATTTAGAAGTATGCCTAGTGTAAGTTCCTACCTGAGTTCTGGGTTAAACAACCAAACAAATGGATATAACTATATGGGAAGTAAAGGCCATGTTGCTTGGAGAGAAAAAAAATCATGTCTCAAAACAACTATAAAAAAGGCATCAACCCCTATAAAAAAAGAGCCCCACAAACAATGTATGGTTGTATCTAACAGTCAGACAATCAGTAAGATAAGAAGAGGCCCTTTGTTGAGAACTAGACTCTAATAACAGAAAGGAAAGGGGACAAATAGCAACTAATAGCAATGGCTGTGTTTACTTCCTCAAAAAAAAAGTACTGTGCAAACAAAAGATTCCCGTCACATCAAACTTGCGATACATGCATGGAGTACTAAATGTAGATGAAATAAAAAACTAATTGTACAGCTTGGTTATACTTTGCGAGACGAACGTTTTGAACCTAATTAGTCAACGGTTGGACACTATTTGTCAAATAAAGCCAAAACGTGCTACGGTACTTTTTTTTACACCTTTTTACACCTTTTTACACAACTAAACACAGCCAATAGCACAAACACACGAAAACAAACTGAAACAGGATGTCATATCACAATAACTCCAATAATAAGACAGCATATCTAATAAAATGCATGGAACTGGCGCCATAGGATGTCATATCACAATAACTCCAGTCAACCAATCCACGTTTTAGTTCATCGTGGGGAGGACCGAGGGGGTGTTTAGATGGGAAAAAAGTTTAGAATTTTGTTACTGTAGCACTTTCGTTTATATTTGGCAATTAGTGTCCAATCATGGACCAATTAGGCTCAAAAGATTCGTCTCGTGATTTACAACCAAACTATGTAATTAGTTATTTTCTTTTACCTACATTAAGTGCTCCATACATGTGTCTAAAGATTGATGTGATGGAGAGAGTGTAAAAATTTGGAATTTGGAGGGGAAGTAAACAAGGGCCGATTCAAAATCAACGGTACAGGAGTATAGATTCATCACATAATCCTTGAAAAATACTCCCATTCTCCAACTGCTAAAGAACATGACTGTATAAATAAGAACCCTGATCATATCTACAGACAGCACATATCCTAATTAACATCACATAGGAAGAAATATATAGGCTTCATTTTTTAGTACAACTCTTCAGGTGCTTGGTGGCACCACCACCACCAACAGCGCTGCCCAAGTCCTCCATTCGGACTCAATAGGAAGCCAGTAGCCACTACATCAACGATCAGAGGTAGTCTAGCTAAGCTAAACTATCACTTCCAGGGAAAAGGGATGTCACGAGACAGGGTCGACTTCCCAATCAGCCAACAAGCAAAATATTGAGGCCCTATGCAATATCTACCATGACTTATGAAATATTTATAGCTGTAGCTTGTCCCATCTCATTCTGAATATACTCAAGTCTATATACAAATCTGTCCAGTGGCATGGCAGCTAGTGCAGATCACAAGCCATATGGGAAGGCAGAGTAAGCTAGTTGATACACATATTCTACCAAGAACTAGAAGGTAGTTTACAGTAACAAATCTTTAGTAGGTAAGTACAGAAAAGTCTCCTTAACAATAATCAATTGAAGCATTCATCACTGATGGAAAAAAAACAGTTTTTTTTTTTTCAATTGGAACCCACCTAATTAAATCAGCTCAATCGAGTCCAACCAAGAAGAAAAAAAAAGACAGAACTTTGATGAATTCAAGAGGAGGCGATCGAATCGAACCTGTAGATGTCGAAGCTGGGCTCCTTGTAGAGCACGTCGGGGAGCTCCTCCCTGAGCGTCCGGATCGCGTACCCCATGTTGAGGTAGTACCTCTGCCTCTCCTCGTCGTCCTCGTCCCCTCGCCTCCCCGCGGCCGGCGGCGACTCGGACGGCGTGGCCGGCGCGGCGAAGAGCGGCGGCGGCGGCAGCGGGACCGGCACCCGGCCCTCCCGCACGGGGTCGGCGACCCTGGTCACCCGCCCCCTCGCCGTCCCCGCCTCCCCCTGCTTGACGCCAAGGTTTTCATTATCGGAAATTAAAATTTATCGGACGTCATGGATAAAGAGGATAAGCAAGATATATCGGAAATATCGGACCAAATTCAAAAAAATTTAAATTTTTTTTTCAAAAAAATTGTAGAATTTGACTTAAAACTATTCCTAAGATATTAAACATCACTTGTTCACAAATCAAAACAAGAATAAATCATTATAAGTGTCGGACCGTCACGTGACTGATTTTGGATTGTCTGTGTAGAAACAGGAAAGAAGGGAAAAATTTGGCTGATTTCAAATTTTATCGGACCCCGGGGATAGAAAGGAAATTTCGGAAATATCGGCGACTTTCGGCCGATAAAAAAAACCCTGCTTGACGCGGCCCCCCACCGGCGCCGCCGCCACCGCCACGCTCCTCATCCTACCCGCCGGCGGCCGCGCCGCCGCGAGGTCCGGCAGGTGCAGCAGCTGAGCCATGCCTGCCTGAGTGATGCTCCGGTGGCTTAGATAGAACTAGGAGAGGACTAGAGGAGAGGAGACAGGAGAGTGTGTGAACTGTATGAGAGGGGAGAGAAGTGTCATTGCACATATATACACACTACACAGTGATACTAGTAAAAATAGGAGTAGATAAATACTACTAAATAAATAAAGGTAGTGGGGCTTGGTGTCATGCGTCAAATGGCGCGCTTTTTGTCACGGTGCGCCGTGCGCGTCTCTCCCTCTCCCGGAAATTGACTGACACCATGAATATCTGCCCTTTTTAGTTCCCCTAATTCTCCTCTAAATTTTACTATACAAAAAGAAGATTCCCCATCACATCAAAATGTCGGCAAATGTATGGAGTACTAAATATTGATGAAATCAAAAACTAATTGCACAGTTTTGTTGTACTTTGCGAGACGAACATTTTAAGCCTAGTTAGTCAAAATT
Organism: Saccharum hybrid cultivar R570; assembly: GCA_038087645.1. Lineage (NCBI taxonomy): Eukaryota > Viridiplantae > Streptophyta > Magnoliopsida > Poales > Poaceae > Saccharum > Saccharum hybrid cultivar. Next base: position 3,422,164 of record JAQSUU010000088.1, read on the forward strand.
TAGATAATTTTTACCAAATACAAACGAAATGCTACAGGAATTCTGATACAGTGTTTTTCTGCCTAGTTCACTCATCTAAACGAGGCCTCCGATGAACCGACCGACCGCGGCAGCTGCCGGAGTCGGGTCCTACGTGTGTCACTGTTTTGTGGGCCCTCTGTACGCTTGGCCTGATCCTGCTACAAGAGTGGAGGGTGTGTGTGTGGATAACCGACCTTGTCTCTTATTTATCGTGGTCTCATGAATGAATTGTTAAAGACCAATTTTAAATTGAGCTTAACGAGATGAGGCTAAGGGCATGTTTGGTTGCAACTTGTTAAAGTTTAACTCTCATCACATTAATGTTTTCTCAAATGCATGAAGTACTAAATGTAAACTAATTGTATGCATGTCGGCACAGATTAGGAGTAATTTACGAGACGAATCTATTAAGCCTAATTAGTCAAAGATTGAAAACTTTTTGTCAAATAAGACGAAAATGCTACAGTGTTTGTTAAACTTTAACTCCTCAAACCAAACACCCCCTAACAGGCCGGTCTAAAGTCAAAAGTTACTTAAACCAAAATAAAAACGAGTTCAATTGAAGTTATTTTTTTTTAAAAAAAAGACGAGCCACCGAGTTAGCTCAACAAGAGTTTTGTCCAGCCTATACCATGAACATTACCATCATATATGTTTGAAACGGTGAGGAACATGTCATTTTTTCAAGTCAAATTGAGTGTGAACGTGTGACTAATTGGAGAGAGTATGTAGTTACATCTTTACTTCCTGGGCCTTGTTTAGATGCACCTTAAAAGTTAGAATTTTTTCACTCTCTCTATCACATTAATCTTTGGACTCATGCATAAAGTAGTAAATGTAGGTAAAAAAATAACTAATTGCACAGTTTAATTGTAAATCATGAGACGAGTCTTTTGAGCCTAGTTAATCCATAATTGAACAATATTTGTCGAATACAAACGAAAGTGCTACAATACTTTTCAACCTTCTAATTTGCAGTCTAAACGAGGCCCTGGTGTAGAAAACTTGGCTAAGGCAAACATTCATCCTAGATTCTTGGGATGCATGCAGCGACCAGCAGGAGGCAGCCGGCCATAATAAAGGTTTGGTCATAGACTAGTACAGTACGTACGTCTCGTCAGGTACCAATGAAACAGGCATCGTCGTGAGTCCGTGACGTCGTGGACCTTGCGGCCGCAAACGCAAGGTGGCTCCAGGTGAGGCCACGATGGCCGGTATTATGCCTAATCGTCCACTTGAAAGCGACGAGAGCAGAGTGGTTAGTTGACAAACCTTCCTTTTAAAACCTGCTGGGGGTTCAGTTCCTTTCACGCGACTTGCCTGATAAATCGATTGCACTGTCTCATACATACATTACTATTATTTGGTGTTGTCGAGCTAGGATATTTTTTCTACCGTCGACCAAAACAAATTAAAGATGCTAATATGGCTGTTCAGCATTTAAATTTTGCTCGCTGATGAAGACGCAAATCGGCTGCTGAAGACTGCTGCTAGCTTGTTCACACACGTACACAGAGCATGCATAAGATGGAGTGATGATGGCGATGGTCGGTGCCGCAGCCGGTGGACGACGACTTTGCTTTCCTGGGCCGCCGTTAGTTGGTGCGTCGGTGTTGCCCGCCTTCGATCGGTGTGGTAGAGTCAATTGCATTATGTTGCATGCGTATCTCTGTTCCTGGACGGAGGAGGAGGAATGCATGCTTTAATTTGTGACTTTGTGTTCATGCGTCATACCCTCTGTGTCACAGGATATGCTATGCCCTTTTCTTTGTGGTTGGTTTCTAGGCAAAGCGAAAGGATGGAGTGGACCATGCTTTTCCAGAAAAGAAATAGGAAAAAGGTAGGTTCATTTTGTGATCCACGGATAACAACAAACAGCAATGCATTGTCACAGGGCGGCAGGGCCACTCTGAGATCCTTCAAGTATATTGATGGAATCGATCGGCCCTTTGATCAAATCAAAGTCGTTAAAATGTCAGGATTTCCTCATTTACCCGTGTCACCATCGTTCAAGATTAGAAATGATACTATTTTTTTATTAGAGAAATGATACTGAGCGTAACAACTAACAAGCCCATGAAATCCTATGGCCAGGCTTGGAGGCGGGGAAAAGGGCTTCCTATAAAAAATAAAATATCAATTTGATTTATTTTTCAACGTCACATAAATCATGGAACCCACCTTCGATTGATGCATGTTGCGAGTTATGTGTTGTCAAAAAATTTCAAGCTGTTTGTTTAAAAACAACTATAAAGCCTACCATCTCTTTTAACTCCCTTGAAATATCTATAAAACGTCTCTTTATTTCGACCCATTTAGTAAAGCAGAAATCTAAAAGTCAAAAGTAGGATTTAAGGTCCTGCGGTAATTGTACTACACATCTACACGAAAGCAGCTTCTAGTTCTACCTGTTGCTTGGCTTTCTGCTTTTTTTTTAGCAAAAGCACTTTTTGAAAGCTAAACTAAACATAGCCATACTTTCGTACCCAAATGGAACGAGCAAATTCGGTGCACGAGTTAGGATCTATTTGGATCATCTCTTCTAAACTTTAGAGCTAAAGCTCCAGGCAGGGGGTCTAAAGTTAGCTCTAAACTTTAGCCCACCTCACATTAATTAAAGTTTTGGACATCAAAAGAGAGCTAAAGTGCTCTAAAGTTTTTAGACCTCTAAAGTTTAGAGAAACGGATCAAAACAAGCCCTTAGACTATTCCATCCTTCTCGGTATATTATACTATCAAAGATCTACTAGTAACCACATATCAAATGTTGCTTCGTTTTAAATTTAGTTATGCGTATCATAGAGACGTCTATAGAAGACATCAATCTCAAACACAGTCGTATAATCTCGATGTAACTATCCTGTTATCATTGAACTTTTTTTTTTTGTAAAGATGGAGACAAGAAAGAACTTGAAGAACAATGAAGGAAAAAAAGGACTAGAAGTTGGTTCAAGCTCTTGTCAAAAGTAGAAGGATCACACTATTGACATTGTCTTGGATGGTTGCCTAAGATGTTGAGGAGGCTGTGGAAGCCAATCTGCATGAACGTCTACAACAATAACTTTAACCGGTCCCTGTTGAGACACCGTGTCATTTCTTAAACCATCCGGCGCAGTTGGATGCTTGAAGATTGTATCTTGATGCTACTGTATAGATTTTTTTTTAAAAAAAGTTGTCCTTAGTTGCTGCGTTATTTATAATGTTTTCAAATCTTCTAATCAACTCTGGTTGCGCCATGTGGCACCGGTCAGCCTGACTAATCGTAATGCATATGGTACCGATATGTCAGACTAATCATGATTAGTCAGATGACTTGTTAACGTTGGTTATTTGTCTAAAATTGCAATGTTAGTCAAAAATCTTACATATATGGTGGTATGGGTAAAAGGAAAAGTCATAATTTGGTTAAAAACTAACAATTTGTCTATATAAACAACACCAGCATACATACATGGATATGAAATGAAGCAATGAGATTTGTTGTATGTCCCAAGATGAGACATATTTAGGATGAAATGTATCAATAAGAGAAATCGATTTGTTACCGAATTCCACCACAGAAGAGATACTTATTAATGAGCTTTTTTCCGAAGAGAACAGAGATGTTTATATACAGACAGGTAGGCATGCACTCAGTTCTTTTTATTTTATCTTAATTAAGAAATGAAACTTATAGATGAACTTCCCCGCTACAGTGCTACCTATACGGAGTATAAACAGGGTATTATGTATATACAGTTTAATTAATAGTCTGATCTTCTTGAACGTATAACGTCCTGCAGATCATGCTGGGCCGGGAAGCGTACTCGATCCCGCATGCCTTTCTTGCTGATCACCTGAACTCAAGCATGAGAGATGAGCATGAAAAGCACACATGAGTAGTACACACATGCACAGCCAATTGAAATATATTAATTTGTGTATAGTATAGAGACACACATTTTAAAAACCAAAGTACATACACATATGAACCGGCCGGGACATTATTAAACAAGGCAAAGAGCGTACACGTACTACGTATAGCAATAATATACAAGCTCGTCATCTGTTGACCAAAGATACATGCATATGTCGATCATCATGTCACAGCAAACAAGACCTGGAGCTCAAAACTATACGTAGTAGATACTAGCACTAGACTACTAGTAGTAGTTAGGTGTGTCTCGACCGATCTCTAGCTAGATACCGTAGCTAGAAGGCAAACTGGTGGTCAGCTATAAATAGATGGATGGATCATCGACGATGGAGGTAGTAGGTCGATCAGTACGGTGGCTCAATGGTTGTTGCCGACACCGCCTCCGGCGCCCCAGAGGAAGGCGCCCATGGCGAAAGTGCGCTTCTGGTTGACGGTGCCGGCGACGGGCAGGCCGTACTTGGAGAGGAGGCGGTCGAGCTGCCACTCGGGCATGGCCTCGTAGTCCTCCCGGCTGTACCTCGGGTAGTGCAGCGGCATCTGGAAGTAGTGCCCGCACCCGGCCGCCGCCTGCTGCTGCTTGTTCGGCAGCTCCCTCTTCCCGCCGCCGATCGTCTCCATGACTCTAGTATGTGTATCAACGGATCTCTCTATCACTTTTGGGTTGGTCTCTCCGATTCTCTGGGAGGGGTGATCTTGGAGAGACGAGAGATATATCGCCTCGCCGGCCGATTCGATCACTGCTGGCTGGCCAGGGGAAACAGAGCAGGCGGTGGTCGCCTTTTATAGTGCGGTGCGTGCCTCCTCGCGGCTCGCTGGAAATATCCCAGCCCAGGCCCAGGGTCGAGCAGAGCAGGCTGTCTCAGCCTCTCAGGTAGCTCTCACGAGTTCACGAGAAAGAAATGCAGCCGGCGGTGAGCTACCGACTTGAGCCGCACCGCACGCGTGTACCTGGGCGGGCAACACGGCACGGTGCATTGCGTGCGATGCCTTCCAGTTCCAGTTCCAGCCCATGCAAGTTGGCGACGGGTGGTAAGCAAGTGTGGCTCTGCTAGCTGCCTGCCTGCCTTATTAACGCAGACGCAGGCAGAGGCAGAGAGGTGGACGGCGGACGGCGCGCGCCCGTGCCCCGGGCGCCGACGGCGGTTAGTTGGCGATTCGGCACCCGCGCGCTACCGCTACCGTTGCGAGCATGTCAACGCGTGCACTGCACGCATCGGCTGGTGATGGGGGGCGGGGCGATGTGGGGTGACGCGCACACGCTGTGGGCCTGGGGGGACCAGCCCCGCCCCGTGGTGGCCGCCGCAGCTCGGTCGGCGTTGCGAGGGTCACGTCGTCCACGTGACGCGACGGCGAGGCCCCCGCCCCGGTCCAGCCTTCCCCTGCGGGCTGCGGCGGCACAGCAGCGCGCGCGCGAGCGTCACCCGCCACCGCGCGTGCATGGCGATGGACTGATGGATCCAGGAGCGGCCAGCGTCGCGTGCACGCGGCGGCGACCTGAGTGGTGGGTGAGAGCGACTGGCGATCGAGCCGCAGCTGTAGGCGTCGTGGCCCAACCCAACCAACAGGGCAGGTACGGTGCAGGCATGCTCGATCCAGAGTCAGGTGGCATCGCCATCGCCGTGGTTTACCACCACTTGCCAGACGCACTTGTACGCTATGGGCAGTGCAACCCCGGTCCTGAGTTTTCAGAGAGCCTACATCCAAACTATATATAACTTGAGGCCGGCCCGTTGGTATAACAAGCACTTCAAATCGCAATTTAGAGTCACTAATGAGACCAAGTACAAATACTAGATTGAGTGGGGTTAGTCTTTAGGTCTATGGAGCACAATCTACTAGACACATTCACAAATTTACAATTTAATTAGGCCAACTCATATACGTTCCATAACGGATGGATTTTCCGTTAAGAGTTTACAAATTACAGTAAGGGCGGGGAGACAAGCTGTGGTGCTTGCTTCGGCCTTGCATGGAGCCAGGACTCGGGACTCACACCACACCAAGTCAGCTCGCTTACACAGAGCCATTCTTTACGGAGTCCGCCCTCAACGCATCAGAGCAAGGTCAATAATAATAATAAAACCAAGTGCTAGGCTATAAGCCAAGTAATAAGAACCAAGCTATACAATAGTTAACCTTCTATTTATCTATAAAATTTCTTTATTATTATATGTCTTCGTTTTTTTTTCTATTCCTCCTCACATATGTCTCTATTGGGACCTACTACTGCCTATGCTTCCGTGTCCAACTGGGTGCTTGCATAGGAGCCAAGCTCTCTTCTATCTCATTCCTTCTCTCTTTCACATCAGCAAAAATACTAATTAGCTTGACTATAAGCCAATTATTGTACTTGCGCTTAGGTTGGAATCTTGAGAATGTCAGACGTCACAGCTTGCTTCACGCAATGTGGCTGAGACGATTCCAGTTGGCGATGCTTCTCGGTGTTGGGTTGCCGCATTCTTAAATTTTAGAGCTTCTACGCCAATCTCAACTAGGATTTCATGAGATTTTCATGGGTATTAAATATGTTGACATGACACTGTATTAATGAAAAAAGAGATAGTAAAAGTTTTATGGAGGTAAATAAAGTTTCATGGCGATAAAACTTTTCTGCATTATTTCTAAGATATGAATGTGTTCAAAATTAAGACTTCAAACCCCAGTGAAACTAACCTTAGATGATATACCAAGTACTAAAGTACTTTTTAATAGTATTATATGATTGGGAAGAGGGGTGGCAGCCCGCGAGGACGGCGGCACAGCGTACCAAGGACGGCAGGAGGAGGAAGGGGATCTTAGGACTTAGGCAATTCAGGGATCTCAGGGCGAGGAGGCAATTGCATTTTACCTTTGCCGGTGGAGACGTACATCGTCAAATGGATGACAACTCGGGCCTCGAGCCTGGAAATCCTCGTACGCCGCCCCACCGAAAGGAAGAGGAGGAAGTTAAGAGGTAAGGGGGCAAAACCCCCCACCCCTAAGTTTCTATAGTTTCCATTGTTTTTTGAAAAAATATATAAATATTGGACCCTAAAAAAGAAAAAATACATTGCTAGGTCCACTTCTGTTGACAGGCTCGTCGAGATTTTTCGGTTTTTTTATTTATTATATAATAGAGGTTGGTGGCTTGTCTTTATTAATCTTTTTTACTTAAATGATTATCTATATCTATATATTCTATATATTTTTAAACTCTACTACAACTTCTATCTCAACATGCAAGTCATCCATATCATTTTTTACTATCTATCTATATCATCATCCACTAATGCCATGCCAGCCCACTAACTTTCAACCTATTAATTCAGCAAAAACAAACTATCACAAGTGAGCAAACTGTCACTACTTTCATTTTGCACATGTCAATATTATCCACTGAGCACGATGCGAAAAGTTAGAAATGGTACAATTTTGATGTTTTGTAATATGCTACAAACCCAAACATAAGATGCAAAATTTCATGAACTATCAAATTTTTTTCCAAAAGCTGAGTACAATGTGTAGTTGTGTACAGATTATGAGATGAACAAAGTGTGGATCCTATAGTGAAAACTTGTACTAAGCTATGCAAACAATTGAAACATGATTAATTACATCTTGTTTTATTTCGATCATTCAATGCAGTGTACCCACAATTCATCAAATTGATAAAGGAAATAAATATAGTTTACAAGTTGTATCCAATATCCAACTGGTGTGAGCATAAGTTCAATATAATGATCTCGTTGCTGACTCTTAGGAGTTTCCAAACTCATATGACAAAAGCCAAAATTGAAATACATGTAAATATATGGTTTGAACTATTTCTGGCAAGCCGCTGTCCACTAAATTTTAAGTTCCAGTGCACTTATCAAACAATTTACCTGGACAATTGATGAGTGAATGTAGAAGTTGTGTGCCATTATGTTTGCACCAAGAAGCGCCATCAGAGAGTAAGCACTCTCACCACTGATCTTGGGAAATATTACATTCATTGTGAGAGGAATTTGTGGCTGGCTAACCAATAAGCCAAGCACGTAACTAAGAAGTGCAAATCCTGCTATGCAGGCATTTACTGTCCCTTCCATCTTCTTTGCCTAGAGCAGACATAAAGAGTAAGTAACTAGCAAACATAAAGTCACTTTAGTGTATCAGTGTCTGTGCAAGTATCCTTCTTGAAGTAGTAATCTTACCAGGTGGGATATAGCATATGGTAGCAGATTAGGCACCACTGTTGCAAAGCATATCCCTGTTATGAGATCATCATATTCAAACAGGAGGTTGAATCCGAGTGCTATGCCAAAAATCTGAAAATTCCAGATATAGCCATCAGAATCTAGCATGTCAGAACTACTCCATGTAAAATTGCCTTACAGGATGAGAATTCACAGATTAAACATCAAAAGATATGAGACATCCAAGGAAGTGTGCAAATACCATAGTCAGCTCTGATGTCAACAAGGACAGTCCAGCTTGAACACCCAGGAAAATACATGTTGGCTGGTTGTACTCTTGGTGGCATATCTTTGTTTCATGTGAAGGCATGAAAAAGTTAGCAACTTCAAAGGAATATCATGAACAAGTAAGATGAGATAAAGATTTATTTTCCTCCAAAAAGAAGCCCTTCTACATCCAGTAGTATTATAATTGAACTACAGATGAAAAGAATTATTTAACAAGGCAAGTAAATTGATACATTATGTTTATCAACAATCTGCATGAATTGAATAGCTTGCAAGTACTTTCCCTACTCCCTAGTCTTCTCAGTTCCTTCAGGTCCAACTCAATATCAAACCATCATATAACGTTGTGAAATGGAAACAAACATTTACTGAACTAAATCACAAGAGAAGGCCAGCAAAACCAAGGAACAACATCGGTAAACCGATACCTCTGCAAGATTCTTCCCTGTGACAGTGCCAATGCAAGCAGCAAGGTACTGACATACAATGGCAGTGAAGTTGAAAAGGAGAGCCAGTAACACCAGGTCGAATCCAAAACAAGAACCAGCTTCAACAGCTGCCACCCACTTCCCGAGATCAATGTACCCCATTGAAATCAGGAGTGCTGGTCCAAGGGCATGGAAAAACTTAGGCATACCACCCCTGGACTCCATAAATCCCATGCTCTGTTGAACATCCGTGGCATCCATGGTACGGCAAAAAAAGAGAATGCCTTCCTGCGCAGCCGCAGATCAGTAGGAAACCGTACCAGTAAATAGAGAAGCAAACAGTACCCAAACTATAGTCTCTCAAACAATCCTGCTATTATTCATACAACATCTGATCAAAACCCCCGAAGCCTGACACCACTGATCCAATCATCTGCATAGGAACAATCCACAGCATTTAGGTGCCTCCGGTTCCAGCAGCTTCATGGCAAGTGAACAGCCATGGTTCTTGACAAGGGTCGTGCCAGATATGGATAGTAGTTCTCAGTTTCCTTCTCCAGAAATGGCAGTGTGTACTAGGCAGTTTATGCACCACAAGGAGGTTTTCCCAGGAAGAAAACAGTACAAAAAGGTTGGATTTTACCAAGAGGTCAGCGGATCTTTGTGCCCAAGGAAGCAGTAAAACCTAGCTTGTCTGCCTGCAGATAGATCCAAACAACCCAATCAGCACCAAGAACCGAAATCCTTCAGGCAAAGAGAACCAACTTTTAGAGCGCCAAATTCAAAGGGAAAGGGAAATTGCAGTTGCAACAGCAACCAGAGCTTAAAAAGGGCAAACCAAGAACACCTTTTGACCGAGTACCAACCAAATCCATCAATAACATCGAAAAATGCATGTATTTTGCATGGGAAAACCTCAAATGCTTCCACCTTTAAGCCAAAACATTCTTCGTAGGCGTTCCCCGACCCCAAGCGTAAGTTTCATATCTTTCTATTTCTTCCAAGGCCATCATAGGCTTCATTCAGATTCAGAACTACAAAGGAGAAGGGAAAAGCAGCCCCAGTGACACCAGGCACTCGCAAGTCAAAACATCACCAAAAAGGCGGGTGATTCCTAGCAAGGATAGATAGGCTAAGCTAGCGCAGCAAAGCAAGACCCCCAGCGTTCGGTTTGCTTGCTCGATACAGTAGCAAGCTCAAGCTATGCGGCCCGAAGCTCCGATTCCGACGTCCGGCAGCGACGGAAAGCTCGATTTGGGTGACAGCTATCTCGACGGCGGCGGCGGGAGCTTGGGTTCTGGTCGAAAGGACCTCGATTCAGGTGATGGGGATCTCGATTGTGGCAGCTCGATTGGGTGTCTTGGCCTTAGGAAGCTCGATTTGGGCCGCACGGCTCCCTCGAGATGAGAAGCGTCGAGCTGGACGGCGAAACAAGCACCTATCTCAGTCCAGGAGGCGCTGCTGACTTCGATTCGTGGGCACCGGAGCTTGCAGAGCTCCGGCCGGGGAAAATCCTTGCCGAGGCGGCCGAGATTGCCGGTGAAAGGTAGGTTTTGCGCGCTAGCAAACGGGTGGCCTCGGATCTGATTCTGATCTTTGGTGTAGGGAACTAAAAAAACAACGAAAAATGAGATCGCTTCCTGGGGACCTGCTTGCTCTAGCGAATCGGCCGCGAGGGAGAAGCAGCCCAGCGGGATCCACGGACCAAATCACGCTAGTACCCGAGCTCGGCTGCGTAGCTGCGGTTCCAACACGGCAAAAAAAAAAACTCGCAAGAGGAGAGCTCGAAAAACCAGCAAAAATCGCGGGCAAACGCAGGGAGCAAGCAATGCGAGAATCATACCTCTTGCTGCTGCTGGCAGGCGGCTGAGGTCTTGGGCCAATTAAGGGGAAAAAATCGATGCTTTTTTCTCTGGCCTGGGGCCTCTCCTTATCTGAGGAGGAAGAAGTGGGGGGAAGGGGACGACGAGCTGCTGAGGCTTTCACCTTCAGCTTGCTCGCTGCTCTTTTCTTATGTGTTAGTTTTTTTTCCCCTTTCTTTTTTTCCTTCCGTCTTGGCTTCTTCAGGGTTTTTTTATTAAATTTTCTTGGAAGATTATGCGCTTACTATTTCCTGCTGTCTTTTTTTTGGGGGGAACAAACTAGTATTTCCTGCTGTCACGGGGTGACAAGAGTGGGTTTGTGGACCAGCCCTGATTTCAAGAAGCAAGAACTGTGGTGCTTACGCTTTTTTGGGAATTCTTGTCATTTGTTCCATTGGATTAACTTGCCGGTTTAAATTCAGAAATGTTAAAAGGTAGGATATATATATAAAATAAAAGGGGGAAATTTTGAAGAATCTGAGCAGGGAACGTATAAAAGTTTACAAGTGCTGAAGAAATTTAATTAAGAAAATAACTATAGTGCTATATAAAACCACAAGAAATGATTGCATAGTGCTGGTTGCTTTCACTGTTTAGGATAACATGAAAGCGTCAACGTGGCAACCTTTTGATTGTGTTGGACTTTGGGCACTTAGTGTGATTGCCACTTTTAGTTTACTTGGTTCGTGATCAAGATTGGTCCATACGTATGTACTAGGCCTAGCTAATACTCCCCTTTCAATTGTTTTACGTGTCTACCTTTTTCTAAAGGTTAATAAAATATTGGAATGACATGTCTAGCTTTTTTATCTTTACAATATTTCTCTACCTTTTACACGTAACTATGGGTGTGTTTGTTGTCTGACTTAGGGCTAACCAGGCTTCCATAATGCAAGAAACCCTAAGCCATGCTTCGATATGATTCACGAGCCTTCCAAGATTTGACACCCTAACCATATAACATTAACTTAGATTGACCCATGTGTCACCGTGACATAGGTGTCAGAATGTTACAAGACTCACATATCAAAACCTCTTTGTAAGCTCTACGTGCATTCTTATTAGCATCCATCGATAGCTTACACTCGTACGTCATACTACTCTTCTCTAGTGATGTCCTAGTTCCTATTCCCTTTTTTTTGCAGGTTAGGATTTCAAGTCGATTATGATCGTCCTTTTGAAGTTGTGAGTGATCATCCTCCTAGGTACCAAGTCATAGGTATACGAGCTACAACAGCAAGTAGCAAGGGCTAATTTTGCTGGTGGAGGCTACAGAGAGGTCCCAATTCATGTTGATTATTTTCTTTTATCCAGGTGTCAAGTTAACTTATATAAGATAAAGTATTAAATTTCTCTTAATTTAGCCTTATCGAGTAAATTATGACTGCCAATTGGCACAATCCAACCAAAGCATAGCACTAGTGAGAGATGGACCGGAGCACAACACTAGAAGAAATACATTTTACAAAACTAGTCAATATGTTGTTCATCACAAAATCCATACCAAGTTGATTTAGCTTCAGAACAGTAATCCTACGTGCAACTAAACTTTTCTAAAAAAATAAATTCACTTATGAATTACCTTGGAAATCATGCGGCAATTTGGCAAAATTAGTATGTTGCTATTAGTAAGAAGTATAAAAAAATTCAAACGCACGTATGATCATCAGAAAGTCAATTATCTCTAGAGGCAACTAAATTTTAATTAGGTCACATGAAAAAAATATTTTTATTTAGTTTTTCTTAAAATAAACATATTATACATGATTCCAAATACATAGACATATTTAAGTTGTATGTACACACTCCATTGTAAGAGTGAAAAATCTCAACAAAAAAATTGAAGGTACTCAACCAAAATTATTGACTATTTTAGCATTGATCATATGTATAGTCATGTTAACACCATGTCACGTATATAAAACCACCCTAAAGTAAAGCCAAGTACTATTGAAAAGTCATTGCTTGTGATAGTATTAAGGCCGGGTTAAAAGTCAACAATGCCGTAGTTGAATGTCAAATCAAATTGCGCTCATTGTTTTTTTAGCAAATTTGCGCTCATTGTTAAAAGGTGATCCATGAAGATATGGGCTTGCCCAATGGACGGCCAGCGGGAGCTGTGCACTGCCTGCACTGTGCACATGCCCTCCACCTCCACCCAGCTACTCTCTCTGCAACTTTGTTTATCCCTCCACGAGATCTCACCATCTGTGATGCACTATCCCAATGCAAGTTATGTGTTGCTTTTGTTTGTCGGAGAAAACTTGGTTAGACCAAGTGTTATACGATAATACACACAGCAACCTACCGCCTATAGAAATTGTTGCATCAGATTTAATTTGTATTGAGATATAGAAGAGAGAAGAGATGAGGGAGAATATAAGCATGCTGCATACGCCTATATCCAAGGCTCAAACAAGCTTGGAGGAGAATGAGATGAGAGATAAGGTGTGTGTATAGTCGATATACATAGCTAATAGCTAAGTATTGTATGTGTAGGCTATAATAGGTTGATTATAGAAGATACGGTAATAAAATAGAGGTATTGGTTGGCTTTATTAACTATTAACCATGTTCTTTCTTAAGCCCAGCTGGTGCGTTTACGCCAGCTCCGGCTCCTCCCACCGAATACTGTAGAGACACTGTTCGCTAATGTAACAAGTAGTCATTTTGCAAAACGAAGAAAAAACAATCTAGAAATTAAGGGAGGAGCCTAGAGACTCGTAGCAATCTTCACTTCACCGGCTCTGACTCTGAAATGTTACAATACTTGCCGGAGCTAAAGCCAGCGTAATACACAGCAACGGACCCTTAAGCATCGTAGCATTGTGATTTATGACAAGAGCAGATGAATAATTAAGAAGGAACGAACTGACAATTGTTGGCTGATCAGGTTCTTTGCGGTAGTACACAGCAACGGACCCTTAAGCATGGTAGCACTGTGATTTACGACAAGAACAGATGAATAATTAAGAAGGAGCGAACTGACAATTGTTGGCTGATCAGGTTCTTTGTGGTAGGGATTTATTCTAGGATTTAATGGTGTTATTCTTTGGGTGATAGACAACATAGCTGTTGAGGCTGAGACTCACCTAATTGTATTTTCAATGATGCCTCAGCTCCTTAGATAGCATGAAAAGGGGTGAGTTCTTTTTTGACTGAGAGAGAGATAACAAAAAAAATTAGAGCATAGTAACAATTTTCAATTCTTGATCTCCATAAGCAGGGAAATATAGTCGTTATTAGTGAATCCTTCCGAATGTTTTTTCTCAAAATATATATGCAGGATGAATATATTGTTTTCTTTCTTTTCGGCTTTTTGGGCCGACATGCAATTTATTGAGTTCAAGATGTACATATGGCCAAAACTAAGGGTATCACTAGTGCAGGAATACCTTTGCTCCCGGTGAGAAACCCCTTTAGTCCCGGTTCCCCACCCGGGAGCAAGCATCCAGGACTAAAGGGGGTCCTTTAGTCCTGGGTCAGGACCTTTAGTCCCGGTGGATATTACCAACCGGGACTAAAGGTGCCTCTTGACATGCCACGATCCAGCAACCTTTAGTCCCGGTTGGTAATACCCACCGGGACTAAAGGTTGTTTTTTCTTTTTCGTTTTCTTTTCATTATTTGATTGATTTTGATTTGAAACTAGGTTTTCGAATTCGTATTCAAGCCTTATTGGACGGATTAAATTAATAACAAGTATAAAACTATATATATTTACATGCATGCATGCACACACATATATATGTATATTTTACATCATATTATTTTATGTGCGTATATTACAAAATTTTTAATTACAATCATTGTGATATAACAAATTCCCTCTCTCATCCGGCCTCTACGTCGGCTTTCATGGCTGTGTGGAGTCATAGTGGAACTCGCCTTTGGAGTCGATGACCCAGTCATTAAGAAATCCGGCTATGGACTCCTAAATTGCTTTGAGCTGGTCTTGTCGTATGACCTTTGCAGCTAACCATTTAGCCTACAGGTTTGAATTAAAGAAAAATGAATTAATATATGTATATATGTATAAAGACATATAGAAAGCACAAGTAATAATAATTAAATGAATATATAGTGTAGTTTAACGTACTTTGAGTCTCTCTTTGTTAGTTCTTTGTGAGCATTCCTTGATAAACTTGCAGACGTAGTAACCACAAAAGTTGTTCCCTGGTTCCTGGCTCAAACACCACTTTACGAGAAAAAGATTCGTCATCCAATCTGGTGATCCGGTGAAAGCTATATGTTTAATTAATAAAGATCGATGATGCGATGCAGGGGACTTACTTTCAAAGGAATTACGTGCAGTGGAGCTTTGCATTTTCCCATGTGTTGATTCTCAATAAAGGTTTTCCAAACACTGCCCAATAAAAAAAATTTGCACGTCGTCAGATATAGTCAATCATCTTGTGTGTGTGTGTATATATAGTTGCTAGAGAGATACCGAAATTACCTCTGGATAATATCTATCATATCTTGGTAGTCTTGTTGTGGTTTTCTCATCGAGTTATAGATTATAAATTGACTTTTGACTAGATCGATGTCCATCAATATCCAATGATTGTTGCATGTGTTTGTAGGCATATAACGCATAACACTCATTAATTAACTAGAATCAACATATGAGCCATTAAGGATCGATGATCGACATTATTAACACTCACTTGAAGTTGTAGGGGAAGAGTATATTCTGCTTGTGGCGTTGGTTCACTAAGAACTTCATGAGGTTGCTCTCTAACTCAGTCTTCCAATTAGGCGTGGGAGTAACTGGGCCTTTGAATATAATATTGGGATCAACAAAGCCAACTTCATTGTAGCCTTTCTTTTTGCGTTCTGTCATTGTAAATCTACATATATATATATATATATATACTTGTTAGGATAATTTATATGCATATACTTGTAATAATAGATCTTTGAAATTATTACTTACAGGCAATAGCAGCTAATCATAGCTCTGTCCGGAGAGTTTAGGTGGCATAGTTGATGAAATTCTGCGTAATGAACATACATAACGTCATCGTCACGGAACCAATGTTCGTCTCTAATTCTGACACCAAGATATTCGTCTCCTTTAGCAGACGCCTGCATGTACCACTGGTTTAGCAAGTACATTTGCGTCCCCAGATCACCTAAGGCTTCAGGGTTGTATAAACTCTGGCCTAGTATAAATTTTTTCTTCCAAAGATCAACCTCCTGCGCACTCTCAATGTTTCCATGACCAAACATCTGGTAAAGGTCGAGACTAGTCTCTTCAATAAATTCACCAAGGTGATCCAAATCGACATCCGGAGGTATGTTTGCCTGATGCATCAATCCTAAATTTGAACCATATTCATTACCAATAACTAGCGGGGGGACTGATTTGTGTGATTGTTGTCCGAGTTGTGCAACTCCTTTCCCTGCCCGCTTCTTTTTCTGTGTCGTCTCAATTGACTTGGTGAGAGTACGGTCATAGTCCGTTAACGTTTCTTTGGACGGCTTATGAGATTCTCGCTGCTGTTGCTGGTAAGAAGCCACCTTTTTTCTTAGAATATCTGGAGCTACGAAGAAGTATTGTTTCTTCGGGTTTCTCCTTGCTTCTTGATCCTTTTTAAGTTTGTCATAGAATCTGGACATATCTTTTTTATATGCATCAGTTACTTGTTCCTTCTCTTCAGATATTATTTTGGGAATAGCCTTTGGTTTCACGGTGGCTTTCTTTGCCAGCGGGGGCTAGTTCTTTGTTTGCGGGGCGGGCCTCTTGCTAGTACTTGGCTTCTTGGTAGGTGGGGGCGGGGGAGGCGTTGGAGACCTCCTTGGATGTGGTGGTAGCGGGGGAGGCGTTGGAGACCTCCTTGGAGATGGTGTGGATGCAGCCTCGCCTTCCAACACATTGTCATCGTACAGAGCACTATAATGATCTGGCGATTGAACAATTAGACTTAGGTTGGGGGAGGATCTGGTACAAAAAAGGAATGACATATTATTATGAGCAAATTGTTAATTATTTAAGCCAATATAAATTAATGAGTTAGTGTTTTCATCTGCACCTATGGTGAGGTAGTTCAGGAGGAGGTGGAGGCGACATCCCGGGAATGATGATGTAGCGCTTGCGCCATACAATGAATGTCTTCTCTGCTTCTCCTAGAGTCTTCTCACCATCACCTCCAGGAATGTCAAGAGACAAATCACTAAAACCTTTTTCAGCTTTATCTACCGAGACGGTAGCATATCCTTCTTGGATTATATTCATATGAATTTTTGGTGTCTTGGTTTGGTTGATAGGATTAACAAGACTGATAGCCACCTTGATTGTGGAATTCCCCTTCGGAATGTGTAGCTCACACGATGTACAAGGTTCAGTGATGTCATCCACAGGGAAGCGCAATCCTGTGTCCCCTTGATTTGATATCTCCATGGAAGCGCAACTGCTTTTCATTTGAGCAGGTGGGCTAATGTTGATTCCTGGCTCTGATGCCTGCTTGCTTGCACTCACTGCTATTTGCACTTGCCTTCTGATTTCCTCCTACATTCTCGCTTCAAGGATTTTTTTTCTCGCTCCTGTGATTCACGCACCGCTTCCTCCAACCTCTGGAGCCGCTGTGCCTCTTCTTCCTTCTTTCTTTGGCGGCTTCTGTAGGAAGGTCTGTCCTGAGGGAATCCATGCTCCCATGAGACACTTCCTTTGCCTCTAGTTCGGCCACCGTGTTCGGTAGTCCCGATGGCGTATGTCAGTTCATCCTTCTCTCTGTTGGGCCTGAATGCACTACTAGCAGTAGCTCTCTGAGCATAAAACAATCTTTCTGCTGCTTCTTGCAGTCTTGCACCATAAACGCACTTCCCTGTCTCCTGGTACAGTGTTCCCCCATGAGTGAAAAACCAATTCTTTGCACGCTCTCCCCACTCGAGTGATTCTAGTGTGATACCCTTGGCAAGAAGGTTTGCTTCCATTTTGTTCCACTTCTTAATGGCAGTCGGGTAGCCACCTGATCCCAAATTATGGTGGTATGTCTTCTTTTGGGCATTACGTTGGTTCTTTATCACCCGACTCATACCCTCTTCCGATGTCTTGTACTGTACAAACTCATCCCAATAGGGCCTCTGCTTTGAGATCGGGCCTGGGACAGTGAAATCTGGTTCTACGTTCTTCTTGACATACATCGTGTATAGGTGTTTCTTCCAAGTCTGAAACTGGGTAGTCATCATCTTCATTGCCCATTCCCTAACTCGCTCTTTCAATTCATCACCATCTATTATATCATCATAACCATCTGTTTGAAGCATGAAATGTTCCAAGACATCATTCTAAATTAGCGTCTTGTCATGATCGGAGACAAAACTGATATGAGGAGCATTGGTCTTCTTCTTCCATTCACGGGTACTGATTGGGAGCCGGTCCCTTACAAGGTAACCATAGTGGTGCATGAATTTTGTTTTATTTGGCCCCCGGTTCGCCTGTATCCACATTGAACTCCGAGATGATGAAGTGACCCTCCAATGGCTTTTTGAGACCTCGAACATTTTTACTCTTCGTTGTAGTTGTTGATGTCGATCTAGAGGGCTACAAAACATAAACATCATTTTTAATGTCATGAGCACACATAAGACATATGATAATATATATAGCTAATAACAAAAAATATATACTTGGCCAATATCTTCTTGCTCATTTTGTTCAAGAGCTAAGTACTAACTCCCATCATCTGCATCCTCTTGCACGTTATTTTTAGCACCATCATCGCCGGCAACTTGAGTGCCGGTGTTGATCAAATGCATCATCAACTCCGCCTCATCTATGTTTCTCGGGTCGGCCATCTAGCTTCAAAAAACAAAAGCAATATATAGTACGCCAAATCTTTGCTATACGTAAATGGCCAAGGGCGAATTGCATCGGTGACTAGGGCGAACCACGTCGGTGACATCAACAACACGGTTCGCCCTAGTCACCGACGTAATTCACCCTCGGCCGTTAACGCTAAACCCTAAAACTTGATCGACGTATAATTAACGATAACCCTAATCAATGTTCGTTAACGCATGTATCATTAACGCACGGATTACATCATCATAATCTTAGACATAGAGAGTACAATATATATGTCATCACCGACGTACATTGCCCTAGTCACCGACACTCAATGTACGTCGGTTATGACATATATATGTTATACTCTCTATGTTTCTCGGGTCGGCCATCTAGCTTCAAAAAAACAAAACCAATATATAGTATGTCAAATCTTTGCTTACATGCGTATACTCTATGAACAATATGCATCATTAATGCTAAATAATCACACTAGGGTGTGTTATCATTATCGTTAACGCTAAACAATCACACACTAGGGTGAAGTTAGTATACAGTATATACATCAAATCTTTGGCTTATGCATATACTCTATGTCATGAACAATAAAAAGTTTACTTTGCGTCAAAAAATAAATAAAGTTTACAATAGGTTTACATATACTCTATGTCTCTAAGATCTTGATAATGTAATTCATGCATTAACGATATATATACATATAAGTTAGGGTTTAGGGTTAACACACACATTAATTATATGTTGATTAGGGTTAACGTTATTTATATGTTGATTAGGGTTTAGGGTTAACACACGAGGGTGGCGATGCTCCGTGGTATACAAACACACGAGGGTGGTGATGCTCCGTGGTATACAAACACATGAGGGCGGCGATGCTCCACGGTATACAAACACACAAGGGCGGCGATGCTTCGCTAGCGGCGATGCTTCGCGGTATACGAACACAGGAGGGTGGCGATGCTCTGCGGTATACGGACGACGATGACGACGACGAACGAATATGAACAACGACGACAACGACGATGAACGACGACGTACGGCAATCTAGGACGAACGACAAACAAAATCCCCTAAAAACATGGGGCGAATGAGGGCGCGATTGAGGACGATCGATGGTCGACGTACAGTGGGCGAACGACGACGTGCAGAGGATGAACGACGGTGGCGGTGGTGTTGTTCGTGCGAGGACTTCGATTGAGGCACGCGGTGGGGTCGGTGGAGGCGCGCGGTACGGAGCACCGTGCCAGTGGAGGAGCGGGCGGCGCGGTGCAGTGTCGCCGGTGGGGTTGGTGGCCGCGCGCGCGAGGTCGGCCGGGTGCCTATGGCGTGGGCGGATCGGAGTGTGGGGGGGCGACCTGCGTCGGTAGCGTAGCGTCAGGGGCAGCGCGTGAGGCGAGGGGCGCAGCGTCGGCGGCCGCGTGAGGCGAGGAGCACGAGGAAGAAGAAGGGGCCGCGGATCTACGCAGGCACTGCCGGATATATACATGGCACCTTTACTCCCGGTGCGTGTTACCAACCGGGAGTAAAGGTGCTTTTGGCGGGCCTCTAAAATGCAGCCCACCTTTACTCCTAGGTGGGATTCCAACCCGGGAGTAAAGGTGAGCTGCATTTTTGTTTCTCGCCAGTATGAAGGAAAGTTTCTTTTTTTAATATTTATTTTAATACAAATGCAAAAATCTTGTTAAATGCATAGTAAATTAAAGAAAAGGCAGAAAATTATTTGTTTGGAAATATGGATTTGCTTTTTATTTATTGCACATAGGTAAAATCTATAATCTAATTTTTTTATGTTTTGTTATAATTATGAAACATAATGTAACTAATATTTATTATTTCATTAATGCAAAAATGTAGTGTTTAATTCAAATTATTAAAACTATAGGTTTTGGACAGAGAATTTGTTTTGACATCATTTTAACATTAATATTTCCTAATTTAACATTTTGAGACAGAAATCCAACCAAATCAAACATTGATTTAATTTGAAACATGACATAATAAACATTTGAATTCATAATTATTACATAATATCTCAAACACACACTACATTAAATCACTATATCATCAAGTGGGCACAGCAGTGAACTTCTTCTTTATGTATGTCCCTCGGTTTTTGTGAGACCCAGCCCGATGGGCCAGACGTGGGCCGGACCAAATTTGAGTTACTGTAGCTCGGGGGACACTGTAGCTTCACGAATCACTATAGCTGGACGAATTAGTACCACCTCGGAAGCTGAAGGTCAGTCGAACCAGCTTAAAAGCCCAGGCTTCGGGAGGCAAAAAAAAACTCCGGATCGATCCTTTTGCGCGAAGCGAGGACGAAAGCGCAAGAGAGTTAATTAGCAGGTGTGGCTCATTCAACGTGTAGAGTGGGTCTTAGCCGTCATCCCGGGTTGGGGCGTTACAAATGGTATCAGAGCCAACTCTCGCGGTTTCACGGACGTATGGCTCGGGAGCTCGGACAGGTTGCGCATGGCTCTGTAAGAGCATGGCACTTGGGCCGGGGAGCTGGGAATACGGACATGGCCAAGAGAGTCGATCCTGGATATTTGTCCCGTAAGGGTAAGTTGGTTCGACGAGGACGTCGATTTCTTAAGGGTGGGTGGATGTGAGACCTAGCCCAATGGGCTAGACGTGGGCCGGGCCAAATTTGAGTTACTGTAGCTCGGGGGCACCGTAGCTTCACGAATCACTGTAGCTGCGCGAATTAGTATCACCTCGGAAGCTGAAGGTCAGTCAAACCAGCTTAAAAGCCTAGGCTCCGGGAGGTAAAAAAACTCCGGATCGATCCTTTTGCGCGAAGCGAGGACGAAAGCGCAAGAGAGTTAATTAGCAGGTGTGGCTCATTCAACGTGTAGAGTGGGTCTTAGCCGTCATCCCGGGTCGGGGCATTACAATTTGTAACGCCCCGACCCGGGATGATGGCTAAGACACACTCTACACGTTGAATGAGCCACACCTGCTAATTAACTCTCTCGCGCTTTCGTCCTTGCTTCGCGCAAAAGGATCGATCCAGAGTTAATAGCCTCCCGGAGCCCGGGCTTTTAAGCTGGTTCGACTGACCTTCAGCTTCCGAGGTGGTACTAACTCGCGCAGCTACAGTGATTCACGAAGCTACAGTGTCCCTGAGCTATAGTAACTCAAATTTGGCCCGGCCCAAGTCTAGCCTATCGGGCTGGGTCTCACATCCACCCACCCTTAAGGAATTGACGTCCTCGTCGAACTATCGAACCAGCCTACCCATACGGGACAAATGTCCAGGATCGACTCTCTTGGCCACGTCCGTATTCCTAGCTCCCCGGCCCAAGTGCCATGCTCTTATAGAGCCATGCGCAACCTGTCCGAGCTCCCGAGCCATACGTCCGTGAAACCGCGAGAGTTGGCTCTGAATACCATTTATAATGCCCTGACCTAGGATGACGGCTAAGACCCACTCTACACGTTGAATGAGCCACACCTGCTAATTAACTCTCTTGCGCTTTCGTCCTCGCTTCGCGCAAAAGGATCGATCCAGAGTTTTTTTTGCCTCTCGGAGCCTGGGCTTTTAAGCTGGTTCGACTGACCTTCAGCTTCTGAGGTGGTACTAATTCACGCAGCTACAGTGATTCGTGAAGCTACAGTGCCCCCGAGCTACAGTAACTCAAATTTGGCCCGGCCCACGTCTGGCCCATCGGGCTGGGTCTCACATCCACCCACCCTTAAGAAATCGACGTCCTCGTCGAACCAACTTACCCTTACGGGACAAATGTCCAGGATCGACTCTCTTGGCCACGTCCGTATTCCCAGCTCCCCGGCCCAAGTGCCATGCTCTTACAGAGCCATGCGCAACCTGTCCGAGCTCCCGAGCCATACGTCCGTGAAACCGCGAGAGTTGGCTCCGATACCATTTGTAACGCCCCGACCCAGGATGACGGCTAAGACCCACTCTACACGTTGAATGAGCCACACCTGCTAATTAACTCTCTTGCGCTTTCGTCCTCGCTTCGCACAAAAGGATCGATCCGGAGTTTTTAGCCTCCCGGAGCCTGGGCTTTTAAGCTGGTTCGACTGACCTTCAGCTTCCAAGGTGGTACTAATTCACGCAGCTATAGTGATTTGTGAAGCTACAGTGCCCCCGAGCTACAGTAACTCAAATTTGGCCCGGCCCATATCTGGCCCATCGGGCTGGGTCTCACAGTTTTGATCGCGTCGTAACCATGGAGTGTCCTCATCATTTACCAAGATGCTAGGGTCTTTGTTCACTTTGAAGGGCGAAATTTGGTCATCCTTTTCATAATCATCTGACATGTCCGACTTGTCCTCAATTCCCACGATCACTCGTTTTCCTGAAAGAACTATGTAGTGCTTTGCCTCTTTGATTGAGTCATTATCGTTTTTCTCTCTTTTTGGTTTGGTAGTCATATCATTGACATAGAACACCTGATTCACATCCTTGGCAAGGACGAATGGTTCGTCTTTGTACCCAATATTACTAAGGTCTACTGTTGTTAGTCCATACTCGTTGTCTACTGTTACCCCGCCTCCGGTCACCTTCACCCATTGGCACTTGAACAATGGGATCTTCAAAGTAGGTGCATATTCTAGTTTCTATATTTCATCTATGCGGCCATAATATGTCTGCTTATTCCCATTTGGGTCTGTGGCATCTATGCGGACACCACTTTTTTGGTTGGTACTCCTTTTATCTTGGGCTACTGTGTAGAATATGTTCCCATTTATCTCGTACCCTTTATATGTGACGATATGCCATGATGGTTGCATAGCCAATAAATACAGTTGCTCATGGATGCTCTCATCACCTTGACATTTTTTTACAACCAACCACTAAAAGTTTCCATGTGCTTATGCGTAATCCAAGCTTCAGTATTCCCTAGAAACTCAGATCGTAAGAGATCCTTGTGTGTCTCAATATACGGATCAACCAAAGAGGAGTTCTATAGAACTGTGTAGTGCGCTTTATTGAAATAATCATCCTCCGTACCAATATATGTTTTCCTCCCTAGTGTGCCCTTTCCGCTTAGTCTCCCCTCATGTCTTGATTCAGGAACACCAATCGAGTCAAGGTCGGGAATAGAGTCAACACAAAACTCAATGACCTCTTCTGTTCCATAGCCCTAGGCGATGCTTCCTTCTGAGCGAGCACGGTTGTGAACATATTTCTTTAGGAAACCCATGAATCTCTCTAAGGGGAACATGTTGTGTAGGAACACAGGACCGAGAATGAAAATCTCCTTGACTAGGTGAACTAGGAGGTATGTCATGATATCAAAGAAGGAAGGAGGGAACTCCAACTCAAAGCTGACGAGACATTGAACCACATCATTCTATAGTTTAGCTAGATCTGTTGGATTAATTGCCTTCTGAGAAATTGCATTAAGGAATGAACATAGCTTCATGGTGGCTAGACGTACATTTGGAGGTAGAATTCCTCTTAATGCAACTAGAAGTAATTGCGTCATGAGAATGTGACAGTCATGGGGCTTTAAGTTATAGAATTTCTTCTCTGGCACATTTATAATACCCTTTATATTAGAGGAGAATCCAGATGGTACCTTGATGTTGTTTAAGCATTCAAACATGATTTCCTTCTCTTTGCTTAGAGTGTAGCTGGCAGGACGTAAGTAATGGCATCCATCATCTGTCTTCTCTGGATGCAGGTTATCTCTTTCTCTCAAACAACGCAGGTTCTGTCGTGCTTTAAATGTGTCCTTAGGCTTTCCATACACACCCATGAAGCCTAGCAGGTTCACACAAAGATTCTTTGTCAGGTGCATCATGTCGATCGAGTTACGGACCTCTAGGACTTGCCAATAGGGTAGCTCCCAAAATATGGACTTCTTCTTCCACATGGGTGTGTGACCGTTAGCGTCATTCGTAATAGGTTGGCTGCCATGTCCTTTTCCAAAGATGACTTTCACATCATTGACCATATCGAGTACATCCTCACCGGTTCGGTTGTGAGGCTTGGTCAGGTGGTCTGTCGTCCCTTTAAAATGCTTGCCTTTCTTTCTTACAAGGTGATTTGCAGGAAGAAATCGACGGTGGCCAAGGTACACGACCTTTAGACATTTCTTCAAGAAGACACCTCATATCACCGAAGCAGTGTGTGCATGCATTATATCCCTTGTTTGACTGTCCTAAAAGATTACTTAGAGCAGGCCAATCATTGATTGTTACGAACAACAATGCTCGTAGGTCAAAGTGTTCCTGTTTGTACTCATCCCACACACGTACATCTTCTCTATTCCACAAAATGAGAAGTTCATCAACCAGTGGGCTCAGGTACACATCGATGTCATTACCAGGTTGCTTCGGGCCTTGGATGAGCACATGCATCATAATGAAATTCTGCATCATGCATAACCAGGGAGAAAGGTTGTAGATACCTAGAGTAATAGGCCAAGTGCTATGGCTATTGTTCTGCTCCCCAGAAGGATTGATATCATCCGTACTTAAAGCAAACCTTAAGTTTCTTGTGTCATCTGCAAACTCCAGGAATTCTCTGTCGATTGCTCTTCACTGGGACCTATCAGCAGGGTGTCTCAACATATTTTCTACCTTACGGTCTTCTTTGTGCCATCGCAACAATTTTGCATGTTCTTTGTTTCTGAACAGACATTTCAAGCGTGGTAGTATAGGAGCATACCACATAACCTTGGCAGGGATTTTCTTCCACGGACGTTCGCCCTCAACATCACCAGGGTCATCTCGCATGATCTTATACCGCGATGCATGACATACCGGGCATGCATCCAATTTCTCGTATTCTATGCCATGGTAGAGGATACAGTCATTAGGACATGCATGTATCTTCTCGATTTCTAGCCCCATAGGACAGACAACCTGTTTTGCTTCGTAGGTAGTGGCGGGCAATTCATTATCCTTTGGAAGCATCTTCTTTTAGACTTTTAGTAACTCTCCAAATCCCTTGTCAGATACACCATTCTTTGCCTTCCATTGCAGCAATTCTAGTGTGGTTCCCAACTTTTTCTGCCCTGCATCACAAGTTGGGTACAATAATTTCTTGTGATCTTCTAGCATCTGCTCAAACTTGATCTTCTCCTTTTCACTTTTGCATTCTCTTTGTGCATCACGAATGACCTGACCAAGATCATCAGTAGGCTCATCTTCTGCGGCTACCTCTTCTTCAGCTTCTCCCATTGCAGTATCATTGAAGCACGCACCATCAGGAATAATGTCATTGTCGTCCCATTGTTCTTCTTCACCTTCTTCCATTACAACCCCGGTTTCTCCGTACTTCGTCCAACAAATATAGTTTGGCATGAAACCCGACTTGAACAAGTGTGAATGAAAAGTCCTTGAGCAAGGATATTCCACCGTATTCTTACATATGGCACATGGGCAGCACATGAAACCGTTGCGTTTGTTTGCCTCGGCCGCACGTAACATAGAATGCACGCCGTCAATGAACTCTTGGGAGCGGCAATCAACATTGTACATCCAATGCCAACTCATCTGCATTACATGACATAAATACCATGTTAAAACCTAGATCATAATTAATTATTTATACAACATGCGTGCCACCACAAAAGGTAGAAATTTATGAAAGCATCGCTACAATGTAGACAATCTCAACTACCACTAAAAGAACCAAAGCTAAAATACACTTCAGGAGCACAAGGATTTAGCGACCAATCCTAACTAAAACAGACAGATCCCCCGATTGTGCAACATCTTTGGGCTTCTTTGGCTGGATCATTGCCTCATTAGCCGCCATATCTGCCTGTTGTGCAAGATATTTTTGCACGAGTTCAACATACTCTTCCTCCCAGTAGAAGCCTGAACATCGTCCACTGCCATCCCACTAAAAATAAAACAAAAAATTATAACTTTAATCACAACCATCATGAAAATAGGTATAAACTAACCATAATCATAAAAAATGATAAAAATAACTCACATTGCGATCCGGACACTTGTAGAAGATACAACCCTTGTTGGGACCCTCCTTCACTCGGTACTCCATCACAATCTTTGTCTCATCACGACACTTGCTGCATGGAATGAGAGGGAGGCCTGGCCTAAGTCGCTTTAGAAACTCATGAGAGGCCGAGGACCCAGAAGCAGTTGCCATCTACTCTATGTACTCATTTTTTAATGCACTATAAATTTCTCATTTTATAAACAAATAAAATTATGAAACTATAAAATTCTCTATATCTCTAAATAACGAAGTGTGCTATGCATGCTAGAAATGAAAAGTGAATACTAATTTTAAATACCTACTTTAACCTTTCTTCATCCAAATATGCAAACTATAAGTTATTTTGAGCTTAAATTATTTACAAATAAAAAACACCATAAAAACTATATATATATATATATATATATATATATATATATATATATATATATATATATATATATATATATATATATATATAGTGAACAATATGAGATAAGCCAATGATAAAAAATTAGAGTATGAGATTGGTAACCTTTACAACTGAAGAATCGACGGAGGAATCGAAGAAATCGATGGATGAATCAAAAAATGGATGGAGCAACAATGGGAGAAGCAAGAAGCAAAGAAGGGAAGAACAGTGAGCTTCAAATTTGGTCTAGCTTGGGCTCGGGGAAGAAGAGAGACTGCCGGGATTTATAGAGGGGGCCCTTTAGTCCCGGTTGGTGGCTCAAACTAGGACTAAATGTCCCTTTCCAACCCCGGTCAGAGGCATGACCCGGGAGTAGACCTTTACTCCTAGTTGGTGGCTCCAACCGGGAGTAAAGGTACACCTTTAGTCCCGGTTGGTGTCTCTAACCGGGACTAAAGGTCCCCTGCCACTGTGCTGAGCGAAGTAGCCGTTGGGCAGGGACCTTTAGTCCTGATTGGAGACACCAACCGGGACTAAAGGTGTCTCTAGTCCCGGGCGCAAAAAATGTCGGGACTAGAGTCTATTTTGGCCTCGGATGAAAGGTCTGTTCTCTACTGGTGCATGTTTAGTTCCCAAAATTTTGTAAAATTTTTTAAAATTCCCTGTCACATCGAATCTTTGACGCATGCATGAAGCATTAAATATTTATAAAAAATAAAACTAATTACACAGTTTAGACAAAATTCACGAGACGAATTTTTTAAGTCTAATTAGACTATGATTGGACACTAATTACAAATAACAACAAAAGTGCTACAGTAATATTTTCTAAATAATTTCACGAACTACACAAGGCCTAATTATAAATGAGTGAGGCGACGAGGTAGGTCAGTTGTCATCGATGACGTAGCCGCCACCAGGTGAGGCCAAAACAAATTTGACGTCACACACTTAAGTGTTATTAGCAGCGTCAAGAGCCTGTTTAGACACTTAGGTGAAATACAAGATGAGAAATTAGGTTCCGAAAATTTCACCAAAAAAGTTGATATAACACATAAAGTATAAGCTCATTTAATTAGATTTGCTCCATAAAAAACCAATAACGACCACCGCTACTTATTATAGATCAGTTGGTTGGGTTCCTTGGTGCAACCTGCCTATTTATGTTAAGTTCTCGACTTAGCATGGGTGCTCGTATTTTTCTAGATTTATTTCAGGATTTAACGACGCTATACTTTCAGTGGTAGGCGACGTCCCCGTCGACAATGAGGCGTCTGTGGTGACTTTGTGAATCTCGTGATCTGCCGGCTCAGTCATTCGGAGGTGTTCATAGGGGTAGGGTTTACGTATGTGTGTTTATATGGGTGAGTGTGCATGCGTTTGAGTGTCTACATTGTATTGTGTAATTCTAAAAAAAATACATATAACAAAAAATAATGTTGCTTCTTTGCTATATCTATTTTAATTTGTTTCTTTTGCGAATCGTAGTACAACTATATATATTTATTTTGTTGATGGCTGGTGTAAAAGAAACTTGTGTCATTTGGAGACTTAAGTTCTTAAAAAAATGAAGCTCTAAAGAATCTTCATGATATACCATATAGTATAATCCAATCATTGGATCTGGTTTGCGGCCACCATCCGCCACGCCGCACATTGTGGCGAGCCACAAAATAGAAGCCGTTGTTTGGTTCAGACCGAGACGAAGGCAGCCACACAATCCCACAGAGCAAATCCCGCCATGCAGTGTGGCGGCCAAAAACCTTGCCGCAACTGCGGCTCGCCACACCTTGCCGCAGTTTGGGCGTGGCCAACTGTGTCCAGTATCCAAACAGCCCTCTAGTACCAAAGGTGACCAATATAATATTACATAAATTGCATAGCAAACCGCACTGATCAACAACAACTATCATCACCAACCCTTTATTGATGATTAGTTTTTTCTCACTCTCACTCTTTTGAATAGTCAAGACACACACATGTCCATGTCATCAAGTTAAATCGCAACAGACAGGTCATACCCCTCTTCCCCATTTGATAATGTGAAAATGGGATGGGACCTGCTGCCAGCGTGACCACACAAAATTAGTAAGAAAACAAAACTAAGGCGATGGAGACAAGTTACCTTCTTCCCATTTATTATAATTTATCCTGCTGCATATAGTATATCTTATGTAAACTACTGAACCATTAGCTAATCTTTTATCCTTGAATCCACTCATCCCTATAAGAGGTAGAGTAGTTGACTACTTAGCTAGACACACCTTGCTTTTGCTAATCTCCCAACACATCATCGTGTGTGATAAAGAAAGGTTGCACAAAATACTCAGGCATTTATTTGTTCTTAGCATCACACACAATCGGATATATATAAAGCTCCTACCAAAGCAAGGACTACTACATACATGCATATATATATCCAGGGCATGGCGACCCTAGGCCTCTATTTGAGCTCCTCGGCGTTTATGTCCATTATATTAGGTCCAATTATTAGGTAGCCTACATATATAAAGGAGACAAGCAGGTCTGATCATCCATTGCTTAGCCCATTATTAAATCACCTTAGCTCTAAAAAAAACTTTGAGTCCACCACTGTGTGCATGTGAAGTGGTTGATGCTATCGGACCTCAAATTATATAAGTACTTTTTTCTTCTTTCCTTTACACATAAACCAAAAATATATATGACATTGAAAGCAAGAGGAAAAACATGCATGGTTATATAACCATTGAATGGAATTATAACATACTTGTTTTCAAATCTTAAATAGAATAAATTAACTAATTAATTAAGACCTGAATTAATTCATTTGTATGAGACAGGTATTTTCTTTTTGCTGGTTATTATTCCTAAGGTAATTGAACTATATTGCTTAATTCCCATCAATTTCCTAAGCGTAGCTTGGGGATGAAGTGATGCATGATGTACATATATAAAAATTTCCATACATAGTCAAGTAATAATTAATATGATGCTAGAATTGTACATGAAAATTAAGTAGGAGCTTATGGTGAAGTCAAGATCTATACGTCTCGTTGCAGCACTAGATAAGAATAACTAGCACGGTAGTGAAGAAATTATTTTAAATTCGTCTAAGCAAAACAAAAAAAGAACAGTAAATATCGATGTCACGTCATGAACAATGTCAGACGCCGCGTCATGAACAATGTTGAACAATGTCAGGCGCTCTCCGCTCTCAAAAAACCTCCTGGTTGAGGGATACTTATATTATATGAGTCCTAGAAAGAGACCCATAGATATATATAGGATAGCAACATCAGTTTAAGTTTTCAACATGAAAATCGCTATACATGCATATATAAAGTATAATGGAGGGAGTAATTCAAAACCTACATGCAGGGCACATAGTCGTGTATATTATTATAATAATCCATTTATATGTGGGAAACACAGATCATCGTACGTGCTTGACAATATATCCTTACCATTAGATTCGCGTAATAAACTAGTCTTAGACAATTTTCCCTTAACTGAGCTTGTCTCTTGGCCAGAAACTTTCATGTGTTTAGTAACACATACCACACATACAATCGATTGCTCACATCCTAAGGAGTGATCATTTTTTTTGCAATTACACGGTACATTCAATACACGAAAACACAAATATATGCACACACATGTATGAACACGTGTAAACCTTACCTCAGTAGGTTACCTTCGAAAATAATATTTTGGCCAAGAGAATCACTTTACCAGAAAATCAGAGAGCACAGCTGAAAAATCAGGGAGCATAGCTCTGCCAAACGGACCCGAAGTGTGTGGCTCTCATCTCAAGTAGTAAGTATAATGGCTTTGCTATAGCTAGCACACCGTTGTTTCTGCTTCAAGCTAAGCTATAGTGAAACACTGAAACGTACGCACGGGCGGCCACGGGCAGCGACATGCATGCATCACATCATGTCGCGTCGCTGGACCCCGTGCCCGCCTGCATCATCGATCATATAAATAAATATGAACCGTTCGTTTAATTTCGATTATTGGCAGCTGACAGTGACTATTTTTTGGCTGTGGTCACCATGTCAATTCACGCATCATGATGCTACGTACAAGCTGTTCTCCAAGTGTGGATGTTACAGCTGAGAGAGAGTCGCCGACGCATGTTAGCAACCCGTGATTCATGGGCCTTAAGAGGAGGATCACTCTAGCTACTCAGTTCGTTAAGGAAACTAACACTTGGCCATTTTAAGATCCGGGGAATCTAGCTAGCTAGCTAGCAGGCAGCGCTGCCGTGCACTGCATGCATGTTAATTGCTTTATCTACGCACACGGGATACATGCATGCATGCATGCATGCATGCATATATACAGATATTTGTAGGGCAGCATGCATGTATCTGCAGGTTGCAAAAGTGGAGTATCAGGACGTGCACTCCCCGGTGCTAAATCTAGGACAATTTGTGTATGTAGTAATTATCACAGAGCTGATCTGTACATTTCAACGTCAGCATTCAGCACGCAAGCAGGGAAGTTACGGCTATGAAATGAACGTCATGTAATGAGGACCACTAATCCACAAACGAAAACTAGTAGGCGCCTTTGAGTAACTGTCATGGATAAGAAAAGTGAAAGTCAAACGAGCTTGCGTGCTCGCTCATATCAGCTAGGTTATCTGCACCATCCAAATATGAGGCGTGAAGTAAGGCAAAAAGAAACATACACTCCCTCCTCTCTTTTTTCAAAATATAAACCATCATTAATTAGTTGTATCCTAATTTAAATTTCTCTAACTTCAATAAGCTATATATAGAAAAATGAATCAAGAGGTATAGCATTGAACTTAGTTTTTAAACATTTATTCATAGTGTATTTATTCGTTGTTGTTGTTGTAGCCAGCTGTTAATATACTTTTTTAGATACTTAGTCAAAATTAGAAAAAAAAAAGTTTGAATTAGGAGAAAACTAAAACAACATGTATACATTTTGGAACGGGGGATTAGGCGATGAGAACGAAATGTTGACGTAGATCTATAGCGAGATCCTCACCCCCCCCCCCCCGCCTTTTTTTTCTTCCACCGTCCCTCCTTTTCCACCATAGCGAGATCAGACTTCTCAAGGTCAGGAACGTTTTGGGGTTTATAGGATTATGGTTGAAAATTTGGAGTCATTTGAGGTTAGACGGACAAAAGCAATTTGTAGCTAGTGGCATGGTGCTGGATGCCTTGCGGCTTTGGCTCCATTATTATAGTAGCCTGAGCTAGAGTTAGAGCTAATGAAACCTCCAAAAATCTAGCTTCATAGACTTGACATCTATCCCTTGGTTAATTTCGTATGGAGGTGCAAACAGCTTAATACTACAATAGCGCCATGATCAAAAGGAGTGCCAAAAGAGGCCCTAAACAAAGTCTACATGTAGCGTGGCACGAGCCGTCAACATATAATTAAGGTCAAGTACATCAATGTTGTTTTATAGGCGGTCTCAATAGTACCACCATAGTCTTGAATCGATTTTTTAATAAACAATATGTGTAGTGAGATGTCTTTTTGTTTCTCTAATAGAAACCAATATTACTTAATTGGTGCACTGAAAAAAAGAAATGGTATAAGTTGTATGGGAACAATAGGTCATACAATGACGCAGAAGATGTCTTAATTTTTGCTTATGAGATGCTTGCTTTGCTTAACATCGATCTTTTTCTCTCACCTCACTCTCTCGCATTAACGTCATAAAAAATCCTACTTGTGTGGCCCTATATGAAATGACTCATGGGGCCACTAACATTGCTTTCTCCATTATAAATTATAAAATGTTTTAGTTTTTCTAGATAGGATTTATCGATTTTACTGTGTATCTAGCTAGGTATAGGGTATATCTAAGTTATAGTAAGATTTGTGTATCCAGAAAAGTCGAAACATCTTATAATTTAAAATAGAGGGGATAGTAATATATATAAGTGTATAGTAAAATTGGTGTATCTAGAAAAAAACAAAATGTTCTTATAATTAGGAACGAAGAGAATAGTACTGTAATACAGTTGTCCCTTGTCCTACGGCGAATCACCGACCTGCTGGCTATGTCCGCCGGATCGTTTTGGGATGCACGTGAACCATGAGAGCAATGGCGCACGGCGACCCCAACACTCAACTCCATGCATGCCGTCCATACGTGCATGCATGCTCGATCACCTAATAAAAACTGTCAACTAGAGACGATTTGTTTGCATGGGCGAATTGCCCATGGCCGGCCGGTCTTGTCAACCTGCAGAGATTAAATCATCATGGTCACGGATCATGCATGCAACTCAAGTGACGCGCATAAATTAACTAACTGGAAATAACTTATATATCCATGCATCGTGTCAAGCATCCATATGAATAACGACGATCATAACGCCGACAGGAAGAAGAAGTGCAATGTGTGGAGGTGCTTATTAGGCACGAGCTTTTGTAAAGACCCTCCAAAAAAAATGATGCCACAAGCTTGCGAGCATGTTAATTACCATCGTCCTTGTACTTAACTGCCCTGCCTGTCGCATAAGGCATCAAAACCAGGATTTCGCTCACACACGAGAGCTGCCGGGGGCGGTGGGTGTCTAGCTAGCTTGTTTTCATCTAGTAGGGTGTACTGCATGCATATAGGCGACTCCTGTAGCAAAGTCCTAATGTGTGTCACAACCAGAACATATATGAGACGCTAAAAATCAAACTCTGAATGACATGTGGAGCAGCACTTACGTGGTTCCTCCAACTAATCATCAACGAGGACCAGTTTGGCAGGACTTCAGATCATTCGGTTAGTTTGGATTGAACCTAGGAACTATTTCAGCTTATCAAGATTATACAAATTAGTGAACAATTTCGACTTAGAATTATTCTAGGGACTCGTTCCAAAGGAACCGATCGAACGAGCTGATCAAGAGTATTTGCTAATGTGACATCGCTGAAAACAAAAAAAAAAGTAGGCGAACTTTCCGTTGGCACCAGCTTAGCTCTAACTCTAGCTGGTGTGCACGCACAGGCATATACGCGGCCATGCACGCACATGCCTAATGCGGGTGTGCCAGCGGGTGCTGCACGGTACACGGCGCGCTCTCCCACTACGTGCATGCATGCGGCCAACTTGGCCTGTGTGTCACGCGCTTTTAATTACTTTTTGTTATCGTTAACCGGCCGAATCAACGAGGATTCGCATCGCATCCTCATCCTTGGAGTCCATATCCGTGCCTACCTCGCCGTTCCATTCAAGCTCGATCATTCATCTTCTTGGGCCAAATGCAAGGCTCTGTTGCTCCACTACGACAAGCCCCTGCATATGCGCAGAACAGAGGGGCGGGCCTGTGCTCTTTGTGCTTCCGGCTGGGCCGCTGGGGACTACCGATAAATAGAGGTAGAGGTACATCACGAGTAGTGGGGCCTCGTTTATCTAGTGTTTATTAATTCACAAAATATCACAATATAACAAAGCACTTAAGCCGAAGGAAAAGAGTATGGCCTCTTTGTCACGACTCCAAACGGCTCTAACTCCTTGCTACGAAGCACGGAGAAGACAGACTGCCAGAGCATTCGAAGCAAAAAAAAAAGCAACTTCATCAGTTTTTAGTTCATTTTGAGAGGAGATAAAAATGACTCCTTGTTATGGAGGAGCTAGAGTTCCACCAAACGGGTCTACATTGGGTCGGATGCAGTTCCTCAATTCCCGATATCACCGCTACTCTATCGTACACAGAGTGTCATTCTAGCTATTGTTTGGTCTCGGGAGAGGGACTTATATAAAGTAGAATACCCCATCTTATCACCGAATTTGAGTAAGTCAAACAATCTTCAGCTTAACTAATTTTATATATAGAACAAGTATGACTACTTATGGTATTAAATAATAAGCATTAGATTTATCATGAAATATGTTTATGTGGTTCGTTTATTTAGTGTCATAAACACGTTGTTGCACTTATTCATGGTCGTCTTTACATGAATGTTGGCCGTCGTTCGTTGGGCACCTGTTCTCAGGCCTTTTGCCGTGTTTGCTTGTGCGGTCATCCATTATGCAAAGCGTCGTACATGTTTGGTTTTGAGATCTAGAGCTATTCACAGCGTGTGTACAATTTAAATGAAAATCAGTTTCTAGATATTTATGTAATCCAGAGTGCTGGTAACGTGTTGATGTACCCAGCTATTATTATCTAATATAATTCTTCTTTCGTTGGAAAAAAAAGAAAGGCGTGTTTGCATGACTGGATCAGGCCGGTCCTGGAGACAAAGCAGCACGAGCTTTCCATTGGCATGTGTAGAAGTACGGTCAACCATCAAGCGAGACTTGGCTTGGTGGCTTGTGCACACGAGCACGAGCTAGCTTTTAATTGGTCCGGGTCAAAAAAAAAAACTACTCCTCCTCCGTATAACGACGACACACTCTAATGATTGATTATTTCTTCTTTTATTCACTGTAGGTATGTATACACTAATCAAATTCTACCGCGTGTTCATTATCGTTGCTTGGACTGGGTGCCTGTTGCGACGCTAGCACTCGGTCGCATCGCGTTTGAAGAAAACTCAGCATAACGACGGCTAACAACTTTTCCCCGCGTCGTGTGCTTTTTTTGAGACGGTACACTTGAACCATTTGTCCAAATAGAGCACACGCATGCATATAAAGGCCCTGTGGCTGCACCAGGGCCGGTTCTATGTTTTCGAAGGCCCTAGGGCGAACTTTGGGCAATGGATATATATATATATATATATATATATATATATATATATATATATATATATATATATATACTATAAAGACAAACCACACTAAACTAATTATCCTGAACCTCCTTGCGTCACGTCATCCACTTATCCTTTGCAATTAACACAAACCCCACTAAGATATTATCTTGAACCTCCTTGCGCTACGTCATCCACTTATCTCTTTCAATTAATACCGGCTAATCATGTACATGCATACGTTGTAGTAGTTCGTTTTTCAAGTTCATGCACGTAATATAGTAGTAGATATATTTAGTTGTCCACATCAGAATGCTAAAACATAGATTTCTCCTTCATACCCGTGGTAACGCGCGGGGAATCCTCCTAGTATGTTTAATTATATACTCCCTCCATTCTATATGTCATTCCAAGAATCTTGTATAGATAAAGCATCTTAAGTTTGACCAAATTTATATGATAAAATAATAATATTTATGATACCAACTAAGTATTATTAGATTCTTCGTTATTATATTTTCATACTATATCTATTTGATATCATAGATTTTTTGTAATTCTTTCTATAATTTTAGTTGAAAGCATCTAGGCCCCGAGGTTTGGTTTCGGCAATTGATGACAACGCTTTATTACCATGACTAACGTGTGTTTTGAAGAAACTTTGGTAAGTTAGGTCATGGAGGTTTTAACTGCTTTGGGCACCATGGTATTCATGCCCCTTGATGGAAATCGTTTCGGTTTTCAAAAGAGTGACGTCAAGATTAAGGACGGTTAGTTCCGGATGTTGAGGTGTTGAGATACATTTGGAATAATCGTTAGGATCTTCGTTTTTCTCTTTTGGCCGTACTATAAAGGGGGGCATGAGCGGGTAGCTTGACCTAGGCGAGTCCTACATTTAGGTGTGGTGCACACTTGTTAAACTTGGCGCTAGGCAGCTCTAGAATAGCTCAAAGTTCAGTTGGAAGCAACTTGGTTCAAGTTGTGACGCGTTTCGGAGAGTTTCGGGTCGTTTTCCCATGACCGGACGCGGTCCTCGGCATGACCGGACGCGTCCGGTCAGTACAGTTCCGCGGCTAGGGTTTCAGCTCTGACGACCGGACGCGGTCCTCGCGAGGACCGGACGCGGTGGTCAGAAGTCGACACGTGTCACTTGAGGGAAACACCCGATCAGACGCGACCTGGGTGTGATCGGCGCGTCCGGTCACAGTCCAGTAAGGTCCAGAGACGACCGGACGCGTCCGGTCATCACCGATCGGACGCGGTCGCGCGTCCGGTGCGAGTACAGTATGCTCCCTGCACGATCGGACGTGTCCGGTCGCCCCTGACCGGTGCGTCCGGTCACTCAGTTGATTTTCGGATTTCGACCGTTACGAGCGACCGGCGCGTCCGGTCAGCCCGTGTTTTGCTGAGTCAGCGGGTAACGGTTCGTTTTGTCTGTGGGGTGTATAAATACATCCCCACCACCTCTTTTAGAGGTCTCTTGCTCATTTGATCAACTGAAAAACACCTTTGGAGTGCAAGGGAGTGCAAGAGCACTAGTGAGGATAGAGATTTGAGAATCAAAGCTTGAGAGTTCCTCACTAGCGATTAGAGAGTAGCAAGTGTGCATCCACCTTCTCATTTGGGCTCGTAGTGGTCAAGTGAGAGTTCTAGCTTGTTACTCTTGGTGATCGCCATCACCTAGACGGCGTGGTGGTGATTGGGAGTTCGGTGATCATCTGGCGGAGCTTGTGGATGACCCAACTCATCTTGTGAGCGGTTTTGGGTGATTCACCGCGACGGAGTGTCGAAGAATCAACCCGTAGAGAGCACTTGATCCTTGCGCGGATCAAGGGAGAGCTACACCCTTGCGCGGGTGCTCCAACGAGGACTAGTGGGGAGTGGCGACTCTCTGATACCTCGGAAAAACATTGCCGTGTTCCTTGCCCCTTTACATTCAAGCATTTACATTCTCGTATTTACTTTCATTGCTTGTTTTACATTCCTAGATTTGCCATGCTAGACTAGGATTGGAAACTAGGGTGCAAAACTTTGTATCGGTAGACTCTCTAGGAACACAAGTAGACACTAGGGGTGAATTCCGGCTTCTAGGATTTAATTCTTGCATTTAATTTTTAGAAAAGCCCAATTCATCCCCCCTCTTGGGCATCTTGATCCTTTCAATTGGTATCGGAGCCGTGTTGCTCCTTTTTTAGGCTTTACCGTCTAGAGCAAGATGTCTAACGGGGAAGGACCACCTCCCACCTTTGAGGGGGATGATTTTCCATATTGGAAAATCCGCATGGAGGCATATCTCGAAGCCATAGATGTTGGATGTCTTAGAGCCGCAACCCAAGGGCTTCCCGCTATCAAGGATCCCGCAAACCCCATTGGTGACGAGGAGAAGTACGACCGGTGGAATGCAAAGGCCAAAAATGCACTCTACCGGGGCTTAGGCAAAGATATCTTCAATCGTGTGCGTAATGCAAAGAACGCTCATGAATTGTGGGAAAATCTTTGTGCTCTCCATGAGGAAACTAAGAGTGAGCGTGAGGAACGCTA
Source organism: Saccharum hybrid cultivar R570 (assembly GCA_038087645.1). Taxonomy (NCBI): domain Eukaryota; kingdom Viridiplantae; phylum Streptophyta; class Magnoliopsida; order Poales; family Poaceae; genus Saccharum; species Saccharum hybrid cultivar. The sequence continues at coordinate 3,460,189 of JAQSUU010000088.1, forward strand.
TCACATAGCTTTAAAGAAAATTAATTCTTTTGAGATGCTTTCCAAAGAAAGTGCTAATGACATGTACACTCGCTTGAATGTTCTTGTAGAGGACCTCAATGCTCTTGGGCTCACTAAAATGAGCCAATCGGATGTTGCAAGGAAGATCTTGAGTGTGCTTCCCGTTGAGAAGTATGGTCACATTGTCACGGTGCTTCACCAAAGTGATCTTTCCACCGCAACACCGACTCAAATATTAGGGAAAATCAATGCTCATGAGATGTACATGCATATCACTCCGTAAGAGGGCTCATCATCTTCCAAGAAGAGAGACTTGGCCTTCAAAGCTAGTCATGACAAGAAGAAGAAGAAGGGCCAAGCCATGATGGTGCAAGAAAGCTCAAGTGAAAGTGATGTTGATGATGAATCACTTGCACTCATGGTGAGAAAGACCACCAAGATGCTAAAGAAGCTCAACAAGAGTGGCATCAAGTTCGATGGCAAGAAGAAGAAATTCTTCACAAGTAGCAAGAGAAAGCCAATCTCGGAGATGGATTGCTATAATTGTGGTGAACTTGGCCACCTAGCTCATCAATGCCCTAGACCACCAAAAGACAAGTACAAGAACAAGAACAAGGGCAAGAAAAATGATTCAAGTGATGAAGAAGAAGAGAAGAAGAAGAACAAGCCATACAAGAAGAAGGATGGCAAGAAGAAGGAGTTCCACAAGAAGAAGAAGGGAGGAAAGGCATACATTGTTGGTGATTGGCTCACCGACATTGAATCATCTTGTGAGTCCTCCGAAGATGAGAGCGATGATGAGAAAGAGAAGGTTGCCGCATTTGTGATGGGGCCATCATCTTCACCGATATCTTCATCACCACCTTCACCGCCTCCTTCACCATCATCGTCCACTACTCACCTATGCCTTATGGCCAAGGGTGAACGAAAGGTACAAAACCATGATAGTGATGATAATGATGATAGTGATAGTGATGATGAATATGACGCACCTTCTTATGATGAACTTGTAAAATTGCTAAACAAATACACTAAAATCATAAGAAGGACTAGAAATGAAAATGATGATCTTCAAAATGAAAATGAATCACTCTCATCCAAGCTTGAAAATATTCAAAAGACTAGTGGTGAGCTTAGAGTTCAAAATGAAGTGATGTCTTCCACTCTCAAGGAGCTCAAAACCTCTTATAAAGAGCTTAAAGATCAACATGATAAACTTGAGAAGAAGCATGATGAGCTCGTCACTAGACATAATTCTCTAAAGGACAAATACACCACATTAAAAATTGACTATGATAGTCTTGTGGTTGCTAATGAACTTGCTCTTGAGACACATGATGCTACTAACTATGTTGTTAAGTGTGATATAGCTACATCATGTGATGATTTGATCATTGAAAGCATTGAGCAAGGTTCTAGTAGCAAAGGCAAGAGTGTGGTTGAGTCAAGCAACTATGATGATTATGCCAAGATCAAATGTGAGAATGAGAAGCTTGCAAATGAGAACAAGAAGCTAAAAGGTTTGATGGCTCTTGAGAAGCAACCAACAAATGAGTCACTCATTGAAGAAAACAAAAAGCTCAAGCAAGAAAAAGAGCATCTCAAGACCGGCCTAAGCAAGTTCACAAGAGGCCAACATTTGCAAAGTGAGCTCCTCATGAACACCGTAATGAAGATGGATAGAAGTGGTATTGAGTACTTGGCAAATCAAGAGAAGAAAGCAAAAGCTCAACAACAACAAAGCAAGTCAAAGCCCAAGCCAAAGAGATGTGTTGAGTGTGGTCAAGAAGGTCACTTTGCTCATGAATGCAAAACTTCACCACCACAACCCTTGCCCAAGCATGCTAGACCTTTCGTCTTCAATGCTCATTATATGCTAAGAAAAGATTCAAATGGAAAGATGAAAGTCATGTTTTTGGGTCCCCCAAACAAGAATAGGCCAAAGAAAATATGGGTTGCCAAGTCACTAGTGGAGAAAGTCAAGGGCCCCTCTCAAGTTTGGGTCCCTAAACAAAAAGCTTGATCTCTTGTGTGTAGGTGAACTACAAGACCGGTGGATCTCATTGGGTTATTGATAGTGGTTGCACTCAACATATGACCGGTGATCCTCGTATGTTCACCACCATTGAAGAGAATGGAATATGTCAAGAGAAGATCACATTTGGGGATAATTCAAAGAGCAAAGTCAAGGGTATAGGCAAGATTGCAATATCACATGATCACTCACTCTCAAATGTGCTCTATGTTGCTTCATTGAGTTTCAACTTGTTATCCGTTGGGCAACTTTGTGACCTTGGCTTCCAATGCTTGTTCACACCAAATGAAGTGAAAGTTTCAAAGATAGATGACAAGCAGGTGATATTCAAAGGCTTTAGATACAACAATCTTTATCTTGTTGACTTCACCTCCGAAGATGCAAATTTGATGACATGTTTGTTCACCAAGACCTCACTTGGTTGGCTTTGGCATAGGAGGCTTGCTCATGTTGGAATGAACACTCTCAACAAGCTATTGAAGAAAGAACTAGTGAGAGGATTGAAGGATGTGAAGTTTGAAAAGGACAAACCTTGTAGTGCATGTCAAGCGGGCAAACAAGTTGCAAACACTCATCCAACCAAAGCTTTCATGTCAACTTCAAGAGTGCTAGAACTTCTACACATGGATTTGTTTGGGCCTACAACATACAAGAGCTTGGGTGGTAATCTCTATTGTCTTGTGATAGTGGATGACTACTCAAGGTATACATGGACTTTCTTCCTTCATGACAAATCCGAAGTGGCAAATTGCTTCAAGAAGTTTGCAAAGAGAGCTCAAAATGAATTTGAAGTCAAGATAAAGAAGATTAGAAGTGACAATGGCAAAGAGTTTGACAACACCAACATTGAAGCTTTTTGTGATGAAATTGGAATCAAGCATGAGGTCTCTTCAACCTACACTCCTCAACAAAATGGTGTAGTTGAGAGAAAGAACCAAACTTTGATCACCCTTGCAAGAATAATGCTAGATGAGTACAACACTCCGGAGAAGTTGTGGGACGAGGCAATCAACACTACATGCTATGCTTCAAATCGCCTCTTCCTACAAAAGTTTCTTGGCAAGACCCCCTATGAGTTGCTTAATGGGAAGAAGCCGGACGTCTCTTTCTTTCGGGTGTTTGGTTACAAATGTTACATCTACAAGAAGCGTCAACACCTAGGGAAGTTTCAAAGACGTTGTGATACTGGTTTTCTTGTTGGTTACTCATCAAAGTCCAAAGCATATAGAGTATTTAACCATGCCACCGGTTTGGTTGAAGAAACATATGATGTGGAATTTGATGAATCTAATGGCTCCCAAGGAGCAATTGAGAATTGTGATGATGTAGGTGATGAACCCTTGAGGGAGGCCATGAAGAACATGCCGGTGGGAGACATCAAGCCAAAAGATGATGATGACGATGTACAAATTGTTGATCCACCATCTTCATCACGTGTGCCTCAAGATGATGACAAGAATGAGAGAGTTGAAAATGAAGACACTTATGTCTCTCATGAACAAGCCGAGGCACAAGCTCAAGATGTTGATGCTCCCCATCCACCTCCTCAAGTGGTTGATAGAAGAAACTCACCACTACTTCAAGCACATCCACAAGATCTCATCATAGGGAGTCCTACAAAGGGAGTAATGACTCGATCTCAAAAGCTAGCTTCTTTTGTTGAACATCACTCTTTTGTCTCTTGCGTTGAACCTAAGAATGTAGAAGAAGCTCTTCAAGATCCGGATTGGGTGAATGCAATGCATGAAGAATTGAACAACTTCACCCGCAATCAAGTATGGACACTTGAAGAGCATCCTAAAGGTGCAAGAGTCATTGGAACCAAGTGGGTGTTCCGAAACAAGCAAGATGACCAAGGCATAGTGGTGAGGAACAAGGCAAGACTAGTTGCAAAGGGGTTCTCTCAAGTTGAAGGTCTTGATTTTGGAGAGACCTTTGCACCCGTTGCAAGACTTGAAGCCATTCGTATCCTCCTTGCATATGCATCACATCATGATATGAAACTATATCAAATGGATGTGAAAAGTGCATTCTTAAATGGCTTTATAAATGAACTAGTCTATGTTAATCAACCTCCCGGGTTTGAAGACCCTAGATATCCTAATCATGTTTATAGGTTGTCCAAGGCGTTATATGGGCTCAAGCAAGCCCCTAGAGCGTGGTATGAGCGCCTCCGGGACTTCCTCATTGAGAAGGGCTTCACCATTGGGAAGGTCGACACCACACTATTAACCAAGAAGTTTAATGGGGAGATCTTTATTTGTTAAGTATATGTTGATGATATCATCTTCGGATCAACAAATGAAGATTATTGCAAGGAATTTGGTGAATTGATGTCGAAGGAGTTCGAGATGTCAATGATTGGTGAGCTCACATTCTTCCTTGGATTTCAAGTAAAGCAAATGAGAGAAGGGATTTTCATCTCTCAAGAAAAGTATACCAAGGATCTTCTCAAAAGATTCAAGATGGAAGAATGCAAACCAATCAAGACCCCAATGCCATCAAATGGACATCTCGACCTAGATGAGGGAGGTAAACCGGTTGATCAAACTCTCTACCGTTCTATGATTGGTAGCTTGTTGTACCTTACCGCATCTAGGCCCGATATCATGTTTAGTGTGTGCATGTGTGCCCGCTTTCAAGCGTGCCCTAAAGAACCTCACTTAAGTGTCGTAAAAAGAATCCTAAGATATCTTAAGCTCACCCCAAGCATTGGTCTTTGGTATCCCAAAGGAGCTAGATTCCAACTAGTTGGCTATTCCGATTCGGACTATGCCGGTTGCAAAATTGATAGAAAAAGCACATCCGGAGGGTGCCATTTGCTTGGAAGATCTTTAGTATCTTGGTCATCTAAAAAGCAAAATAATGTGGCTTTGTCCACCGCCGAGGCGGAATACATTGCCGCGGGGGCTTGTTGTGCACAAATCTTATATATGAAACAAACCCTCCTAGACTATGGAATTGTTCTTGAAAAGGTGCCACTTTTATGTGATAATGAAAGTGCCGTTAAAATTGCTAACAATCCGGTACAACACTCTCGCACCAAGCACATTGATATCCGCCATCACTTTCTAAGAGATCACGTTGCTAAAAATGACATATCACTAGAAGGTGTAAGAAGTGAAAATCAATTAGCGGATATCTTCACTAAACCTTTGGATGAGGCAACCTTTTGTAGGTTAAGAAGTGAACTCAATGTTCTTGATTCTAGCAACTTTAAAAAATGAGCGTGTGTTGTCCCTTGCATTGCATTGTATAATATGCCATGTTTATTTTATCGCAATGCTTTTAGGGCTTGGCTAACACGGTTACGATAACCCTTCTTTGGAGGAGTGAAGAAGCCTAACCGTGGATCAAACTTGACAAGCATCCTAGCTTTACCTTCTTGTATTGCATTGCATATGCATGGTTGTTTGTTTGGCGTTTCTTTTCGGTTTCGCTTTGAGCAACCTCTGTGTTCGTCCATGGATAAAGAGAGCATTTTGACGCTCCTAAAGGTTCAAAAACTCTATTGCATGGCCATACGTTGCTCCTTGGGTGTTTATTGCCTATTTTCTTAAAAATAATACTAGCCTAAGGCAATCTATTTTGAAAAATTTGAGGGTTTGAGTGAGGTCACTCATATTGTGTTCCAATTGGTGTTTATTTGTGTCTTTTTGAATTGGAACCTGATTGGGAGAAGTCGCGTCGTAGTTCGGAATGAAGAAGGGCGAAGAACAGTGACCGGACGCTAGACCGGACGCTGCACCGGACGCAGTAATGCTTCACCACCGCGTCCGGTCCCGGCGTCCACCAGCGCGTCCGGTCATCCAGAAGACCAACTCCAGATCTAGTGACCGGACGCTGCACCGGACGCGCCGCTGTTGACCACCGCGTCCGGTCCCGGTTACCACCACCGCGTCCGGTCATTCGCGATGAATTCCCGTGCTCCCCTCGACCGGACTCTGACCGTGTCCGGTCAGTCCTCACCGGACGCGTCCGGTCACTCCAGGAGCTTACTGGAGTGTGACCGGACGCTGCACCACCGCGTCCGGTCATAACGACCACCGCGTCCGGTCATCACGCGTCGAGCGGATCTAACCCCTTCATATAACGGTTCGTCCTCGGCCGTGTTTTCTCATCTGCCCGAGCCTCTTCCGCCGCCGCCTGCCCTATCTAGCCAAATCCGCCGGAGCCGCCGCGCCTTTGCCGTCTTCCTCGCCTCCGGTAAGCCCTGCCGAGTCTCCTGCCCGCGCCGGCCCTCGCTCGCGCACGCGCCAGCCCGTCCCTGCCCGCGCCTGCCCACGCCAGTCGAGCAGCCGCGCCACCGCCGCCCGCTCGCACCTCCGCCGCTGGTGAGCCGCGCCCTTGCCGCCGGTGAGCCGCGCTCCCGCTTGCCAGCATCACCTCCGGCAGTGGACTGCCTCACGCTCGCCTCCGATCGTTCTTCGTCGAGTTGCCCTAACCCTAACCCTAGGGTTCGCGTAACGTCGTTCGATCGTTCGTCGTCGAGGTTTTGTCGCGCGTCGTCTTCTTCGCGAGGTTGTTTCGCGTCACCTTGACCTCCTCGCTAGGGTTTGCCGTAACTCTTTCTTTTTAATCCTAATTGCATCATGTTTTGGCAAATCAGAGCTCGTCCGGCGATTTCGGGGAATCTTGCGATCTAGGTCACCTCATCTTGTCTGTCGTCTCGTCGATCCGAGGTAGCTTCGCGTTTCGATTCACATCGTATCTCATATGCTTGCTATCTCTAGGGTTTCGTACCTTTTAGTTATATATGTGCTTATAGTAGATCTCTCTATTCCGTCATTGCAGCGAGTCTATTCGTGTGTCAGGGTGAGATCAGTTTGCTGAATCCGAGGCCAAGCCTGCGGATACGGATTGAGGCCAAGCCTCTCGAGTGACAGTTCACCATCTTTCAGAGGTTTTTCGGTCAGTTTTTCAGCATGGTGCGTTGCAAGAACGCCGGTGGTGCTCCTGGTGACGGGGACGACAGTCCTCCTCGTCGGTCTGAGATTGCACGTGGGAAGCGTATCAAGATCATGGCCAGAAAGAAGAAGAAGACACTTACAGAGGCAGAGATTGCTCAGGCCGTGGCAGATGCAGCAGAGCAGGCAGAGAGAGGTGGCAGGAGCAGTGGCATACGCATATGCGAGCGTCGCTTTCATCTAGAAGGTCGACAGCTCGGCACAGAGGACACTGAGGGTACTGAGGATACTGGAGCTACAGAGGGTATGTCAGTTGATCCACCTCCAGAGGCCACAGAGGCTCTAGAGGCCACAGAGGCTCCAGAGGCTACAGAGGACACAGAGGAGCAGCCAGCTCAGTCTCCACCACGTCGCCGCTCCACACGCGCACGTACTCAGGTGACTCCTAGGCCAGAGGGCCAGCGTCGTGGAGCACGTCCTCCTCCCAGAGCTAGAGGTTCACCCCCGATCGAGCACTTTGACTTGAGGGGTGCTACAGCACGTCAGGTGCAGGGATTGAGGTTCGTGGAGGTCAGTCGGTGGTTTCCACCTGTGAGGGATCACAGAGCTTCAGAAGGCTTCTATACCCCACTTCAGGAGGATTTCTACAGGGCTCTAGTTGACAGCGGTATTGCTTTCCGACCACAGAGGGTCTGTCGACTTGAGTCACTGGTTGAGGTTGTGGGAGAATAGCTACGTCCGCACCTGTCCTTTCTGCCAGGCTTGTCAGATCTTCTTGGACGGACAGGTGCATACTGCGGCACATGGGTCAGAGAGTTTTATGCTTCACTATGGATTGATCCTGCCCATGATTTCATTCACTTTGCATTCCGAGGCCGCGATCACCGTCTATACAGCACCAGAGTGCGGGAGATTCTCAGACTCCCAGCTTCCAACATGAAGATACATCAGCTGTGTTTTGGTTAGACTCCTCCACCGAGACGCCCTCACGGCGGGGCAGTGCCACCTACAGACTTGATTCAACCCTGCTTCCATGAGCCTTTTGGTGAAGTGTCTCATCGCACGCCTGCCAGTTTGACACCACTTGCCAGAGTTCTGGATGCTATAGTCAGACGCACTCTACTTCCCAGACTTAGCTATAGAGAGGGACTGACTCGGATGCAGCTATGGGTTGTTCACCACCTCCTCTCACAGACACAGTTTGACATTTGGGATCTCATACTTAGTGAGATGGAGGACACCATAGCTGAGGGCTTCAAGGGTAATCGTCAGCTGCCCTATGCACACTGGATCTGCTTCATCATTAGATCATCCATTCAGCTATCAGTAGAGATCCGAGCTGAGATATTAGATACTACTACTGCTTTCCCTAAGTATGATATCCGTCAGCTTTGGGCTTCAGTCACTAGAGATCAGGCCCCAGTGCCAGGACAGCGTGAGCGACCTGAGGTTCCTGAGACAGCTGCTGAGCAGGATGCCACAGTTGATGAGCTTGCAGAGGCAGATCTTGCCGATCTTGACGCTCAGCCTGCTGATCTTCCTGAGGATGTGACATCTGACAGCACTGATGAGGACTACCAGCCCATCCCCAGGTACCGGTCTCCTCGGTCTCACGACCACAAGGCCGGTGGCTCTGGTTCAGCCTCCCGCACAGACCCAGCCATGGTGGCTATACTTGAGAGGTTGACCCAGGCACAGGAGCAGCAGCAACAGCAGATACAGCGACAGGCTCAGGACACAGCTGCAGCACTTGCACAGATTCAGGCTCGTTAGGACGAGTTTCAGCGTCAGCAGCTTGAGATCCAGAGGCAGCAGGTTGAAATGCAGCGACAGCAGTACGAGATTCAGCGACAGAGTGCAGCTAGTCAGCAACAGTACTTGGATCTCCTGCGCCACCTAGTCACTGTTGGGGTTCCTCCGCCTGCTTCTGTCCTGACTTCTGCTTTACAATCCAGTGATCCATCGAGTCAGGGACAGCCGAGCTTCCAGTTCACATCTCCACAGCAGCAGGTTCTCCAGTCATTCCAGTCCCCGAGCTTCACGCCTATTCACACGGGGTTTACACCTTCAGACCAGCCTCGCCCTCACCTCCTGACAGGCACACCCTTCGGTGATTACAGTGCTACCTACAGCGAGTTGACTGGTCAGCCGACGCCCTCGCACACTACCTTTGCTACTTCTTCAGGGTTGTCCGCTTCAGAGGCAGCTATTCCTCCAGTGACAGGGACCGGTACTACAGAGACTTTTCCTTCATCAGTTGCCTCGACAGATCCTCCTGCTATTGGCTCGCTACAGGCTCAGGTCACTCAGACGGATCCTCTTATTGCTACTACGTCAGTACCTGTTCCTGCCGCTCAGACCCAGACCGCTTCACAACCACGTGTTTCTTCAGAGGGTCAGCCAGATAGCTCAGATTCCGAGGGAGATTCTCTACACTTCATGATTACTCCGCGCACCTCGGCACTCGACACGACTCCGTCTGTCCCCCTGTCAGATCCTCAGATTAGTTTTTTGGCGCTTGATGCCAAAGGGGGAGAGAGAGTAGTTTCAGGGGGAGTTTTGAGAGAGAGTTTTCGTTTTTTCTTGTGTGCTACATTCATGCATCATGTTTACTTTTCAGTCATTGCATTCGTGTGGCATGTCGTCGTGTGATAAACCTTGAGTCTTAATGTTTTATCCAGTCGCAGTGTTAACACTTGTCACCGTTTTTAATTATAGCTCTAAGGTTGTGCTTCCGTGCCTTACTCCGATTTCTTATGAGCTATATCTGTATGTGTACTAACGTTCTTTGTCTTATCTTATGAGTACACTCTTTTGGCTTGGGGCACATAAGCAATTCCTAATCCCTTGTGCTTATTGATTTTTGCTTATGTGAACCATGCATGCTCGAAAACCTCAACTCAAATCTTTTATATCTTAGTGTTGTCATCAATCACCAAAAAGGGGGAGATTGAAAGCATCTAGGCCCCGAGGTTTGGTTTCGGCAATTGATGACAACGCTTTATTACCATGACTAACGTGTGTTTTGCAGAAACTTTGGTAAGTTAGGTCATGGAGGTTTTAACTGCTTTGGGCACCATGGTATTCATGCCCCTTGATGGAAATCGTTTCAGTTTTCAAAAGAGTGACGTCAAGATTAAGGACGGTTAGTTCCGGATGTCGAGGTGTTGAGATACATTTGGAATAATCGTTAGGATCTTTGTTTTTCTCTTTTGGCCGTACTATAAAGGGGGGCATGAGCGGGTAGCTTGACCTAGGCGAGTCCTACATTTAGGTGTGGTGCACACTTGTTAAACTTGGCGCTAGGCAGCTCTAGAATAGCTCAAAGTTCAGTTGGAAGCAACTTGGTTCAAGTTGTGACGCGTTTCGGAGAGTTTCGGGTCGTTTTCCCATGACCGGACGTGGTCCTCGGCATGACCGGATGCGTCCGGTCAGTACAGTTCCGCGGCTAGGGTTTCAGCTCTAACGACCGGACGTGGTCCTCGCGAGGACCGGACGCGGTGGTCAGAAGTCGACACGTGTCACTTGAGGGAAACACCCGATTGGACGCGACCTGGGTGTGATCGGCGCGTCCGGTCACAGTCCAGTAAGGTCCAGAGACGACCGGACGCGTCCGGTCGTCACCGATCGGACGCGGTCGCGCGTCCGGTGCGAGTACAGTATGCCCCCTGCACGATCGGACGCGTCCGGTCGCCCCTGACCGGTGCGTCCGGTCACTCAGTTGATTTTCGGATTTCGACCGTTACGAGCGACCGGCGCGTCCGGTCAGTTCAACCGGCGCGTCCGGTCAGCCCGTGTTTTGCTGAGTCAGCGGGTAACGGTTCGTTTTGTCTTTGGGGTGTATAAATACATCCCCACCACCTCTTTTAGAGGTCTCTTGCTTATTTGATCAACTGAAAAACACCTTTGGAGTGCAAGGGAGTGCAAGAGCACTAGTGAGGATAGAGATTTGAGAATCAAAGCTTGAGAGTTCCTCACTAGAGATTAGAGAGTAGCAAGTGTGCATCCACCTTCTCATTTGGGCTCGTAGTGGTCAAGTGAGAGTTCTAGCTTGTTACTCTTGGTGATCGCCATCACCTAGACGGCGTGGTGGTGATTGGGAGTTCGGTGATCATCCGGCGGAGCTTGTGGATGACCCAACTCATCTTGTGAGCGGTTTTGGGTGATTCACCGCGACGGAGTGTCGAAGAATCAACCCGTAGAGAGCACTTGATCCTTGCGCGGATCAAGGGGGAGCTACACCCTTGCGCGGGTGCTCCAACGAGGACTAGTGGGGAGTGGCGACTCTCCGATACCTCGGAAAAACATTGCCGTGTTCCTTGCCCCTTTACATTCAAGCATTTACATTCTCGTATTTACTTTCATTGCTTGTTTTACATTCCTAGATTTGCCATGCTAGACTAGGATTGGAAACTAGGGTGCAAAACTTTGTATCGGTAGACTCTCTAGGAACACAAGTAGACACTAGGGGTGAATTCCGGCTTGTAGGATTTAATTCTTGCATTTAATTTTTAGAAAAGCCCAATTCACCCCCCCTCTTGGGCATCTTGATCCTTTCATTAGTCAAACTTAAGATGCTTTGACTCTAATATTCTTGAAATGATTTATAATTTGGGATGAAGGGAGTATGTGCTAATATGCAATTGTATAAAGGTATATATACAGAGGAGTTAATTGATGAGCAACGACAATGTCATGATAGAGTGATAAGACCGTTGTTGGGTTAGACAATGGACATTATATGTGATACACATACCTGAGTATGGGCCCCTTAGCAAGCTGGGCCCTAGAGCGTCGCACCCGCCGCACCTCCTCTGCTACGGCCCTGGGCAGCACCCGGGTTCAACACACACACGCACGCACCAAGCAATAACACCTAGCTAGCTAGCTAGCTTCTTCGTCCAGTTCGTCGATCGATCTCGATCAGTTTCTCACGACCGACGACGATCGACACAATGCCACCGCCACGGCGGGGGCGCTGCGCATGCTCGCCGCCGTCCTCCTCATCCTCTGCTCGCTGGCGATGCTCTCCGCCGTCTCCGCGGAGGCCAAGGTGCACCACCACACGTGGGACATCGCGTACCACAAGAAGTCCCTCGACTGCGTCGAGAAGCTGGCGGTGACCATCAACGGCGAGTCCCCGGGTCCGATGATCCACGCCACGCAGGGCGACACTATCGTGGTCACCGTGCACAACAAGCTCGAGACCGAGAACACGGGCATCCACTGGCACGGCATCCGGCAGATCGGGTCGCCATGGGCCGACGGCACCGTGGGCGTCACGCAGTGCCCCATCCTCCCCGGCGACACCTTCACCTACCGGTTCGTCGTCGACAGGCCGGGCACCTACTTCTACCACACCCACTACGGGATGCAGCGCGTGGCCGGCCTCGACGGCATGCTCGTCGTGTCGGCGCCCGATGGCGTGGCAGAGCCGTTTACCTACGATGAGGAGCGCACCGTGCTGCTCATGGACTGGTGGCATAAGAGCGTGTACGAGCAGGCCATCGGGCTCGCGTCCGACCCGCTCGTCTTCGTCGGCGAGCCGCAGTCCCTGCTCATCAACGGCCGAGGAGTGTTCGAGCCGTTCCACTGCTCGCACGCTCCCAACGGCAGCAGCGCCGCCGCCTGCAACGCCCCCAAGCCAGCTGGCTGCGCGCTGCCGACGCTCTTCACCGCCGTGCCGGGGAAGACGTACCGTCTCCGCGTTGGTAGCCTGACGTCACTGTCGGCGCTCAACTTCGCGATTGAGGGCCACTCCATGACGGTAGTGGAGGCCGACGGCCACTACGTGAGGCCCGTCGTCGTGGACAGCCTCTACATCTACTCCGGCGAGTCCTACTCGGTCCTGGTCAAGGCCGACCAGGACCCGTCCCGGAACTACTGGGCCGCCTCCCATGTCGTGGCCCAGGAGCACAACACGACGAGCGCCATGTCCATCCTCAGCTACGCCGGCAACGACCCACTGGCGCCGCCGCCCACGCCGCGGCCGGAGGGCCCCGCCTGGGACGACGTACGGCCCCGGGTGGAGCAGAGCAGGTCCCTTGCCGTCGCGCACCCAGACCACGTAATGCCCGTGCCGCCGCGGCCCGACCGCGCGCTCCTCCTCCTCAACACGCAGAACCGGATCGGCGGCCACACCAAGTGGGCCATCAACGACGTCTCCCTCGCGTTCCCGGCGACGCCGTACCTCGTGTCGATGAAGCGCGGCCTGCGGGGCGCCTACGACGCGTGACCCCCGCCGGAGACGTACGACTACAGGAGCTACGACATCGAGCGGCCGCCGCCGGCGAACGGGACAGTGGCCAGCGCCGTGTACCGGCTGGCGCTGGGGTCCGTGGTGGACTTGGTGCTGCAGAACACGGTGGCGCTCAACAACAGGAGCGAGACGCACCCGTGGCACCTCCACGGGCACGACTTCTGGGTGCTCGCCTACGGCGACGGCAAGTTCGACCCCGAGAGGGACACTGTCAGGTTCAACCTGAGGGACCCCGTCATGAAGAACACGGTGGCGCTGCACCCCAAGGGGTGGACGGCGGTGAGGTTCGTGGCGGACAACCCCGGCGTGTGGCTGTTCCACTGCCACATCGAGGCGCACGTGTACATGGGCATGGCGGCGGTGTTCGAGGAGGGTGTGGACAAGGTGGGCCGCTTGCCCAAATCCATCTTGGGCTGTGGACGGTCCAGGACCCTGCCTTGACCTAGGTAACCAGGCGCCGCCACCACATGACAACATTTCTTCGTAACCAATTCTTTATTTGTGTACAATTTGTAATAAGCCCAATTAATTTGTTTCAATAATTTTCAAGACTGTATTTTGTGCTGCTAGTATTATTACTAAGTGATAAATAAAGCTCTTCGATTTCTTTCAATTTCTTAGAGCATCTCCATGAGTCTTTCTAAAGTTTACTTTCTAAATCATCACTTGGAGAATTATTTGAGTAAAATTCGTTTTCCTATGTCTTTGTATCCTCTTGCAGTTTTTCTATATCTTATGCATACTCTAATGAATCATCTTCGTTCTCCATCTTTAGTTAGCGAGAAATTCGAAACAGAGGATGTCTATATTTAGATATCCAATTAAAGAGGGTACTGAATGCTATTTTTTCACCAAAGTCTCTATAGGGGTTGATTAAAAGTCCCTCCCCTTTGCTGCATCCAGAGCATTCGGAGCATTGCTGGCTCTTTCGCGTGCTGACATGTGGCTCTGCATTTTTTGCAAAAAAAACCTCCATATTTTCAAAAATTAACCCACGGTCCAACTTATCAAACTTGAAACCCTAACAGTTCACCTCATTTCATTCTTCTCTCCCCTTTCTCTTTCTTCACCCGTCGCCGCCACCCTTGCTATGAGCCACGCGCACCTCTCGGCTCGCTGTCGTCGCTCCACCCACGAGAGGTGCTCTCCTCCGTGGCTCCCTCTTTGTGTTGTCCTTTTCCCCTTCTCTCTTTCATCTATCTATGCCGCTAGGAGCTTGGGAGCCGTCTCGGGCACCGCCACCGAACCCTACCGTGCCCATCATCTACGGATGCCAGGCTCCGATCTACTCCGACCAGCACCAGATCTGCGCCTCCCCGTGCTCATGGCAGTCGCGCCGCCATGAACGCCTGGCTTCTGCACTATTCCATGGGCCAAGTGCGCCATGCTGCCTCGCCTTGTCCGTAGCCGTGGCTTCGGTCTTCCCCTTCACTCCGTGGAGAATGACGTCACCATCGTCCTAGGTCTTCTTCTCTATGACCACATGGATGAGGATCTCGCCCAGATCGATCCTACGGTACAATGGCAGTGGCAAGATCTGGTCCGTTTCTCTCGCGCCATTCGTCCACCTTTCGTCACTTCTGTTACCTGTGATTCCTTATTGGTAGTTGCCTCTTGTGGCTTCTTACAGATATGAAGTGAGCATGGACGGGAAGCCGTACCGAGGAAGGTGGATGTGGCTTCATATGACGACTACGGTGTGCTCGTGGAGGCGAGGCGCTCAGTGGCTCGTGGAGGCGAGGCGCTCAGTGAGATGGTCTGCTACTGTCAATCGGTAAGCTTGCTGCTATGCTACGCGAGATCTATTAGAAACCCACGCAGATCGACGACGCTTGCCTGTATAATAGGCCATGGGAAGGATGGAAACTGAAGAAGAATTGCACTTTCTATATCACTTCGTGCAGGGCCGTGGAGGGCCGATGGACAAGTAGGACGACCAGGAGCATGCCATGGTGTTTGAGGACAGCGACAACAACTGGATGCCGCTGATGTGTCGTGGGACTAAGCACCCTTGCTGAGCTGCACTACCTTTTGTGTATTGGACGATTGGGGTAAATATGGTAGGCTCTAACAGACGGCAAATGCACGTGTCCAGCATGCAGAATGTTCATTCAGATCTTTTTAAGCTATATCATTGTGTATAGTGATCAAAATTGGATCATTGGTTTCTACTACAGTATTTTATTTATTACAGTAGTAGGGCAGAGATGCATCTCATGCTAACTGAATTTCGGAGTTGCCATTTATTTCAACAGGGTTAGTGTTAGTATTAGGTGTACCACTCTTCTCCTAAATTGAATAATCATCCACTTAGTATTGGCTAAAAGCGAGTAGTGTCTCGCTAAAACAAACTTATCTGTGATCTCTATCCTTCTCCAGTACTAGCGAATCCTCTTTGATATAATCAGTTACTGTGATGCATGTGTCTATGTCTTGTGCGGTGAATGTGAGGATGTCTAAAACAAACTGATCTCTATCCTTCTGTGGGGATAGCTGCCATTCTATGAAAAATATCGTTTTGCTACTCTACTATTCATTCAGGCATCTTTGTGTCAACACAAATTGGATATATCTTCTGTCCTGTGTGCTTGTTCCCATGGACCTGTTTGTATATTAGTACAATTATTTGCTATTCTCAATATTTATTAGACTGTTTGTATATAACCCCTAGAGATGCATCTATAGTCCTTTTATTTGGTTAGTTTGTTTTGCTATAATCTGCTATTATTATCTTTTAACCACGCTATGTATTGGCAGGTGACATATGGGCGTGTTCTGCTGGTGCAAATTTTCGTTCCGCATATAATTACCGTTGCTCCCAGTGTGGTAGATCTAGATGCTGCCTATGATGTGTTCAACTGGCTGTGTACACTTGATCTCATTTGATGGGTAACCAAAGGGCAGTAGCAAAACTAAAAGCAGTCAGTGTAAGATATAGTAAGGGATGAAAATGAAGAATACCTAAACTCTTAAGAGGCATTGCATTAGGAGATCTCTATCAGGTTTTCGCTTGAAATGAATAAAAATCGTTGTGTTTTAGTTTTGGCTCCTATAGTTTAATATTTCTAGCTGCTTACAGTTTGATAATGTTTAGGGTACTCAAACTCTGCTGCTGTGCCATTGCTTTCTGTGTTTAGGATAAAAACTAAGCGATAATGTTTAATGTGTTGCGGTCATAGTCTTTAGATGATCCAAGACCAAGTAGATCCAGGTGTGACATGACTTTGTCTAATGGTCATTCTACTTCTCATATGCTAAACCCACTGTAAAAATATTGTATTTAACATGGTATAGTTTTGTCAAATACATTATTTATGTAAACCTAAGACTAGTACTTTTGTTTCAGACACTTCAATTTTGCATTCCATTGTATGCAGGGTGCAGTTATTGGAATGTTATCTAGGAGAAGCTGAGGAAAATCTTTTTGACTTGTTTGGTCGACCTTTTTATGCAGGCAAAATGTAGGTAGGATTATTTTCACCAAATGATTTAAATGGCTCTAGAATGTTATTACTTTGTATAAAATGAACAGACTGGCATAATTTCTTGACAAAATTTGTCTTTGTTCGGTATTACCTACCCTAGAGATTGAGACAATGATTCAATAGATTGACAGCTGTAGTGCTATAGCTAAGTTCCTTGAGGCACAATGAATGTATATTTCGTCTTGCTTTCTAAGTGATGATGGTTACATAGGGCTCTACTGCTTGGCACTGTAGATGAATAACCTGAACCTGCTGAAATTCAAGGCTGTGGTAGAATAGTCGTGGCAGGGCGCCTGAAGGGCGCCTGATGTTCTAGTTCCTTTAAATTAGAAAGAATATAAAGAGTCTCTTGGAGTTGCTCTTATATAAGGTAGAATCATCAATGACTCAAGATGCACTAATTTTCTACTGGTACATAAGGGACACAAACAAGACACATATACCTGTGAATCCTCCTTTAAACGATGGAATGTAATTTGTGTGTTTGACATGTGGCTCTTAAATTATCTGAATTCATATAAGTACTTCCTCTATTCCTTTTTAAGTGTCGGTATGGTATTCGTGTAGGATATTTTTTTAAGTTTAACTAGAGTTGCAGAAAATATTAGTAATATTTATTGGGAATTGCTCCAATGTACCTCTTTTAAAAAATTACACGTATCTTAAAGCAACCCAAATTAGTTAACCATTATCTTAATTATTTCTCATTTAGGTCTTATCTAGGCCCAGCCCCTACCATGCTCAGCCCGCGCCGGGCCCATACCTACTGAACTCCTGCTCCCTGATCTCATCCAGTGGTTGATGCCCGCGGCTAGCTCCTGCCCATCGAGGAGGTTTGCTCGGCCCGAGACCATGACATAGACTGATGCCTGTCTCTGTATGTATTGCATTTGGGTCCTCGCAAAAATAAAAGGATTGCATTTGGAGTTAGGATGAACCCACTACTGGACATGAGCACAGTAAGGGCGGGTTAAAACCATCTGTAAGGGCGGTTTGCCCAGCCGCCCTTGCCAGGTGGCTTTTACAAATCAGGCCACTATAAGGGTGGCGGGTACAAATGCATTTGTAAGGGCGGCTGTAGCACCAACCGCCCCTACAGTTGATTTTTCAGCAAAAAAATTAAAATTCGAATCCAAATATGACCACATCGTATAACATAAAATTTAAATTCAAATTCAAATCTGACCACAACATATATATATATATATATTCATCCACAAACACACGAGCACAATATAAACCACAATTCCAAGCCATAATTGACAAGTTCAAAAATCCAATTCGCAAAGTCCATCATTATGACATTTCCCAAACCTCTAATGTTTCAGAACATGCCTATCATTTCTTCTTTCCTTTTTTTTGTTTTTCTAGGACCTACTTTAGACCAACCCCCTTCCTTGTCAGCCTTACTAGTGTCTGAATTTCCATTCTGACACTCTTGTACAAGAGTTTGAGGAATCCTACTGCAAGAAGCAATATCAGTAGCATTCCTTTCTAAAAGATTAGTATTGCAATTTGAGACTGTATAATTTATCCTGCTAGCAGCAGTCCTACTGCTATCAAGGTCTAACATATCCTCTACCAAATTAGGATTTCCATCCATACCTACCAAGCCAATTTCCTTGGCAACAGAAAGTAAATGATTCTTTGAGAGATTGTTGGGGTTTTTTTACCTGTCTTATCATCCAGATTCCACTTTCTTTTTGCTTCGTGAGCTTTCTCCATCATGAGTCTACCATCTTCAGCATGTCTAGCACTTCTTCTTAGAGGAATAACAGGGCCCTATTGAATCTGCTTGTTCCCCTGCTTCCCTTTCTATGCAACCTCTGCCCGTTCTTGTCGTGCAATCTCTAACTGAGCTGGCTATGTATTGTTGGACTCCTCATCTTCAATGATGATTGGGCTGTTGATGGTTGAATTAGAGCTCCTCCCTCCCCCGTTGGATGACCGATCAATATCAATTGCAATAACAACACCTTATAGGCTCATTTCCATATTATCTTCCCCTTCTTTAGAAAACTCAAATACCCATTCCTCTAGTAGATTGCAGGTTTCTTCATCCTCCTTTTCTGTCAAACTTAGGTCACCCTCCAGATCATTTTCAGAGTCCTCCTCATCATCAAGTTCCATGGCACCCAAAAGCTTAGCACATACCAAGGATTCATCTTGCTGATCTTGAATGTCATCTTCAAACTGCAACAGTCTTCTCATATTTCTACTGCCTATAGGAGCACTCTTGGGTTCCTGCCCTTTTGATGCAGCACTATCCTTCTCCTTAGTTTTCTCCTTATCCTTGGGGACTTTATCTTCTCCATTCTCAGCATCAAATGTTTCTTCCTCTAAGTTTTCTTCACGCTTCCTATCATCACCCCCTCCTTTGTCAGAACCACCATTAGAATTATCCTCCACTTGTTCATAACCTTCAGGAGTGAACATAATCAGATGGATTTTGTCCTTGAACACATACAACCTCTCCTTATGTATCTTCAGTGGGTTCTTGCACTAGATCTTTACTCTGACTGAACTGAAAAAGCTATCAAAAAGAGCCTACCAATCCACTTCTACCATTCTGCCCAAACCAGAAGCTACCTCCCTCATGGTCTTCCAGTCCACCCATTTTTGGGGTATACCCTAGATGAGAACCTAGACCTCAGTTAGGTTGCCCACAGGTTCAATCTCCCCATTCCACACACTGAGAGAACCCACTACACCTGGCCTATTCATGTCAAACACCGAAGCCTTCCCAATCACTAGCTTCTCAACTTTTCTATTTGGGGGAAATCTGACAACATATCTATACTCCTCAGTCTTCTTCAACTGCCAGGCCCACTTTTTGTCAAATAACTCTCTCAAGTTCTCAATTACTACCTGGTTTTTCAGGTGGTTTTGCTAAAATGTAGCCTATGTGTAGTCCTCCAACACCTGCTCTTAAGGTCGATTGCCACAGATCCTTAGGCCAGTCTCAGTGAGGTTTCATCAGAGTTTCATGGACATTAAATAAGCTGATGTGGCACCTTATTGATGAAGAAAGAGATGATAAGAGTTTCATGGGAGTAGAGAGAGTTTCATGGGGATAAAACTCTTCTTCACTGTTTCCAAAGTATGGATGCATTGGTAAGAGGGCCATGAAATCTCCACTGAGACTGGCCTTAGTTTCTACTTGGTAGTCTAGTCCCCTTGGTTGTGTTCTCCTATAGTTAGGCGCGTGTTTCCTAGGTAATTGGGTGTGTATTCTGATGGGGGCTCTTTCACCTTGCTCTTGTACCATTTTTTCTCTCTTGCGTCATCTGAGAAAAAAAGCTAGTTTTGCTAATTTTTAGTAAAAATTTGTGGATAATACTCAAATATTATGCGCCTTTACCAATTCCCACTATTGGCATGGATAGATGGTACTTGCGCCAACTTCTAGCTATTGGTCTTAGACAACTGTTATTTACTTTGCAGCTAATTGGAAAATAGTAATCAAGGTCCCAACTCCCAAGAGCCCGATGGTCTAGTGCCCTTCATGTGGCTACTAGCTCGTACTGGTTTATTTTCTACTGGCTATGATCTAGTGCGATGATTATCCGTCGCTACTTGTCATTGCTAGAGATCTACTGTGAAGATTATGCAGTACTTCCTCCTGTCATAGATATAAATCCATCTAGGTTTGTCCTAAGTCAAACTTTTGAACTTTGACTATAAATATCTAAATTATACTCCCTCCGTATTAAAAAAACTATACGTCCTGGGCTCCCAACGCAAAATCGAGAAACTTGACGTTCCACGCTTGCGCAGCCCTGCTCGGTCGGGCTTACCCCTAGCTCTGCGTCCGTTCTGATGCGTTTTAAATGGACGAAGCACTCCAAGCATCGTCAGGGCTGGTGAGCACGCGCGCAATGGAAAAAAATAGCGTTAGTGAATTTCAAATGAAATAAACGAGCAAATGAACGAAACAAACACTGCCAGCGCGCCAATAACGCTGCTAAACGTGCGCGCTGAGAGCAACCCACCACCTCACGGGCAACGCCTCAATGCACTAGCCATCTCGACTACAGAACTTTCTCGCTTAGAGTGCACCAACAACCCTATTTAATAGGGGCAGACAAGGAAAAATACCCCCTAATTAATCACTCCTTGGCTACCGCAATCATGTCAAAACATCAGGTTTTTTGGGTATGGAGGGAGTATAGGGGTCTGTTTGGCAGTGCTCCGTGGAGCAGATTCTCACGGAGAATCGCTCTTTGGCCGCCAAATGCATTTTTCAGCGAGAAGTGATTCTCTCCTGATTCTGTGAAGTGATTCTCTGAAATGAACTAAGAGGCTGAGAGCTAAAAAAAGTAGCTTCACCTGATTCTGTGAAGTGATTCTCCATGCTGATTTTGAGAGTTTATGCTAAACAATCAAAGAGAATCACTTTCAGCCACAGAATCACTTCACCCGTGAATCAAGGAGCACAACTGGAGAATCAGGGAGCACAGCTCTGCCAAACAGACCCTAGATTATCAAGACAAACTTGACATTACTACTTGACTAGACTCGTTATAGAAACTACTTTTGTAATTCATAACTCTTTTCATTTGAAATAATATGTTTTCAAAGATATTGGTGGTCAACATTAGAGAAGTTTGACTTGGGAGAATTTATGACTTTGGTTAAAGTTGATATTTGTGATAGGAGGAAGTAATTATGACTTTTTTGTCGGTTGCATTGTCTTATACTCTTGTGCTCCTTTATATGATGGCATATAAATTTACGCCAACACAGTCGATTAAAGCATGGGAGCACCAGCAACAATCGCACCACCAGATCCAGCAGCAACTCTTGCTACAGAGGCATGTGCAACAACATCCTCAAGAATAGCAGTAGCACCTACAGCAGCAACGGCGGCAGTAGAAGCAACAGCAGCGCACACTGATTTTACAATTAGTGCCCAGAATGGTACTGTTGCTGCTGATCCACTAGTGCGACAAAATGATATAGCTGCAAGTGCTTTATCTGCAAAGATATATGAGGATAGGATGAAAATTAGTGTTCAGAGGGATGTTTCAGAAGAGGCCTCGATGAAGGTAATGTTTTCAATTGTATTACCCACTACTGC
The DNA here is from genome assembly GCA_038087645.1 of Saccharum hybrid cultivar R570. Lineage (NCBI taxonomy): Eukaryota > Viridiplantae > Streptophyta > Magnoliopsida > Poales > Poaceae > Saccharum > Saccharum hybrid cultivar. The sequence continues at coordinate 3,481,955 of JAQSUU010000088.1, forward strand.
TTCAATACGTATATGCTAATTTGTACACTGATGGTATGTTTTATTTATAATGCAGCAAAGGCTCACTAAAAGCATTGACCCATTACTGGAATCAAACCCAACTTCAATGCTAAAGTCACCTACAAGATCATCTCTAGCTTCAGGGTACCGTCTACTCAATTTTATTCTGTAGCATTTTGAAGGACCGAACACATATCAACCTTGTGTTTGCACATTTACATGTGAGGACATATCTAGTGAAAACCTTTCTCAAAGTTGATTTGACTTTCTTCCAACTGTTATTAGGCAAATCTTCCATAGATCGGCTGGCGGTGTGTCCGGTTCATAGCAAGCTCATGTCAAGAGCTAGCCACTTCTGGGATCAACACGGGCTGATAGTTTATCTTCAGATATTATATCCTTCTATTGTTAGTATCTGTGATTGACGGGGGAAGCTTGTATCAGGATACGAAGGCAGAAACAAATGTAGCTTTGAACCTAAAAGCTGCAGGTGTAGATGGGTCGCTATTTGGAGTACCAGGTGTTTGACATCAAACTCTCTCGTTATTTGATGCTTCTTTTTGTACATTCACTTGTTTTTTCACGACTATAGTCCTTCTAAATGTAGAATTCAAAATAAAAATATAACCGTGGGATATTCTTTAGTCTGCATATCTAATCAAGATCTTAAGGGCTGCATTGCTATGTTTGTAACATACTTTTCCATCTTCGTTTTCATGCTTGGCAGGCTCTTAATCAGGCAGGGAACAATTTGACCCTGAAAGGGTGGCCTATCATAGTTAGTTCTTCACCTTTTCTAGACTTCCATTCACTAGCATTCTAGGTTATAATTGGAAGCAAGTTTGCCTGTTACACATTCTTTTGCTCTTATGATATGTGTCCTTTTGATCATAAATAACTATTCAGGGTTTAGAACAACTTTGATCTGGGTTTCTCCAACACAAATCTTATATGCACCCGGCCCAACCATTACAACACCAGCTCCAGTTTCTCACTCCTCAGCAACAGCATGCTCTGCTTCAAGTTCAAGCACAACAAAATATCACTTCACCTGGAGACATGTATAACAGACCACTTCGGGTGCTTTTTAGCAGCCGAAACTTGGTTCCTGGGAGAGATGGTCAATCAAATGCATTCACTGAAATTGTTCCCAGTGTTGGTCAGTCATTGCAAAACATGTGCTTACCTATGCAGCGCACTGAGACGGATATGCTGATGAAGGCAGGTTTCTCTTAGTTGTACGTAACTATGTATGCGTAGTCGCTCGTATTCATGTGGATGCATCATGTGTTAGTATGTTGCATTTATTAACATCTTTTTGGAACAAGATTTTTTTAAATTGATCACTGGATCACTGGATCAACATTAAGTTTCTTGAAAAGAATTGAGTTAGTAGTCTACTCCCTCCGTCCCTTAATGTGTGTCGTTCTAGATTTTAGCACATGAATTAAGGAAGTTGGCAAAAGTGGCAGACACCCCTGGAAAGTACAGAGTAGTATTCACCAGCTGCAGGTTATGTACAATGGATAGGTCATTTAATGCTCTATCTTGGATTAAAAGCAGGAGGCATGCCACACAAACGAACACTTTTTAAAAAATTTTATTAGCATTTGCTGGCCTATGCGGTTGTGTCAGGGGAACCGGGGAAGGGATAATGCTGTTGCAGGTGCCGACCGCTTTGCGTGGTGAACCTGCACCTATGCTAGTGACACATATTTAGGGACAACGTTACCGTCCCAGAACGACACACAATAAGGGACGGAGGGAGTAGGTCTCTAGGACACATTACACCAGCCCTAAAATTTTCAAGGATAAGTTCAATATCGGCTAGGAGAACAAAAAGAAATAAACTTTGATAACTTTTGACATTTCCTTAAGATGGTGGTAACTTTGGACCTTTCCTTGTTATTCCGCCCATTCCAAATTGTAAGATGTTTTGTTTTTTCTAATTTAGAAAAGCCAAAATGTCTTACAATTTGAAATGGGAGAGTAACACCTATGAATGCCAAGGATTTTTCTTTATCATATGCTATGGCACAAATCAAATCTAAGCATTAAAAATATGGATCTCAAGTTAAGGCTTGCATTGTTAAATGTTTTATTTTTTTTATGTTGATTCTATTCTCAAACTATTAAGATTTTCAAGTCTCCCCAAAAAATGTATGTTTCACCTGATGACTCCTTTTCTATGTATATCGATGTCTAGATAGCATAATACCGGAATCTAAATGGGGAGCATTACTGAACAGTAATCGAGTTCCAATGAACTTTTCTTGATCGTGAGTCATGACATTGTCAATTTCTCATGGATTAACATGAATGCAAACTAATATCCCATTCTCATGGACTAGCATCTGTTGACCTGCCCAAGGAAATGGGCTACCTCTATTTCTTTCAGAGGATTAGCAACTAGGCACATCACATGCAAATACCGTCTTGACTGAATTCCATAGTTCATGCACACAGTGAAGAATGGTGGGCTGTTAGGATGCCATCATGCTGATTTTAAAGCGACTGTTTGCTCACATCCTGCCATGCTGGTTACCAACTGATCAACTCCAATATTTGCTTTTTTCCTTCCGGTTACATCTGTGCTTCGTTATTACTGATTTTGCATTGGTGGCTGTCTTGTGGTCTCTGCCTCGCTCCATACTTTTCTTCTGACGGAAATAGGTGCCTCGACTACCTCATTTTCACGGTGGTAACTTCATCGGTTATTAGCTACGCTTTTCTACCTAATATTAGTTATGTACTGAGCGCAGGCATAGATCATTGTCAATTAAAAGAACTAATCACTTCCCAAAATTGAATTCACCGCTAGTCTGCTAGCATACTCTCAATTTTGAAGGGTCAGTAATGTCCATTTTTGAAGGGGCTGTAACATCCTTTACAATACATAAAAAGAAATTAAGAACTACTCGTGCATCACTCACTCCTTCCCTCCCACTCTTTCCCTTCCTTTTTAAGGATCCCTATGCTCTTCATGCTGGTTATACTTTTTTTAACTATAAGTTCGTAAAAATTATTAGCAACATTTGTATCTCTACATAAGTTTATAATGAAAATAGATTAAATGATTTATCTAATGATACTAATTTTATAGATTTGGTCAAAGTTTACGTTTGTTTGACTTTTTGGAAATTGATATCGACAGTTAAACAGGGACCGAGGGAGTAGGCAATGCAAGAAGAGATGAATTCAATCCACCAGAACAAGACTTGGGAATTCTCAGACCTACCAAGTGACCACAAAGCCATATGATTGGAGTGGGTTTTCAAGGTGAAAAGAGACCCAACTGGAAAAGTGGTAAAACACAAGGCTAGGCTTGTGGCAAAGGGGTATGCTCAAATCCAGGGGGTGGATTATGATGAAGTTTTTGCTCGTGTAGCAAGGCTAGAGAGTGTCAGGCTTTTGCTTGCTCTAGTAGCTCAAGGGGAGTGGGAGGTGCATCATATGGAATTATGGATGTAACATTTGCCTTTCTGAATGGAGATCTCTTGGAGGAAGTTTATGTACATCAACCTCCAGGCTTTAACAGTTCTAATGCAGCAAGGAAAGTCTTGAAGCTGAAAAGGCCTTGTATGGCCTGAAGCAGGCACCAAGAGCCTGGAATGCAAGACTTGATCAAGAACCTGTGAAGTTGGGGTTCAATAGGAGTGTGGAGGAGCATGCTGTGTACAGAAGAGGGACAGGTGCTTCACTACTGCCAGTTGGTGTTTATGTTGATGATCTTATCATCTGTGGGCCAAACAGCAAGGGCATTGCTGGTTTTAAGCAGCAGATGAAGAACAGTTTCAATATGAGTGATCTGAGCTTACTGAGTTACTACCTTGGTATGCAAGTGAGACAGAAACTAGGTGAAATCACCATTTGCAAAAAGGCATATGCAAAGAAAATTGTTGAAATCAGTGGTATGAAGGGATGTCATCCAGTGGATACACCAATGGAGCAACACATCAAGTTGCTACCAGGCAAGCCTGAATCTGTGGTGAATGCAACAAAATACAGAAGTATTGTTGGGAGCCTGAGGTACTTGGTTAACACCAGACCTGAGATGGCCTTCTTTGTTGGGATGGTTAGCAGGTTTATGGAGTCACCAAATTCAGAACACCGGGGGCTGTCAAGAGGATAATAAGATACATTGTAGAACCACTGAACTAGGCTGCAAGTACACCAAAGGAACACATTCAGAGCTACCTGGCTATTCTGACAGTGATCATGCTGGAGACCTTGAGAAGAGGAAAAGTACTACATGTGTTGTCTTCTTCCTTGGTGGGAACATTGTGACTTGGACGTCACAGAAACAAGTGGTGGTTTCATTGTTATCCTGTGAGTCTGAGTACATAGCAGCAGCAACAGGAGCCTGTCAGGGTGTGTGGTTGAGCAGGCTTCTAGCCGATCTGACCTGCTGTGCTGTGAAGAAGTTCAAGCTTCGGATTGACAGCAAATCGGCTCTGGAGTTGAGCAAGAACAAGGTATACCATGAGAGAAGCAAGCATATAGACACTGAGTATCATTATATGAGGGAGTGCATTGGTGATGGTGTGGTGGATGTGAGTCATGTGGCCACTGATGATGAGCTGGCAGACATTTTGAAGTCACTCGGGAGGATCAGGTTCGTTCAGATGAGGCAGCAGCTCAGAGTTGGACACGATTAAGGGGGGTGATTTGGTTCGCCCTGTTCGTTTCGCTAAAAAGCCAGGCTGAAAAATATCGTTCACTGATTTGGTGTGTGGGAAAAAAATTATACCGTGGCTGACAAGTTCGGGCGAACAGGGCCACATGTATCTGCATTTAGTTGCATTAGATAGGAATTAGTTGTTTACTTTGGAACACATGTCTATTTGGTTAGCGTAGAATCAGATCGGGAGTGGAGACTTGCACGTTCCACGTTCTGTCCGCGTCGTTAGGAGTTTCCCGCCATGGCCGCATGCCGTGCATGTCGCACGGGCCACCGAAAATAACGGGGCACCGTGCAACTGCGGATCATGGCGGGGTGGGCGGGCGTGAGCCCGATGTATCCCCTTATTATTCAAGGAAATGCAATTGAAAGCGTCGTGCCTTACGGCGTGAAAATATCGTGTGTTCTCCTCTTACTCACACGTGCGTGTGTTCTTCGTGTTCGCGGTGGCTGCGGCGAGTTCGTCGCCGCCGGCGCTCTTGGTCCTGGCCCAGAGCTCGGCGGTGATCGCCGGAGTTCCAACAGCCACGACTGCATGCGTCGAGAAGCTGGCGGTGACCATCAACGGCGAGTCCCCGGGACCAACCATCCACGCCACGCAGGGCGACACCGTGGTGGTCACCGTGCACAACAAGCTCCTTGGCATGGCATCCGGCACATCGGCTTGCCGTGGGCCGACGGCACCCACGGAGTTTGATTAAGTCAAACGATCTTCAGTTTGTCTAAATTTATATGGAAAAAGTACGACTACTTATGGCATTAAATAATAAGCATTAGATTTGTCATAATATATGTTTATGCGGTTCGTTTATTTCGTGTTATAAACACGTTGTTGCACTAGCTTCTTCATGGCCGTTACTCCAAGTTGTGTTTGGCTAACTGGATCAGCCTGGAGACCAAGCATGAGGTTTCCATTGGCATGCGTAGAAGTACGGTCAACGATCAATCGAGATTTGGCTTGGTGGCGTGCACACGAGCACGAGCTGCTTTTAATTGGTCCGGACCAAAAAAAAAAACCTACTCCTCCGTGTAACGACACACTCCAATGATTGATTATTTCTTCTTTTATTCACTGTATGTGTGCACTAATCAAATTCAACCGCGTGTTCATCGTTGCTTGGACTCGGTCCCTGTTGACACGCTTCACGCTCCATTCATTCGATCGCGAGAGAGTGGTGTCAGTGTCACGACGCTAGCTCGGTCGCGTCGCGTTTGGACAACTCAGCATAACGACTGCTAGCTCCATTCATTCGACGCAGCACCCGGGCTCAACACACACACACACACACACACACACACAAGCGACCAGCTTTTTCGTCCATTTCCTCGATCAGTTTTCTCACGACTGCAAGCTAGTATCTACCTTCTTTCCTTCTCACGACCGACGCGACGACGATCGACACAATGCCACCGTCGTGGCGGCCGCTGCTCGCCGCCGCCGTCCTGCTCTGCTCGCTGATGGCGCTCTCCGCCGTCTCCGCGGAGGCCAAGGTGCACCACCACACGTGGGACATCGCGTACCACTACAAGTCGCTCGACTGCGTCGAGAAGCTGGCGGTGACCATCAACGGCGAGTCCCCGGGGCCAACCATCCACGCCACGCAGGGCGACACTATCGTGGTCACCGTGCACAACAAGCTGGAGACCGAGAACACCGGCATCCACTGGCACGGCATCCGGCAGATCGGCTCGCCGTGGGCCGACGGCACCGTGGGCGTCACGCAGTGCCCCATCCTCCCCGGCGACACCTTCACCTACCGGTTCGTCGTCGACAGGCCGGGCACCTACTTCTACCACGCCCACTACGGGATGCAGCGCGTGGCCGGCCTCGACGGCATGCTCGTCGTGTCAGCGCCCGACGGCGTGGCGGAGCCGTTTACCTACGATGAGGAGCGCACCGTGCTGCTCATGGACTGGTGGCACAAGAGCGTGTACGAGCAGGCCTTCGGGCTCGCGTCCGACCCGCTCGTCTTCGTCGGCGAGCCGCAGTCCCTGCTCATCAACGGCCGAGGAGTGTTCGAGCCGTTCCACTGCTCGCACGCTCCCAACAGCAGCAGCGCCGCCGCCTGCAACGCCCCCAAGCCAGCAGGCTGCGCGCCGCCGACGCTCTTCACCGCCGTGCCGGGGAAGACGTACCGTCTCCGCGTTGGCAGCCTGACGTCACTGTCGGCGCTCAACTTCGCGATCGAGGGCCACTCCATGACGGTAGTGGAGGCCGACGGCCACTACGTGAGGCCCGTCGTCGTGGACAGCCTCTACATCTACTCCGGCGAGTCCTACTCGGTCCTGGTCAAGGCCGACCAGGACCCGTCCCGGAACTACTGGGCCGCCTCCCACGTCGTGGCCCGGGAGCGCAACACGACGAGCGCCATGTCCATCCTCAGCTACGCCGGCAACGACCCACTGGCGCCGCCGCCCACGCCGCGGCCGGAGGGCCCCTCCTGGGACGACGTACGGCCCCGGGTGGAGCAGAGCAGGTCCCTTGCCGTCGCGCACCCAGACCACGTAATGCCCGTGCCGCCGCGGCCCGACCGCGCGCTCCTCCTCCTCAACACGCAGAACCGGATCGGCGGCCACACCAAGTGGGCCATCAACGGCGTCTCCCTCGCGTTCCCGGCGACGCCGTACCTCGTGTCGATGAAGCGCGGCCTGCGGGGCGCCTACGACGCGCGACCCCCGCCGGAGACGTACGACTACAGGAGCTACGACATCGAGCGGCCGCCGCCGGCGAACGGGACAGTGGCCAGCGCCGTGTACCGGCTGGCGCTGGGGTCCGTGGTGGACTTGGTGCTGCAGAACACGGTGGCGCTCAACAACAGGAGCGAGACGCACCCGTGGCACCTCCACGGGCACGACTTCTGGGTGCTCGCCTACGGCGACGGCAAGTTCGACCCGGAGAGGGACACGGCCAGGTTCAACCTGAGGGACCCCGTCATGAAGAACACGGTGGCGCTGCACCCCAAGGGGTGGACGGCGGTGAGGTTCGTGGCGGACAACCCCGGCGTGTGGCTGTTCCACTGCCACATCGAGGCGCACGTGTACATGGGCATGGCGGCGGTGTTCGAGGAGGGTGTGGACAAGGTGGGCCGCTTGCCCAAATCCATCATGGGCTGTGGACGGTCCAGGACCCTGCCTTGACCTTGGTAACCAGGCGCCGCCACCACATGACAACATTTCTTCGTAACCAATTCTTTATTTGTGTACAATTTGTAATAAGCCCAATTAATTTGTTTCAATAATTTTCAAGACTGTATTTTGTGCTGCTAGTATTATTACTAAGTGATAAATAAAGCTCTTCGATTTCTTTCAATTTCTTAGAGCATCTCCATGAGTCTTTCTAAAGTTTACTTTCTGAATCATCACTTGGAGAATTATTTGAGTAAAATTCGTTTTCCTATGTCTTTGTATCCTCTAGCAGTTTTTCTATATCTTGTGCATACTCTAATGAATCATCTTCGTTCTCCATCTTTATTTAGCGAGAAATTCGAAACAGAGGATGTCTATATTTAGATATCCAATTAAAGAGGGTACTGAATGCTATTTTTTCACCAAAGTCTCTATAGGGGTTGATTAAAAGTCCCTCCCCTTTGCTGCATCCAGAGCATTTGGAGCATTGCTGGCTCTTTCGCGTGCTGACATGTGGCTCTGCAATTTTTGCAAAAAAAAAACTCCATATTTTCATAAATTAACCCACGGTCCAACTTATCAAACTTGAAACCCTAACCGTTCACCTCATCTCATTCTTCTCTCCCCTTTCTCTTTCTTCACCCGTCGCCGCCACCCTTGCTATGAGCCACGCGCACCTCTCGGCTCGCTGTCGTCGCTCCACCCACGAGAGGTGCTCTCCTCCGTGGCTCCCTCTTTGTGTTGTCCTTTTCCCCTTCTCTCTTTCATCTATCTATGCCGCTAGGAGCTTGGGAGCCGTCTCGGGCACCACCACCGAACCCTACCGTGCCCGTCATCTACGGATGCCAGGCTCTGATCTACTCCGACCAGCACCAGATCTGCGCCTCCCCGTGCTCATGGCAGTCGCGCCGCCATGAACGCCTAGCTTCTGCACTATTCCATGGGCCAAGTGCGCTGTGCTGCCTCGCCTTGTCCGCAGCCGTGGCTTCGGTCTTCCCCTTCACTCCGTGGAGAACGACGTCACCACCGTCCTAGGCCTTCTTCTCTATGACCACATGGATGAGGATCTCACCCAGATCGATCCTACGGTACAGTGGCAGTGGCAAGATCTGGTCCGTTTCTCTCGCGCCATTCGTCCACCTTTCGTCACTTCTGTTACCTGTGATTCCTTATTGGTAGTTGCCTCTTGTGGCTTCTTACAGATATGAAGTGAGCATGGACGGGAAGCCGTACCGAGGAAGGTGGATGTGGCTTCATATGACGACTACAACGTGCTCGTGGAGGCGAGGCGCTCAGTGGCTCGTGGAGGCGAGGCGCTCAGTGAGATGGTCTGCTACTGTCAATCGGTAAGCTTGCTGCTATCCTACACGAGATCTATTAGAAACCCACGCAGATCGACGACGCTTGCCTGTATAATAGGCCATGGGAAGGATGGAAACTGAAGAAGAATTGCACTTTCTATTTCATTTCGTGCAGGGCCGTGGAGGGCCGATGGACAAGTAGGATGACCAGGAGCATGCCATGGTGTTTGAGGACAGCGACAACAACTGGATGCCGCTGATGTGTCGTGGGACTAAGCACCCTTGCTGAGCTGCACTACCTTTTATGTATTGGACGATTGGGGTAAATATGGTAGGCTCTAACAGACGGCAAATGCACGTGTCCAGCATGCAGAATGTTCATTCAGATCTTTTTAAGCTATATCATTGTGTATAGTGATCAAAATTGGATCATTGGTTTCTACTACAGTATTTTATTTATTACAGTAGTAGGGCAGAGATGCATCTCATGCTAACTGAATTTCGGAGTTGCCATTTATTTCAACAGGGTTAGTGTTAGTATTAGGTGTACCACTCTTCTCCTAAATTGAATAATCATCCACTTAGTATTGGCTAAAAGCGAGTAGTGTCTCGCTAAAACAAACTGATCTGTGATCTCTATCCTTCTCCAGTACTAGCGAATCCTCTTTGATATAATCAGTTACTGTGATGCATGTGTCTATGTCTTGTGCGGTGAATGTGAGGATGTCTAAAACAAACTGATCTCTATCCTTCTGTGGGGATAGCTGCCATTCTATGAAAAATATCGTTTTGCTACTCTACTATTCATTCAGGCATCTTTGTGTCAACACAAATTGGATATATCTTCTGTCATGTGTGCTTGTTCCCATGGACCTGTTTGTATATTAGTACAATTATTTGCTATTCTCAATATTTATTAGACTGTTTGTATATAACCCCTAGAGATGCATCTATAGTCCTTTTATTTGGTTAGTTTGTTTTGCTATAATCTGCTATTATTATCTTTTAACCACGCTATGTATTGGCAGGTGACATATGGGCATGTTCTGCTGGTGCAAATTTTTGTTCCGCGTATAATTACCGTTGCTCCCAGTGTGGTAGATCTAGATGTTGCCTATGATGTGTTCAACTGGCTGTGTACACTTGATCTCATTTGATGGGTAACCAAATGGCAGTAGCAAAACTAAAAGCAGTCAGTGTAAGATATAGTAAGGGATGAAAATGAAGAATACCTAAACTCTTAAGAGGCATTGCATTAGGAGATCTCTATCAGGCTTTCGCTTGAAATGAATAAAAATCGTTGTGTTTTAGTTTTGGCTCCTATAGTTTAATATTTCTAGCTGCTTACAGTTTGATAATGTTTAGGGTACTCAAACTCTGCTGCTGCGCCATTGCTTTCTGTGTTTAGGGTAAAAACTAAGCGATAATGTTTAATGTGTTGCGGTCATAGTCTTTAGATGATCCAAGACCAAGTAGATCCAGGTGTGACATGACTTTGTCTAATGGTCATTCTACTTCTCATTTGCTAAACCCACTGTAAAAATATTGTATTTAACATGGTATAGTTTTGTCAAATGCATTATTTATGTAAACCTGAGACTGGTACTTTTGTTTCAGACACTTCAATTTTGCATTCCATTGTATGCAGGGTGCAATTATTGGAATGTTATCTAGGAGAAGCTGAGGAAAAGCTTTTTGACTTGTTTGGTCGACCTTTTTATGCAGGCAAAATGTAGGTAGGATTATTTTCACCAAATGATGTAAATGGCTCTAGAATGTTATTACTTTGTATAAAATGAACAGACTGGCATAATTTCTTGACAAAATTTGTCTTTGTTCGGTATTACCTACCCTAGAGATTGAGACAATGATTCAATAGATTGACAGCTGTAGTGCTATAGCTAAGTTCCTTGAGGCACAATGAATGTATATTTCGTCTTGCTTTCTAAGTGATGATGGTTACATAGGGCTCAACTGCTTGGCACTGTAGATGAATAACCTGAACCTGCTGAAATTCAAGGCTGTGGTAGAATAGTCATGGCAGGGCGCCTGAAGGGCGCCTGATGTTCTAGTTCCTTTAAATTAGAAAGAATATAAAGAGTCTCTTGGAGTTGCCCTTATATAAGGTAGAATCATCAATGACTCAAGATGCACTAATTTTCTACTGGTACATAAGGGACACAAACAAGACACATATACCTGTGAATCCTCCTTTAAACGATGGAATGTAATTTGTGTGTTTGACATGTGGCTCTTAAATTATCTGAATTCATATAAGTACTTCCTCTATTCCTTTTTAAGTGTCGGTATGGTATTCGTGTAGGACAATTTTTTTAAGTTTAACTAGAGTTGCAAAAAATATTAGTAATATTTATTGGGAATTGCTCCAATGCACCTCTTTTAAAAAATTACACGTATCTTAAAGCAACCCAAATTAGTTAACCATTATCTTAATTATTTCTCATTTAGGTCTTATCTAGGCCCAGCCCCTACCATGCTCAGCCCGCGCCGGGCCCATACCTACTGAACTCCTGCTCCCTGATCTCATCCAGTGGTTGATGCCCGCGGCTAGGTCCTGCCCATCGAGGAGGTTTGCTCGGCCCGAGACCATGACATAGACTAATGCCTGTCTCTGTATGTATTGCATTTGGGTCCTCGCAAAAATAAAAGGATTGCATTTGGAGTTAGGATGAACCCACTACTGGACATGAGCACAGTAAGGGCGGGTTAAAACCATCTGTAAGGGCGGTTTGCCTAGCCGCCCTTGCCAGGTGGCTTTTACAAATCAGGCCACTATAAGGGTGGCGGGTACAAATGCATTTGTAAGGGCGGCTGTAGCACCAACCGCCCCTACAGTTGATTTTTCAGCAAAAAAATTAAAATTCGAATCCAAATATGACCACATCGTATAATATAAAATTCAAATTCAAATTCAAATCTGACCACAACATATATATATATATATATATATATATATATATATATATATATATATATATATATATATATATATATATATATATATATATATATATATATATATATATATATATATATATATATATATATATATATATATCATCCACAAACACACGAGCACAATATAAACCACGATTCCAAGCCATAATTGACAAGTTCAAAAATCCAATTCGCAAAGTCCATCATTATGACATTACATAGCCATAATTCATAAGTTCAAATAGTCCACAAGTCCAAACCATCACAAGTTCAAAAGTTCCATAAGTCCAAACCATTCCAGATTGTTCTCAAGAGCCTAGAGCTAACCTATGAGTCTCACGGAGGTGTTAGTACAAAGGATTACGACCTAAGTCGGAAGATCGATCATGGTAAACGCCTCTGCAATCAATAACCTCGTCCATGATGAAGCCGCAAAGGCCGCTGATGAGCTCCAAGAGTTCATCATCCTTGTATATGTTCCTTTTCTGGTCTTTCTCTTCTTTCCACTACATGAGAACAAGTTTAGATCTAGTATTTAATAACATCAGCTAAATTTTCATCCTACGAGCGAAGAAAGTGTCAAACTAACCAGATTAGGGTGTCTCCTGTAGGCACTAGTGTTACTCATCATACAACATACGTAGTATCCACAATGTAGACTCTTAGACCTCTGCTTGAGACACTGTGTGTTTCGTATATGAAAATGTTAAGTAATGCTATTGACAAAGCACATAATGGAGTGTACCAATGTAAGTTACATGTACCGGACATAGAATTTTGATAGCCAAATTATCTTTCCTTTCTGGATCATGCCTTCCTTTACGTTGATCCACATAGTGCTTGAATGCTCTGTTCGAATGGTTTTAGCAAATGCAACTTGTTAGTATCAAAAAGTGAAGTTTACAAGTATATATACAAACTAATATAAGCTATTGAGGATTATTGTCGATATGTACGTCTTGCAAATCGCTATGAAGTCCATGTATGTCTCTGGCGCATAATCTACTGAGTCATAGACAACTGCCATACTCATCCCAACATTGATCCCTACAAGAATCCAGTGGTCCCTGCATGAATTTAATCATTAAAGAAACAAATAAGCTCTTTTGCATCGAACTAAATATATCGAACAATGTTTTATTTAAGTATAGAATCGAACTTACCTGAGGTGGTATGGTAACCATATCATTTTGTATTTTTTAACTATTATAATACAAACTTTATATGATTAGATTTGTAAGGAATTATACTATCAAATGATTATAAGTTTATAAGCATAAATAATATAATATAAAGCAAATGAATGGTCAAAGTGTAATCTAGGAGACCGTGTCATTCTAACTTGCGCCAAATAAAATGGACCGGAGGGAGTAATTCCTTGTAATTGATAGTATTGCCTCTTTTTTACATTGCAACAACAATCGATGTGCTAGGGGGTTTCTCTTTGAATGGTGGTCGGTTTTCTAGGACATCTTCATTGCAAGGACGAATGAGAAGCATTCTGATTCTGCCCCTTCTTACCTTGAGGTTCTTTTCTTGAGACAGTAACTTGTGGTTATTATAGAACATGCATCTTGATTATTACTTGCCTCATCGGGGCTTGCTTGTACTTCACAGGCTACACTTGGCTGGTTAACTGATATAATCTTACACAATACCTAGGATCAAAATGTTGAAATTGTTTTCATCACACGTGTCCCTCATGTATGCGCAATGAATATACGTTTCTAGGGCTAATTACATCCGTATTAATTGGACAAGCAAAACCTAAGAAGGTTCCACATTGATGCTGAGGAAAAGGATGACATATTAATTAATGTACCTAGGCAATAGTGTTTGGTTGCTTTCACATTATTCATAAGATTTTTTCCATGTTGCAAAATAGAAGACAACTGTGTAACTGTCAAGTAAATGCCATGAATTTGCTTGTTTAAAAAGTTTTGGAGCCGATGTATACCATTTCTCTACGCGGTAATTAGTTTTGTACTGCCTGGTTTTTTTAGAGTTCAAGGGCAAACGCCCCGGCCTTTCGATAACATCAAAAGACCAAGAGTACATTATAGCGTAGAGTTTATGCCAAAGTTATCCACCAGGACTAAACGAAAATTACAGACCGAAGATAACCAGAACTCAACAGAAACTGACAACCAAGCGAACTTCATAACCACCACCAACTTCTATTCCAGAGCGATGTTTAACAGTCTCCACCAGGAGACCTCTCCGGTCTTCATATCAGCAGCATTTCCTTCAGTGAGATTGAGCTTCCAGTTTATCTCCTCCACATCTCCCTTCTGAAACTTCACATGGTGAGTTGATTCACATATGGCAGCCAGAGAATTGTTCCTGCTGCCATCTTGATCTTGTCGATGCAGTCCATCAGCAAAGGTTTCTTATTGACTGGACAAAGTATCATCCAGTTCTGAAGGAGCCCAGATATTCTGAAAATAAGCATTTCCATGCTTCTCCAGCGAACTCTCTGAAAACACAAGTCATTTCTAAGTTTCCAAACTGACCAAATGACAGCAGAAGTAACCATATTAGTCACACAATGTCTCTTGTTGCTTAGCCAAAATTTACCAATATCTAACATACTTTCTCCAACTTGGTAACCCAGAATATCAGAGACAATACTCCAACATCTTTTGGCCACCACACATTCAAAGAAAACATGATGAATGGTTTCCTTTTCTAGATAAAAGAGACAGTTTTCATCCTCCACTTTCTTCCTCTTAGCTAAATTATCTCTAGTCAGAGATCTGTTATTAATAACCAACCATAAGAAGAAATGAAACCTAGGAGGAAATTGAAGACTCCAAACAGCAGGGACATGAACTGATTTTATCCCTCTAAAGTTAATTACCTTGTACAAAGATTGTGAGGAGTAAAAGCCAGATGAATTAAAACTCCAAATCAACTCATCATCTGCATTAGACAAGTGTATGGTAGCAACTAACTCTTTAATATCTAACCAAGACTGATAAAGATCCTTAGAGACGTTTCTATGAAAGGTGCATTTTAGATTGGTGCCATCCCACATATCTGCTATTGTTCTATCTTTTTCATTAACAATCCTATATAAAGGCCAAAACTGGATGGCCAAACTTGAGGATCCTAACTAGTTGTCTTCCCATAGCCTAACACTTTTGCCATTACCTATTTTCCATCTAAAGCTCATTTTAGCTGCTTGGGCTACTCTCATGAAACCTTTAAAGAAACTAGAAGCTCCTACAGTACTTGACTAAAAAATATTTGGGTTTACAGTGTTATACTTAAAATCTATAAGCTCTTTCCAGAGCTTATCTTTATCTGTTTTATATCTCTTCAACCATGAGGCAAGTAAGCTAATATTAATATCTCTTAGATTAGGCAAACCTAAACCTCCATATTCCTTTTTCATAGAAACTAACTCCCAATTTGCAAGGTGATATTTGTGACATTCAACTGAGTCATTCCAGAGATAATTACTCATATGGGTGTTGATGATTTTAATAGCCCACTTAGAAAATTTAATAAATGATAGAAGGTAAACTAGTATGCTAGCCAAACAAGTCTTGATTAACATGGCTCTAGCTACTAATGAAAGGAGTCTCCCTTGCCACCCTGCTATCCTTTTTAGGATCTTATCTACTAGAGGCTGGATGTCTTCTCTTGTTAAATTGTCATAGCGGAGTGGAACACCTAGGTACTTAATTGAAAAGGAGCCTAAAGGGCAAGAGAAAATATGAGCAAATCTGTGAGCTTCTTCCTGATCTAAGTTCAAAGGTACTAATTCACTCTTATGAAAATTTATACGCATACCAGAAATTTGCTCATACCACATCAGAACACACTTTAGGTTCTTTACAGCATATTCCTCTGCCTTAGAAAACAGGATCGTGTCATCAGCATATTGCAATGACACAATGCCTCCTGGCTTGAAGTCATCTAATAAACCTTTCACTAGACCCTTATTAGTTGCCTTGGCTAACATCTTAGATAGACCATCACCTACTAGATTAAAAAGAAAAGGGGATAAGGGATCTCCCTGCCTCAACCCCTTCCCTGTCTTGAAGTAAGAACTATCCTCACCATTTAACATAATTACAAAAGACCCTCCCATAACTATCTGTTTAATCCAATTAATCACTTTTGGATCAAAATTCCTAGACTGAAGCATATCAAACAAATAGGTCCAGATTACTCTGTCATAAGCTTTCTCATAATCCAATTTGAGAACAATTCCTTGTTCACCAGATTTATTGATACTATGCACAATCTTATGTGCAACCACTACACTTCCAGAATGTATCTTCCTCTAATAAACGCAGACTGATTAGGAGCTATTATTCTCTGCACTATCGAGCTCAATCTAAGGGTGAGGATTTTGGAAAAAATCTGGAAACTGCAATTTAAGAGACTAATAGGTCTAAACTATTTCATATTAGTATCCTCGCCTACTTTTGGGACCAAAGTAACTAAAGCACAGTTCAATCTATATAAGTCTAAGGTTCCTTTATGAAAGTCATCAAATAACTCTACTAAGTCACTTTTAACTAGATCCTAAAACTTCTGGTAAAAGAAGAAAGGAAGGCTATCAGGCCCAGGAGCCCGTTCAGCATAGCAGCTAAAGATGGCCTCCTTGATCTCCTTTTCACTAAAAGCTGCTAACAGATTAGAATTCTCCTGTACTATGACACAATCCTTGTCATCCCAAAATTGAGGGCCTAATTTCACATTTGCCTCAAGTTCTTTAGCAAAAAGCTTCTTATAAAAATCTACTATAATTGTCATCATACCTTTCTGATCATACACTAAGCCATTCGGGCCTTCTAAGCAGTCAACCCTTTTTTCCTACTCCTCTGATTTGCTATAGCTTGAAAATAGGTAGTGTTCCTATCACCCTCTAATAAATTCCTATCTCTGGATCTTTGTCTGGCTTTTATCTCTTCTAAAGCCCAAATGTTTTCTAGCTCTTTTTCTATAGCTCTAAATACTTTGACCTCCTCAGGATCAAGCTCTCTCACATCAGCTAAATTTTCTAATTTACTAAACTTCTCAGTCAAAACAACTTTTGATTTATTGAGAGCAGCCACCTCATCGGCTGCCCAACCTCTGACCATCCTCCTAAGAGTCCTAACCTTGAATTGCCATTTGTCTATACTACTTTGAGAGTCACATGTAGAAAGCCAAGCTTTTTCTACCATACCTCTAAAAGAATCCTTTTTCTAACCACCATTTTTCAAATCTAAACCATTTTTACCGAAACTAACATTGTTACCTGAATCTATGATAAGGGGGTTGTGATCATTAGGAAATCTTTCTAAAGCCTTCACATTAACTAAAGGGAAAACCACTTCCCAATCTGTTGTAGCAAAGATTCTATCTATTTTTACTAAGATAGGATAATCCTGGTTGTTGGTCCAGGTAAACCTTTTGTTGTTAGCACTTAGTTCAACTAAGGCCCATTTGTCTACCCAACTATTGAAGCTATCAACCCACCTATGATTTATCAAACCATTACTCTTATCCCCACAAACCTTACTAAATTAAAATCTCCACCAATCAAGGTTGGGCCCTGCCAAAGATTCATTACTGACTCTAACTCATCCAAAAAGTCATGTTTTTGCTCCTCATAAGCAGGACCATACACTACTATGAGTTTCCAAGTAAAACTAGTCTTCTTACAAGTAAGCAAGACACTGACTAGGTACTTTAAAGTCTCACTTACTACCATATTAACAAGATCTTGATTTTTCCCTACCAGGATTCCTCCTGCAGTGCCTCTAGCCTCTAAATGGAACTAATTAAAAGGGGTATTGTGAGCCAAAAATTTTAACAAACCATCTGAAAGATTATTTTTCTTGGTTTCCATAACCCCCACAAAATCTAAATGATGATCTCTGATCCTGCTTCTAAGAGCAGGAAGCCTATCAATTTTCCCCAAACCTCTAATGTTTCAGAACATGCCTATCATTTCTTCTTTCCTTTTTTTGTTTTTCTAGGACCTACAGTAGACCAACCCCCTTCCTTGTCAGCCTTACTAGTGTCTGAATTTCCATTCTTACACTCTTATACAAGAGATTGAGGAATCCTACTGCTAGAAGCAATATCAGTAGCATTCCTTTCTAAAAGATTAGTATTGCAATCTGAGACTGTACAATTTATCCTGCTAGCAGCAGTCCTACTGCTATCAAGGTCTAACATATCCTCTACCAAATTAGGATTTCCATCCATACCTACCAAGCCAATTTCCTTGGCAACAGAAAGTAAATGATTCTTTGAGAGATTGGTGGGGTTTTTTTACCTGTCTTATCATCCAGATTCCACTTTCTTTTTGCTTCGTGAGCTTTCTCCATCATGAGTCTACCATCTTCAGCATGTCTAGCACTTCTTCTTAGAGGAATAACAGGGCCCCATTGAATCTGCTTGTTCCCCTGCTTCCCTTTCTGTGCAACCTCTGCCTGTTCTTGTCGTGCAATCTCTAACTGAGCTAGCTATGTATTGTTGGACTCCTCATCTTCAATGATGATTGGGCTGTTGATGGTTGAATTAGAGCTCCTCCCTCCCCCGTTGGATGACCGATCAATATCAATTGCAATAACAACACCTTATAGGCTCATTTCCATATTATCTTCCCCTTCTTTAGAAAACTCAAATACCCATTCCTCTAGTAGATTGCAGGTTTCTTCATCCTCCTTTTCTGTCAAACTTAGGTCACCCTCTAGATCATTTTCAGAGTCCTCCTCATCATCAAGTTCCATGGTACCCAAAAGCTTAGCACATACCAAGGATTCATCTTGCTGATCTTGAATGTCATCTTCAAACTGCAACAGTCTTCCCATATTTTTACTGCCTGTAGGAGCACTCTTGGGTTCCTGCCCTTTTGATGCAGCACTATCCTTCTCCTTAGTTTTCTCCTTATCCTTGGGGACTTTATCTTCTCCATTCTCAGCATCAAATGTTTCTTCCTCTAAGTTTTCTTCACGCTTCCTATCATCACCCCCTCCTTTGTCAGAACCACCATCAGAATTATCCTCCACTTGTTCATAACCTTCAGGAGTGAACATAATCAGATGGATTTTGTCCTTGAACACATACAACCTCTCCTTAGGTATCTTCAGTGGGTTCTTGCACTGGATCTTTACTCTGACTGAACTGAAAAAGCTATCAAAAAGAGCCTACCAATCCACTTCTACCATTCTGCCCAAACCAGAAGCTACCTCCCTCATGGTCTTCCAGTCCACCCATTTTTGGGGTATACCCTGGATGAGAACCTAGACCTCAGTTAGGTTGCCCACAGGTTCAATCTCCCCATTCCACACACTGAGAGAACCCACTACACCTGGCCTATTCATGTCAAACACCGAAGCCTTCCCAATCACTAGCTTCTCAACTTTTCTATTTGGGGGAAATCTGACAACATATCTATACTCCTCAATCTTCTTCAACTGCTAGGCCCACATTTTGTCAAATAACTCTCTCAAGTTCTCAAGTACTGCCTGGTTTTTCAGCTGGTTTTGCTAAAATGTAGCCTATGTGTAGTCCTCCAACACCTGCTCTTAAGGTCGATTGCCACAGATCCTTAGGGCAGTCTCAGTGGGGTTTCATCAGAGTTTCATGGACATTAAATAAGCTGATGTGGCACCGTATTGATGAAGAAAGAGATGATAAGAGTTTCATGGGAGTAGAGAGAGTTTCATGGGGATGAAACTCCTCTTTACTGTTTCCAAAGTATGGATGCATTGGTAAGGGGGCCATGAAATTTCCACTGAGACTAGCCTTAGTTTCTGCTTGGCAGTCTAGTCCCCTTGGTTGTGTTCTCCTATAGTTAGGCGTGTGTTTCCTAGGTAATTGGGTGTGTATTCTGATGGGGGCTCTTTCACCTTGCTCTTGTACCATTTTTTCTCTCTTGCGTCATCTGAGAAAAAAAGCTAGTTTTGCTAATTTTTAGTAAAAATTTGTGGATAATACTCAAATATTATGCGCCTTTACCAATTCCCACTGTTGGCATGGATAGATGGTACTTGCGCCAACTTCCAGCTATTGGTCTTAGACAACTGTTATTTACTTTGCAGCTGATTGGAAAATAGTAATCAAGGTCCCAACTCCCAAGAGCCCGATGGTCTAATTCCCTTCATGTGGCTACTAGCTCGTACTGGTTTATTTTCTACTGGCTATGATCTAGTGCGATGATTATCCGTCGCTACTTGTCATTGCTAGAGATCTACTGTGAAGATTATGCAGTACTTCCTCCTGTCATAGATATAAATCCATCTAGGTTTGTCCTAAGTCAAACTTTTGAACTTTGACTATAAATATCTAAATTATACTCCCTCCGTATTAAAAAAAACTAGACGTCCTGGGCTCCCAACGCAAAATCGAGAAACTTGACGTTCCACGCTCGCGCAGCCGTGCTCGGTCGGGCTTACCCCTGGCTCTGCGTCCGTTCTGATGCGTTTTAAATGGACGAAGCACTCCAAGCATCGTCAGGGCTGGTGAGCACGCGCGCGCAATGGAAAAAATAGCGTCAGTGAATTTCAAATGAAATAAACGAGCAAATGAACGAAACAAACACTGCCAGCGCGCCAAGAACGCTGCTAAACGTGCGCGCTGAGAGCAACCCACCACCTCACGGGCAACGCCTCAATGCACTAGCCATCTCGACTACAGAACTTTCTCGCTTAGAGTGCACCAACAACCCTATTTAATAGGGGCAGACAAGGAAAAATACCCCCTAATTAATCACTCCTTGGCTACCGCAATCATGTCAAAACATCAGGTTTTTTGGGTATGGAGGGAGTATAGGGGTCTGTTTGGCAGTGCTCCGTGGAGCAGATTCTCACGGAGAATCGCTCTTTGGCCGCCAAATGCATTTTTCAGCGAGAAGTGATTCTCTCCTGATTCTGTGAAGTGATTCTCTGAAATGAACTAAGAGGCTGAGAGCTAAAAAAAGTAGCTTCACCTGATTCTGTGAAGTGATTCTCCATGCTGATTTTGAGAGTTTATGCTAAACAATCAAAGAGAATCACTTTCAGCCACAGAATCACTTCACCCGTGAATCAAGGAGCACAACTGGAGAATCAGGGAGCACAGCTCTGCCAAACGGACCCTAGATTATCAAGACAAACTTGACATTACTACTTGACTAGACTCGTTATAGAAACTACTTTTGTAATTCATAACTCTTTTCATTTGAAATAATATGTTTTCAAAGATATTGGTGGTCAACATTAGAGAAGTTTGACTTGGGAGAATTTATGACTTTGGTTAAAGTTGATATTTGTGATAGGAGGAAGTAATTATGACTTTTTTGTCGGTTGCATTGTCTTATACTCTTGTGCTCCTTTATATGATGGCATATAAATTTACGCCAACACAGTCGATTAAAGCATGGGAGCACCAGCAACAATCGCACCACCAGATCCAGCAGCAACTCTTGCTACAGAGGCATGTGCAACAACATCCTCAAGAATAGCAGTAGCACCTGCAGCAGCAACGGCGGCAGTAGAAGCAACAGCAGCGCACACTGATTTTACAATTAGTGCCCAGAATGGTACTGTTGCTGCTGATCCACTAGTGCGACAAAATGATATAGCTGCAAGTGCTTTATCTGCAAAGATATATGAGGATAGGATGAAAATTAGTGTTCAGAGGGATGTTTCAGAAGAGGCCTCGATGAAGGTAATGTTCTCAATTGTATTACCCACTACTGCTTCAATACGTATATGCTAATTTGTACACTGATGGTATGTTTTATTTATAATGCAGCAAAGGCTCACTAAAAGCATTGACCCATTACTGGAATCAAACCCAACTTCAATGCTAAAGTCACCTACAAGATCATCTCTAGCTTCAGGGTACCGTCTACTCAATTTTATTCTGTAGCATTTTGAAGGACCGAACACATATCAACCTTGTGTTTGCACATTTACATGTGAGGACATATCTAGTGAAAACCTTTCTCAAAGTTGATTTGACTTTCTTCCAACTGTTATTAGGCAAATCTTCCATAGATCGGCTGGCGGTGTGTCCGGTTCATAGCAAGCTCATGTCAAGAGCTAGCCACTTCTGGGATCAACACAGGCTGATAGTTTATCTTCAGATATTATATCCTTCTATTGTTAGTATCTGTGATTGATGGGGGAAGCTTGTATCAGGATACGAAGGCAGAAACAAATGTAGCTTTGAACCTAAAAGCTGCAGGTGTAGATGGGTCGCTATTTGGAGTACCAGGTGTTTGACATCAAACTCTCTCGTTATTTGATGCTTCTTTTTGTACATTCACTTGTTTTTTCACGACTATAGTCCTTCTAAATGTAGAATTCAAAATAAAAATATAACCGTGGGATATTCTTTAGTCTGCATATCTAATCAAGATCTTAAGGGCTGCATTGCTATGTTTGTAACATACTTTTCCATCTTCGTTTTCATGCTTGGCAGGCTCTTAATCAGGCAGGGAACAATTTGACCCTGAAAGGGTGGCCTCTCATAGTTAGTTCTTCACCTTTTCTAGGCTTCCATTCACTAGCATTCTAGGTTATAATTGGAAGCAAGTTTGCCTGTTACACATTCTTTTGCTCTTATGATATGTGTCCTTTTGATCATAAATAACTATTCAGGGTTTAGAACAACTTTGATCTGGGTTTCTCCAACACAAATCTTATATGCACCCAGCCCAACCATTACAACACCAGCTCCAGTTTCTCACTCCTCAGCAACAGCATGCTCTGCTTCAAGTTCAAGCACAACAAAATATCACTTCACCTGGAGACATGTATAACAGACCACTTCGGATGCTTTTTAGCAGCCGAAACTTGGTTCCTGGGAGAGATGGTCAATCAAATGCATTCACTGAAATTGTTCCCAGTGTTGGTCAGTCATTGCAAAACATGTGCTTACCTATGCAGCGCACTGAGACGGATATGCTGATGAAGGTAGGTTTCTCTTAGTTGTACGTAACTATGTATGCGTAGTCGCTCGTATTCATGTGGATGCATCATGTGTTAGTATGTTGCATTTATTAACATCTTTTTGGAACAAGATTTTTTTTAAATTGATCACTGGATCACTGGATCAACATTAAGTTTCTTGAAAAGAATTGAGTTAGTAGTCTACTCCCTCCGTCCCTTAATGTGTGTCGTTCTGGATTTTAGCACAGGAATTAAGGAAGTTGGCAAAAGTGGCAGACACCCCTGGAAAGTACAGAGTAGTATTCACCAGCTGTAGGTTATGTACAATGGATAGGTCATTTAATGCTCTATCTTGGATTAAAAGCAGGAGGCATGCCACACAAACGAACACTTTTTAAAAAATTTTATTAGCATTTGCTGGCCTATGCGGTTGTGTCAGGGGAACCGGGGAAGGGATAAAGCTGTTGCAGGTGCCGACCGCTTTGCGTGGTGAACCTGCACCTATGCTAGTGACACATATTTAGGGACAACGTTACCGTCCCAGAACGACACACAATAAGGGACGGAGGGAGTAGGTCTCTAGGACACATTACACCAGCCCTAAAATTTTCAAGGATAAGTTCAATATCGGCTAGGAGAACAAAAAGAAATAAACTTTGATAACTTTTGACATTTCCTTAAGATGGTGGTAACTTTGGACCTTTCCTTGTTATTCCGCCCATTCCAAATTGTAAGATGTTTTGTTTTTTCTAATTTAGAAAAGCCAAAATGTCTTACAATTTGAAATGGGAGAGTAACACCTATGAATGCCAAGGATTTTTCTTTATCATATGTTATGGCACAAATCAAATCTAAGCATTGAAAATATGGATCTCAAGTTAAGGCTTACATTGTTAAATGTTTTATTTTTTTATGTTGATTCTATTCTCAAACTATTAAGATTTTCAAGTCTCCCCAAAAAATGTATGTTTCACCTGATGACTCCTTTTCTATGTATATCGATGTCCAGATAGCATAATACCGGAATCTAAATGGGGAGCATTACTGAACAGTAATCGAGTTCCAATGAACTTTTCTTGATCGTGAGTCGTGACATTGTCAATTTCTCATGGATTAACATGAATGCAAACTAATATCCCATTCTCATGGACTAGCATCTGTTGACCTGCCCAAGGAAATGGGCTACCTCTATTTCTTTCAGAGGATTAGCAACTAGGCACATCACATGCAAATATCGTCTTGACTGAATTCCATAGTTCATGCACACAGTGAAGAATGGTGGGCTGTTAGGATGCCGTCATGCTGATTTTAAAGCGACTGTTTGCTCACATCCTGCCATGCTGGTTACCAACTGATCAACTCCAATATTTGCTTTTTTCCTTCCGGTTACATCTGCCGTTATTACTGATTTTGCATTGGTGGCTGTCTTGTGGTCTCTGCCTCGCTCCATACTTTTCTTCTGACGGAAATAGGTGCCTCGACTACCTCATTTTCACGGTGGTAACTTCATCGGTTATTAGCTACGCTTTTCTACCTAATATTAGTTATGTACTGAGCGCAGGCATAGATCATTGTCAATTAAAAGAACTAATCACTTCCCAAAATTGAATTCACCGCTAGTCTGCTAGCATACTCTCAATTTTGAAGGGTCAGTAATGTCCATTTTTGAAGGGGCTGTAACATCCTTTACAATACATAAAAAGAAATTAAGAACTACTCGTGCATCACTCACTCCTTCCCTCCCACTCTTTCCCTTCCTTTTTAAGGATCCCTATGCTCTTCGTGCTGGTTATACTTTTTTTAACTATAAGTTCGTAAAAATTATTAGCAACATTTGTATCTCTACATAAGTTTATAATGAAAATAGATTAAATGATTTATCTAATGATACTAATTTTATAGATTTGGTCAAAGTTTACGTTTGTTTGACTTTTTGGAAATTGATATCGACAGTTAAACAGGGACCGAGGGAGTAGGCAATGCAAGAAGAGATGAATTCAATCCACCAGAACAAGACTTGGGAATTCTCAGACCTACCAAGTGACCACAAAGCCATATGATTGGAGTGGGTTTTCAAGGTGAAAAGAGACCCAACTGGAAAAGTGGTAAAACACAAGGCTAGGCTTGTGGCAAAGGGGTATGCTCAAATCCAGGGGGTGGATTATGATGAAGTTTTTGCTCGTGTAGCAAGGCTGGAGAGTGTCAGGCTTTTGCTTGCTCTAGTAGCTCAAGGGGAGTGGGAGGTGCATCATATGGAATTATGGATGTAACATTTGCCTTTCTGAATGGAGATCTCTTGGAGGAAGTTTATGTACATCAACCTCCAGGCTTTAACAGTTCTAATGCAGCAAGGAAAGTCTTGAAGCTGAAAAGGCCTTTTATGGCCTGAAGCAGGCACCAAGAGCCTGGAATGCAAGACTTGATCAAGAACTTGTGAAGTTGGAGTTCAACAGGAGTGTGGAGGAGCATGTTGTGTACAGAAGAGGGACAGGTGCTTCACTACTGCCTGTTGGTGTTTATGTTGATGATCTTATCATCTGTGGGCCAAACAGCAAGGGCATTGCTGGTTTTAAGCAGCAGATGAATAACAGTTGCAATATGAGTGATCTGAGCTTACTGAGTTACTACCTTGGTATGCAAGTGAGACAGAAACTAGGTGAAATCACCATTTGCAAAAAGGCATATGCAGAGAAAATTGTTGAAATCAGTGGTATGAAGGGATGTCATCCAGTGGATACACCAATGGAGCAACACATCAAGTTGCTGCCAGGCAAGCCTGAATCTGTGGTGAATGCAACAAAATACAGAAGTATTGTTGGGAGCCTGAGGTACTTGGTTAACACCAGACCTGAGATGGCCTTCTTTGTTGGGATGGTTAGCAGGTTTATGGAGTCACCAAATTCAGAACACTGGGGGCTGTCAAGAGGATAATAAGATACATTGCAGAACCACTGAACTAGGCTGCAAGTACACCAAAGGAACACATTCAGAGCTACCTGGCTATTCTGACAGTGATCATGCTGGAGACCTTGAGAAGAGGAAAAGTACTACAGGTGTTGTCTTCTTCCTTGGTGGGAACATTGTGACTTGGACGTCACAGAAACAAGTGGTGGTTTCATTGTCATCCTGTGAGTCTGAGTACATAGCAGCAGCAACAAGAGCCTGTCAGGGTGTGTGGTTGAGCAGGCTTCTAGCCGATCTGACCTGCTGTGCTGTGAAGAAGTTCAAGCTTTGGATTGACAGCAAATCGGCTCTGGAGTTGAACAAGAACAAGGTATACCATGAGAGAAGCAAGCATATAGACACTGAGTATCATTATATGAGGGAGTGCATTGGTGATGGTGTGGTGGATGTGAGTCATGTGGCCACTGATGATGAGCTGGCAGACATTCTGAAGTCACTCGGGAGGATCAGGTTCGTTCAGATGAGGCAGCAGCTCAGAGTTGGACACGATTAAGGGGGGTGATTTGGTTCGCCCTGTTCGTTTCGCTAAAAAGCCAGGCTGAAAAATATCGTTCACTGATTTGGTGTGAGGGAAAAAAAACTGTACTGTGGCTGACAAGTTCGGGCGAACAGGGCCACATGTATCTGCATTTAGTTGCATTAGATAGGAATTAGTTTACTTTGGAACACATGTCTATTTGGTTAGCGTAGAATCAGATCGGGAGTGGAGACTTGCACGTTCCACGTTCTGTCCGCGTCGTTGGGAGTTTCCCGCCATGGCCGCATGCCGTGCATGTCGCACGGGCCACCGAAAATAACGGGGCACCGTGCAACTGCGGATCATGGCGGGGTGGGCGGGCGTGAGCCCGATGTATCCCCTTATTATTCAAGGAAATGCAATTGAAAGCGTCGTGTCTTACGGCGTGAAAATATCGTGTGTTCTCCTCTTACTCACACGTGCGTGTGTTCTTCGTGTTCGCGGTGGCTGCGGCGAGTTCGTCGCCACCGGCGCTCTTGGTCCTGGCCCAGAGCTCGGCGGTGATCGCCGGAGTTCCAACAGCCACGACTGCATGCGTCGAGAAGCTGGCGGTGACCATCAACGGCGAGTCCCCGGGACCAACCATCCACGCCACGCAGGGCGACACCGTGGTGGTCACCGTGCACAACAAGCTCCTTGGCATGGCATCCGGCACATCGGCTTGCCGTGGGCCGACGGCACCCACGGAGTTTGATTAAGTCAAACGATCTTCAGTTTGTCTAAATTTATATGGAAAAAGTACGACTACTTATGGCATTAAATAATAAGCATTAGATTTGTCATAATATATGTTTATGCGGTTCGTTTATTTCGTGTTATAAACACGTTGTTGCACTAGCTTCTTCATGGCCGTTACTCCAAGTTGTGTTTGGCTAACTGGATCAGCCTGGAGACCAAGCATGAGGTTTCCATTGGCATGCGTAGAAGTACGGTCAACGATCAATCGAGATTTGGCTTGGTGGCGTGCACACGAGCACGAGCTGCTTTTAATTGGTCCGGACCAAAAAAAAAAACCTACTCCTCCGTGTAACGACACACTCCAATGATTGATTATTTCTTCTTTTATTCACTGTATGTGTGCACTAATCAAATTCAACCGCGTGTTCATCGTTGCTTGGACTCGGTCCCTGTTGACACGCTTCACGCTCCATTCATTCGATCGCGAGAGAGTGGTGTCAGTGTCACGACGCTAGCTCGGTCGCGTCGCGTTTGGACAACTCAGCATAACGACTGCTAACAACTTTTCCCCGCGTCGTGTGTTTTTTTGAAATGGTACAACACTTGAACCATTTGTCCAAATAGAGCACACGCATGCATATATACACTTGCACCCGACCGGTTCGCACCAGAACACGTATAAAGGCCCTGTGGCAGCACCCGGGCTCAACACACACACACACACACACACACACACAAAGCGACCAGCTTTTTCGTCCATTTCCTCGATCAGTTTTCTCACGACTGCAAGCTAGTATCTACCTTCTTTCCTTCTCACGACCGACGCGACGACGATCGACACAATGCCACCGTCGTGGCGGCCGCTGCTCGCCGCCGCCGTCCTGCTCTGCTCGCTGATGGCGCTCTCCGCCGTCTCCGCGGAGGCCAAGGTGCACCACCACACGTGGGACATCGCGTACCACTACAAGTCGCTCGACTGCGTCGAGAAGCTGGCGGTGACCATCAACGGCGAGTCCCCGGGGCCAACCATCCACGCCACGCAGGGCGACACTATCGTGGTCACCGTGCACAACAAGCTGGAGACCGAGAACACCGGCATCCACTGGCACGGCATCCGGCAGATCGGCTCGCCGTGGGCCGACGGCACCGTGGGCGTCACGCAGTGCCCCATCCTCCCCGGCGACACCTTCACCTACCGGTTCGTCGTCGACAGGCCGGGCACCTACTTCTACCACGCCCACTACGGGATGCAGCGCGTGGCCGGCCTCGACGGTATGCTCGTCGTGTCAGCGCCCGACGGCGTGGCGGAGCCGTTTACCTACGATGAGGAGCGCACCGTGCTGCTCATGGACTGGTGGCACAAGAGCGTGTACGAGCAGGCCTTCGGGCTCGCGTCCGACCCGCTCGTCTTCGTCGGCGAGCCGCAGTCCCTGCTCATCAACGGCCGAGGAGTGTTCGAGCCGTTCCACTGCTCGCACGCTCCCAACGGCAGCAGCGCCGCCGCCTGCAACGCCCCCAAGCCAGCAGGCTGCGTGCCGCCGACGCTCTTCACCGCCGTGCCGGGGAAGACGTACCGTCTCCGCGTTGGCAGCCTGACGTCACTGTCGGCGCTCAACTTCGCGATCGAGGGCCACTCCATGACGGTAGTGGAGGCCGACGGCCACTACGTGAGGCCCGTCGTCGTGGACAGCCTCTACATCTACTCCGGCGAGTCCTACTCGGTCCTGGTCAAGGCCGACCAGGACCCGTCCCGGAACTACTGGGCCGCCTCCCACGTCGTGGCCCGGGAGCGCAACACGACGAGCGCCATGTCCATCCTCAACTACGCCGGCAATGACCCACTGGCGCCGCCGCCCACGCCGCGGCCGGAGGGCCCCGCCTGGGACGACGTACGGCCCCGGGTGGAGCAGAGCAGGTCCCTTGCCGTCGCGCACCCAGACCACGTAATGCCCGTGCCGCCGCGGCCCGACCGCGCGCTCCTCCTCCTCAACACGCAGAACCGGATCGGCGGCCACACCAAGTGGGCCATCAACGGCGTCTCGCTCGCGTTCCCGGCGACGCCGTACCTCGTGTCGATGAAGCGCGGCCTGCGGGGCGCCTACGACGCGCGACCCCCGCCGGAGACGTACGACTACAGGAGCTACGACATCGAGCGGCCGCCGCCGGCGAACGGGACAGTGACCAGCGCCGTGTACCGGCTGGCGCTGGGGTCCGTGGTGGACTTGGTGCTGCAGAACACGGTGGCGCTCAACAACAGGAGCGAGACGCACCCGTGGCACCTCCACGGGCACGACTTCTGGGTGCTCGCCTACGGCGACGGCAAGTTCGACCCGGAGAGGGACACGACCAGGTTCAACCTGAGGGACCCCGTCATGAAGAACACGGTGGCGCTGCACCCCAAGGGGTGGACGGCGGTGAGGTTCGTGGCGGACAACCCCGGCGTGTGGCTGTTCCACTGCCACATCGAGGCGCACGTGTACATGGGCATGGCGGCGGTGTTCGAGGAGGGTGTGGACAAGGTGGGCCGCTTGCCCAAATCCATCATGGGCTGTGGACGATCCAGGACCCTGCCTTGACCTAGGTAACCAGGCGCCGCCACCACATGACAACATTTCTTCGTAACCAATTCTTTATTTGTGTACAATTTGTAATAAGCCCAATTAATTTGTTTCAATAATTTTCAAGACTGTATTTTGTGCTGCTAGTATTATTACTAAGTGATAAATAAAGCTCTTCGATTTCTTTCAATTTCTTAGAGCATCTCCATTAGTCTTTCTAAAGTTTACTTTCTGAATCATCACTTGGAGAGTTATTTGAGTAAAATTCGTTTTCCTATGTCTTTGTATACTCTAGCAGTTTTTCTATATCTTGTGCAGACTCTAATGAATCATCTTCGTTCTCCATCTTTAGTTAGTGAGAAATTCGAAACAGAGGATGTCTATATTTAGATATCCAATTAAAGAGGGTACTGAATGCTATTTTTTCACCAAAGTCTCTATTCCTTTAAATTAGAAATAATATAAAGAATCTCTTGGAGTTGCTCTTATATAAGGTAGAATCATCAATGACTCAAGATGCGCTAATTTTCTAATGGTACATAAGGGACACAAACAAGACACATATACCTGTGAATCCTCCTTTAAACGATGGAATGTAATTTGTGCGTTTGACATGTGGCTCTTAAATTATCTGAATTCATATAAGGACTTCCTATGTTCCTTTTTAAGTGTCGTTATGGTATTTGTGTTGGTCAAATTTTTTTTAAGTTTAACTAGAGTTACAGAAAATATTAGTAATATTTATAGGGAATTGCTCCAAATAGGTTTATTATTAAAAATTTTAGCAATCTATCTAATGCCAGTATTATGTACCATATGTATTAATACTTTCTTATATATGTCGAGCATGTTTAGCTTTTCAAAAAGCGGAGAACGACCCATGAAAATGGAGGGAGGAGTATACATGAACTCCCAAATTCCATAATCGATTAGTCCATGCTAAATTTTTCTCGTTCTTCGGTGAAAGTCCAAGTTTGGTTTTGGTAATTAATGGCACTATGTTGCTAATGTCATTGTGTCAAGTGAATTAAATTAGGCGTAGCAACACATGTGATAAAAGGAGCAGGGAGCATGATGGTGATGGCCATAAGATCGCAAGTGCATGAAGATAAAGATGATGGTGAACATGCACATAGGTGATGGATAAGGAATGAGATGATAAGGCAAATGTATAACCATAGGATTCTCTTTTGCCGGTCTAAAGATGAGTAGAGAAGTGAATGACCGGGTTTAGAATTGATAGCCGACTATCAAGAGGGGCAATCACGGTTATCTCATGAATCAAGTGCTACTAGGTCCATATTCTTGAGCATATGCATTTAGGATCTAGTGAGATGCTAACTCCTTGAAAAATATTTGAGAAAATGCTAACACACGAGCATAAGATGGTGAACACTTGGTGGTGTTAACACATTTGCGAAGGAGGTGGAGTTTGAGGGGTATAGAGGGGTTTGTGTAACACCCCTGGGTGTTAAGCATGCATTAACAACCCAAAGCATGAGCATTT
The DNA here is from genome assembly GCA_038087645.1 of Saccharum hybrid cultivar R570. Classification (NCBI taxonomy): domain Eukaryota; kingdom Viridiplantae; phylum Streptophyta; class Magnoliopsida; order Poales; family Poaceae; genus Saccharum; species Saccharum hybrid cultivar. The sequence continues at coordinate 3,513,134 of JAQSUU010000088.1, forward strand.
GCATCACATTCATTTTATCATCATCACATGTAATATAAGTTGAAATTAAATTGAAATGTGAAAAACATCTGTTTGAAACCTAATTATTGCATTTTCTTGCTAAGAGTTGTAAACTTGTTTGGCTATAATTTTAAATAACCTAGAATTAATTAGCATGATTTTTGGAGCAACTTTTGTATTCAAAATCTCCCCAAATTTTTCTTTTAAAAATATTCTAGAAAAATGAGTTTTTATTTAAAAATTGGACTTTAAATCATTAATTCAAAATCTGTTTAGAATTTTGAAAAGTGCCCTAAATAAAAGTTGTAGAGAATTAAATTTTGAACAACTTTTGTTTTGAGGTCAACCTTTGAAAATGTCTTTTTCATCTTCAAAATTCAAATTTAAAATGATTTAGAAAATCTGGAATTTAAAATATAAAAGAAAAAGGGTTTTTCAGTGCTACTGGGTCGGCGCCCCGCTTTCGGCCCGCCAGCGCTTGCAGCCCGGCCCGCGTCCGCACCGTCCCCTTCCCCACTCCCGCACGCGCTCGCGCCGCGTCCGGCCATGGCAGGGCTCGCCCGCCCCGTGGCGCCCGTACGCCGGCGTCGGCCGCCGGGTGGCACTCGGTGGCCCCTGCACCTGCGCCCCGCTCACCATAACGTCCCGCGCCGCGCTCACCCTCTCCACACACCCCATTTTCCTCCTCCTGCGCCCCTCCGCTCATGCCAGCAGCAGCCGCGCGGCCACCGCGCTATTGCCGCCATCGTGCTCGCCTTCACCCCTCCACCCGCACCGAGCCCCCGTAAGCAAGGGCACGAGCTTCGCTTCGACGCAGCGCACCTCCCGCACCCCTTCACGCCAAGGTGAGGCCCGCCTTGGGCAAGGCATGCCATGCCGGCGTCCTTCGGAGCTCGCCGGAGTTCGTGGCCCCACCAATCTCCCCGCTCCGCCCCTCCTTCTTCTTTTTTTCGTGGTCAGTAGCTCCGCCTCACTCCCACGAAACTGCTCTGCCCCCTCTCGCGCGCACCAAGCACTGGCTAGGCCGCCGGCGTTGAGCCACGCCGCCGCATCCGCCATTCCCGCAGCCAAGCTTGCTCTAGGCCGCCATTTCTTCGTTGGACTACCTCCACGGGTGCGCGCGGGCGAGCTGAGTGTGGTGGTGCTCACCCTTGTCACTGGTGACCTCGTCGTCGACGGTGAGCAGCCGGTCAACCGCTGCCTCTTTCGGCTACGGCTGATGGGTGGGCCCCGTTGACCCGAGGGTCCCGCGTGATAGCAAGCCCGGGTGCAATGGACCCGGTGCGCCCAGGGTGGGGTTCTGGCCGGTTTTCAAAGAAATGAAATAAATGATTTCCAGAAATTTGTGAAAAATGCTTTTAAAAATCTATATCTTGAGAAATTTAGCTCCAAAAAATGTGAAACAAATTTCGTAGTGTTTCTCATAAGTAGATCTATGACTTTAAAATGTTGCATGTTAGTTTTGTGATACTTTTCTATGTAGATTTATTTAATCTTTATAATTGCTGATATCTTAGAAAATGTATAGTAAATAGAATATTGATCAGAAAAATATGGTTCCTATTTCATTAGTCTTTTTTAGTGATGTACTTTCTAGGAAAAATATTTACGAGGCATGTTCTGTGAAAAATTATTGAAGTGTAGTTCAAATGCCTTTAATTGAGGATTTTTATTATTTTTGGTAGAGAGCAAAAATTGTATAACACATGCATGTGATGATTTTTGTGATATGCTTGTTTACTGTGTATAACATAGGAAAAAATATGAAATCTGTTGTTTGATACTTTTTCTAGTACAAAGTATTTTCATGCTCATTAATATGATATAGCTTGTTTATTTTGTACATATAGTTTTACTTATCCAAATTCCATGAAATTTCTGTAGTATACTATTTGGAGTAGGATTGTGCTACTATAATTTTTATAGATTTTTACCTGCAACAGAAATAGATGTTAATGTGTAACCCTAGTTTAAATAGGAAATAAAAGGTTATTCTTTATGAATAATTAAAAGTAATAAAAAGTGTTTGGTGTATCTTTGAAGCACCAAACTACCACGCTAGTTACTTGATGGGTTAAGGTATTAAGGTTTGGCAAATAGTAACAACACTTATGTGAGCATTTATTGCTAACTAGTATAAGAGTAGATGGCATGTTTTGTGGTACATGTTCTTGGATGATGTGGACTACCTTGTAGAAGATTTTGTCTTTAATCTATACTATCAGTTTCAAGGTGCTCATCTACATATCATGTCATCATGGCATTCCACCACATCCAATGCACCGTCTACATGGTTACTTATGCAATTACATCATAAAGGATCGCATGAGGAGTCGCAGATAGCAGTGCCAGAAGAGCAGACTTGGACCGATCAGCAAGAGCTCCAGGCACAGGAGGTGCCCGAGGAAGAGGAACTAGGAGAGGAGTTGCCCGAGTGCGTATATCACCAGCCTAGTTCATTTGAAAGAGGCAAGCCCCGGAGCATTCTAAGTCTCCTACTTTATGAAAGCAATTCTTTATATATGAGTTATATATATTGTTGCATTAAGTTATAGGAGTTGAGTGAAACCATTGTTGCATTTATTACTATCCTTGCCCACCGGCTTACCTTTTTACCCTGTTAGGTCAGGATCGAGTAATTGCTTAGCCATGTTTAGACCGGTAGAAGTCGGGTGATTTCATGTCACCTGCGAGTTATAGGTGGATACCTGGTTATTGTTAGATAAAATTGTTATCATAGAAAGTAACCAAGTGTGATGGATAAACGGAGACCGGGTGGAGTCTTATAGGGTTTTGGACTATAGTGATTCCATCTGTGTCAATTAAGGACCGATCGTTGCTCGTCCCTCTTGTCATATTGAACGCATGCCTCACATTTAGCTGGCCGAATAAAGTATCTTTCGACCGCGAAGCTAGTGACACTGTTTCGAGCTGGGATAAACTCGGATTGGCAGACTGGTGCTGAAGGGGGTGTGACGGGGACGTGAAGAGTGAGCCCAAGGTGCATCCTGACAGTCGGGCGGTCCTTGGGTAGTGCGGTCTATGATTGTTATCCCACGGCTACTTAAAAAGTGTCATTGGTGATCTAAGCGACCTTGATGGTTGAAGCGTGGTTTGTGTGAGGAATAAATCACCAGCTGGTTAGAAATCGATTCGAATCGCCATTGCTCCTGGATAGTGAGCACTTGACTCGAGCTACATCATCGTAGTAATAATGATGGAACACGGATGGTTATGTGAATGATGTTGGAAGAGCTAAACCTGATATGGTAACTTTTGATGTTAATGGTTAATCAAGTGATTGCTCTAGCATAGGTGCTTACTTAGACTAATCAGATATAATTAAGTTGATGCTTATAGTCTAAACGGTTCATAACGGATAATTTATGCTTTTCTGCAAAACTAGTTAAACCAGTCCACTTTATAAAAGCCTTGCATACTCCTTGGTGTCACTTTATTTCTGGTTTTTGACGGGTAAGTCTAGCTGAGTACCTTCTCGTACTTAGGGCGTTGTTCCCATTGTTGTTGCAGATGGTCAGATGTATTACGGGTACTGCGTCAACTGTCTGTATCCGACGATGGACGACAACTAGGACCAATGGCAATGGTCACTCCGTCCATCTTATCTTATGCTTTTGTGGACTATGACTACCTGCTGGCACTGTATCTGAACTAAGTGTGTGTGCGTGATTTTAAAACTAGTTGCTTTCGCTATGTTAATTTGAACTCCGATGTATTCAACTCTCGTTGCGAACTTTATGTATCATGTGACTGTGGCTGCTAAATCAATACGATCTTGGTTGAATGTTGGTTGGTTTGAAAGTCTTCGTGATTTCACGGAATCTCGGGTTGTACGGGCTTAAGTTTGGTAAATTATCTACCTTGGTGGAAGATTTTCTTACTTAATCTCGTATAATCATGTTGATCCGTTACAGTTTGGGTTCCTGGCGGGATTTGATGCTTTTGTGGATGTGAAACGTTTTTTTCCACTACGCCGAAGGCAAAGTTTTGGAGGTGAAAGGACCATCGGACGATGCACTGGACGCTGGCTCTGAAGTCACCGGACGCGTCCAGTGGCTAACCTTAGGTGCTGCGCAGTTGGGTGGCTGCACCGGCGCGACCGACGGTCTTGCATCGAACGCTGGCTGAACACTGTTCAGCGTCCGGTGCCTGCTGACGTGGCACATGACAGAAGAGCTAAAGAGCATAGGACACGGTGGCACATCTGATGGTGCTGCGTCGGACGCATCCGATGCGCGTTTCCGAGCTCGGGGAGCTTACTGGACCGCATAGGACACCGCGTGTGGTGTGTCCAATGAAAAGCACCGGAGCGTCGGTGTGAACTTAACTAGACGCATCTTGACCGGTGTTCGCTGGAACGACCGTTGAACTTTGAACGTGCGAGACACGTGGTGAGATCTGGTGCACCAGACGATGCTGAGTGCGTCTGATGCCTGTGCGTTGGAGCGTCCGGTGCCCTCGATTTTTGCCGGTTTTGGGACTTCTCTCTTTATTCATTGAACACTTGAGACATACTTTGAGTTAGAGAACTTTCTCTCCACTCATCTCCTTGTTTGGTTGCATACTCTAGTGAGATTGAGTGAGATTCAAGTGCATTGCTTAGTGATTTGCATCTAGTGACACTTGATCTTTGAGTTGGCTACGGATTTCTTGTTACTCTTGGGTGTTTCCCGGCATCCTAAATGGCTTGGAACAGCAGTGGTGTTGAGCTCGTGATTGGAGATTGTTTCGAGCCTCACCAAGTGATTGTGAGGGGTTCTTGAGTCTTCCCCGCGGGAGTTCACGAATTGGCTACTCTAGTGGAGCTCGTGGCTTTGAGGATCCCCATCTTGTGAGTGGATGTGCGGCACCCGCTGAGGGTTTGACTCTTGATAGTCAATTAGCTCGTGATCTATCAAGTGAGTGCATCGCCACAACGAGGACTAGCTTGCCGGGAAGCAAGTAAACCTCGGTAAAAAAATTTTGTGTCATCTCTTTGCCGAGGATTTCATCTTGTATTTGTGATTGCATTGATTAATTGGTTCATTAGAAATATCTCTACTCATCAACATCGGTATAACAATACATGCTCACTCCTTTACTTACTTGCCTACCTTGCTAGTTGCTTAGATTGTTATCTCTTGTAGATTCTAGCTCCTAGTTTATGTAGTGTATCTCTTTCACCTAGGAGTAGAGTAAGTAGTGACTTAGCCGTGTTGGTGTGGATTAGAGATTATAACCTTCATATCTACTAGAATTGTTTAGGTGACTTGCATAGTGTAGTTGAGCTAGTGCTAGAATTAGCTTCGCCATCTTTTGTACTAATTTTGTTGTTGAGTAAAGTTTGTAGAATTTTGAAAAGACTATTCACCCCCTCTAGCCATTTAGGACCTTACATTTGGGTAGAACCAAACTAGTCCAGATTAACCTATTTGACTATTATTTGGTGGGCCATCATAGTGTTGTTTGGACACTGCCCCTAGGGTCAGAAATCAACCTTTCCGAGTTTTGGAAACTAAGGTTTTAGTTGAAAACATAATCTTGATGGCTTTGAAAAAAATTAAAAATCATAAAAGGTTCTAGGGGAAATCCTATTTATAGATCACAAGGAACTCAATAAATTTCTAGAGTTGAGAAATAGGTTCCAAAAGTCTAAATAAACCCACCACTAAAATTAGGAAGAAGAAAACACTTAAAAAAAATATAAAAATACTATTAAAATTAAGTTTCATGTATCAAATAATCCTATACAATTTGAATGAGAACCTAAGATAAGTTTGGAAACCAATAATAAAATTAACCCAACATAATATATAATACTCCTTTTATTCTAAATTGAAGGCCATTTTATCTTGAAATAAATAGTCTAATTCTGAATGAGTTTGTAGAAAAAACTAACCAACATTAAATTATTTTTTGTTAAATTGTCCATGAAATATATTTTTCATAGTGCATTTATTTGAGCTTACATATTTTTTAAAAAAACTGAAATAAAATTAGAAAAGTTTGACTTGGGACAAAGCTAAAATTATGTCAACTCTTATTGCAGCCGCATGGCTTGACATCATGCATCTAGATTTTGGCTTTCAAATTTTGATCTTATTAATTCATACATTTTTTCATATAATGTTGAATTAAAACTCTAATGCTAGTCAGGTTATTTTTTTCAAAGCTCCCCGTTGTATCTTTATATAAGAAAAGAAGATTCTATAGGTTTTAAATTGCACTCTTGGTTACTAAAGAGTATAAACAGTTATTCAAGCTTATCTTAGGTTCTAAATATGTGTGCTCATGGTTCATTTATTTGAATTTTTATATGTTAATATATTTTTTTCCAAAAATGTGGTTAAAATTAGAGAAGTTTATTTGACGTTGACAAATGTGAATTACTAGTGCAATTGTATACAATTTAGAATGTGGGGGAACAACTCATATTAATCGTACGTAACAGTTTTTTTAGATTATTAATCGTACGTAACAGTTTTTTTAGCACAATCGTACGTAACAGTTGAGTATTGCCGATAGCTACGGAGAGAGCGTGGGTGAACACGTAAATCGTTGGAATCTTTGGAAGCCGAGGAAAATACGACCCATTACAGTGCAAAAAAGAGTGGACCTGTTCCTCAAGGTTAAGGCCCAAATCGCTGGCAGGCTCTATCCATGTAAACCCCGTTGCGACTGCTCGAGCAGAGGGAGCGCACCGCGCGCAACGGCGACAAGTGGGAGCTCGTGCGCGGGCAGCTGCGCGACAGGGGCGGCGCCAGGGTTATGCCCCCTCTTCCTTGGAACACCCAAGATTTTGTGACACAAAAAATAAATATATCTATATAGATTTACATGTGTATTGGTACATCACGTTATATGTTGCAAATATGGCCCATAAGCCCAATACACTAATACCACTTTTGGAAGGGGACGAGGATTAGGATAGAGATAAGGAGATATTGTAACCTAACTATCCATTTTTTATACTTCAATTAATTCTAGTTCTAGCTATTCATTCATTTTTCTTTCATGTCCTGCCCCGCCTGTATCCCAATGTCCAAACGGCACCCAATTGGTTCCGGCAGGCCACGAAGAAACCAAGCCCAAAAATGTTCAAACCCATCGACTCGTTGTCTGCCTGTCTCGCTCTCCCTCCCCGGCTCTCGTCGGTCGATCTCGCTCGCGAGAAGCAAAACCGTGTCGCTGCCCGCAGCTAGGCCGGCCGACGTTCAGCTTCCACCCGCCAAGCGCCAACCACCACCGCGGCAGGCCGCAGCCCGCAACCAGCACCACCCTACTCCGGCCGCCCCTTTCCCTGCTGCCTCCTCCTAGTGTGAAGGATATAACAGAACCGACCAATTATACGAGATCAAGTAAGAAAATCATCCACCGAGCAGACGATTTAGCAAACTTAAGCCCGTATAACCCGGTAGTCCGTGAAATCACGACGGATTTCAAACCAACTTACATACCAGCCAAGATCGTAATAAGTTCAGCGGTCACCATCACAAGTTACATAAAAGTTCGCATCGCAAATACATCGGAGTTTAAACATAGGTGTTACAAACCAGTTTCAGATAAAAGTAGCGGAAGCATTTAGTTCAAATTACACACTCACATAGAGTTCAAAATACAGTGCCAGCTCAGGATCATCTTCTAACAAAAGCATCAGACGAGATGTAGTGAATGACCATTGCCCATAGTCCTAAACTTCTCCCATCGCAGGATAAAGGCAGTTGATACAGTAGCCGTAATACATCTGCCCATCTGCAACAAGTGGGAACAAAGCCCTGAGTACGAGAAGGTACTCAGCAAGACTTACCCGACATAACCAAAAATAAAAGACACCAAGAAATCATGATAGGCTTTCTGGTGGGGTAGCTGACTCATTTGCAAAAAGACATTCTTAGCATTTAAAGACTCTTTCTAAAAGTTGTGCATCAAGTTAAATCTTTATTAACCTGTCAACTACATTTGCACCTGTACTAGAGTAACATGTAATTAAACAGGTAAGGATAACCAATGATCATTAACAACTTTAATCATGTCATATTTCATATAACTGTCCAAGTGTTCCATCAGAATTACTACGATGAAGTCACTCAAGTCAAGTGTTCACTATCCAGTGAACGATGGCGATTCGAATCGATTATTAACCAGCTGGTAATTTATTCCTCACACAAACCTCACTCACCCGCTAAAGTGAGGTGTTGGTCACCGAGTCAACCATTCAGGTAAAGTCACGAGCTTGCTAGGAACCACATGTACCCGGGGGCCGCCCGACTGCTCTTTGACCTTATCATCGCGCCCCCGTATCCTGCCACTACTGCTTCGGTACAGTGCGTTGCGGGCTATCCACTCGGCCCGAATAATCTTCTAGCTTCGCGGTCGAAAGGTACATTATTCGGCCAGCTAAATATAAGGCATGCGTTCAACATGACTCGAGGCCCAACAACGGTCGATCCTTAATCGACACAGACGGAAAACACTACAGTCTGAAACCCTGCAAGTTTTCGCCCGGTCTCAATTTCACATTAACACTTAGCTATTCTTAGATGACATACTTTCTCAAGCAGATCCAGGTAACCACCTATAGCTCGCAGGTGACAGAAAATAACCCGACTTCTACCGGTCTAAGCAAGCTAAGCAAATACTTCACTGCGAGTAACAGGGTGACAAGGATAGGGTAGAACAGAGTAAGCAAGGTATAATGCAGCAACGGTTGCAAACAACTCCTAAACCTAATGCGGCAGTTAAAGTAAAGCATTAATAAAAATTATTAATAAACCGGGAGAGAAAAATGCTCCGGGGCTTGTCTCTCTCGAAAGAGCTCGAACAGTGGTCTGGGCACTCTAGAAGATCCTCACCGACCTCCTCGTCGGTCTCGGGCACCTCTTGCTCCTCGGGCTGCTCTTCCGGCTCCTCGGGAACTGCTACCGGAGTTACTTCCTGTGATCCTGTATGATGCAAATGTATAAGTGCTCATGCCTAGGTGCATTGCAGAAATGACATGTAATGATCATGATGAATGAAATGTTGATAGATAAGTTTACTTTATTTCATAAAGTAGGAATACAATCCTTCTACAAGGTAGTCAACATCATCCAAGAACATATACTACAAGCACATGTCATCTACTGCATTTTCTTCTACTACTACTATGCTAAATCAACACATCTTATTAAATGCTTCAAAGATACACCAAAGAAAACCTTATTAACTAATCATGCATTAACAAGGTTAATTAAACCCTAATTGCAACTAGGTTTGAACAGCAACACCTATTTTGGTAGCACAGAAAAATCTGAGAAAATTACAGTAGCTTTCTATCATCTAATCTAGCATACCACAAACATTTCATTGCATTTGGATTACTAGAACTGCCTACACAAAAATAACAAGTTAGGGCCTAAAAATGAGCATAAAAATACTTTATACTATGAAAAGTATCAAACAACAGATTTAATATTTTTCCTACATTCTACACAATAAATAATCACCATAGAAAAATTATTACATGCATGTTTTATTCATCTTTTTCTCTCTAGCAAAAATAACAATTATTAACAACATTAAACACTTGTACTACACATCAAGATTTTTCTACAGAACATGCATGACATATATTTTTCCTAGAAAGTACATCACAAAAGAAAATTATTGCAAGTGGATCCATATTTTTCTAAACTTTCTATGATTTATTACATATTTAACAAGAAAACAGCAATTTCAGTGATTAAATAAAAACTCTACAGAAAATTATTTCAAACTTGACATGCAATATTTTTAAACTGTAGATCTACTCATGAGAAACACTACAAAATTTGTTTCACAATTTTTGGAGCTAAAATGAGCAAGTTATGGATTTTAGAAATCCTTTTAACAATTTCTGAAAAATCATTTTCGAAAATCCTTTTAACAACAAGCGCTGGAAATGCTGGGTGCACCCGATGCAGTGCACATGCGAGCGCGAGAGGAGGCAGACAGGTGGGCCCGTGACCCCACGAGTCAGCCACACAAAGGAGGGGGAAGCGCTGACCGTGCGGTTCTCACCGCCGGTGAGCTCGCCGGCGGTGAGGTCACCATCAGCGGCTTCCCCGCGGAGAGGCGAACTCACTGCGCTAGCTTAGGGCACCAGAGGAGCTCTCGGGTGACCTCGATGGCGCGCATGGCGGGACGGTTGCGTGGCTCACCGATGACATGCCGGTCCCAGCCATGGCGAGGTTCGGTTCGAAGCGCGCGAGATCCGCGGAGCCAAGGCGAAAACAAAAACATGAGGAATTAGATGGAAAGGAGGGAATAGGGCTCCCTCTATGGAAGCACGAGCTCGGCGGCCATGGCGCCGCTGTGCAATGGAAAAGCCTACCCCGAACTTACCGTGGGGAAAGCGAGGGTGAAAGCGTGCACACGGGACGGAGGAGGTTCAGGCGGAGCTGGAGGCAGACGCAATCGGAGAATGGTGCCGCGGTGGCGGAGCTAGGCGCCGACGGACCGAGCGGCGGTGTGCGGTGGTGAGAGCTCCGGCTCGGCTTGTTGCTACGGTAGAGAGCGAGTGCACGAGCGCGCAGGGAAGCAGGGGACAGAGAAGATGTAGGCGGAGGCAGTGCGCGAGCGCGCGGGCCACAGCGGCCACGCGCGGGGCGTCGTCGGCATGCGGCCGCCACGCGGCGGGCACGCTCTGCTGCGGTCGCCAGCACTGCGTGCGAGCGAGCGGGAGAAGGAGGCGTGCGGCTGGGCTGGGCCGAGGTGGAGGCGGGTCGCGTGCGCGAGAAGCACGGGCGGGGCACGGAGCAGACCGGGCCGGTTTCGTCTCGCGGGCCGCAAAGGTGGCCGCGGCCCGTTAAGGTAAGAAATTCCTTTTTCTTTTCTAAATACATTTCCAGATTTTATAATTTGATTCAAATTCAAATTTTGAAGATGAAAAAGACATTTTTACAAATTGCCCCCAAAACAAAAGTTGTTCAGAATTTAATTCTCTACAACTTTTATTTAGGGCACTTTTCAAAATTCTAAATAGATTTTGAATTAGTGATTTAAAGTCAAATTTTAAATAAAAACTTATTTTTCTAGAATATTTTTAGAAGCAAAATTTGGGAAGATTTTGAATACAAAAGTTGCTCCAAAAATCATGTTAATTAATTCTAAGTCATTTAGAGTTATAGCACAATAAATTTTTACCACTCTTAGCTAGAACTTTTACTAATTCAGGGTTCAAACATGTGTTTTCACAATTTCAATTAATGCCAATTTAAATTGCATGCGATGATGAACATGTATGAAATGACAATGCTCATGATTTGGTATATGAATGCATGCTTAACAGCCAGGGGTGATACAGCCTCCCCCTTATAAGAATCTCGTCCCGAGATTTGGGTTACGAACCATTTATTATAAAAATCCTCATAAGCTTTTTGTAGATATTCACCCGTTTCCCAAGTTGCATCTCCTTCATCATGATGACTGCACTGTATCGTATATGTTTTCACCACACTGTTCCGAGTAACCCTGTCTTTAGAGTTTAACACTCGAACCGGTTGCTCACGATATACCAAATCTGACTTAAGCTTTATGCCTCTAGGTTCGATTCTTTCCTCTGAAACACGCAAACACTTCTTGAGATGCAATACATGAAAAACTGGGAATATAGCACTCATTGTCTCGGGTAACTTTAACTTATAAGCGACTGGACCTTTTCTTTCCAAGATCTTATATGGTCCCACAAATCTGGCTGTAAGCTTTCTGCGTACTCCAAACCGTTTCTTCTTCATTGGCGTGACTTTCAGATAAACATAGTCACCAACCTCGAACACAAGCGGTATCCTTCTTCTATCCGCATAGCTTTTCTGACGTGATTGGGCAGATTTCATATTTTGCTGAATGATATAAACTTTCGTCTCGGCTTCTTCTACGAAGTCAATACTATAATATCTTCTTTCTCCTGGCTCGATCCAGTTAAGTGGTGTTCTACACTTTCTGCCATACAAAGCTTCGAATGATGCCATCTTGATACTTTCTTGATAACTATTATTATAAGCGAACTCCGCTAAAGGTAACCATGACTCCCATGAACCTCTAGAAGATAACACACAGGCTCTCAACATATCCTCCAGAACAGCATTAACTCTTTTGGTCTGACCATCTGTTTGAGGATGATAGGCAGTGCTACGAATCAAACTAGTTCCCAAACCTTTATGCAAGTGCTCCCAAAAGTGAGCAGTGAATTGTGACCCTCTGTCAGACACTATAGTCTTCGGTATGCCATGCAATCTCACAATCTCCGCAATATACTTCTCTGCTTATTGAGGTGGTCGATAACTTGTCTTGACAGGTAAAAAGTGAGCTGTTTTCATAAGACGGTCCACGATTACCCAAATTGAATCATGTCCTTTTCTGAGTAGTGGGCAATCCTGTGATGAAATCCATGCTTATATCATCCCACTTCCAACAAGGTACGGACAAAGGTTGCAACAATCCGGCAGGTCTCATATGAATAGCCTTTACCCTACAACATGTGTCACATCTGGCTACATATGCTGTAATCTCTTTCTTCATCTTGGTCCACCAAAAATGAGGTCTTAGTTCTTGGTACATTTTGCTACTTCCGGGATGGATAGATAACTTCGAAAGTTGAGCCTCATCCATAAGTTTATTCTTAAGCTCTCGATCCTTGGGAACAACAAGACGGTCGTCAAACCATAACACGTCATGTTCATCCAATCTAAAGTGCTTGGATGGTTCTCCTTTAATCTTTTCCTTGATATAGAATATCCATTTATCGGTTTTCTGGCCTTCTATTATCTTACTCTCCAAAGAACAACTAATTTGGATACTGTGTAACACGGCAGGATGCATTAGATCAAAACTATCTTCGAGCAAAGGTTGCGCATTCAGGCAATGTGACTTTCTACTCAAAGCATCTGCCACTACATTGGCCCTTCCAGGATGATATTGCACATTCAAGTTGTAATCTTTGATCAATTCTAACCATCTTTGTTGTCTCATATTCAATTCAGGTTGGGTGAAGATGTACTTGAGACTCTTGTGATCGGTGAAAATATTGCCCACATTACCAAGTAAGTAATGTCTCTAAATTTTTAAGGCATGCACTACGGCAGCAAGCTCAAGATCATGTGTCGGATAGTTGATCTCATGCTTTCTCAACTGACGGGAGGCATAAGCAATGACTCTTCCTTCTTGCATAAGAACACAACCTAATCCTATTTTTGATGCGTCGCAAAACACATCAAAAGGTTTCTCAATGTCTGGTTACGCTAGAACTGGAGCAGTGGTCAACAGTTTCCGCAAGGTGTGGAAAGCTGTCTCACACTCCTCTGTCCACACAAACTTGTGATCTTTCTATAGTAGACTTGTCATTGGCTTGGCAATCTTCGAGAAATCTAGGATAAAACGACGATAGTAACCAGCTAAACCTAAGAAACTTCTAACTTTCGAAACTGTGATTGGTGTCTTCCAATCCATAACCTCTTGCACTTTACTCGGATCTACAGAAACTCTATTCTCTGACAAAATGTGACCAAGGAAAGGAACTTTCTTCAACCAAAATTCACACTTGCTAAACTTAGCATACAACTTATGATCTCTAAGTCTGGTTAAGACAATTCTCAGATGCTCTTCATGATCTTTCTCATTCTCAGAGTATACTAAAATATCATCAATGAACACAACCACAAACTTGTCTAACTCTGGCATGAAAATCGTATTCATCAGATACGTAAAGTATGCAGGAGCACTTGTTAAACCAAAGGACATAACAAGATACTTGTACAACCTGTATCTGGTAGAAAAGGTGGTTTTTGGTATATCTTGTGGTCTAATCTTTATCTAATGATAACCCGATCTTAAATCTATCTTGGAGAACACTCTGGCTTTGGCTAACTGATCGAACAAAACATCAATATAAGGTAAGGGATACTTATTCTTGATAGTTACAATATTAAGAGGCCTATAATCCACACACATTCTCAAAGTACCCTCTTTTTTTTCTTCACAAACAAGGCAGGACATCCCCATTCAGACTTACTTGGCCGGATAAACCCCTTGTTCAACAACTCCTCTAGTTGCTTCTTCAGCTCAACTAACTCATCCGGAGGCATTCTATAAGGTCTCCTTGAAATTGGAGCTGTCCCGGGGATCAACTCAATTCTAAACTCAACATCTCTATCTGGCGGAAGACCAGGTAACTCATCTAGAAACACATCCGGAAACTCACACATGACCGGAATCTGATGAATCCGAATGACTTCCATAGCACATGTCACACTCACAAGGTCTGCTCCTTTCGGCAATGGTACCTAAAAAGCACTCTCTCCCTGGGGATCCTTAAGGGTAAGCACCCAACTTCCTGTATCTATAACTGCTCCCCATTCCTTCATCCAATTTATCCCTATGATGACATTTAGAACTAGTCCAGGCATAACTATCAAGTTTACTCGAAACTTTCGACTACCTAACTCAAGGGTTGCCCCTCTAACCATCTAATTGGTTAAAACATCAGCCCCTGCTGAACTTATACGGTAACCATAACTTAAGTCTGTGCATAGTTGTTCATATTTCTATGCAAATGCTTGACTCATAAAAGAATGCGATGATCCAGAATCAAATAGAACAACTATAGGGTTTTGGTTAACAGGAAACTTACCAGCAGTTACGGGCTCTCCCTCAGGAATCTCGTCCACCGTGGTGTGGTGTACTCGAGCATTATAGGTCTGTTACTTCTTTCTAGGTGGATAAAGACAGAACTTGGAAAAGTGGCCTGGCTGATCACAATTATAACAGGGCCCCTTTACTGTACTAGCAGATCCGATAGCTCCCATTGAGTTACCTTGTCTCGCAGTTGCGGCTGTCCTTGCTGGCGATACGGCCATCTTGTACGGCTTCTGCGGTCCCTTGTAGTTCTGGGTTTTATGCTGCGGTGGCCTAAACCTTGCACCTGGTGCAGACGGATGATAGGTCGAACGATTAGCAATGATAACTCTTGGCTATGACGGTCCTGACTCAAAGGCTCTCTTGCGAGTCTTAGATGTTGTGTACGCGTTGTTGTTCTTCTCTTGTTTCAGATAATCACTGATGAAGTCATTGAATCTGGCGCGGGTATTGGTACCCACATGCTTCATCATATTCGGGCTTAACCCTCTCTTAAAGCTAGCAATTCTCTTAGCATCTGTGTCAACCATGTCGGGAGCATAACGACACAAGTTGTTGAAGGCATGCAAATATTGTGTTACGGTTTTGGTGCCCTGATTTAAAGCTAAGAACTCTCCCAACTTCATCTCAACCAGCCCTGGTGGAATATAAACTCCACGGAAGGCTTCAGTGAACTCTCTCCACGAGATCTGAGCATTTGGAGGGAAGGTGGTGCGATGATGCTTCCACCACATCCCTGCTGGTCCTTGTAACTGATGTGCAGCATACTCTGTCTTCAGTACTTCGGTCAGTCTTAACACACAGAACTTATCTTCCATAGTATTGATCTATTCTTCAGCGTCAAGTGGCTCAGTTGCTTCCTTGAAAATTGGTGGCCTGGTGTCCATAAAATCCTTGAAGTTGCTGTACTGATTCACCCCATGGCCACCACCTTGGTTGTTACCACGTTGCACATTGTTGGCAATGGTACGCAGAAAATCTTTCATGTTCTTCTGTGACTGCTCGGCATTGTGTTGACTTCCAAGAAACTGCGCAAAGAATACCTCTGCAGTGAGCGGTGGAGGAGGCGGCAAATGTGGCTCTGGGTGTGGCTCATTATGGTTGGCGTTGTTTTCACCACTCCCACCTGCCCCGGCACCATTTCCACCAGTTTCAGCAGCCTCATACGTGACGCGGCGAGTGTTTGCCATCTGCATATTTTAGCAACAAGTAATGATTAAGTGAAGTTATAGTAATTGTGAGTGAATGAAAAATTATACCGTACTGAATTCATTAGAGAGAACAAAGTCATACAATAAAACAGAGGCACAATAATTGCATTCCAATTAAAACCTCATCACTAATTAAATTACTTCAAAGGCAAACATCGCGTCCAATACAACCACGTTGCCAGCATACACACTCTGGACTTTATGCGCTTAGGTATCGCATGAACAACCAAGATCCAACATTCTACCAAGTCTCAAGGTTCGAACGAGATACATCAAGATACATAAAGCCAAAAGAAGGTCATCGCGACAGGGCCTAGTAGCTAACGCAAAGCAACTAGCCTACTCCTCGGGGCCATCGTTGGGGTCGGAGACGTCACCATCGCTACCATCAGTAGCAACGTCATCGTCGTCGTCAGGTGTGGCTGCAGGCTCGTCCTTGTCGACGTCCATACCGGCGGCTTCTGGAGGAGCATACGGGCCAATCCCGTTGTAGAGCGCATGAAACTCCTCATGCAGGTTGACGTTGTACTCCTCTAGCTCCTCGACCCTCTGCCTCAGGAGGTTCCTCTCGTTCCAGGCTTCATTCCTCTCCTGAACCAACTATCCAATTATGTGGTCTACATTATTGTTGGCCTGAGTCAACATATGCACCCGTTGTAGAGCACCATCACCTCTCTCTAGAGCCTGGTCTCGCTACAAGCTCATGTCAGCCAACTGCTCCTGCAAACTAGCTATAGCACGTGCCTGCTTCTTCTTTTGTTTTCTTGCTTTGAGCCGATCATCACCACGCAAACCAGTCAAATTCCAATAGGTGCACTCAAGACCCTGGTATGCTCTGATAGCTGCATACATAGCACTCATAGCGTGGTTGTCGCTAGCCTGTCCCTCGTTTGGGCCTCTGACTAAAGCACTTCCCTGCGGCTGCACCCAAATGGCATCGCGAGGATCATCTCTCAGAAAAGTACCAGCCAAGGCTACTGCCAGCTCATTGGGAAATCTGCTCATTATGTCCCGGATGACATGGAAAGCTGCTCCCTCTGCACCCTTAACCGGAGTGCGTCTCTCAAACTCCAAGTGCCAACCATCCACTCTGGAGCATCACCAAGAGCAGGGACGGTGATCTCCACTACTACCAGTCCATCCTCAGCTAACTGGCTCTCACTCCAAGAGTACACTGGCTCCTGACCCTCTAGGTACCCCATATCATGGAGCACTCTCCAAAGCAAAGTAGCATGCCAAACTCGCTCAGAAAGGTGTCCGTGCTGCGGCGCTCCCGTAGGGCCAACGGGTGTCGGGGTGCTCTTCCACCTGTAGACTTACGGGCAGTCTGCTTCGTGCGGGCCATCTGTACCAAAAGTTTTGATCACCCGGTGAGAACATATTTTAAGTTGGTACAATTTTTATCAAAAGGGGACAATCAATTTATAAGGGGAGGAATGCATGACATGAATGAAATGCACAAGCAACATGATGCATGTACGTTTCGTACGTTCTCACAAACTTAAGAAATAAATGATATCTAGCGATGAATTCGGTGGCATACAGGCGATCTCTCATATACATAACTAATACGTTCTACACGAGAAACGATGTTATGTACCTGCAGAAAATTTATTTCAGCCCAATTCCCCATGAATGCATGAAAGCAATAAATCTATCTACACGCTCTACACGAATCCCTAGATACGCGTACAACGGTAGTAACTACCCAAAACATCATCCTATTGACGGCATCGCCTCAATGGACGGAACAACCACACATGCGACACTTTCGTAAAAACATGTGTAAAACATGTAATTACTCCAGCATCATATAAGCACTCTCCCTAGATTGGCGGTGTATCCGATCATGCTCTCACATCTCCCTCTTACCGAGGCGTAGAGGCAACTGATCCATACATTACCACTCAATTAAGTGGCACTCATACAATAGCATGTCGTATGAGCAACGAAAGAGAAATATGGTGCAAGAACCCCAAAGTCAGTACTTAAATAAGCCACCTAGAGTCCTTACTGGGTATAAAGGATATGACCACTGGCACACTTTATTTTGTAAATCACGTTTTTCAAACACATTTTTGTTTTAAATACACTTGTGAACAGTAAACACGCTAAACCATGCTCTGATGCCATCTGTAACAGAACCGACCAATTATACGAGATTAAGTAAGAAAATCATCCACCGAGCAGACGATTTAGCAAACTTAAGCCCGTATAACCTGGTAGTCTGTGAAATCACGACGGATTTCAAACCAACTTACATACCAGCCAAGATCGTAATAAGTTCAGCGGTCACCATCACAAGTTACATAAAAGTTTGCATCGCAAATACATCGGAGTTTAAACATAGTTGTTACAAACCTGTTTCAGATAAAAGTAGCAGAAGCATTTAGTTCAAATTACACACTCACACAGAGTTCAAAATACAGTGCCAGCTTAGGATCATCTTCCAACAAAAGACGAGATGTAGTGAATGACCATTACCCATGGTCCTAAGCTTCTCCTATCACAGGATAAAGGCAGTTGATACAGTAGCCGTAATACATCTGCCCATCTGCAACAAGTGGGAACAAAGCCCTAAGTACGAGAAGGTACTCAGCTAGACTTACCCGACAGAACCAAAAATAAAAGACACAAAGGAATCATGACAGGCTTTCTGGTGGGGTAGCTGACTCATTTGCAAAAAGGCATTCTTAGCATTTAAAGACTCTTTCTAAAAGCTATGCATCAAGTTAAATCTTTATTAACCTGTCAACTACATTTGCACCTGTACTAGAGTAACATGTAATTAAACAGGTAAGGATAACCAATGATCATTAACAACTTTAATCATATCATATTCCATATAACTGTCCAAGTGTTCCATCAGAATTACTACGATAAAGTCACTCAAGTCAAGTGTTCACTATCCAGTGAACGATGGCGATTCGAATCGATTATTAACCAGCTGGTAATTTATTCCTCACACAAACCTCACTCACCCGTTAAAGTGAGGTGTTGGTCACCAAGTCAACCATTCAGGTAAAGTCGCGAGCTTGCCAGGAACCACATGTACTCGGGGGCCGCCCGACTGCTCTTTGGCCTTATCATCACGCCCCCGTATCCTGCCACTACTGCTCCGATACAGTACGTTGCGGACAATCCACTCGGCCCGAATAATCTCCTAGCTTCGCGGTCGAAAGGTACATTATTCGGTCAACTAAATGTAAGGCATGCGTTCAACATGACTCGAGGCCCAACAACGTTCGGTCCTTAATCGACATAGACGGAAAACACTACAGTCCGAAACCCTGCAAGTTTCCGCCCGGTCTTAATTTCACATTAACACTTAGCTATTCTTAGATGACATACTTTCTCAAGCAGATCCAGGTAGCTGACATGAAATCACCCGACTTCTACCGGTCTAAGCAAGCTAAGCAAATACTTGACTGCGAGTAACAGGGTGACAAAGATAGGGTAGAACAGAGTAAGTAAGGTATAATGCAGCAATGGTTGCAAACAACTCCTAAACCTAATGCAACAGTTAAAGTAAAGCATTAATAAAAATTATTTGCAAACCGGGGGAGGAAAATGCTCCGGGGCTTGCCTCTCTCGAAAGAGCTCGGACGGTGGTCTGAGCACTCTGGAAGATCCTCACCGACCTCGTCGGTCTCGGGCACCTCCTGCTCCTCGGGCTGCTCTTCCGGCTCATCGGGAACTGCTACCGGAGTTACTTCCTGCGACCCTGTATGATGCAAATATATAAGTGCTTATGCCTAGGTGCATTGCAGAAATGACATGTAATGATCATGATGAATGAAATGTAGACAGATAGGTTCACTTTATTTCATAAAGTAGGAATACAATCCTTCTACAAGGTAGTCAATATCATCCAAGAACATATATTATAAGCACATGTCATCTACTGCATTCTCTTCTACTACTACTATGCTAAGTCAACACATCTTATTAAATGCTTCAAAGATACACCAAAGAAAACCTTATTAACTAATCATGCATTAACAAGGTTAATTAAACCCTAATTGCAACTAGGTTTGAACAGCAATACCTATTTTGGTAGCACAGAAAAATCTGAGAAAATTACAGTAGCTTTCTATCATCTAATCTAGCATACCATAAAAATTTCATTGCATTTGGATTACTAGAACTGCCTACACAAAAATAACAAGTTAGGGCCTAAAAATGAGCATAAAAATACTTTATACTATGAAAAGTATCAAACAATAGATTTAATACTTTTTCTACATTCTACACAATAAATAATCACCATAGAAAAATTATTACATGCATGTTTTATTCATCTTTTTCTCTCTAGCAAAAAGAACAATTATTAACAACATTAAACACTTGTACTACACATCAAGATTTTTCTATATAATATGCATGACATATATTTTTCCTAGAAAGTACATCACAAAAGAAAATTATTGCAAGTGGATCCATATTTTTCTGAACTTTCTATGATTTATTACATATTTAACAAGAAAACAACAATTTCAGTGATTAAATAAAAACTCTACAAAAAATTATTTCAAACTTGACATGCAATATTTTTAAACTGTAGATCTACTCATGAGAAACACTACAAAATTTGTTTCACAATTTTTGGAGCTAAAATGAGCAAGTTATGAATTTTAGAAATCCTTTTAACAATTTCTGAAAAATCATTTTCGAAAATCCTTTTAACAACAAGCGCTGAAAATGCTGGGTGCACCCGGTGCAGTGCACACGCGAGCACGAGAGGAGGCAGACAGGTGGGCCCATGACCCCACGAGTTAGCCACACAGAGGAGGGGGAAGCGCAGACCGCGCGGTTCTCACCGCCGGTGAGCTCGCCGGCGGTGAGGTCACCACCAACGGCTTCCCCGTGGAGAGGCGAACTCACTGCGCTAGCTTAGGGCACCGGAGGAGCTCTCGGGTGACCTCAACGGCGCGCGTGGCGGGACAGTTGCGCGGCTCACCGACGACACGCCGGTCCCGGCCATGGCGAGGTTCGGTTCGGAGCGCGCGAGATCCGCGGAGCCAAGGCGAAGACAAAAACGCGAGGAATTGGATGGAAAGGAGGGAACAGGGCTCCCTCCACGGAAGCACGAGCTCGGCGGCCATGGCGCCGCCGTGCAACGGAAAAGCCTACCCCGGCCTTACCGTGGGGAAAGCGAGGACGAAAGCGTGCGCACGGGACGGAGGAGGTTCAGGCGGAGCTGGAGGCAGACGCAATCGGAGAATGGTGCCGCGGTGGCGGAGCTAGGCGCCGGCGGACCGAACGGCGGCGTGCGGTGGCGAGAGCTCCGGCTCGGCTTGCTGCTGCGGTAGGGAGCGAGTGCGCGAGCGCGGAGGGAAGCAGGGGACAGAGGAGATGTAGGCGGGGCCCACAGCGGCCACGCGCGGGGCGTCGCCGGCATGCGGCCGCCACGTGGTGGGCGCGCTCTGCCGCGGTCGCCAGCGCTGCGCGCGAGCGAGCGGGAGAAGGAGGCGCGCGGCTGGGCTGGGCCGAGGTGGAGGCGGGTCGCGTGCGCGAGAAGCACGGGCGGGGCGCGGAGCAGGCTTCGGCTCGCGGGCCACAAAGGTGGCCGCGGCCCGTTAAGGTAAGAAATTCCTTTTTCTTTTCTAAATACATTTCCAGATTTTATAATTTGATTCAAATTCAAATTTTGAAGATGAAAAAGATATTTTTACAAATTGCCCCCAAAACAAAAGTTGTTTAAAATTTAATTCTCTACAATTTTCATTTAGGGCACTTTTCAAAATTCTAAATAGATTTTGAATTAGTGATTTAAAGTCAAATTTTAAATAAAAACTCATTTTTCTAGAATATTTTTAGAAGCAAAATTTGGGAAGATTTTGAATACAAAAGTTGCTCCAAAAATCATGTTAATTAATTCTAAGTCATTTAGAGTTATAGCACAACAAATTTTTACCACTCTTAGCTAGAACTTTTACTAATTCAGGGTTTAAACATGTGTTTTCACAATTTTAATTAATGCCAATTTAAATTGCATGCGATGATGAACATGTATGAAATGACAATGCTCATGATTTGGGATATGAATGCATGCTTAACACCCAGGGGTTTTACAAAGAAGCCGTCCACCGGCGGCCAGGCGGCGACGCCCCTTCGGCGTCCGTGTCCGGCCCTCTGCCCTCTCCCTCATCAGCTTGAAGCAAGGTGAACAGAACACCCAGAGGCGGAACCGCCCCCCTCCCCAAGCACAGTAGATTCATTTAAATACCTATATAAATATTTGTATTTATAGCCCAAAAAATATTAATTTCACCTATTTTTTAATTAAAATATGATGATTTTGATTAGAAATAGTGTAGATTTTTTTGAAAATTTGTTGAAATATATAATTATGTATATTTTATCACACTAAAAAAATACGATCACATTTGTCTGATCCCCTTAATCAAAATCGCTGGTTCCGCCTCTGAAAACACCCCAGATGGATTCTTCAGTGTAGGAATTTGAACTATTAAGATTTCTTTTTCTTATTTTTTGATTGTATTCTTGTAATATAGATGAAGTAGCATATTTACATTGCGCGAGCGGGGATCGGCCAGCGGCGAGCGGCGCACGCACGGGCGGCTGCGCGAGCGGGCAGGGGCGAGCGGCACCGAGCAGGGAGCAGCTCGGGCGACGGCTGCAACCAGCGTGGTGTTCGGTTAGTACGGTTTAAACGAAAAAACGATGTGGGAAACCGACACCGAATACGTCGGTTTCTCATTCTGATGATAATCGATCAGCTTGGGATTAGGAAACTGAAGTTTTGACAAATCGAACCGAAATGTCTGTTTAAACCGATTGCCCACCCCCCAAATCGACCCGAACCCATTGCAGACCAACTCATGCCATGGCTGGTGCGGCGCCACCCGCCCTGCGCATGTCGCACACTCAATTCATCGAGCACCTTCGCTGTGCGGCCTCGTCAGTCCGCACCCGTCGCGCCGGTGAGGATCTCCACGGCTGGGCGCTCAAGTCCGGCGCAGCCTCCCACACGCCTGTCTCCAACTCTCTCATCACCTTCTACTGCTCCCTCCCGCGGCCCCTACTCGGCGCAGCCTTTGTCGTCTTCGCCGACATCCCCGCCGCCTTGCGCGACGTCGCCTCGTGGAACTCCCTCCTCAACCCGCTCTCCCGCCACCAGCCCCTCGCCGCTCTCTCCCATTTCCGCTCCATGATGTCCTCCACCGACGCCGTCCTCCCCACGCCGCACTCCTTCGCCGCCGTGTTCACTGCCGCCGCCCGCGTGCCCTCCACGTCCGCTGGCGCCGTCGCACACGCGCTCGCGTGCAAGCTGCCGTCCTCCTCTGGCTCCAATAATGTCTTCATCTCGACCGCCCTTCTCAACATGTACTGCAAGCTGGGAGCTATTTCTGATGCCCGGAGGGTGTTTGATGAAATGCCACATCGGAATGCGGTGTCCTGGGCTGCAATGGTGTCAGGGTATGCCACAGGGAAGCGTTCTGAGGAGGCTTTTGAGCTCTTCCGGCTGATGCTTCAGGAGTTCCCATTGGAGAAAAATGAGTTCGTCGCCACAGCAGTTCTTAGCGCAGTTAGCGTGCCACTGGGTTTACTTATGGGGGTGCAGTTGCATGGGCTGGTATTGAAGGATGGCTTGGTGGGATTTGTGTCCGTGGAGAATTCACTTGTCACAATGTATGCAAAGGCTGAGTGCATGGATGCAGCAATGACGGTGTTTGGGTCATCTAAGGAGAGGAACTCCATCACATGGTCAGCAATGATCACGGGGTATGCTCAGAATGGGGAAGCAGATTGTGCAGCTAGGATGTTCCTACAGATGCATTCGGCAGGATTCTCACCAACTGAATTCACCTTTGTTGGGATACTGAACGCATCCAGTGATATGGGCGCATTGGTGGTTGGGAAGCAGGCACATGGTTTGATGGTGAAGCTTGGGTTTGAGAGGCAGGTTTATGTGAAGAGTGCACTGGTGGACATGTATGCCAAGTGTGGTTGTATTGGTGATGCGAAAGATGGGTTTCACCAACTGTATGATGTCGATGATGTTGTCATTTGGACAGCGATGATTACTGGGCATGTGCAGAATGGGGAGCATGAGGAAGCGTTGATGTTGTATTCCAGGATGGACAAAGAGGGTGTTATGCCCAGTTATTTAACTGTAACTAGTGTACTTAGAGCATGTGCGTGCCTTGCAGCACTGGAGCCTGGGAAGCAATTGCATGCACAAATCTTGAAGTGTGGATTTGGTTTGGGGGGCTCTGTTGGAACAGCTTTGTCTACTATGTATTCAAAGTGTGGAAACCTTGAAGATAGCATGGTTGTCTTCAGAAGGATGCATGGTAGGGATATTATTTCATGGAACTCAATTATTTCTGGCTTTTCACAACATGGGCGTGGAAGTGACGCACTTGACCTGTTCGAGGAGATGAAGCTAGAGGGAATTGCACCAGATCATATAACATTCATTAATGTGTTATGTGCTTGTAGCCACATGGGCTTAGTTGACAGAGGGTGGTTTTATTTTAGGGCAATGAGCAAAGACTATAGTTTAATTCCTAAGCTTGATCACTATGCTTGCATAGTTGATATTCTTAGCCGAGCAGGCCAGTTAAAAGAAGCAAAGGACTTCATAGAGTCAATAACTATTGACCATGGAACATGCCTATGGCGTATAGTCCTAGGGGCATGTCGCAGTCTACGAGATTTTGATGTTGGAGCATATGCAGGTGAACAACTGATGGAATTGGGTACTGAGGACTCATCTGCTTATATATTGTTATCAAACATTTATGCTGCCCAGAGGAAGTGGAATGATGTTGAGCGGGTGAGACATTTGATGAGACTCCGAGGTGTTAGCAAAGATCCAGGGTGTAGCTGGGTTGAGCTTAATAGCCGAGTTCATGTGTTTGTTGTTGGGGAACAGCAACATCCTGAAGCGGAAAATATAAGTGTAGAGTTGATTAGGCTAGCGAAACACATGAAGGATGAAGGGTATCGTCAAACATATAAATTCCTGTTTGATGATGAACTGGATGCACTAGGAGAACCTCATGAAGAAGAACAATTGGAATTGATATCAACAGCA
The DNA here is from genome assembly GCA_038087645.1 of Saccharum hybrid cultivar R570. Taxonomy (NCBI): domain Eukaryota; kingdom Viridiplantae; phylum Streptophyta; class Magnoliopsida; order Poales; family Poaceae; genus Saccharum; species Saccharum hybrid cultivar. Next base: position 3,538,061 of record JAQSUU010000088.1, read on the forward strand.
TTTAGCTGAGTTCCCAAGTGGTAAGAAAGGTTATTACTCCGATTATTTCAACCAAAAGGAGGAATTAAAAGGAAAACTAAAAAAAATTGTAACGAAAAAAGAATTAAAAGGAAAACTAAAAAAAATGTAATGAAAAAATTATTGCTCTAACGCTTGCTATGCTTGTTATTTGAGAAGCAGGTTGGATTCCTACATTTATGATTACCTGTTGAAGAGGAACCTGCAGAACAGGCGAAGACATTGCAAGCCAAAAGCAATGTGCCTTCCGCTCCTGTTTGTGAGTGCTGGGATCAGATTATAAAATTATCTAGTTGTGCTGCTGTTTTAGTTTCGAAGCTTCTATCTTTCGGCATAAAGGGCCAAACTTTGATTCCTTGAAGCATTAGTTTGAAGCGAAGCACTGAAGTATTGGTCCATATTTATGCTTTGACTAACAGCAACAAGAAAGCTTAGTCCCAAGCAAAATTGGGGTAGTCGTTTGTATTTTGACTGACACCAAAGTAGGAGTTTTTTTTGGTAGGTTTGTGTCATTGTGTGTGTGTGTGTGTGTGTGTGTGTGTTGCGGGGGGGTGGGGGTGGTCTTGTGCATTATGAAAAATGTAATATAATTCCTTGTAATTGATAGTATTGCCTCTTTTTACATTGCAACGTACGTAGTGTCACAAATATCAACATGTTGCAGCTGTTGTAGGACATGAAGTGGTACATACGTCGAGTTAATAGTTTAGCACAATTCCATGACGACTGCAACTGCTATTTTTTCTACACCCTCTATTAATCTCTGAGGTATCTTACTCGTGGTCCTGTGCTGAATGCAGTCTCTGGAGCTGTGGGACATGTCTGAGAACCGGAGCATGACCATTGCAGCGCACGACAGCCTCGTCTCAGCCTTGGCCTCGTCAAGCTCTGGCCTGGTTGCTTCCACAAGCCATGACAAGTATGTCAAGCTGTGGAGATGAGCTTGCCTTGAGTAGTTCAGTCTCTGGCGCGCACTGGCATTAACTACGGTTGGACGCCCAGCCCTTTTGGCACCATTAGCTGCCCTGCTGCTCAGCTGTGCTGCTGGTGTGTTGCAGTAGCACTCAGGATGGTACCCAAACCGCCTGACTGAACATGTGGCTGGGGAAGTAGCGTGTAGTAAACCCTGAAGAAGTGGTTTAGCACTAGCTTTTGTATAGGAAATTAGAACACGGGTTATGTAGTGTCACTAACTGGACATCTGAAATGGACGTAGCTTGAAAGCTTTTGCTGCTGCAAGCCTGCAACACAGGCTTCGGGAAGGGATCATCTGCGCTTGCGACGTGTGTGATGTAGTGTTGCATCGAAAGCAGATGCTTCAATCAAGTCTAGAAAGATGCAGATTGGTAGTCCCAGCTTACAATCCTTGCCCGTGATTCAAGATGGCAACGGGTACGTACCCGACGGGTAGTGCTCACCCGTACCCGTACCCGCACCCGCAAAATTTTACCCGTCGGGTTACCCGTACCCGCATGCGGGTAAAAAAATAGTTCCATACCCGTACCCGCCGGGTAATTCTGACCCGACGGGTAACCCGTACCCGATAACATACCCGAAAATTACCTAAAAATATCAAATAGTCACATGCAAAAATAAATAATTCTAAGCTTCCAACAAGTTACAAACATGCTAACAAATATTATTAGCATCATTACAACAAAGACAATCTACTAGAAATACAGTGGATGTCTCAATGGACCAAATTCATGACTTATATGCGCTAAAATAACTAAGGTTGGCTAGTTATTTTTGCGGGTATGTCTTACCCGCGGGTATGCGGGTATGGGTAGTATACACCCGCACCCGTACCCGCATACCCGATGGGTATAGGATTTTGCCCAATAACATACCCACGGGTAGAAAATTCATTCCATATCCGCCTCTTTATCGGGTAATACCCGTCGGGTACTCGGGTTTCGGGTACCCGTTGCCATCTCTACCCGTGATGCCTAATGGAACGAGATTCCCGTAGTTCAATTCTAATTCGCACCTACTTAGAAAATTGTAGAGCTGCAGTTCCGATTCCTCGACGCCAATGCCAGGAAGAACCCTCAAATTGAGTGCCAGTTGCATAATTTCAAATGAAGAAAAACTATCCTTGCATGAACACAAGAGAACTATAATGTTTCAAAAAGGTTTCGAATGTTTCGTTCAAATTTACATTCAAAAAGGAACGCAAATCAAAACAACTGCTCCGGTTTTGGGTTCAGAAGGCCGGCCAGCCAAGCGCGGGTTTAGGTGTTTAGCTTACGTCACCTTAATAACTCAGCTCCCCCCTCGTCTAATCACCCATTCTTCCTTTCTCAGGGCCTATTTGGCAGGGCTCTGGCTCCTCCAAATACGGCTCCGGCTTGGGCTCCTCTGAAAAAGTGGTTTATCTGGAGAAACCAAAACTCTTGCGAAAAACATTTGGCAAAACGACTCCTTTTGGTTTTCAACAATGGATGAAAGATATCAAATACCCATACTACCCTTATACATGGAAATTAGAATACAACATGTTGACAATCTTACATTGATTATTTATAGTATTGGTCATGATTAAAGAAAAACTATATTTAAAATATCGGTAATGATACAGTGAGGACGTACGGATGACGTCAGACGCACCCGACGGGCGTGCCGCGGTGCGACCCGTCCCGCCCGAGCCCACTCCCCCTTCCCTTATCCATTCGTCAGACCACCGCGACCACCTGCTCACCTTCTTCTTTTCCCTTTCACTCGCTGCCCACGCGCGCCTCGCTCTCTCCGCCGCTGCGCCCTCGCTCTCCCCTGCCTGCCCTCCCCACACACGCCACCGACTCGTCGCCACTTCCTTGCTCTCTCCGGCGAAGCCACTTCCCTCTCTTTTTTGACTCTCCTACCTCTGTGGCTTCCTTCGAAGTTGACGGCGGCGGCGGTCTCTTCGGCCTTTCATTCCAGCGGATCCATGGGAGCCCAACCTCCCCCGTGGTGGATCCATGGGAGGCGCTGTAGATCTAGCGTCGTGGGTGCCTCCTCCACCCTCGCGCGCCCTCCCTCACCACGACGGGGGCATGGGGGGTTTCTCCCGCGGCGGATCCATGGTGCACTTGGTCCCCCGTGGTGGATCCATGGGGAGGCGGTGCAGATCCAGCTGCTCGGTGGTGTTTCTCCACCATGGCATGCCTCTCCCACCTCGACGGCGGCATGGGGGGCCTCCCCCGGTGGGGTATGCATGTAGCAGCGGCCCCCCGTGGTGGATCCATGGGGGGCAATGCAGATCTGGTGACGCTGGCGGCGCTTCCCCTCTCCTCTCCCCCTGTTTCAGTAGTGTTTTTCTGTTGTTTCATTTGCTCGAAAGATATGTTTCAGTAGAACTATTTGGATGTTGGAGAAGCAGATCTGGGCATGTTGTATGAGCTTTCCTCCCTCCCTCCTCCCCTTTTCTCTTCGCCTTGTTGCAATGGTTGCTTTGCATTGTTGCACTAGTGTTTTAGTTGGTGTTGATGTGTGTTTGAGATCTTGTTTCATTTTTTGTTTCAACCGCATGGTGAAGTAGTTGTCGTTTGCTGTTGCAGTAGGCGGTTGGGTAATGTTTCAGTAGTTTTTCATGCTCTTTTTGGTGCAGTAGGTGTTCGTGGTGTTTTGCCCTTTGTTTCAGTAGTTGTTTAGTTGTTGTTGCATTAGTTGTCTTGCTTTGGTGCAGTAGGTAGTCGTTCTATGTTGAAGCTTCATTTTCCTGCATTGTTTCAGTAAGTATTTGGTAGTTGTTTCAGTGAGTGTTTGGTTGTCGTTGCAGTAGGCATCATGCCTTGGTGCAGTAGGCGTTCCTTTGTCAGTTGCATCTTCAGCTTCTGTATGGTGCAGTAAGTGTTTTTTTCATGGTGTTTCGTCGTTGTTGCATCTTCGATTCTTGCGAGGTGCAGTTTGTGGGGGTGGGGATGTTGCTCGCGTGGGGACGTTGCGGGTTCCGCGTTAGGTCTGGAGATGGGGGGAGCGGATTCCCGCGCGCGGCCGGGTTGCATTCGATCCGTCCCTCGCGTGCGCGTGGGGACGTTGCGGGTTCCACGTTTTTCGTTAGCGTGGTTCGGGGGTGGAAGCGGGGGTGGGCCGGAATCCTTCTCCGGCGGCGCGTCCGGATGCTAGCGCCCGGATCCAGACGTCCGGACGCTAGCAGTGCCCTTAAAATATACATTGTTTAACCAAAAAAAAGGCTAAATCAGTCATCGTATGGGCCAAGGTCCAAAACGGCCTGCACCCTCTACCTACAAGAAGCCACAAGCTCCTCTCTCTCAAGAAAAAAAAGAATGCCATATGCATCCTCATCCTCTCGTATAGAGCCACCGCCGCCGCTCGATTTGCGCTCGCACAGGTCACCGCTGCCCCCTGGTCCGCTGGCACCGGCGCTTGCGCTGCCCCTTGCCGTCTCCGACACTGCACTCGCCCTCTCCCGCTCTGCCTGTGCAACTCAGGTGCCCCCATCGCCGCCTGCATGCTTCGGTTCGGTGGAACACCGCCGCACCCGCACTAGTGCCATGTTAGGCATCACCTCTGCCTAACCAAGCGAGGGGACGAGGGCACCAACGTATTTGCTTCCGCGGCCGTCAGGCAGAGCCGCGGGAAGCCTCGAATCGTGGCTCCTCCTCTCTAGTGCAAAAGGGCTCGGGCTCTTTCAGTGGCTCCTCCAATGAAGCAATTTATGGTAAGGCTTCTGCAGGAGCCGGAGCTCCTTCGAGAGCCCTACCAAACAGGCATACTTGGTTCTACCCTGATTTCTTCGGGCCAAAGGCCTAGGCTGCCGGAATCTTTGGAAACTGAGGAAAATATGGCCCATTACAACAAAGAGTGGGCCTGTTGCTGATGGCCCAACTCGCTGGCAGGCTCCATCCCATGTAAAGTTGTAAACTCCGTTGCCGTCTCCCGTCGCAATCGAGAAGCGCTCCATCCTTCCAGATCCGTTCCACCGACATCCTCCACTTCCACTTCTCCCCAACCCCAACAAGGGTTTTCGGCGACGCGGCGGCCGCGGGAGATGGACGCCGCGGCGAAGTTCTCCTCCCTCTACGCCGAGCTCGCCGCCAAGGCCTCTCGCGTCGCCGAGCTGGAGGCTAGGGTCTCGGCCCTCGAAGCCGAGAACGCGGGCTTGAGGGAGGCCCTGGCGGTGGCGAGGCGAGAAGCAACGGGCAGTACAGGCGGGGAGGAGGGCCCAGTTCTACGCGGAATCAAGCACGAGGCGGTCGAGAAGCGTGGCGTGGGCGTGGCCCGCGATGCAATTGAGGTCAGCGACGACGAGGAGGGCGCTGATGCTGTCGGTGCCAACAAAGGGGGAAGCCCGGAGGAGGGCGTGGGTGCCGTCCCGGCTCCTCGGAAGCGGGTGGTGGCCGGAGAGAGCGAGGGCGAAGCCGATGCGGAGGACGCGGAGGGAGGCGGCGGAAGCAACGGGGAGAGCAGCGCAGGTCTGGAGGATGACGATGTTTCCGTCACGCCGCGGGGGAAGAAGCGTGGCCATGGGGCGGCGGCGGCGCGGGTGATCACCAGTGATAGCGAGGATGATGATGGTGGTGGTGAGGATGAGCTTGGGAGTGGCAAGGATGACGACGGTGATCAGGAGGGCCTCACGAGCAGTAGGAAGCGCGCCTTTTGCCGAGTCAGTGACAGTGAGGATGAGGGTGGCGATGAGGGCGTAGCTCCGCATCAGACTGGGAGTGGGGAGGAGGGTGTGGATGACATGGTTCCCATCTATGAAATGCTCAAGAGGGTGCCTAGAGAGGACGGTGATGAATCGGATGAGGCTAAAGGCCATTCCGCTCCCGTGACGAGGCGTTCTGCTCGGTTGGTTAAGAGGGTTCCTAGTGAGGATGATGATGAATCGGATGAGGCCAAAGTGCATTCCGCTCCCGTGACGAGGCGTTATGCTCGGTTGGTTAAGAATCAATCAAAATCTTACCACGTGTTGCGTGGAGTCAGTGACAGTGAGGATGAGGATGGCAATGAGGGAATAGCTACGCCTCAGGCTGAGAGTGGGCACAAGGAGGATGTGGATGATATGATTCCCATCTATGAATTGCTCAAGAGGGTGCCAAAAGAGAGGGCGTGTGAGGATGACGATGAATCGGATGAGGCCAAAGGGCATGCCGCTCCTGCGACGAGGCGTTCTGCTCGGTTGGCTAAGAATCATTCCAAATCCAACCACGTCTTTCGTGGAGTCAGTGACAGTGAGGATGAGGATGGCAATAAGAGGATGCCAAAAGATAGGGCGAGTGAGGATAGCGATGAATCTGATGTGGCCAAAGGGCATTCCGCTCCTGCATCTAGGTGTTCTGTTCGGTTGGTTAAGAATCAGTCAAAAGGGCGAAGAGCTGCATGTCCGGGGCTCCACTTTATTGAACCACCCAAGGATGTTGAAGGGAGTGAAGATGATATGGAAGAAGACGATGATATGAATGAGTTCATAAATGATGATTCTTTTGATAATGCTAGTGGTTCTGCTGAGGAATCTTGCGACGAATCAGATGTACCATCTGTTCTGAATGAAAAATCCTCTCCAGGACTAGAAGTGTCTGACGGTGAGGTGGACTATAAAGATGTAATGGCTTGCATTGGCCGTAAAAAGAAAGCTAAAGAGTGGGATTATGAGGCAGATATGCTAGCAGCATTTGGTGAACATCCTGAGCTTTGCTTGAAGGCTGTTTGTGCCATCTACCGGAAGCAAACTGCGGATGAACAGGTGGAAAAGGCCTCTTTAGTTCATAATAAGCAGGGATTTAGCAACAAAGATGCCCCAAGGTATGTTTATATGCATCTCATTGGTTTTTTGCACTAAGGTATTTAGCTGAGTTAATAGCAGATTCATTGCTCACAAATATGAAGTAAGGCGGTGCTGTTTGAAGTAGCTTGAATTTCAGCATAGTAGGAACTTTCCTGTATACATGTATTTGTTACTGTAGGTTCTTAGCAAGGTACATTATCTAGATTGAATTTCTAAATGTGTTGACATTTCTTGTTAGGACTCAATATTGAAATAGTTTACTAGCTCTACACTTGATTATTAACAAACATTTGGTAGACAGTGTTATCGCAATGCTCAAAAAACCGGCTATGATTTTTGTTCAGCTAAACAGTTTAGGTTGAGAGGAAATTTTAGTGCTAAGTAACTTGCATGATATGCTTGTATTTTATTTAGGTTCTCTGTAGTATTTCATTTTAAAGAGTAAAGTATAATGAAAAGATGAGCACTAAGGGAAGTTTTAGTGTTCTCAGTGACTCAGTCTGCTGATAGTTGATTGCACTCTACTGTTCATATAGGGGATCTCACATAGCAGAATTTCTTCTGGATGGTGATCGGGTTGGTCCACTAAAGAAGACCGTCTCAGATTTGGACGAGTATGATCGTTATGCTTTTGAGTTCTGTCGCAAGGTGGCTTCACACTACTCAAAGCAACTTTTTGCAATTTACCAGAACAAGGAGGACCCTTACTTTCATCCATAGCTCTGGTAATGTCAACACCTTACAGTGACCTTGTATATGTCCCCGTTAGTATTTCGCCAACTGCCTGCTACACTCTTTGTACATACGTGTTTACTTGTTGGGTCTCCTGGAGTTGTTAGGACCTGTTAAATGTAGTTTCGGAGAATGTAGTGGCCTTAATGTGTCCTAGGAGTGTTGTTTAGGAAGACAAAACCTTTTGGTGTTTGTGTTATGGTCTTGTCCGTGCTACAATCCTGTTTAATACACATCATTAAGTTACTCTGTTTATTGTGTTGGGGGCATGAATCCTTCTCTTCTGCAAATGGATTTGTGACCAATTTACTGTTACTTCCAGACTCATATGCACTTATGTGTGCTTTTAGGCCTGCTAATGGGTAAGACCCGCCCCAACCCGTCCACCTGACATAACCTGCTGCCAACCCAACCCCACCCAAAAATCAGATTAATAAACCCGCCCCACTCTTGCGGGTTCACTCATTCAGTTTGCTGGTCCACCCAAGTGCGAGCGTGTCGTCCATCTGGGCCTGTTGACTCACCTGGCAGACGCAAATATCACATCGCATCACGAGCGTGATGCTCGCTCGGCCGGCGCACCACTTACCCTTCCAGCTCCGCTGCCCTCTCGCAAATTGCCGGTGCGTTCCCAAACCCGATGTGCAACCTCACGCAGCGCCACCGCCTCCTCGACCAGCGGCTGACCTCCATGTGCCTTGTAGGAGCAAAAGGCATCCTCCACAAATGGCCCAAGTGCCACTGCTTGTGCCGCCATGCAGCCAGGTTGCTTGCGCCGTTTGCTGCACTGGCCGCCACTTGCGCCGCTGCTATGCTGGCCACTGCTTGTGCTGGCTTGCTGCACCGTGGAAGGCCGGCTGCTGCTGATTAGGGCCCCTATGGGGAGGTTCTTCTCCGAGTAGTCAAGTTTGAACTCAAGAAAACCAGCTATCAACATCTTGGCACTCCATTATTCCAAGTATACTTTCCATGAATCGACACCTTGATTCACAAGCAAAATTTCTTTTGAATAATTTAACAAGCAAACGTTGCCAGAGTAAGCTGGGGACTGAATAAACTCAAGCAAATGCTCGGGAGTTCTGCTGCTAATCCTCGGCAAGCTGCTGCCTCCGCTTGCCGCCTTGCCATGTCGTCTGCTTGCCGCCTGTGCCCTGCATGTCTGACCGGAGCCGGTCTCGTAGCAGCTGTGGGCGCCAGCCTGGAGCGGCGACGCGCTTCGTGACGCAGCCACCCCACTAGCCGCCGTCGCCGCCGATGCTGAATCCCGTGCTCACGCCGCCGCCCCCACCGTTGAATCTCGTGCCGCTGCTGCCGCCGAATCTTGCAAGTGCTTGAGATAAACTTTAGTCATAGGCTATTGACATTAATAAGTACTCCCTCCATTCCCAATTCCAAATTATATAAGACGTTTTTGGCTCTTCTAGATGCATAGATTTTGTTATGCATTTAGATATATACATAGTAAAAACAATGTATCTTGAAAAACCAAAACATCTTATAATTTGAAACGGATGGAATATAGAATTTCATCAAAGTCCTGCAGTTGCTTTCAATGCAGATCAATGTTATTAAATGGAAGGGGAATGATTTACCCCACCAGAAACAGGTAAGATTGATACTTATTTCAAGCTTATGGAGAACATGACAATTTTATGCTAGAAGCCAAAATGTAGCTTTAGGTAATAATTGATGTAGGGATCTTGGCCAGCAAGCCAGATGATGTTTCCTTAACGTATAGAAGTTATTTTGCATTGCATTCTAGCAGGAACGCAACATCAAGAAATTTACTGAACCTGCAAACTGGCCAGATATCTTATGCTCTGTGTCCTAGCCACATATTTTTGGCATTGGGGCCTGGTTTAGATTGCAATTTTTTGCAATCTGGGCTACTGTAGCACTTTCGTTTGTATTTGGCAATTAGTGTCCAATCATGGACTAATTAGGCTCAAAAGATTCGTCTCGCAAATTACAGACAAACTGTGTAATTAATTATTATTTTTATCTATATTTAGTGCTCCATGCATGCGTCTGAAAGAGTGTAAAAATTTGAAATTTGGAAGGTAACTAAACAGGGCCTGGGTCCTGCATCTTGGGGCCAGCATTTAAGTTGGCCTTGTTTAGATACACTCCAAATTCTAAATTTTTACACTCTCTCTCCATCACATCAAATTTTAGAGACATGCATGGAGCATTAAATATAGATAAAAAAATAACTAATTACACAGTTTGGTTATAAATCACGAGACGAATCTTTTGAGCCTAATTAGTCTATGATTGGATACTAATTGCTAAATACAAACGAAAATGCTACAGTAGCCCAAGTTGAAAAAAATTTACAATCTAAACAAGGCCATAGGTCATGGAGTTGTTAGCTCATGCCTCCACAACCTGGTGGCAAAATGCCTTCCGTGCAAACCATGATAAAGACATGCAAGATGCATGTAGCCGTCTTCAATGTAACCGTCTGCGGTAGCAATTACAAGAGTAGATTCTGTTTCTCTCATTCACTACAACTAAAAAAAGGGCACCTGCTAGATATACAGTATGCAACAGTGAGGAGCTCTTGTCAGCAATTGAATACTGAATATGACGAGGAGTCTGCTGCATTCTATTCAGAAGTTATGGGCGGCCTGCAAGTATGTTTTATCATGTCAATGGCTGTTATGTATATTTCCTTTTCGTATTGATGTCGGGGAAAGGCACCATTGTGCCAACAAGAGCTAATACGACGAGTCTGATGCATTCTTTTCAGAGGGTATGGGCCTGCATTTATGTTTTTTTCATGACAATGCCTGCTAATGTAGGTTTCGTTTTCGTATTGAAGTTGGGGAAAGGCACCACTGTGGCAAGAACAGCTACAGTTTGTTTGTTTCCTTTCCAAGCAATCTGTATTAAACACAGGGACCCAGCCTAATCTGCACCGCTCATTTCCTGGCTAAATCATTATATTTAACTAATCCGTAGATCATTATTCAGCATTCTGCATTCTGTCTGCACTCTGCCTCATGTGTCCAGTGTGAGCTGAGACGTGTTGGAACGGACGCTACACGTCTGTAAGAGCAGACTGGAGCACCGGATACTGTATTTTGAGTACCCACAAGTGAACGGATGCCTCATGCATGCCAGATTAAGTGAACGGATGCCTCATGTATGCCAGATTGTACTGTTGCTCATCTTCTCTTGTACTGCACCTTATCCGTAGCAGAAACCTGTATGACTGTGAGTCTGAAACTATTTGCAATAGCGGAACAATGTTGCAAGTCTGACTGTCAGTTAATGTGCCCGACATTGAGTTTGTTACAAGTTGCTTACCGCTTTTGTACTTTCGACAACTTGCCGCAATTTGCAAGGGGCAGTCAAAGCCTGTTCGCTTGAGCTTTCAGCCGTTTATTTTCAGCCAGATAGCAGTGTTTTTCTCTCACATAAATCAGTCAACATTACTTTCAGCTGCTTATTTTTAGTCCAAGCGAACAAGCTTTTGTCGATATGAGACGAGCAGGCGATAGCGTTACTTCCCCAAAGTTGTTGCAATGTTGCCTCATGCGAATAGGAGGCCAAAGTAGTCGCAATGTTGCCTGATGAGAATATGAGGAGGCTTGTGGACGACGGGGCGAAGACAGGCAGATCTTAGCCCGGCTGTCACTCTCGTGTCCCCTGTCCGCTGCGGACATCACACACAGAGAGAACCTGTAGCTGAATAGAATGTGTAGCGGGGGTATTCATAGCGTCGTTGACCTATATCACTCCCAGAAACCCCACCGGTTGGCCATGAATCTGCTCTGCATCATGTTCCTGACCTATATCACTCCCAGAAACCCCACCGGTTGGCCATGAATCTGCTCTGCATCATGTTTCTGACCTATATCACTCCCAGAAACCCCACCGGTTGGCCATGAATCTGCTCGGTAGGAAAAATGCCACGTTGCATTATCTGTTTTTATTTTGTTTTATTTATGTGAACGAAGGAGTAAATAATAGTCATGGGGCAGGCACTCAGGCAGTTACCCCACCAGCACCACGAGGAAGGACATGGGCAGTCCCCAGATGGTTAGGGACTGATGACTGATCCAATCCAATCCGATCCAAACAGAAAGAGGCAGGCAGAGGCACAGTCATGAGCTCATGACTGAGGCTGGAGCCGCTCTCCAGTCCGGTCTCCAGGGACCAAGCTCAGTAGGCGGTAGCTCACATGGCAGTAGCCGATGCCCCAACCCCAAAGGCCGAGGGGGACCGACGACGACCTGTTGACACATAAATTGGGCCCAGACTAATTTTAAAAGGACATGATTAGCTTTAGCCTAATCTATAGAAAACTCTATGAGGTGACATAATAATAATACCACATTGGTTTTCTAACGGGATAAGACCATCCCTACTCCCTGTAAAATAGGAGGTACATCGCTGATTGAGACATCAAACAATCTAATTGTCTTTTTACATCTACAAATACAACTCTTTTATGTACTCTTCTAACCTTACGTTGTTGTTCATCACTTTGATCCGACGACTAAAGATGGTGTCTTAGGCTTGCCGACCGACCTAGGAAAATCTGGCGATGTCTTGCCCCTTATGGGGTCCCTCCTGCGCGAGGGTTTCAACGGTTCCTTTGCTAGTTTGCTCGAAAACTAGCCGTCTTTGCCCCTTATGGGGTCCCTCCTACGCGAGGGCTTTGACGGTTCCTCTGGTAGTTTGCTCGAAAACTAGCCGTTCTTCATCACGAAGCACGGTTGGTTACCCTTTGCTAGTCCGGAATTCACAGTGTAAGCGTGACACCTATCCTTTGATCGTAAACCTCGCAATTCTTTACCACGTAAGTGCGATCTTCCCTGTGTTCTTCGCTCCGTGGTGACCCGAGCGATCTAGCCCTAGAGTGTGCCATCTTTGCGTCAACACAGCCCCAACACTCCAGCAGGGGGCATCGCGCCGTACGCCCCTGACACGCACGCCTCGGCCTCGCCAATGGGCAATGAACCTGTGGCTAGCCAATCCCCGCCGCTGGTCGTGCGCCGCGAGGACGTGTCCTTCCAAACGGCACGTCCACCCGGCGGCCCCGGCCGGCGGGACGGTACGTGCCCGGGCCAGCTCTCGTGCGGTCCAGTCCAGCCGCTGCCGCTGTACTTTTGTGCGGCCATTATCCCTTTGGCGGTTCTGAGATCCCCACGGCTGAGCCAGGCCGTCCGACCGTCCGGCGGCCATCCTAGGATGGTCCTCCTCTAGCTCCTCCGTAGACCACTGCACAGTCCGACTCCGGCAGCGCACTATGCACACTCTTTCCCGTCAGATTCCTGGCCATGCTGTCCGTGTCTGTGTCTGTGTTTGTTTCTCTCCTTGTCCAGAGTCCAGAGTCCGGACCATGACCTGAGCACCTGATGACCATCAGACCATGCCAGCAGCCGGCCCCGTGAACCGTGAACGTGAAGACAGCCTGTTACGAAAACACAACTCTTATCAGATTGAGATTGAGATAGTGCTCTGGACTTGGACGGAACACAGTGCCAAGAGAAAGGCCAAAATCCCAGCTCGCGAGCACGGACGTACACGACTGTTGGCCCTCTGATGGCATGTGCATGTCTATCCCAGCCGGCGTCATCCGACTGCACCTTCCAAGACCACGGCCGGCCGGCACTCGTAGCGTCCTTTTCCATGCCCAGAAAACCCCAGCAAACCCACACTTGCCCTTTTCCATCTCACCGGCAACAAGTAGCGATATTCAATATCGCATAGCATATCCGGCCCAAGTGCCATCTTTTGGCAGGCAAGAGCAGGACATTGCTGTTGCTCTTGCTGGTGTTGGTGGCTTGAGCAGCTAGCTGACAGACAGACAGACACACGGAGAGGAGAGCCGTGGCTGCCCGCATCACCGTCCGTTCCAGTGCAACGATGCCGTGGCGGCCAGGCAGGCAGTCACCTCCCACAGAAGCCCGGGCGGCCGGGCCTCAACCAGTGCTTTCCTGGTTGGTACATGGACGACGTCGCTGTTGGGCGAGCCCATCCTGGCCGATTCCTGAGAGAGGGAGAGGGAGAGGCTTCTTTTTCAGGTCTCTCTTGCACGGCTTCAACTGTTGGAAAGCGGCCAGGCAACGGGTTGGTTAGACGTCGAGAGCAGGGCTGCTTGTCCCTGTTCCGGGATCGCGCGAAATAAGGGCTGGCAGATCTCCGGTTCCCTGCCTCTGGCTTGGCCTTGCATGCTGATGCTGCCATGCTGGCTGGAACAAGGGGTTTAAATATGACCTGGTCCAGCGTAAGATACGCACGGATTTGTCTCCATCCGGGCTAGAGCTAGACCGACCATGGTACTCTTTTACAGTTTTTTTTTTGGAATACGTCAACATCCCAATATATTTTATATTTTTGTTATTAAGGAAATAATTGTATGGGGTATAAAAGTCTACAGGACAGCCGGATAGGGAAATGAAACCCCAATTAATCATTGTCCAACGAGACAACGTTGGGTGATTGGCACCAGGAAAATAAAACCCCAAATAATCATTATCCGAGTAGACTACTAGTGTAATTTCTTCAATCGAGACAGTGTTGGGTGATTGGCACGTGGAGTTTGTTTTGACTCCTATGAACTACGACTTAGAGCTTGCTTGGTTGCCAGCAACATCTTGCCAAGCTACACAGTTGAGGCGACAAAAATCAGCTCCACGAGTATGGCGAGAAAATGGACAGATATCAATACATTCTTTTGTGAGGCTCGCCAAACTAAGGTAACAACCAAAACATCGATTCCTTTTTATATATGGCTGTCGAAGCCATGATGTGGCGAAACGGTGGCGGGCAATCAAACAACCTCTAAGAAGATGGACCGGGAACGGTTGGCATGGGATTGATCATATGATGCTTGTAATCTATAGGGCTTTGAAACACTTGCTCTAACCAATTAATTTCATCCACCAAAAGACGATGTGTTTTTTTTCTTGAAACATGGGTCATATAAGAAAAATAAGCTGAAAATATCGAGAACTGGAGTTTTATTTTGTTTTTATTATCATTAGATATTGTCATGCCGAGCGAGTACATAAGGTCGCATTGGTATGCCAAATGGGCAAACGCATGCGTAGATATACTATCAAGCTTGTTCATCTCCACTAAGCTTCGTGGCAAACGATTAGTGGATTAAGAAAGTCGGGAGGAAGCGGATGGTCGGTGACATCACAAGAGTTGGCAAAAATAGAGGGACGTGACCTTTACACATGTTGTTTCACAAATTCACCTTTTGAGGGCTATCAATTGTAACACTCCGGTGTTGCGCAATGCATTTTTGCATGGCAATCATATTGCATGGCATTTCATGTCATCATGATCATGTGTGATAATGTTACAATTTAAATCAAATAAAAGCTTGAAAATGATTTAGGTGATAAAATATATATTAATATGATAATCACATTACACCAAAAATCTTGCAACTATAATTTTTCATCACTTGGAACCCTAGTTCAATCTTTGGAGCAACTAGATGACTCAAATTTTGTCAAAAACTTGTTCAAAAATATTTATTAAAAATATTCAAAAATATCTCCTATTTTAGCTTTTATTCTGCCATTCAAAATCTATTAAGAATTTTCAGTTGGCCCCTTAATCAAAGTTGTAGAGAATTTATTTCTGAGCAACTTTTATTTTTGGGTCAATTCCAGAAAATGTCTTCTTCTTGTTCAAAATGTAGTTTGAAGTCTGAATTGCATTTAAATTTGAATTTGGAAAATCAAAAAAACCAAATTTCGCCTTAGCAGGCCGCCGCCCCGGATTCGGCCCGCTGGCCGAATCGGCCCGCGCAGCTCCGCGCGCGCGCGCGCGCCCCGCGCGACGCAGGCGGCCCGGCCCGCGACCACCCGGCCTCCCTCCTCCTCCCGCGCGCCGCGCACCTCGCTGGCCGCCGCGGCAGAGCGCGCTCGCCGCGTGTCGGCCATGCGCTGCCGCCGCTCGCCGCGCGTCGTCCTCGCCCTGATCTCCCGCCAGCGCGAGCGCACTCAAAACGACTGCCCGAGCCTCCTCGCTCCCTCACTTCCCCTCCCTCACTCGCCAGCCACCCCTCCGGCGCCCTCCACCGCGGAGCACCGCTCGCCACCGCGCACCGCCCCCATCTCCGCCTCGTTCCGGCATCGGTAGACCGCCTTCTTTCGATTGCCTGTGCCCAAAGCTCCGCCCCGTCCCCCTCTTCTCCGAACGAGCCTCGACGTCCCCTCGTTTGGATCGGTAAGGCTCAATCGAGCTTTCCTCGCCGCGCCACCGCGTCGGTGCCGCCGGCCTTGAGCTCCGTTCATCGCCTCGCTCGCTCCCTCTCCGTCTTCCCAATCCTTCTTCTCAAGTTCGCGAGTTCCTGGCGATTGTTGTGCGCTCGCTCGGTGGTCGGGACTTGGCCGGAACCGGCCGATTGGCCGTGACCGCCGCCGCGACGTCGGCGTCGGGAACGCCGGCGACGCGCTCGGGTTTCCCCCCCCCTCTCTCGGTGGGCTGGACCGCGCCTGCGGGCCGAGCCCCGAGCAGGCCGGCTCGGTCTTCTCCCCCGCGCGAGCGAGATGGGCCGCGACCGCCGTGGGCCGATCTTTTCCCTCGGGCCGGCCCAGCGCCTTAAAAAGAAATCCATTTCCATTTTCTTTTTATTATTCTTGATGAAAAAGCACTTGGAAAATGATTTCTTGGTCATTTTAGCTCAAAAAAAATTATGAAATAAATTTCTTTAGATGAAATGGAACCAGATCTATGATCTAAAATTATTGCATGTCAAATTTGAGATACTTTTCTGTAGAGTTTTTAATTAACTATTGAAATGGCTGTTTTCTTGTTAATTGCTTAATAAATCCTAGAAAAATCAGAAAAATATGATTCCAAGTTTATTAATCTTTTTGTGTCATGTACTTTCTAGGGAAATTTTATAGCTTGGGTGTTCTGTATAAAAATTTGTAGTTGCAGTTCAAATGCTTTTTACTACCAATATTTGTTATTTTTGTTATTTAAATAAATTTGAATAAAACATGCAAGTGATAATTTTTCTATAGTGTTTGTTTAGGTAATAGATAGTAGGAAAATTCCTAAATCTGTTGTTTGATACTTTTCATAATGTAAAATATTTTAAATATCCATTTTAGGCCTTATTTTGTTATTTTTGTATAGTAAGTTCTAATTATCCAAATGCAGTAAAAATTTTATGTCAAGCTATTCTTGATATTAGTAATCCACTGTAATTTTATGAGATTTTTTCTGAGCTACTAAAATATGTGTTGTTGTTCAACCATAGGACTAATTAGGGTTTCTCTTTATTCTTTAATGCAAAAATAGTTAGTAAACTATACTTTGGTGTATCTTTGAAGCACCTTGGGTGTTCAAGTACTCTTGCATGGTAGGAACTAGTGTTGGTAGTTTCCGAGTACATGTTCTTGGATGATGTTGACTACCTTGTAGAAGAGTCATAAGTTCCACATAATCCGATGACATAATACATTCATTACACCGTATGCATTCCGCATCTTCATCATCTCATGTCACTTCTGCATTTCACCTATGCATGTTGCACTCATACTTCTGCATCATACAGGATCGCAGGAAGTGGTTCCGGCAGTTGTTCCCGAGGACGCAGAGGAGCAGCCCGAGGAGCCGGAGCCAGCAGAAGTAGAAGAGGAGTCCGGTGAAGAGCTTCCGGAGTGTCCTGACCATCGTCCCAGTACCTTCGAGCGAGGCAAGCCCCGGAGCATTTCTCCCCGGTTTGCAATTAATTATTTATTAATTTTACTTAATCTGATGCATTAAGTTTAGGAGTTGTTTGCAAACGTTGCTGCATTATACCTTGTGCCACCTTGTTTTACCCGATCCTTGTCACCCTGGTGTCCACGGTCAATACTTGCTTAGCTTGCTTAGGCCGGTAGAAGTCGGGTGATTGCCTGTCATCCGCGAGCTATAGGGGATTACCTGGTTTTATGTGAAAGAATTGTCATGTGAGAATAACTAAGTGTGGGAATGAATGTGAGACCGGGCGGAAGCTTGCAGGGTTCTGGACTGTAGTGTCTTCCGTCTGTGTCGATTAAGGACCGTCCGATGTCGGGCCTCGGGTCATGTTGAACGCATGCCTCACATTTAGCTGGCCGGATAAAGTACCTTTCGACCGCGAAGCCGGGAGATTATTCGGGCCGAGTGGATTGCCCGCAACGCACTGTACCGGAGCAGTAGTGGCAGGAAACGGGGGCGCGATGATAAGGCCAAAGAGCAGTCGGGCGGCCCCCGGGTACATGTGGTTCCTGGCAAGCTCGCGACTTTACCTGAATGGTTGACTCGGTGACCAATACCTCACTTTAGCGGGTGAGTGAGGTTTGTGTGAGGAATAAATTACCAGCTGGTCAATAATCGATTCGAATCGCCATCGTTCACTGGATAGTGAGCACTTGACTTGAGTTACTTCATCGTAGTAATATGGATACAACACTTGGATAGTTATGAGAAAATGACATGGTAATTATTGTCAAATATCAATGGTAATCCTTGCTTGCTCAATCACATGGTTACTTTAGCATAAAGTGCAAATATAGTTGACAAGAGAATAAAGATTTAGAAGATGACATGCTTTTGTAAATGATTTGCTAAGCTAAAAATGCTTTTCTTGCAAATGAGTCAGCTACCCCACCAAAATGCCTATCATGATCCTTGGAGTCTTTTGTTTTGGTTCTGTCGGGTAAGTCTAGCTGAGTACCTTCTCGTACTCAGGGCTTTGTTCCCACTTGTTGCAGATGGACAGATGTACTATGGTTATTGTATCAACTGTCTCTACCCTGCGATGGGCGAAGCCTAGGACCATGGGCAATGGTCACTCACTACTCCTCGTCTGATGCTTTTGTGGGAGATGATCGCGAGCTGGCACTGTAATTTGGAAAAAGATGTGTGTGTGTGTGCTTTGAACTAATGCTTCCGCTACTTTATTTGAAACTGGTTTGTAATAACTATGTTTAAACTCCGATGTATTTTGTGCCGCAAACTACTGTGTAACTTATGAAGGTAATCGCTGAACTTATTACGATCTTGGCTGTGATGTGAAATGGTTTGAAATCCGTCGAGATTTCACGGACTACCGGGTTATACGGGCTTAAGTTTGGTAAATTGCCCATCCGTTGGATGATTTTCTTACTTAATCTCGTATAATTGGGCGGTTCTGTTACAGCTGGCATCGGAGCATGGTTTAGCGTAATTACTGTTCATAAGTGTATTTAAACCAAAACCCTGCTTAAAAAGTGTGATTTTGAAACTAAAAAAAAAAGGTGTGCCAGTGGTCATATCCTGTATGCCCAGTTAAGGACTCTAGGTGGCTATTTAAGTACTAACTTGGGGTTCTGCACCATATTTCTTTTTTCGTTGCTCATACGGCGTGCTATTGTATGAGTGCCACTTAATTGAGTGGTAATGTATGGATCAGTTACCTCTACGCTTCGGTAAGTGTGAGTTGTGAGAGCATGATCGGATACACCGCCGATCTAGGGAAA
Source organism: Saccharum hybrid cultivar R570 (assembly GCA_038087645.1). Taxonomy (NCBI): domain Eukaryota; kingdom Viridiplantae; phylum Streptophyta; class Magnoliopsida; order Poales; family Poaceae; genus Saccharum; species Saccharum hybrid cultivar. The sequence goes on from JAQSUU010000088.1 coordinate 3,557,012, forward strand.
GTGCTTATATGATACTTGGATAATTACATGTTTTACACATGTTTTTATAAAAGTGTCGCATGTGTGGGTGTTCCGTCCGTTGAGGCGATGCCGTCAATAGGACGATGTGTTTGGGTAGTCACTACCGTTGTACACGCATCTGGGGATTCGTGTAAAGCGTGTAGATAGATTTACTGCTTTCATGCATTCATGGGGAATGGGCTGAAATGAGTTTTCTGCAGGTACATAACAGCGTATCGTGTAGACCGAATTAGTTACGTATATGAGAGATCGTTGTATGCCACCGAATTCACCGTTAGATGTTTTTTTTTTCCCTAAGTTTGTGAGAACGTAAGACTCGTGCATGCATCATATTGTTTGTGCATTCCATTCATGGCATGCATTCCTCCCCTTATAAAAGGATTATTCCATTTCGATAAAAGTGACCTCAACTAAAATATGTTCTCACCGGGTAATTTAAAACTTGTGCTACAGATGGCCCGCACGAAGCAGACTGCCCGCAAGTCCACTGGAGGAAGAGCACCCCGTCGTCAGCTAGCCCCGCGGGAGCACCGCAACACGGACACTTTTCTAAGCGAGTTTGGCATGCCCACCTTGCTTTGGAGAGTGCTCCATGATGTGGGGTACCCGGAGGGACAAGAGCCAGTTTACTCTTGGAGCGAGAGCCAGCTAGCTGAAAATGGACTTGCTGTGGTAGAGATCACCGTCCCTGCTCTTGGTGATGCGCCAGAATGGGATGGTTGGCATTTGGAGTTCGAAGGACGCACTCCAGTCGAGGGTGCAGAGGGCGCAGCTTTTCGCGTCATCCGAGATATCATGAGCAGATTTCCCAATGAGTTAGCAGCAGCTTTGGCCGGTACCTTCCCGAGAGATGATCCTCGCGACGCCATTTGGGTACAGCCGCAAGGAAGTGCCCTGGTTAGAGGCCCCAGTGAAGGACTGGCTAGCGACAATCACACCATGAGTGCCATGTATGCAGCCATCAGAGCATACCAAGGTCTGGAGAATACCTATTGGACCTTGACTGGCCTACGTGGTGATGATCGGCTTGAAGCAAGGAAGCAGAAGAAAAAGCAAGCGCGTGCCATAGCTAGCTTGCAGGAGCAGTTGGCTGATATGAGCTTGCAGCGGGACCGAGCTCTCGAGAGAGGCGAGAGTTCCATGCAGCAAGTACAGAGGCTGACTCAGGCCAACAGGAATGCAGATCGCTTGTTGGAGCAGCTAGTACAAGAAAGGAATGAAGCCTGGAACGAGAGAGACCTTCTGAGGCAGAGGGTCGAGGAGCTAGAAGGGTACAATGCCAACTTGCATGAAGAGTTCCATGCCCTCTACAACGGGATGGGCCCGTATGCTCCTCCGAACGCCGCTCAGATGAACATCGACGACGACGCTGCAGCTGAGGGTAGCAATGGCGACGCCTCCGACATCGACGATGGCCCCGAGGAGTAGGATAGTGTCATGCGTTAGTAGCTAGACGTGACGCGATGGCCTTCTTTTGGGTTCCATGTATCATGATGTATCCTGTTCGACCTTGAGACTGATGATCTTTGGAGTTCGGTTGTGTATGCGATACCCGAACGCATAAAAGTCCAGTGTATGTATGCTGGCAACGTGGTTGTATGGAACGCGATGGTGCTTTTGAAATAACTTAATTGGTGTTGTTGTTTAATTGGAATGAAGTTATTGCGCCTCTGTTTTCTTGTATGACTTGTTCTCTCCAATGAATTCAGTATGGCATGATTGTTCCTTCGGACACAATTTTACAACTTCACTCAAGGGTGCTTGTTGCTGAAATATGCAGATGACCAACACTCGTCGTGCTACGTACGAAGTCGCTGAGACTGGTGGCAACGGTGCAGGAGCTGGTGGAAGTGGTGCCAACAATGTCAACCACCAGGAACCACGTCCAGAACCACATTTGCCCCCTCCTCCGCCGCTTACCGCAGAAATGTTCTTCACACAGTTTCTTGGAAGTCAACGCAGTACTGAACAATCACAGAGGAATATGGAAGACTTTCTGCGTACCATCGCGGAAAATGTTCAAAGAGGAAATAATCAAGGTGGTGGCCAGGGAGTGAACCAGTACAGCAGTTTCAAGGATTTCATGGATACGAGGCCACCTATTTTCAAGGAAGCAGCAGAGCCACTTGATGCCGAAGAATGGATTAACACTATGGAAGATAAGTTCCGTGTGTTAAGGATGACAGAAGTTCTGAAAGTAGAGTATGCTGCACATCAGTTACAAGGACCAGCAGGAATGTGGTGGAAGCATCACCGCAGTACTTTTCCTCCTAATGCCCAGATCTCTTGGAGGGATTTCACTGAAGCTTTTAAGGGAGTTTATATTCCCCCAGGGTTGGTTGAGATGAAGCTTGGAGAGTTCTTAGCCTTGAATCAGGGTACCAAGACGGTGACACAGTATCTGCATGCCTTTAATAACTTGTGCCGCTATGCTCCAGACATGGTTGACACAGATGCAAAGAAGATTGCTAGTTTCAAGAGAGGGTTGAGTCCGAAGATGATGAAGCATGTGGGTACCAATAACCGCAACAGATTCAATGACTTTATCAGTGACTGTTTGAAGCAAGAGAAGAACAATAATGCTTACACCGCATCCAAGAACCGCAAGAGAGTGTTCGAGTCAGGACCATCCCAGTCCAGAGTTGTCCCTGCCAACCGTTCATCTTATCGTCCGTCCGCACCTGGTGCGAGGTTCAGGCCGCCGCAGCATAAAACCCAGAACTACAAGGGGCCACAGAAACCGTACAAGATCGCAGTGCCGCCAACCAAGACCAACGCAACTGTAGAACAGAGCAACTCCAAGGGAGCTATAGGGTCTGCTGGTACAGTGAAAGGGCCCTGCTACAACTGTGGTCAGCCAGGCCACTTTTCAAAGTTCTGCCCTTATCCGCCTAAAAAGAAGCAACAGACTTACAATGCTCGTGTACACCACACCGCCATTGATGAAGTTCCTGAGGGAGAGCCCGTAACTGCTGGTAAGTTTCTTGTGAACCATCACCCTGCAGTTGTTCTTTTTGATTCTGGATCTTCGCATTCTTTTATGAGTCAAGCATTTGCACGGAAGCATGAACAACTATGCACAGAATTGAGTTATGGTTATCGCATAAGTTCAGCAGGAGCTGATGTGTTAACCAATAAGATGGTTAGAGGGGCAACCCTTGAGTTAGGTAGTCGGAAGTTCCGAGTGAACCTGGTAGTTATGCCTGGACTAGTTTTGGATGTAATAATAGGAATGAACTGGATGAAAGACTGGGAAGCAGTCATAGATACAAGCAGTAGGATGCTTACCCTTAAAGATCCCCAGGCAGAGGGTACTTTTCAGGTACCATTGCCTAAAAGAACAGATCTTATGAGTGTGACCTGTGCCATGGAAGTTGCTCCTATCCATCAGATCCCAGTAGTATGTGAGTTCCCGGATGTGTTTCCAGACGAGTTGCCTGGCCTTCCTCCAGACAGAGATGTTGAGTTTGGAATCGAGTTGATCCCCGGGACAGCTCCAATTTCGAGGAGACCTTATCGGATGCCTCCGGATGAGTTAGCTGAGTTGAAGAAACAGTTGGAAGAGTTGTTAAAAAAGGGGTTTATTCGTCCAAGTAAGTCTGAATGGGGATGTCCTGCCTTGTTTGTAAAGAAAAAGAAAGAGGGTACTCTCAGGATGTGTGTGGATTATCGACCTCTTAACGCTGTAACTATCAAGAATAAATATCCACTGCCTCATATTGATGTTCTGTTTGATCAGTTAGCTAAAGCCAGAGTGTTCTCCAAGATAGACTTAAGGTCTGGGTATCATCAGATAAAGATTAGACCTCAAGATGTTCCGAAAACCGCCTTTTCTACCAGATACGGGTTGTACGAGTATCTTGTTATGTCATTTGGACTAACAAATGCTCCTGCATATTTTATGTATCTGATGAATACAGTTTTCATGCCAGAGTTGGACAAGTTTGTAGTTGTCTTCATTGATGACATTCTAGTATACTCTGAAAACGAGAAAGGTCATGAAGAGCATCTGAGAATTGTCTTGACCAGGTTGAGAGATCATAAGTTATATGCTAAGTTCAGCAAATGTGAATTTTGGTTGAAGAAAGTTCCTTTCCTCGGTCATATCCTATCTGAGAATGGAGTTTCTGTAGATCCGAGTAAAGTGCAAGAGGTTATGGATTGGAAGACTCCAACCACAGTGTCAGAAGTCAGAAGTTTCCTAGGGTTAGCGGGTTACTATCGCCGTTTTATCCCAGACTTCTCGAAGATTGCCAAGCCTATGACAAGTCTGTTACAGAAAGATCACAAGTTTGCGTGGACAGAGGAGTGTGAGACAGCTTTCCATACCTTGCGGAAACTGTTGACCACTGCTCCAGTTCTTGCACAACCCGACATCGAGAAACCTTTTGATGTGTTCTGCGACGCATCAAAAACCGGATTAGGGTGTGTGCTAATGCAAGAAGGAAGAGTAATTGCTTATGCCTCCCGGCAGTTGAGAAAACATGAAATCAATTATCCGACACATGATCTTGAGCTTGCCGCTGTTGTGCATGCCTTAAAGATTTGGAGACACTATCTACTGGGTAATGTGTGCAATATTTTCACCGATCATAAGAGTCTCAAGTACATTTTCACCCAACCAGAATTGAACATGAGACAGCGAAGATGGTTAGAACTGATCAAAGACTACAACTTGAATGTACAGTATCACCCTGGGAAAGCCAATGTGGTAGCTGATGCTTTAAGCAGAAAATCACATTGTCTGAATGTGCAACCCTTACTTGAAGATGGTTTCGATCTAATGCACCCTGCCGTGCTACAAAGTATTCAGGTCAGTTGTTCCTTGGAGAGTAAGATTATAGAAGGTCAGAAAACAGACAAGGGGATATTCCACATCAAAAAGAAGATTCAAGAAGAACCCTCGAAACACTTCAGGGTGGATGAGCAGGATGTGTTGTGGTTCGACAACCGCCTTGTTGTTCCAAAGGATAGAGAGCTTAAGAATAAAATTTTGGATGAAGCTCATCTCTCTAAGTTGTCTATTCATCCTGGCAGCAGTAAAATGTATCAAGAACTAAGACCTCGTTATTGGTGGACCAAAATGAAGAAGGAAATTGCAGCGTATGTAGCCAGATGTGACACATGTTGTAGAGTAAAAGCAATTCACATGAAGCCTGCCGGAATGCTACAACCTTTGTCAGTACCGAGTTGGAAGTGGGATGACATAAGTATGGATTTTATCACGGGTCTACCCACTACTCAAAAAGGTCACGATTCCATTTGGGTAATTGTGGATCGTCTTACTAAGACAACCCACTTTCTGCCTGTCAAAACGGAACATAGACCACCTCAATATGCTGAGAAGTATATTGCGGAGATTGTGAGGTTGCATGGCATACCAAAGACTATAGTGTCTGACAGAGGGTCACAGTTCACTGCTCACTTTTGGGAGCACTTGCACAAAGGTTTGGGGACTAGTCTGATTCGTAGCACTGCCTATCATCCTCAAACAGATGGTCAAACTGAGAGAGTTAATGCTGTTCTAGAAGATATGTTAAGAGCCTGTGTGTTGTCTTCCAGAGGTTCATGGGAGTCATGGTTACCATTAGCAGAGTTCTCATACAATAACAGCTATCAAGAGAGTATCAAGATGGCACCTTTTGAGGCTCTGTATGGCCGAAAGTGTAGAACACCGTTAAACTGGATTGAGCCCGGAGAAAGAAGGTATTATGGTATTGACTTCGTAGAAGAAGCCGAAAGGAAAGTTCATATCATCCAGCAGAATATGAGAGCAGCTCAGTCACGTCAGAAAAGTTATGCAGATAAGAGAAGGAGACCGCTTGTGTTCGAAGTTGGTGACTATGTCTATCTAAAAGTTACGCCAATGAAAAAGAAAAGGTTTGGTGTACGCAGAAAGCTGGCCGCCAGATTTGTGGGACCTTATAAAATCCTGGAACGGAAGGGTCCTGTGGCTTACAAATTGGATTTACCAGAGTCAATGGGTGCTATATTCCCAGTTTTTCATGTATCACATCTCAAGAAATGTTTGCGCGTTCCAGAGGAAAAGATTGAACCTCGAGGCATAAAACTAAAGTCAGATTTGGTGTATCGTGAGCAACCAGTTCGAGTATTGGATACCAAGGAAAGGGCTACTCGAAACAGTGTGGTGAAAACGTATAAGATACAATGGAGTCATCACGATGAAGGGGATGCATCTTGGGAAACGGGTGAATACTTAAAGAACGCCTATGAAGATTTTTATAATAAATGGTTCGTAACCCAAATCTCGGGACGAGATTTTTATAAGGGGGGAGGGCTGTAACACTCCGGTGTTGCGCAATGCATTTTTGCATGGCAATCATATTGCATGGCATTTCATGTCATCATGATCATGTGTGATAATGTTACAATTTAAATCAAATAAAAGCTTGAAAATGATTTAGGTGATAAAATATATATTAATATGATAATCACATTACACCAAAAATCTTGCAACTATAATTTTTCATCACTTGGAACCCTAGTTCAATCTTTGGAGCAACTAGATGACTCAAATTTTGTCAAAAACTTGTTCAAAAATATTTATTAAAAATATTCAAAAATATCTCCTATTTTAGCTTTTATTCTGCCATTCAAAATCTATTAAGAATTTTCAGTTGGCCCCTTAATCAAAGTTGTAGAGAATTTATTTCTGAGCAACTTTTATTTTTGGGTCAATTCCAGAAAATGTCTTCTTCTTGTTCAAAATGTAGTTTGAAGTCTGAATTGCATTTAAATTTGAATTTGGAAAATCAAAAAAACCAAATTTCGCCTTAGCAGGCCGCCGCCCCGGATTCGGCCCGCTGGCCGAATCGGCCCGCGCAGCTCCGCGCGCGCGCGCGCGCGCCCGCGCGACGCAGGCGGCCCGGCCCGCGACCACCCGGCCTCCCTCCTCCTCCCGCGCGCCGCGCACCTCGCTGGCCGCCGCGGCAGAGCGCGCTCGCCGCGTGTCGGCCATGCGCTGCCGCCGCTCGCCGCGCGTCGTCCTCGCCCTGATCTCCCGCCAGCGCGAGCGCACTCAAAACGACTGCCCGAGCCTCCTCGCTCCCTCACTTCCCCTCCCTCACTCGCCAGCCACCCCTCCGGCGCCCTCCACCGCGGAGCACCGCTCGCCACCGCGCACCGCCCCCATCTCCGCCTCGTTCCGGCATCGGTAGACCGCCTTCTTTCGATTGCCTGTGCCCAAAGCTCCGCCCCGTCCCCCTCTTCTCCGAACGAGCCTCGACGTCCCCTCGTTTGGATCGGTAAGGCTCAATCGAGCTTTCCTCGCCGCGCCACCGCGTCGGTGCCGCCGGCCTTGAGCTCCGTTCATCGCCTCGCTCGCTCCCTCTCCGTCTTCCCAATCCTTCTTCTCAAGTTCGCGAGTTCCTGGCGATTGTTGTGCGCTCGCTCGGTGGTCGGGACTTGGCCGGAACCGGCCGATTGGCCGTGACCGCCGCCGCGACGTCGGCGTCGGGAACGCCGGCGACGCGCTCGGGTTTCCCCCCCCCTCTCTCGGTGGGCTGGACCGCGCCTGCGGGCCGAGCCCCGAGCAGGCCGGCTCGGTCTTCTCCCCCGCGCGAGCGAGATGGGCCGCGACCGCCGTGGGCCGATCTTTTCCCTCGGGCCGGCCCAGCGCCTTAAAAAGAAATCCATTTCCATTTTCTTTTTATTATTCTTGATGAAAAAGCACTTGGAAAATGATTTCTTGGTCATTTTAGCTCAAAAAAAATTATGAAATAAATTTCTTTAGATGAAATGGAACCAGATCTATGATCTAAAATTATTGCATGTCAAATTTGAGATACTTTTCTGTAGAGTTTTTAATTAACTATTGAAATGGCTGTTTTCTTGTTAATTGCTTAATAAATCCTAGAAAAATCAGAAAAATATGATTCCAAGTTTATTAATCTTTTTGTGTCATGTACTTTCTAGGGAAATTTTATAGCTTGGGTGTTCTGTATAAAAATTTGTAGTTGCAGTTCAAATGCTTTTTACTACCAATATTTGTTATTTTTGTTATTTAAATAAATTTGAATAAAACATGCAAGTGATAATTTTTCTATAGTGTTTGTTTAGGTAATAGATAGTAGGAAAATTCCTAAATCTGTTGTTTGATACTTTTCATAATGTAAAATATTTTAAATATCCATTTTAGGCCTTATTTTGTTATTTTTGTATAGTAAGTTCTAATTATCCAAATGCAGTAAAAATTTTATGTCAAGCTATTCTTGATATTAGTAATCCACTGTAATTTTATGAGATTTTTTCTGAGCTACTAAAATATGTGTTGTTGTTCAACCATAGGACTAATTAGGGTTTCTCTTTATTCTTTAATGCAAAAATAGTTAGTAAACTATACTTTGGTGTATCTTTGAAGCACCTTGGGTGTTCAAGTACTCTTGCATGGTAGGAACTAGTGTTGGTAGTTTCCGAGTACATGTTCTTGGATGATGTTGACTACCTTGTAGAAGAGTCATAAGTTCCACATAATCCGATGACATAATACATTCATTACACCGTATGCATTCCGCATCTTCATCATCTCATGTCACTTCTGCATTTCACCTATGCATGTTGCACTCATACTTCTGCATCATACAGGATCGCAGGAAGTGGTTCCGGCAGTTGTTCCCGAGGACGCAGAGGAGCAGCCCGAGGAGCCGGAGCCAGCAGAAGTAGAAGAGGAGTCCGGTGAAGAGCTTCCGGAGTGTCCTGACCATCGTCCCAGTACCTTCGAGCGAGGCAAGCCCCGGAGCATTTCTCCCCGGTTTGCAATTAATTATTTATTAATTTTACTTAATCTGATGCATTAAGTTTAGGAGTTGTTTGCAAACGTTGCTGCATTATACCTTGTGCCACCTTGTTTTACCCGATCCTTGTCACCCTGGTGTCCACGGTCAATACTTGCTTAGCTTGCTTAGGCCGGTAGAAGTCGGGTGATTGCCTGTCATCCGCGAGCTATAGGGGATTACCTGGTTTTATGTGAAAGAATTGTCATGTGAGAATAACTAAGTGTGGGAATGAATGTGAGACCGGGCGGAAGCTTGCAGGGTTCTGGACTGTAGTGTCTTCCGTCTGTGTCGATTAAGGACCGTCCGATGTCGGGCCTCGGGTCATGTTGAACGCATGCCTCACATTTAGCTGGCCGGATAAAGTACCTTTCGACCGCGAAGCCGGGAGATTATTCGGGCCGAGTGGATTGCCCGCAACGCACTGTACCGGAGCAGTAGTGGCAGGAAACGGGGGCGCGATGATAAGGCCAAAGAGCAGTCGGGCGGCCCCCGGGTACATGTGGTTCCTGGCAAGCTCGCGACTTTACCTGAATGGTTGACTCGGTGACCAATACCTCACTTTAGCGGGTGAGTGAGGTTTGTGTGAGGAATAAATTACCAGCTGGTCAATAATCGATTCGAATCGCCATCGTTCACTGGATAGTGAGCACTTGACTTGAGTTACTTCATCGTAGTAATATGGATACAACACTTGGATAGTTATGAGAAAATGACATGGTAATTATTGTCAAATATCAATGGTAATCCTTGCTTGCTCAATCACATGGTTACTTTAGCATAAAGTGCAAATATAGTTGACAAGAGAATAAAGATTTAGAAGATGACATGCTTTTGTAAATGATTTGCTAAGCTAAAAATGCTTTTCTTGCAAATGAGTCAGCTACCCCACCAAAATGCCTATCATGATCCTTGGAGTCTTTTGTTTTGGTTCTGTCGGGTAAGTCTAGCTGAGTACCTTCTCGTACTCAGGGCTTTGTTCCCACTTGTTGCAGATGGACAGATGTACTATGGTTATTGTATCAACTGTCTCTACCCTGCGATGGGCGAAGCCTAGGACCATGGGCAATGGTCACTCACTACTCCTCGTCTGATGCTTTTGTGGGAGATGATCGCGAGCTGGCACTGTAATTTGGAAAAAGATGTGTGTGTGTGTGCTTTGAACTAATGCTTCCGCTACTTTATTTGAAACTGGTTTGTAATAACTATGTTTAAACTCCGATGTATTTTGTGCCGCAAACTACTGTGTAACTTATGAAGGTAATCGCTGAACTTATTACGATCTTGGCTGTGATGTGAAATGGTTTGAAATCCGTCGAGATTTCACGGACTACCGGGTTATACGGGCTTAAGTTTGGTAAATTGCCCATCCGTTGGATGATTTTCTTACTTAATCTCGTATAATTGGGCGGTTCTGTTACATCAATTCCGTAGAAAAAAGCTAACATTAAACCGAGTGTTTCAGGCTCTTCAGTAGCGAAATTTTTGGGAGTGATTTTTTGTGAGCGTCATGTTTAGTTCAAGCCATGGCTATATGATCCGTATTGCATTCAACCTATCAATCTTACTCAACTCCAGTAGGAGTCTAGTGCTGTAGAAATTTTGGAGTTTTTGTGTATGAGGAGATGAGAAAGATGCGTAGATGGTGTTGCCTGGGCCAAGGGTGTATGAGTCTGACCAGCATTGTCTAGCCATCTTTCTCGTCTCCTCATCAGATACAAAACTCTGAAATTCCTAACGTCACCATACCTCTGCTAGAGTTGAGTAAGATTGACAGCTTGAATGCAATACACAGAGAGCATAGGCAGAGAAAGAGGGAAGCCCCCCTATTTCCCTAGATTTTGCACTACATAAATTTAACATCCAGCTTCTTCTTCTTCTTCTTCTTCTTCTTCTTTACGTATAGTAGAAAAAGTGTAGTATCGCAGCCCTCTCGTCCTTCTAACTGTCTAACAAAGAAACCACCGAGCCGCCATGTAAAGAAGGCGGGGGTTGAAGATGGTGGATACATGTCAAGAGTAGCAAACGGCGACGTAGGCAGTGTTTAGTTCCTTCAAAATTCCAAAAATTTTACAAGATTCCCCGTCACGTCAAATCTTTGGACGCATGCATGAAGCATTAAATGTAGGTAAAAAAATAACTAATTGCACAGTTTGTCTGTAAATGTCGAGACGAATCTTTTGAGCCTAGTTAGTCCATGATTGGATAAATTTTACCAAATAACAACGAAAAGTGCTACAGGAACTTTACACACACTTTAAAACCATCTAAACACACCCGTAGTTGTCAACTTGCCATCGGGGTAACATCCTGCTGGCCTTATCCTCACTCACTCACACTCACTCGATCAGCACAAATATTGATGGCGTCGCTGTCAGCTGGGCGTTGCTGTCACCACTAGTTGCGGCTGACTAGTCATCCTCCTTCCCTACTTAACCAACCGTCATCACTTGCATACCCAGATCCACCCACCCATCGAGGCAGGAGTGATTAGTTACTTTTTTTTTTCTTCTTCCCATTTGCCCTTTAATTTTTCCTCCATAGACTAGTCGAGTGAATTGCCAGGAAAATCAGCAGGTGTTCACGCCCAGGGTGGACTTACTATTTACTCTTACCGCGCACAGCACACGGCTAGTTGTCTGACGGCTGGGGCTGCCCCTGGGCCCTGCCGCTCGGAGCGCGCGCGCACCGCACGTCCGCACGGACGGCGTGTATATATGCAAGCAGTGGCCTGGCCTCGTGTATATATGCAAGCAGAGGCTGTCCAGTGGTGCGTGACCTGGTCGTCCGTCCGTCCGCCACACCGCAGCACCAAGCACGGCCGGAGCAGGGCGAGGAAGGCCGCCGCCGTTGTCCGGCCCCGCGGCAGGTGCGCTACCTCTGTCTTCTTCTCCTCCTCGCTCTCGCTCACTCGCCTTGTGTGCTGCTGGTGTGGACTCGTCTGGTCATGGGGAGGGAGGGAGTTACCATTGGGCTCCTGCGCGCGCGGCGTCCGATCCTCACGGGGACCTGCAGGCCAGGGGCGCCTCCGATCCGTTTTCGCCGCCGCGTGCGCCGCCCCGCCGCGTCTCTAGTTTTGCGTTTTGTCCTCTCCGGCTGTCTCGCGTGGCCTGGTCTCCTCTCTCCACTTTTTTATCCCATTCGCTCGCTCGCTGCAAATTGGTTGCGAGCCAAGTGGGGCGTGCACTCAAACTGACCCCCTTCCCATGAGATTGCTGCCGTCATTTTCCTTTTCCCCGACCAACGCTGCACCAACGGACGGGCGCGGCCGTCGTGGAGTTGGAGCACAGCTCAGTGCCTGCCTGCCTCCGCGCACAACAACGCAACAACAACCCACCGACGCGATGAGGCGCGAGTCCCTGAGCGTGACGTCCTCACTCCTTGTCCGGGTGCCGGTCCTTTTGTCTCGCCTCGCAGGTAGACGACAGAGCAGCAGCAGGACGAGGGCCAGCAGCAGGCGGCCGGTCCCGGGCGACGCCGACGACGCCATGCCGGAGAAGAAGAACCCGCCGCAGGCCGCCTTCTGCGGCGAGGCGGTGATCGCCGAGTTCGAGGCGCTGACGCGGGACGCCGCCGCCGTGCAGCGGGACACGCTGCGCCGGATCCTCGGCGACAACGCGACCGCCGAGTACCTCCGGTGCCGGGGCCTCGCGGGACGCACCGACGCCGCCAGCTTCCGGGCGTGCGTGCCGCTCGCCACGCACGCCGACATCGAGCCCTACATTGCGCGCATCGCCGACGGCGACACCTCCGCCTTGCTCACCGCCAAGCCCATCACCTCCATCTCCCTCAGGTCAGTCGGTACTCTCGCTCCATGTCAGTAAGTCACCGTGACTGACGACGGACGAACCCATGTCATGATGCAGCTCCGGCACGACGCAGGGGAAGCGCAAGTACCTGCCCTTCAACCAGGAGCTCGTCAAGTCCACGATGCAGATATACCGGACTTCCTACGCCTTCAGGAACAGGTACGCACACATTCACACCTGCAGGCTTGTGCTGAATTCCTCCAGTTGTCTCCGTCTGACGATCTGAGGACGATCCATGCAGGGCGTTCCCCGTGGAGGACGGCAAGGCGCTGCAGTTCATCTACGGCAGCCGGCAGTTCACCACCACGGGGGGGCTGACAGCCACCACGGCCACCACCAACGTGTACCGGAGCGAGGAGTTCATGCCCACCATGCGCGCCATCCAGTCGCAGGTGTGCAGCCCGGAGGCGGTCATCTTCGGCGCCGACTTCGCGCAGTCGCTCTACTGCCACCTCCTGTGCGGCCTGCTGTACGCCGACGAGGTCCGCATCGTGTCCGCCACTTTCGCGCACAGCCTGGTCCTCGCCTTCCAGACCTTCGAGCGCGTCTGGGAGGACCTGTGCGCCGACATCCGCGCGGGCTCCCTCTCCCCGACGCGCGTCACCGCCCCCGCCGTCCGCAGGGCCGTCGAGGCGCTGCTCACGGGCCCCAACCCGGCGCTCGCCGACGAGGTGGAGCGCAGGTGCGCCGGCCTCAGCAACTGGTACGGCGTCATCCCGGCGCTGTTCCCCAACGCCAGGTACGTGCACGGCATCATGACGGGGTCCATGGAGCACTACGTCAAGAAGCTCCGCCACTACGCGGGCGGGCTGCCCCTCGTCGCCGCCGAGTACGGCGCGTCCGAGGGTTGGGTAGGCGCCAACGTCGAGCCCGAGACGCCGCCGGAGTCCGTCACCTTCACCGTCCTCCCCAACATCGCCTACTTCGAGTTCATCCCGCTCAAGGCCACCACCAGCTGCCACGGCGGCGGTGCCGCTGACGACGACACCTGCTACGCCGAGGCCGAGCCCGTCGGCCTCACCGAGGTCATCGTCGGCGAGCACTACGAGGTTGTCGTCACCACCTTCGCAGGTAACACTACATTACACACATCACAGCCTCCTTGATCCTCGTTCATTTTAATTCATGCACGACGACGCATGGTGCTTACCACTGTTTTGTATGTTTGTTCATCACCAGACTTTCTGACCTACCATATATCGAGCGTCACTGTGCTTGCATTGAACAATATAATGCCGGCCGGTTTCAAGAACTGTACACTGTAGAAACGAAAAGTACTGTGGTTGGGGCGGCCTAGATGTTCGTCGGATTTAGGTTTGGATGGTACGAGCTGTTGTTGCTTGTACAGCGGGGAAAAACTTTCACAGCCCCTAGAAGCCTGTTACTTTCATGCCAGCAGCAACCTAATTACTCCAGATGGAGACCAAACTTTGCTTTGTGCTGTTGTGGACAGTTGTGGACGAACTAATCTTAACCTATGGGCACAGTGAGACACACAGTTTCTGTTTCGTCTCACGCTTTCCTCTTTGTTGACTTGGATCACCTCTGAGTCTGACGACGACCGCCGAAGGAGGGCCGGCTCGGATTGACTCCGGCGGTCCGGCCGGCGGTCGCCGTTCAGCAGCTGTCCGAACCTTGGGCTTTTGCGATCGATTACGTACGTCCTCCCGGCCGGTCTCAAACAACTGAACAAGGCACGGAGGGAGATCTCACTTTCAGAGAAAGCAGATGGCTCTTTGGTGAGCTGCGACCGTCGTACTCGCAGGATGGGATTTTATTCCCAGTTGAAAAAAACCGTCAGGAGGTCTGAAACCGACGTTAGTTGTTGTTCTGTTTGGTGACCGATCTGCACTTTTGTGCGTCCATTTGTATAGTATCTGCTTGTAGGTCATCAAGGACAGGAGATGCATGGACGATCTCGGAGATCTGGATTCGGTAACAGTGTGTGTCGGAGTCGGTAGGGTATGAACAAAACAATCAGCAAGAAACAGGAGTGCACAAACTAATCCAAAAAGTTTTTTTTTTTAAAAAAAGATTCTAATCCAAAAGTCTATCCATTTTCTACGCATATAAAGGTTTGCAGATTGGCAAACGTATATATGTCTGCGAATCTTCCCATGCACATCCATCCATCCATCATCAGTTGCAGTGTTACTATCACAGTGTCACAAACTCACAAGATAACTTCTTACGCCAGAAGATACGCAGCTAGTAGCTAGTAGTACTCTTCTTCTTGGAACCTACTCCTACACTACTGCCCACTGCCTGAATATTAAACTTGACTGAATGGCAAGTGACACGGGTGATGCAACTGCAAAGACGACTTATTCAGCAATTTTAGTCTGAATGGAAATTAATCATTTGATGTGAGATGCCGTATTGTTTTGTTTGTTTTGTTTTCGAAAAGAGAGAAAAAAAAGGCACTGATTGGACCAAAGACTAGCTAGTAGAGGTGGTAGAGTACTAATAACTAGTAGAGGTCGTAGAATACTAAAAATATCGGCCTGTACTGTAAAATATGGATTACGTGTGGAACTGGTGGATCGGCCATGAATATACTATGTTAAGACAAAAGAGCTGCTTCCATGGTGGTTTGTCGGTTTGCCGGCTGTTCATTGTTCTTGGCCGTTCTGCAGCCTGCAGGGAACCTAAGCCATATTATAGTCTAACTGAATCTGACCAGCAGGGGTCGCGTGCATTCACAACTGAGTGCAACGGCTGCTTGCTGCCGTCAAACACTGGCTTCTTCGTTGAATGAATCTTATTCAGAACGAAGCAGCTGAATTTTCCGGCTGTCTCTCTTTCTGTCTGTGTCTTACTAGTCGTCCAAGCAGCTACAAGACAAGAACCTTTTGCTTTCTTCCTCACCTATCACCTTTGTGGCTTGTGGGTTTGTGGCTGTGGGGATTTTGTATGTTTTTCCATCGCCTCAGTTCGCAGACTTTGCTGCACCTGCATGCACCAGCCGGAGACTTCCATTGCTTGAACTCTGACTCCATGGATGGGGGGTATGGCCGTATGGGCACAAGGCGCGCACGTACGTCATGAGAAAGGCCCTACACAACATGATGTGTCCTGTGACCCTGTCTGATGAACGGATAAGATCTGCTTCCAAATGAAAATGAAACACTCGCGTCGTTTTTGATATTAAAAAAAAGGAATATATTGGCAGGGCTGTACCGGTACCGTCTAGGGGACGTGGTGAAGGTGGCCGGGTTCCACAACTCGACGCCGAAGCTCAAGTTCGTGTGCCGGCGGAACCTGATGCTGAGCATCAACATCGACAAGAACAGCGAGCAGGATCTCCAGCTCGCCGTGGACAGCGCGGCCAAGATCCTGGCGGCGGAGAAGCTGGAGGTGGTGGACTACAGCAGCCACGCGGAGGTGTGGCGCGACCCGGGCCACTACGTCGTGTTCTGGGAGCTGAACGCCGACGGCAACGACGACGTGCTGCAGAGCTGCTGCGACGAGCTGGACCGCGCGTTCACGGACCCCGGGTACGTCGGGTCGCGGAAGACCAGCGGCATCGGGCCCCTGGAGCTGCGGGTGCTGCAGCGGGGCACCTTCCAGAAGGTGCTCCGCCACTACCTCTCCCTGGGCGCCCCCGTCAGCCAGTTCAAGTCGCCGCGGTGCGTCGGACGGTCCAACAACTCCGGCATCCTCCAGATCCTCTCCGCCAACGTCGTCAAGGTCTTCTTCAGCGCCGCCTACGACTGACGGCGAGCGAGGACGGAAAAGGAGGTAGAAGACGAGCATGCATGCAGCGACGCCATGCACACCGCTGGGCGCTGCCCTTGCATTGGCGCGACAGATCAGGTAGTTTGCAGACTTGCAGCTGTGCAGGATGCATGTTCATGGCTTCATGGCAACAGATTCATCAGGTGCTTGTTGTGATGAACCATTGCGGTGCAATTGGTACTCTGCGTGCATGACGCATCGCATGTAGCCTGTCTGTAAGTAGTAGTGTCGTCGTTAACTCGAGTGAAATAAACCTGTTAATATTTCTCTGAGGCCCCGTTCGGTTTCCTAAGATCCGTTCCCAGACCGACCTGGTACGGAGAGTTCCTTGGGTAATTTGTATAACGACTGAAATTATTCCGGCCAGGAATGGCCCATTCCGAAGAAAATGAACGAGGCCTCATGGTATCTTCTCCAAGATCGATGGATCCTTTGTGAGCCTGAGGCTCTGAGCTCTGAATGTTTATCCATCCATGCATCCATCGGGGGCAGTTGGGCGACCACATGCAGGTCATCGTCGTTTGTGAAGCAACAAGCAAGCAAAGGCAAAGGCAAGGCAACGGTTTTGGACGCCTCGCCTGCACGCCATGTGACGAAAAGCACAAGCTGCACAGTGCACGTCGTCTGGACAGGACAGGACAGGACAGGAAGTGAGGGGCGCAAGTGCAACCTGCAAACCGGAAGGGACAAGGCCGGCCGGTATAGTTGTCCAAACGGGCGGCCCGGCACGGCACGGCACGGGCACGGCCCGGACACGGCACGGTTAGGCACGGCACGATCTGGCACGCCGTGCCGTCAGCCAGGCACGGGCACGACACTAAACTCTCTGGAGCGTGCCGTGCCGGGCCGTTTGGCACGGCGGCACGCTCGTGCTCGTGCCTGCCCAGGCACGTTTCCAGCATAGTTACATCTCTTTCAATATAGAAAAATACATCTAACTTCAAATTCAACCAAAAATAAAAAAAACACAGCTGAACACATCACAGATAGCAACAAAAAGGAGCTGTGCAATGGCTGCCTCATTAAAAACCTGTCTAGGTAAAACTCACCCTTGTGAGAAACCCTAGACAGGGAAAAAGAGTGCAGTCAGCTCCACAATATTAGATCAACAGTTCAATACCCCAAGGGCCCAAGTCCAGCTGCTCCAGCAGCAAAAGTCTAAATCCTACTTAAGTTACAGAACCATTACATAAATGATTAATCAACATCAAGATAAAGTTCTTCAAATGCCTCCACCAGCTCCTTGTCCTCCACCATGTGCTGAATCCTTGTCTCTGCAGCCTCCCAGTCCTTGATGCAAGCAAGTGCCTCCACAGTTTCTGGCTTCAGCCTTCGCCTTCGTTCTTCGATGATCCTGCCAGTGGTGCTAAAAGTAGCTTCTGAAGATATGGTGGAAACAGGCATACTAAACACATCTTTAGAAAGAGTAGAAAGAACATGATATGTCAGTTTATGCTAATGCCACCAGTTCAAGATGTTAAAGTCATCATCCAACTGGCTGACTGTGTCACAGTCAAGGTAAGAGGTAAGTTCAGAAGCAGAATCAGTGTTAGAGGAAGAACTTGCTGCATGCAGCAAAGCAGTAGCAGGAATACTCCTAGACATATCAAGATTAGGAGGAAGCACATCATCATCATCATATATTTTATCCCAAGCTGTTCTTTTCTTACCAGATAGGCTTGGAGGGACAGCCCTTTTCTCCCTGACAGAGCCATATAAATCATCATACCTGTGATAGAGCTTGAAAAGAAGAGATCTAGTTTCCAATACCTTATTAGAATAATCAGCATCAGTGATTAGTTGTAACTTTCTAAGAACTTTGTTGAAACCTTTCATTTTAGCTCTTGGATCCAAGATAAATGCAATACAGTAAAGTGGAGGTATTGTTTTCCAGTATTTATTATACTTATCAATCATGGGTTGGACAACAGGTCTAATATGCTCATCATTTTGATACTTATGCAGGTGAATAGCAATCCTAACAATGTGATGAACCATTAAAGGTGCAGTAGGATAGTAAACACCAGACAAAGCAACAGTTGAGTCATAAAACAGTTCAAGAAATTCTAGAATTTTAGTTGCCATAGCCCAATGATCATGAGTTAAGAGAAAGGCACCACCTCTAGGTCTTGGGTAATTGGACTCAATGAAAGTATGAAAAATTTCCTTGTGGGGCAGGACATGCTTAAGCATCAGATATGTAGAGTTCCACCTTACATCCATGTCCAGCCCAAATGTTTGAGGTCTGGTTCCAGACGCCATGCAATAGCTCTTATATGAAGCAACTCTTAGGTTAGAAGAGTTGATAAAAGAGATAGCAGTTCTAAAAGCATCAATCATAGGAGTTACAGTAACAAGAGCTTCCTTAACTATCAGATTAATAATATGACATGCACACCTTTGATGCAAAAAGAGATCATCACCCAAATATTGCTTAAGTAGAGGTTTAAGTGCATCCATGGCTTTGTCTAAAGTTACAGAAAACACCTTATGCAGTATACCATAATCATTTAGCACAACAGTAACACGTTCAGCAATGTTTTCAGCATTATGAGACACATAAATAAGCCTTAACCCAAGCACCCTCTTTTTAAGTTGCCAATCAGAATTAATGAAATGACCAACAACACTCAAATAATCCTGCTTAGCATTTCCAGACCAAATATCAGAAGTTATAGCAACAGATGTAATATCATTACTCTTCAAAGATTCTACCAGTTTATCACGCTTCTCAGAGAAGTACCTCATAAGATCCCTACCTGTAGTTTGCTTAGAAACAGTTTTAAACCTGGGATTGTGAGCAGTTCTAATGTAATCTTCCTAGGCCTCAGTTTCACCAATACTGAGGGGAAGATCTAACCTAGCAAGCAAACGAACAAGCTGAACACGAGCAACCTCAGGATCGTAATCCCAGTTTTGGATAGTACCATCCTTAAGGAAAGTAATGTGAGACTGAGTCATGCGATTCTTTTCACGTTTCTTAGGGCAAGTTTCCATATGACGGAGTAAATGGCCAGTACCAAATTTAGAATTAGCAGTATACTCCTTACAGTGGTGACATCGAGCGCCATACTTGACCTTCTGCCCGTTCACAATTTTGAAGAGCTTCTCGAAGTCCTCCCAACATGCAGAGGTGGACTGCCGGTTTGATAGCTTGACGGAGCCCTCACCGGTTGCAGCGGCCTCACCGGTGGCAGCCTCCTCACTGGTGGCAGCGGCCGCACTGGGAGCAGCTACATCACCGTCGGACGCGGAAGCAGCGCCAGTGCCACCGCCACCGCAAGAATGGGCGGTGACGGCGATGGCCTCTCGTCGAAGCCGTGCATGAGTCCGGTTGAAGAGCTCCTCAGCAGCGCGAGGGCCTAAGAGCGCCTCGGCATCACCAATCACGTCGTCCTCGTCATCTCCGACCATCCCATAGAGCCGCAGCTCGTCGTTGATGGTCATGGAGTGACCAATCTCCTCCGCCTCCGATTCCGACATCGCACTGCTGCCGGCCACCGGTCCCTCAACGGCTACAAAAGAAAAAAAAAGAAAGAAATTTGTTAGTCCGGAGCACCGGATCTAACCGAAAAGATGAAGAAAAGAGAAGATCTGCACCGGATCTGGACGTACCTCTTAGGCCGGAGCACCGGATGTGCCAGCAGCAACGACGACGGCGGGTTCGGCTAGATCCGTCACCCTGGTGCCTCAACGCATCCTCACGGACACGGAGCCCCGAGATGACTGGAGTCCGGCGGCGGCGACGAGGCCGACGAGGCGGAAGAAACAGAGAAGACCAGGGGACGCAAGAGGGGACGAGGCTACATTTATGGTCAGGGAGGAAGCAGATCGGAGTGTACGGCCAATCCGTCTCACCGTGCCGGCCGCGGGCTGCCGGAGTCGAGCTCGAGGTCGAGGAGAAGGGGATCTAGGGTTTCGACGGAGGGGAGCGGGCGAGACAGACGAGAGAGGAGCGAGAGAGGAGAGAGACGAGCGAGAGACGAAATGAATTAGGGTTTCACCGGTGAGGGGCCGCGGCCGCCGCTTGGCGTTATATAGCAGCGTCCCCCACGCGGTGATCTAACGGTCGGGAGGCGAGGGGGCAGGGCATCGGACGGCTCAACCGTGCCGCCACCGTGCCGCCCGTTGAAGCGGGCCGTGCTCGTGCCGTGCCGCCGTGTCGCCAATGCGGCCCAGGCACGGGCACGGCCTCGAGCCATGCTTGGCACGGGCACGGTGCTAGCGGGCCGGGCCATTTTCGTGCCGGGCCAAATCCGTACCGTGCCCGGGCCGGCCCAACGGGCTTAGCCCGTTTGGAAAACTATACCGGCCGGGCCTCCTTTCTGCCTGCAGTTGGGAGAGCACTCTGAATTTGCAGGCACATGCATGGCCGGCTCGGCTGCACTAGCACTACACTGCAGAGGTATAGGCACAGGACGACAACACAGGCGCCTAACCGAGCTGCTCGATCAGTGTAAGTGATCGACCAGTCGCACGCAGTGGCACGTGTTCTTGCCTCTTTCTCGTCTCTGCTCCTGCATGCCCCGTTTTCAGGGACATGAGCCAGCTATATAGACCATTAGACCATGTGTTGTTGCCATTGGGACTGCATGCCGGCGTGATTAATTCGCGAACGCTCGTCCACGGGGAAACTAGTGAACACTTTTCCGACAGGCGGCACCTTTTCAGAAAAGAATAATTTACGCATGGACCTTCGGGGTGTTTAGATTATCCCCTAAAATTTTTCAACTTGTCACATCGGATGTTTGATACATGTATGAAGTATTAAATATAGATGAAAAAATAACTAATTACACAGATTACGATAAATTTGCTAGACGAAATTTTTAAGCCTAATTAATCCATGATTTGACAATTTCATGCTACAGTAAACATGTGCTAATGATGAATTAATTAGGCTTAATAAATTCATCTCGCGGTTTCCAGACGAGTTTTATAATTAGTTTTTTTGTTAGTATCCGAACACCCCTTCCAACATTCTATGAAACATCCGATGAAACACCCCTTCCAACATCCCATGAAACATCCGATGTGACATCTCAAAATTTTTCACCCCAGGAATTAAACATCCCCTTAATTGAATAGTAGCGCATATACTTATTCTCTTTTTCCATGCTCAATTTCAACTGTGTTGGGCCACACAAAAATTATTTTAAAATGTTATAACTTTTGAACAGTGTATCCATTTTCGATTCCGTTTGCACCGATGCGTTCTACGCGATGAGACAAACAAAACTAGACCCCCCCACTTGCATATGTTTCAAAGAATTTTTTCTAGTAGCAAACTAACTTATAACACATAACTTAACACATATAACTTATAACCAAAACTTAGAAACACAAAAAGTTATAAAACACAACTTATCTATAAAAAGTTATCAAACACAATTTATGTACATAAGTTATTTTATAAAACTTGTGTACATAAGTTATTCTATACAACTTAGATGTACAAATTAATATCATAACATATTAGCCGATATGTTGGTAGCATGGATAAAAGGAAAATTGATAGACTAATATAAATATTAAAAAGAGGAAAAAAGGGACAAAATAAAAAAAGTTATGTTTCTCCAAATTTTGGCATAAGTTATAAGTTATACGGTATAAGTTAATGTTATAAGTTATATGGTGATAAGTTTTGTTCTGCAAAATGTTATATTGTCCAAGTTATCAGTATAAGTTATAGAAATAAGCTATGTAACGTAACATATATGTATAACTTATATTTTAAGTTATAAGTTCTATGTTATAAGTTAATATACATAAATTGCTACTAGAAAAAATTCTTCGAAACATATGAAAGTGGGATCTAGTTTTGTTCGCCTCATCGCGTAGAACACACCGGTGCAGACGAAATTGAAAATAAATACACCATTCAGAAGTTATAGGATATTATATAAATGGTTCGCTTTTTAAAAAGTGGTGTGAGGCACTTGAAACCGTACGGGTGAAAGTCCTATGTTTGGTGTTGGTAATTAGTGACAATGCCTAAGTACTAATCCTATGTCTAAGTTGTATGTAACATATGAGGATTAGTACATTCCAAGGTTGGTGGCAAGTTGGACATGGTGATCATGATGGCCACACTTGGATTTGGATGCAACCCTATGTGATCAAGGCAAAGGTATATGCTTAAGGGTTATGTTTTAGTAACCAAGACACCTAGCGGGTGTGGTTACATTATAAGATAGATAGCCGTACTGTAAAGAGGGGAATGACGCGGCTATTGAACTCCTAAGTGCCTCTAGGTGTGCATTTCATAATCATATGCATTTGGATAGAACTAATAACGCATCGAAAAATGATTGTGAAAATGCTAACACACTCATACTTGACGAAGATCACTTGGTGGTGTTAGCACGTTTGCGAAGGCGGTGGAGTTTGAGCGGTAGAGAGGGTTTGGGGTCCTCTCTCCTTCCTGCCGAGCTTGCGAGGCGGGATTCAGGCGTTTTCGAGAAGTTGAAACGACTATTTTCCACTACGCCGGAAGTCCAGAAAAGAAACGGAGGCGAACGGAGGTCACAGAGGTGACCGGACGCTGAACCAGACGCGGTCTTTGCATGACCGGACGCATCCGGTCAGTGTTCAGTGTCTGCGCGTATTTCAGGTTGATGATCGGACGCGCAGCGCGTCCGGTCACTGACGATCGGACGCGTCCGGTCGTTCAGGGAGCTTACTGGACTCTAACCGGACGCTGGCACTGTCGCGTCCGGTCATTTTCTTCAACGCGTCCGGTCACTGTTTCGTTGAGCGCTGCTCAGGCGACCAACGCGTCCGGTCACTCACGGGACCAGCGCGTCCGGTCATTTCCAGCGCGTCCGGTCTGCGCGATGAGCGCGTTCGGTCGTTGCTTCGTAGTTAGCCGTTGGGCGACCGGTGCGTCCGTTCAGTTGGACCAGCGCGTCCGGTCAGTGCTTCGCGACTTAGCCATTGTGCGACCGGCGCGTCCGGTCAGTTGGACCAGCGCGTCCGGTCAGCGCGATTTCAGTTGTTTAAGTTTCTAACGGCTCTATTCGAAGGGGTACGTCTATATATACTCGTTGGCCGGCTCAAGGCTCTAACTCTCGAACATTTGACATACTTGTGAGCACTTTGAGCTAAGCAACTCCCCTCCCACTCATCTCTCTTGCTTCTTTGCCTATTCGAAGTGAGATTGAGTGATCCAAGTGCATTTGCATTGTGAGATTGCATCTAGTTGGCACTTGGTGGTTGATTTGCTGCGGGATTCTTGTTTCTCTTGGTGGTTGCCGCCACCTAGACGGCTTGGAGCAGCTTGGAGGCGTTGGCAAGAGTTGATGATTGTTCTTGGCCACCTCCGGTGATTGTGAGGGGTTTGTGCCTACCTCGGCGAAGCGCCAAAGGCAACATTAGTAAATTTCTTCGTGTCATTGCAACCTTTTGCCATTTAGTAGGTTCTTGTGGCGCCTTTTGAGAGGCTCGGTGTGTGACCGATTAGCCACCGAACCACGTGGTGAAGAGGGACACAACGGGAACTAGCGTGCCGGCAAGCACGTGAACCTCAGGATAAATCTTCGTGTCATCATTCTTATTATGTTCGATCGATCCCGGTGGTTGTATATTGTGGTATTCATCTCTTGATCATATTGATTGGTTGGCTCAATACTTCGCCCCTCGGTGATACCCTCCTAACTCTCTCTGGTATTAATTTCTTAGTTACCTTGCTAGCTTGTTAGTGTTACTCTTAGCTTGTGTAGCTAGCTAGCTTTAGTTGTAGTTAAGTTGTGCGGTTTGACTTGTGCGGTTGAGTGCAAATATACTAGAATTGTGAATTGATTAGGTGGCTTGCAAACACCCCATAGGCTAAGCAAAACTCGCATCTCGCTACTTGTTATATTGATAAACTTATTTAGCTTGTCTTTGTAGAAAATTTTAAAAGGCTATTCATCCCCCTCTAGCCATCAAGACCTTTCAACGGGGCAGGTGCAGACCTCCCGCATGTAGACCCGATCGGGATCGTTCGCTGGCCAAAAAAATCAGTGAACCATCGCCGGAATGGGTTTGGGGAGCACAGGTGCCCACCCCGCTTCATCATCCCTTTCCTGCATGTGACGTCATCCTAGGAAAATGCAAAATATTTATTTCAAATTGATATAATTTGTGAACGGTGCATCTATTTTTAATTCTGTCTGCACCGATGTGTTCCACATGACGAGGCGAACAAAACTAAACCCCACTTGCATATGTTTCGAAGAATTTTATTATACTACAGACTTATGTGTACTAACTTATAACATATAACTTATGTATACAAGTTGTATAGAATAACTTATCGTAATAACTTATGTACACAAATTGTGTTTTGATAACTTTTGTACATAAATTGTATTTTATAATGTTTGCGTTTCTAAGTTTTAGTATAAGTTATAAGTTAATTCGTTCCTTTATGTGTTAATAACTTTTGTGTTTGCAAGTTTTGGCATAAGTTATAAGTTCATTCATTCCTTTGTGTTTAATAACTTTTTTGTAAATAAGTTGTGTTTTATAACTCTTGAGTTTGCAAGTTTTTCACGTAAGTTGTATGTTGTAAGTTATATGTTATTATGTATATGTCCTAAGTTAGTACACATAAATTGCTACTAAAAATAAATTTTTTTGAAACATATGTAAGTGGTATCTAGTTTTGTTCGTCTCGTCACGTAGAACACACTAGTGTAGACATAATTTAAAATGGATACACCGTTCAGAAGTTATAGCAATTTGAAATAAATATTTTACGTTTTTAAGCTTGCGTCAGTGGTCACGTGTGGTAAAAACATATGCCATGCAAATATGCAATACAGCAGCAGCAGCAGTGCAGCGTGTGGTTGAGACGTGTGAGCTCCTCCCGTCAGATCGTTCACCGAACTACGATTCAGTGAACGATCTTTCCGACACGTGCTGATAAGGTCTCTGATTTGAGTGAAGAGCATCGGACACTCTAATGGATTCGGCATTCAAGAGACATGGACTGATGTACGGGAACGTACTATTCGTCATCTGAGTGTCTAGACAATCATTCCACCAGCTCGTAGCAAATCATGGTCTATTTGGTATCAGACTATCAGCACTATATCAGACTATCAGTACTATATATTTATATACATTCTTTTTTTTCACACGGTACAATTAACGGCCTTGCCCCGAAGGGGAAATTATTCATAAGCAGTTGGAACCGCAATGTGTCTCTCGGGCTAAGGCCATTCTCAATACAAGTTTCATAAAAATTTTAGTATCATTGAAGGCCATTCTCAATACAAGATAGAGCATGGAACAATCTTGACACACCGTGCGACAAAACAGACGTGGAGTTATTCAACGCGTCCACTGTGGTGGAAGTTGGCAATGGAAAATCCACATTCTTTTGGACATCAAAGCTGGATCAGTGGTAAAGCAGCAAAAATATAGCGCCAAGATTGTTTGCAAAGTGCAAAAGAAAAAAGATCAAAGTGAATAAGGCGTTGAATAACAACAAATAGATAGAACATTTACTACCGATTAGTGACCCCGATGAACTTAGAGAATATGTCGAACTTTGGGAGGCGATACATCAAATACCAATAAATAGTGAAGTCGAGGATAATATTCAGGGAATACACGACTAGTAGTGCCTATAATATGCAGTTTGCGGGGGCCTACAGCAAACTAAGATTAACCTCAATCTAGAAAGCACAGACTGAACCAAAGTGCAGGTTTTTTGCCTGGACATTACTATGTCAGAAGATTCTAACGGCGAACAACTTAATCAAAAGGAACTTGTCAAATGATCCTTTATGTAAACTTTGTGGAACTGAGCCTGAAACGCCTCAACACCTGTGCAAGGATTGCAGTTTTACAAAGGAGGCTTGAGCAATTCTTCAAAGTTGGTGCGACATCACTCGTCTCAGGAATATCAATCAATCTGGCTCTGTCTATAATTACTGGAGAAAGTATCGAGCCACCTTTGATAAGGCAACAAAGAAAATGTTTGATGGAATCATTATATATTTCTGGTGGCATATTTGAAAGGAGCGAATAGAAGAACTTTCCAATAGAAGACCAAGAGAAGTAGCTAGTTTATGCAAGGATGATATCAGCCATACAACATGGCAATGGTTCCTAGAACGTCCTCGAGTTAGTCGACTTGGTTATCTTTTTCGGTTGCTCCCTTAGGGGCCTTTGTTATTGTTAGGTGTTAGCGGGTTACGCTTAAGTCGGTTTCAGGCTTTTTATCTTGTTTTGGTGTTTCTTTTGATCCCGGCTGAAGTGCTCAGGTGAGTAGTTGTTTTTGTACTAAAACCTTTTTTTTATATTTTCCCCGTCTAATAAAAATTGTGACAAAGCTTTTGCCATCCTTTCAAAAAATTGAATAACATATACAAAACTAGTTAGAGCATCTCCAGTATTGAACAAAATCGAACAGTGAAAAGCAAAACCGAACCGAGAACATTGTAGACGTTGACTCGTCGTTGTTAGAACGAAAATCGGACTCCAAACTCAGTTTGACGTGAGCGCATAAAGCACAGACTGCCAGTCTTGTACGAAGGGAAAGCTAACATCCATCAGTCCATAACCAAAAGAAATAGAAAAAACAGAATCACTTACCTCCAGAACCTAGACGGCTCCCACTCCACTACTCGTGAGCAACTTGCTGCTACTCTCACAGCCTATTTCCAAAACATCTTCAGTAGCGAACCTACAAGCACCCATCCCGACCCCATTAACACTCTGCTGACTACCTCTATTGCTAGTCTTTCTACTGCAGGCCACACAGATATGGATGCGAGCGAGGACACCTATACCAACTCAATCCCTGATGTATAGGAACTGCATAGCATTACCAGAAACATGCGCAACAACGCTTCACCTAGCCCAGATGGTCTTAACGTGGCATTTTAAAAGTCTGCATGGCCATGGCTATCCCAGGATGTCCATACTCTGGAATGTGATTTCTACACTTATGCTTTCTTTAGTCCTAAACTAAATCAAACTTTTAATGCTCTAATTCCTAAGAAAATGAAGCATGTCCTTCCTCAGGACTTTAGGCCTATTAGTCTATGTAATATTATTTACAAAGTTATTGCCAAATCCCTAGCTAATAGGCTCAAACCTCATCTCCCCAACTTCATTGATCACTCCTAGGCTGCTTTTATCAAGAATAGGCACATTTCTTCCAACATCATTGTCACCTAAGAGATCATCCACTCCTTCAGCCTTAAGACTTGGAACCAAAAGGCTTTTCTCCTCAAGCTTGACCATGCTAAAGCCTTTGATCGCTTGTATTGGGAGTTCATTCATGCTGCCCTCAGCCGCCTTGGTCTTCAAACCAACCTGTTGGTGTTTTTTAAACTGGACTAGTAAATTTATACGATTGCTGCACTACTCTAGGAAGACGATGGTAGCATCCAATAGACACAAGGATTTATACTGGTTTAGGCCGGGACCCTACGTCTAGTCTTATAGATGATCGAGTGCATGTTCCTTGCTTGAATACTCTGAAGTTCTTACAATGGGGGGTGCAAGAATGGCGAAAGAGGTGGTAGAACCTATGCTAGATGAGGGGCGGCTCGAAGAGAAGCTGTAGGAGCCCTACTGCTATGGTGAATGAATAGAATGGTAGAGGATGTCCCCCAGATGCGAGCCCTGGCTGCCCTTATATAGAGTTTGGGGCCAGGGTTTGTTACAAAGAGAAGGTTCCCTTGACCGAGGGGTCGAGAGCCCAAGGGAGGTCCTAGCTAACTTGGCTTGCAAGCTACGTCTTCTTCTAGTGTTCGCCAAGGCATGGCTCTCATCATGGTCTTGCGGCCATGTTGCGCTAGGGGCTGACATGGTGCTATTGTGCTGGCTGTGGCAGCACTGTAGCCACGATGATGGTTCGTCAGCTGTCCTGAGCAACACGACATCCATCGTGGTCTTTGCTGTTGTCTCCAGGTTTCCCAGGGTGTCGTACCCGTGGTGGGTAGCCACCCTGGGTCATCGTTCGCTTGGTCTTCTCGTGGGGATGAGGGCAGCGACCCCGACCGTTGGGGTCGGGGCACTTCGCCAGCCAGGAAGGTCTCTAGTCGAGACCCTTGACATGGATCCCATCCCGTAGTAAGTGGGGTCATACGTGTGTCCTGTCGGTCCGTATTTGGATGGTGGGTTTCATACCCGTTGACACCGCTTATGCGGTGTTGTCTTGTTGGAGCGGCGTGGCTCAGGGATGGCGTCTAACTGCTGTCCCCTCCGTCCTTATGAGGCCAGTGCGGTGTGTTTGCCCCTGTTAGAGCATGTTTGCTAGGTAGGGCCTGACCTCCCTCCATCCCTTTTAGGGGTCACGATGGGGGAGAGGTCACGTATCTGAGCGTCGCGTGATCTGTGCTGGAGGAAGGGGTCGTGAACCCCCTTGGCCTCAACGCCCGGCCTGCTCTGCTTGGCTTTTGCTGGCCTCGGTCGTTCGGGCTTTTGCTAGCTATTGCGTAATGGGCCACATGGCCTACTAACTAACAAGTGTCCTGAGACACCCCGGGGTTATGACCTCGACACAACCTCATCAATCTTATTCGCGCCTGCATCTCTACTACTACTTTTTCCTTTTTAGTCAATGGTGAACCAACTGATTCTTTTGCTCCCCAATGTGGTCTTCATCAAGGTTGTCCCATTTCTCCTTACCTTTTTGTCATTGCTATCAACGAACTCTCTATCCGTCTGCAAGATTCTCTTCTTTACTCTAACCTTCTGGAATCACCCTTAGCCCTAGCTACCCCCTATCCATTCTCTCCTCTTTGCTGATGATCTAATTCTTTATGGTGCTGCCTCTCTGCATGAAGCCCCCAATATTCATAACATTTTACAAGATTTCTGCAAAAGGCCTAATTTGCAAAAATCTTCTATTCACTTTAGTAGGAATGTGGATAGCAGTACCACAACACAGATCAGAGATATCTTCCCTGTCCCGAACCTGCTTCCCAATACCATGTACCTCGGCCACCCCATCAGTTTCAATCATATTGACAGGAACAAAGCTTACAAGTTCATCCTCAACAAGTTTAGGGCTAAATTAACTACTGTCAAGGCCAACAAACTTAACCATGCTGGGAGGTTGACATATATTAAATCGGTCCTTGCTTCTATTCCTGTGTACTACATGTCTACTATTCTCTTCTCTAAGACCTTTGTTGCTAAAATCAATGCCATCATTCGAAGGTTTTGGTGGGATGGTGTTCAAGACGACAAACCCACTAACCCTACTGCCTTTAGATCGTGGGATGATATCTGCCAGACTAAGAAAAATGGTGGTCTGGGCATTAAGGACTTGTATATAGTCAACAGAAGCCACTTTGGTGATCATGGCAGAATCGGCGGCGCTGGCCTTAGCAGCGACCATTATTGACTGCATGAATTTAACCAATGTCAACTTCTTATCAGACTGTGAATAGCTTGTTCACTTCCTCAATGCTGATGATCAAAGCAACCCTCCTGACTGGAGAATCAAATACTTTACACAACTATTCTCCAACCACTCAAGAAGCAGGCAATCAAGGCTATTCAAGATCAATAGAAGCCTCAATGCCACAACTGATGCATTAGGTAGGCAAGCTCTCTCTCTGACTATGAAACTCAGAATTTACATTTTGAGTTCTCTTGTTCCTGCTCCACTCATGTAAACCATTGCCTAGTATTGCAATCTTTGCAATCTGTCAGCTTGAACTCTGTGATGTTACTCACAGCAAGATGCTGTTGAAATAAAAGCGTTTGTTGTAAAAAAAAATAAAGAGAGAAAATATATTTCTTTAATCATTATGAAGCTGCACACATTACACCTATCGAACCGTCAAAGTGCAAACTGAATCCTCCTGTCACTGTTTGAATGCTACAATAGAGCTGCCCTTGCATGGCATGAAATTTATTAAGGAAGTAAAGAGTTGGGTTTTATGAGGATGAAACCTGATGGACAGAGTTACCAAGGCTATGAAAATAGGAGTCTAGAATGAAGCTCCACTAAAAATAATTCGTTTCATCTTCAAGTGTTTTAAACTTCATGAAATAATTAAATGCTTTTGGTCAGCCTATAAAAATTGTGAAATGAAAGTTGTGCACTGAGAGAAATTGTTTCATTTATCAGTTTAGATACCTAATAACCTAAATATGACACGGCAGTCTTAAAAACTGCATAACGTAACACTTCAAATGGAATAACGTAATGCTACCTAGAGAGTAGAAGGTGATGGGACTAGAAGAAATTGGACTGGTGGGAACTGCAAAGAGCCGCCATCATCTCTAGGTTTAGGGCTTAGTTGGGGCCAAAATTCACAAAGGACATGGGCGACATGCTTTGCATATAAAACGAAGGCCAACAGGTAGTGGGCACTGCAAGAGGACGGCCCATTATAATTTTTCTTACTTAAATTTCGAAAATCCTACTGGAAAAATATCACAAAGAGCCCGCACTTTCAAATTTCAGTTTCACAAAAACTATACTTTTAGTGACATCCTTCATTGCTAAAAGGACACTGTGGTGAGTCATCTTCGCACTTACATTGTCATAGCTATCACAAAACTACGTATTTTTGACATGAAAAGAGAAAAAAATGTGTAGCTTTGCAAAACTGATTTTAATAGGTCAGTTTCTATGATGGTTCATACAACCGAAAAAAGGTTACTAGATCATTTTAAATTTTTAAATAACGTATAGTTTTATTTGGTGCATGCTTTGGCCATTGAGTTTTAACAAACATAAGCTGCATTTTTCAGCTGTCCCTACAGTGCTGCTTGCTGGAATGATATTTCAATCAATTGGGATCTCACTCTACAACCCCTGGACATGATCATACAAGCTAGATCAGCTTTTGGCAGTAGCATGTTCAGAGAACTGGTTATCACTGCATGCTGGGTGATTTGGACCACCAGAAACGATGCTATCTTTGATAACAAAAGCTTCAACTTAGACATGTGGAAAGTCAGCTTCAAGGCTGAGCTTGATTTGGTTTGCATCAAATCAAAGCAGAAAACTGGTGATGCCATTCTTAGGTGGTGCGAGAATTTCCTCTAAAGTTTTGTTGTCTTTTTCTTTTGGGCTGTAAGAGCCTTGTAATGTGTACAGACTATATATAATTTTTTTTTTGTCTTATATATAAAAAGAAAAAATAGAGGTAGGGGGCTCCCCTGCCGTTTTGTCCAAAAAAAAAGAAACATAAGCTGCATATAGTTATAAACATGCACACGCAAAAAAAAAGGTTTGAAGTATTTCCATGACAAACTAACTACCCGCAGGCACTTTGAATACAAATCTGTTTATGCCATTTTTTGTCCTTAAATTGTATATAATTTTAATTGTGTTCAAAAGTTGATTTTTTCTTGTACAAAATACGCTTATCATTTTGACATGGAGATCATTACTTAACAACGTATTTCATTTTCATACTTTACTATTAGTCAACTACCCCCAGTTTGGCATATATCCAGATAGCCTTCTTCTAAATTTAAAAAAACTAACCTTTTGATTCGAATTAGTCTTCTCAACTATTTTAGTTAGTCTAATTTGCCCCTAAAAAGGAGTTTTTTTTATTGTTTTCGCATGCTCAAGTTATTTTTTTAAATACAAAATTCTATGAAACAAAATGAAGAAAATTTGTAATGCATTTTAAATGATTTATGATGTCCATTATAGCCTTACAAAATCTGCAATTATGACTCGCCTTGTATGTGGAGAAACAAAACAAAAAAGCAAATGCTATTAAGAGCTAAATCATACCAATTGAAATAGTTGGAGGGAGGAAACCAAATCAAATGTTAGATTGCGGGATCATGTGGACATAGGCCAAATGGGAAAGTAATTTGGTTTTCTGTAATGCTTGGTTGAGGGTTCCGTCCGTCCGGATAGACCCTGACCCACCCGCGCCGCACGCGCGCGCCCCTGCCCGCAAATCACAATCGGCTGCTGCAGCCCAGCACCAGAAGCTGTCTCCCGGCGTCAAGCGGCTCGTGCCCTTCCCAGTGCGTTCTCCTTCCCTGGCCATTCTCACGTCACAGACCTAGCTGGTGCCAGGTGCGTCTAGTGCTTGGACCGGTGTACACTGGGAGCTGTCTGCTGGGTGCATCGGCCGACGGGGCCTAGCGAAGCATGGCGCCGTGGGCAGATCCAGTCATCCGAGGCCACTGCCGAGGTCCGTGCCACCGATGAGCTCTGCACCGACAACCTTCGTGTCACTCCGTGGCATCGAGCTCCTTGCTGACGTCAAGCTCCGTATGTTTCATGCATTTTCAGATGTATGTTTCAAATGTTTCAAAGGTATGTTGCATATGTTTCATATTAATATTGCAGAGTAGATCGGGATGTTGTAATGGTTATACACATATGTTGCAAGCTTCTGTTCCCAATGTTTAATCTGTTTTTCTAGATGTATGTTGCAAGTGTGTTTATTTGGATGTTGCGTTTGTTTGTACAATGGTTTGAAGTGTTTTTAGGTGTTTTTTGCAAGTGTTTCAGATGTATGTTTTAAATATTTTATCTTTCTTCATATGTATATTGCAAGTGTTGCATCTGAATGTTTTAAAAGTAGATTGAGCGATGCTGGTAAACATTCAGGCGGCACGGGCCCATATGGGCGCGCGAAACAACGCAGGAAATGGACCGCAGACGTGGGCATCCAGACGTTCGGGCGATAGCAAGCCGTTTGGTTTTTCTTCTAATGGATAAAAACGACACAAATCTCTAGCAGCTTCTAAAAAACAGAGGACATGATTTTTAGTGTGCATTCACAGATCAACAAATTTTATTATATTTTAGCCGAGAATTGCCGTAAAAAGTCTATTGCGTTTTATGATGTCCATTGTAGCCTTATAAACAGGCACATGCTTAAAATAATGGCAAACAAAAAAGATGCAGAAAACATGTAGGCGTGCAGGGGAGTGCAACTTGTCAAAAGAAAACCGGTCGTTCTCGCCGCAAATTCTGTACATTACACTCACAAACAGCCTGAGTTGTCACGGCTCGCCGCGCCACCGTCTGCCATCTTCAGTCGTAGGCTGTGCTGAAGAAGAGCTTGATAGCGTTGTCAGAGAGGACCTGGAGGACGCCGGAGTTGGACCGTGCGACGCACCTCGGCAGCTTGAACTGGTTCGCCGGAGCGCCGAGGGAGAGGCAGTGGTGCAGCACCTTCTGGAACGTGCCCCGTCGCAGCACCCGCAGCTCCAGTGGGCCGACGGCGCGCGTCTTTCTGGAGCTCACGTACCCGGCGTCGACGAAGCGCCGGTCCAGCTCGTCGCAGCAGCGCTGCAACACGTCGTCGTCGGCCTCGCCGCTGAGCTCCCAGAAGACGACGTAGTGGCCCGGGTCGGACGACACGTCGGCGTGGCTCGTGTAGTCCGCCACCTCCAACGACGTGTTCCGGGCAGCCAGGATCTCGGCCGCGCCATCGACGGCGAGCTGCACGTCCTTCTCGGTGTTCTTGTCGACGTTGATGGACATCGTGGGGCCGATCGCCCCACGGCTCACGAACTTGAGCTTGGGCGTCGAGTTGTAGAAGCCGGCCACCTTCACCACGTCGCCCAGACGGTACCGGTACAAGCCTGCGTGCCATTTCAACGTACCTGCATATGATGCGTTGCATGGTATGTAACGAACATTCATGAACGTACCTGCGAAGGTGGTCATGACGACCTCGTAGTGCTCGCCGACGGTGACCTCCGTCAGGCCGACGGGATCCGCTTCGGCGTTGCTGGTGCCGGTATTGCCACAAGCTCCGCTGCCGTCGTTGGTCTTGAGAGGGATGAACTCGAAGTAGGCGATGTCTGGGACCACGGCGAACGTTGCCGAGTCCGGTGGCACCTCCGGCTCCACGTTGGCACCGACCATCCCCTCCGACGCGCCGTAATCCATGGCGACGAGCGGCAGGCCACCGGCGTAGTGCCGGATCTTCCTGACGTAGTGCTGCATGGACCCCGTCACGATCGTGTGCACGTACCTGGCGTTGGGCCACAGCGCCGGGACCACCCCACACCAGTCGCTGAGCGCGGCCTCGGCGCACCGGCGCGCCACCTCGTCGGCCAGCGCGGGGTTCGGCGGCGCGAGGAGCGCGGACACGGCCCGCCGGAGCGCCGGCTCGGTGACCCGCGCCGGGGACAGGGCGCCGTGGCGGATGTCGTGGCACAGATCCTCCCACGCCCGCTCCAGCGTCTGGAACGCGAGCACGAGGTTGTGCCCGAACATGGCGAACACGGTGCGGACCTCGCCGGCGAAGAGCAGGCCGCAGAGCAGGTGGCAGTAGAGCGACTGCGCGAAGTCCGCGGCGGCGAAGACCACCTCGTCGGGGCTGCAGCACGGCAGCTTGATGTCGCGCACCGCGGCCTTGTACTCCTCGTTGCGGTACAGGTGGGTGGTGGCCGTGGCCGCCGTCAGGCCACCCTTGGTGGTGAACTGCCGGCTGCCGTAGACGAACTGCAGCGCCTTGCCGCCGCCCTCGACGGGGAACGCCCTGGACGACGTTGAGATCCAGATGAAAAATGAAGTGCAGTAGCTTAGCTAGCAGCTAGCAACAGGCGACCGCATGTCGTCGAGCGAACGAACTACTACTCTACTGGATTAGACCAGAGCCAAAAGAAGAAAGAGAGATCGTGCATGATCGGCCGGAAAGGATGCCGCCGGTCGGTCGTTGGAGCGTCAATCAGAAAGACGACGATGGGCGATGGGCCGGCCGTGCGCCGGCGTACGTGCCGCGTGTGTGAGTCATGCTTACGTGTCATACGTACCTGTTCCTGAAAGCCAAGGAGGTCCGGTACACATGCATCGTCAGCTTGAATAGCTCGTCGTTGAAGGGCAAGTACTTGCGCTTCCCCTGCGTCGTGCCGGAGCTACGATCGACATGGATTGGCAAGGCCAAGCTTAGCAGCAGCAACACACAGTACTGAAACCGATGACGAAACGAACCTGAGGGACATGGAGGTGATGGGCTTGGCGGTGAGGACGGGGGAGGTGTCGCCGTCGGCGACGCGCGCGATGTAGGGCTCGAGGTCGTCGTGCATGGCGAGCGGCACGCAGGCCCGGAAGGTGTCCGGGTCGGTGCGGCCGGCGAGGCCATGCCGCTGGAGGTACTCGACGGCGGCGTTCTCGTCGAGGATCCGCCGCAGCGTCTCTCGCTGGACGGCGGCGGCGTTCCGCGTCAGCCGTTCGAACTCGGCGATCACCTCCTCCTCGCCGCTGAACTCGCTGGTCTTCTTCCCCGACATCATCCTGCCGCTTCAAAGTTCAAAGAGACGTTGGTACACCAGCTGATGCGTTAGCGTACACCATTTCTTTTTTTGGGTAAAAAAAGTTGGATTTATAGAAGGACGACGGAGCAGAAGTTCATCATATATATCAAGATCGATCCGTAGGTTCAACTTTCGAGTAGGCTTGACACGTCCAACCCTAGCTAGCGACTAGCGTAGCGTTGTTTGCGCCGTCCATATGGAAGAAGAAACAAGAGGACTAGACCAAAAACTCCGGTCGTAAACATGCTCATGCCGGCAGTTGAAGTCTTGTGCTCCATCCTTAGGTCAAGAAAAGAAATGACCAAGTCTTGTGCTCCGTTCTTACGTCAGATATTCCTTCTATATCATCCGATGATATATTGAGAAATGTTACAGACCATTAGAAAATTTGTTGTGGACAAATATGCTATAAATAAAAGTCTTTTTCTTTTATCAATATAAATTTTGTGTTACTCTTGAGCTTTGCATGACCTAGCATTAAGAGACTCAAGATTTATACTAGTTTCAATGGTTGCTTGATGCTTACAATAGGTGTTACAAAACCGAGAAAAAAAACGAGTCTATAAAATCAATAGAGGGTTTTAGGGAGACTGGTACCTCTAGTCTTGGGAGGAAAAAGAGTCATTTGGTGCCCCTTATGTTGATGAGAGAGTAGGGTTACACAATGAGAGAAAAAAGTGAGAGTTTTCCATGCAGCGCGGGACTTGGGGGAGTTGGGGACTAATGCATGTTGCTACTACTGCATGGCACGCTTCTTCATGGGAGGCTTTACACCTATGTCGTGTAAGATAGCAGGTGTATGGAAGCCTCCCTCAGTCAGGCTTACTGACGTGAGGAAAGTGTTTTTGTATGGTCTGACCATGCTTGAGTAGGTGGAACAGTGTGCTACAACGTCGCTACAATGTTAAGCAGGTAGAATAGTATCACTACAGTAGTACTACGTGGCGCTACAATGCAAGGGATAAAGCTAGAACTGCCCATCCCTTCACAGTGTGCACCACAGTACAGAGATGACACATCATGTGCTTGTCTTGTTGCAAAAGGTTTTGGCTTGCAAGCCCACTATCATAGGAAGCAGTAGGCACACTCATGTGCGTCGAGTCCTGCCAAGTGGCTAAGTTATATACAGACCGACTTAAACTTTTTATAAGTTGGAACTTTTTATAAGCTAAACTTTTTGTCCTTATGTTCTGAAATATTATGTATATACTTAATAATTGGAGGGAGCCAAATAATTCAAAATAAGCTATATATTTACTTAGCTTCTTTTCAACAGCCAATATTTATTTTAATCAACTCAATGGGCTCTAGTCAATGCAGTGCAATCATCGTGGCCTAGAATTCTTCCATCATTTCGCGTTTTTATACATCAACTCAGTATAATAATTCATAGATATAGTAGTACCATATCGGCATATCACGCATATTTTCGTGTGCATGTGGCGGCCACACGTACACGACACGGGTCCGAACGTAGACTTAGGGGTTCATGTGAACCTCTAGCATGTGCGTGTGAGTTAGGGGTGTTCATTTGAACCTCTAGCGTGTGCGTGCGTGAGTTAGGGGTGGGGTCATACTCACCTTGAGTGACAAAGCCGACCAACATGTGACACTGTAGTGTTGTAGTCCCTGCTATTTTATTTCTTCTACCGTCTGTTTCAAGGAGCGAATTCTAGTATTTTTTTTGCATGTCAAGCATCAGGTTCTTCATTCCGATTCATCACCATCACCTGCAGTGACAACCTGGTGGTAAAATAAAACTAGTCAGTACCAAAATCTGAAATCAGCCAAAATAGGAGATGAAGTCCAATTGCTACCGTTCAGAACTCTACCAGTTTGGCTTGCAAGTGATCTGCATAGAAGATGATACAATGGACAGTTGGATCTTCAGGTCACTATGGATGCCTAGGACTTACAAGAACCACGAATCTAATGCAATTATAAAACTGCTCAAAGTCTACAACCCACTGAATAAAAAGAAGCTAACATTCTCGGTGGCTTGCAATTTTTTTTCTTGAAATGAATGGAAAATGATGTAGTTATGAGCTTGATTGGTCACATGCAGTTTTCCTGATGAGTGTGTAGAAACTTCAGTGAAGATTTGTTCTTCGATTAGTGTAGTTTCTTGGCTATAATATAGTATCCCAAAAATAAGACTGTGATAGGATCCTTGACCGCGGCTACGAAGAGCATAGGGATAGGAGATTGGAGGTCGAGGGCGAGGTTGACGATGCTGGGCCGCCATGGTTTGAGCAGGGAGGCAGCGGCGGCTGCCTTAGGCATGCTGGAGGAGGAGGAGAACGTGAGGGAGGCTGGGAGTCACGGTAGATGGGCCCTGTTCATTCGGCTTATATTTCGTCTTTTTCAGCTTGTTTTTTCAGCCGGAACAATATTTTTCTCTCACAACAAATCAGCCAACAGTATTTTTCAGCCGGCTTATCAGCACAGCCGAACGGCTCGGTCCTTGAGGCCAGGCAAGAATATTTGCCTTGCTTGATTATTCAATTCTAGTTTAGAGGTATTTATCCTCTCCTAAACAATTCAGTCTAGATCCTATTTTTATGGAAATAAAAGACAAAATATCTAAGGGCCTTGTACCCCCTTCCCTTGAGCCCAACGTGGCCGTAGCCACTAATACGAGCCTGACGTTTATACGTGACTATAACACCCTAATTTTTTCATAATTTCAAAATAGTTAAATATGATTTATCTGTGTAATTGAGTGTGCATTTAAATATAGGGAATAATAAATGTTTGTGAATTTAAAATTAATCATAAGGTTAGCAACTTGTTTTTGCACTCATGCTGTTGCATTATATTTTGTGTGATGACTGGTTTTATTTAATTGCCAAAAGGATTTAAAAATCTCTTGAAATTGGATTTGAAAAATCAATTTAGGAAATAAAAAGGGATCCCTATTCATTTTTCCCTCCCTCCCTCTATTTCGGCCCATTGGCTCGTTTCCTTCAGCCCGCTCGCCTTCCCCCTCTCTTTCCTTTCTCCCATGATGGGCCGGCCCGTCGGCGCTGACAACCGCCGCTGCCGCTCTCTCCTTTCTCCCCCTTGTGCCGCTGACCGCCTGGACCCACTTGTCAGCGCATTCCTCAACCTCCAGCTTCCCACGCCTTGCTCGGACTCGGCAACCGCCGCCCGCGCCCACCTCCGCGAGATGTGGGAGCGTCCCCGCGCCTCGGGTCCTTTAAAGGGGGAGCGTAACCCCGTCCATGCCTTCCCCTTCTTCAGTTTTTCCCCCCGCTCCCACTCGCTGAACCACCGAAGGCCGCAGCAAAATCGCCGGAGTCGCCGTCCGTCGTCTCCGCGTCGCCATCGTCTCCGAGCCACCTCCGCCCCGTGTTTTTCGCACGGTGAGCTTCGCCTCCCTCTCCTCTTTCTCCCCGTACATCTCCCGTGACGATTGGTGGCCTCTAGGGCCTTAGCCAAATGCGCCGGCGAGCTCCTCCGCGGCCGGCCATGGCGGGTGCCGTGCGGGCCTTTCCCCGCCCACACAATGCACTCCTTTGGACTCGCCATCTCCCCAGCATCATCCCTGTGGCCTCGGTGATAGATTTGGTGGCCCATAGGCCCCGTTTCCTCCGCACCGGCGAGCTTTCCACCGCCGGCAATGGCAGCGCTGCCGTCTCCACCCCCAACTCCGGCGGCCTGCGCCCCTCTTCCCTCCTCCACCTATTCCGAGCCGTACATCACGAGATCAACGGCTCATAAAGCTCCATACCCCTTCGTGGGTCTTTTTCTAAAAGAGCCCCTCGGTTTCGGGCGTATCTAACCCGTCGTCCTTGGTGTATTCCCGAAAGACGCATTCTCTTTTTGAAGACGTATTTCCTTCGGTTTAAATGAAAAATACGTTTCCAGATTAATTACAGTTTTGCCACTGCAGTAAAACGCTTATAAAATCATCGTTTTAGCTCCGATTTGGTCCGTTCAACTTACGTTAGTTTCATAATTTCATGATCTACGCATTAATGCCACTGTTAGTTAGGTTTGCAACATTTAAAATTCTTGATTAGGTTAAGTTAATTAACTCGCTATAGGAATCTTGTTTAATTCGTAACTTTCATGTTATAGCTCCGAATTTCGTGAACTTCGCGTTGATGTGATCGTAGCGAGACGTAGAATATTTTCATAAACATTTTATCTTGTTTTTATACTGCTGGTGTACTGTTCTGATTATAGGTTTGTTTGCTATGCATGAATGCTCCTGAAATGTGTATGTTGCCGTGTTGGTCGAGTTCAGACGGTGAGGAGTACATTGGGAATCCGGACACGTACGAGGAGCAGTAGGACCAGCAGCAGTTCGTGAACCAAGGCAAGTATAGCATGGGCCTACCTTGTTGTCCTATTCATTATATAATGTACTCATTATGCATGTGTCTAATATTGCTTGACTATAAGGACTCCCTAGCTAATTGATGACCTGTACCTTGATCCCTATGGGTTTTATTTGCACATAGGTAGAATGCTAGTGCTTTAACTAAACATGATCTATACTATGACTGATGGAACCAATGGATGAACATGATGGTAACAGTGGAACCATGGGGTAAATGTGCAGATGATGTCGATCATGTTGCCCTAAACCCTCCATAAGGACTTATATGTAGGACAAAAGCTGGGACATACAGTGCAACCGTGAGAGTCATATGGCTCTGATTTTAGCTCAGTAATAGGATCTTTTCTTGCTTGTTAGAGGTTACCCGAAAGGGCGCAAGAGGGGCTTGCCACTTTGGGTATAGAACTGCCTCTGTTCTGATGTGTATAGCCTGCGGGAATTATGCCATCGAAAGGGTGGTTCTCTATATCTGCCTGCTGAGGAAACCTCGCAGCCCTAACATGTTAGAAGAGGCCTATGGAAGGCTTCATAGTGTATCCTGCCTACTCACCTTGGGAGTGTTAGGGTGTCGACGGGCCCCGGACAAATGGGCAACACGACTCACGGGTAAAGATGCACAACCTCTGCAGAGTGTTAAAACTGTTATAACAGCCGTGCTCACGGTCACGAGCGGCCCGGAAAACTCACAGAATAAATGGTTACTTGACATATGGATGACTTATGATGATGATAAAGAGATTATACTGATGCTCAACTACTCTCCTTAATTCTAGTAGGTGATCATGTGGGTTAAACGGGAGCTTAAGCATAATTTAGTAATAATAAGTAATAATAAAATGTTGATCTATTAAAAATGCTAACTGTAGTCAACCGTGTCCATCCTTTTTGAGCCTCATGAATCCTCATACTTTACTTGCAGAGTACGAGTGTACTCACACTTGTTATTATTTCATTTTTTTGGATAAAAATCCCGGATGGGTAACAGATGACAGCTTATACGAGGATTTCCCTGAAGAATTCTAGGTTTAGGTCAACCAGTCGGCATTCCCTGTGGATCAGAAACTTCGTACGAGAGTGTCGTTTACCTTTCCTTGTGTTATGTTAAGAACTAAGTGATGTAATATCGTGATGTATGTACATGGTGATGATACTTTTGTTAATTTGTCGGCTTATGTGTGCAACTATTCCTGGGGCGCACATAAGATGTATGCACTCTATATTATCCTTTAATTGGAGTGTGACAAATTGGTATCAAAGTCGTGTTAACTGTAGGACGCAAACCTAGGTAGAAATGGTCGTTTCTAGGATTTTGGTTTTATTATTTACTTGCTACTATCTCAATCTTGGTATTTTATTAAAATTTTATGCTCTATTCTCTATTCTATTGCATAAAATATTGACTCTGATAATATTTTATATCAAAACTATAGATGCCTTGTCTCAGTGTAGCTGCATACGTCGCCCAGTTCACTCCAGCAGCACCTGCTCCATCAGCACCACCAGCACTACCACCAGTGGTACCAGAGGTCGTCCACATCACCGACGACGAGGTGGAAGAACCCATAGAAGTAGAGGCATCTTCAGCTACTGCATCAGATGGACCCGTCTCGACCCCCGTGGCCATACCCATCCCACCAGTGGATGTGCCAGTCCCCGCTGCTACACCTCCACCAGCTTCCCAGGCCGCTTCTGCACCAACACCAGTGCCTACCCCAGCTGCTCCAGAGGAACCAGAAGAGATGGGGTGGACCACCAGAAACAAGTTTAAGGAAGCCTCCGAGGACGCCCATTACCACAACCTCCTCACCACCATGCTGGCTGAGTACTACCCAGATCTTGCTGTGTCGGTGAAGTATTACTGCGCAGAGCACCAGCATCCAGTAGATGCGACATACTGGAAGACTAATGTGATCATCATAGCTTGGAACAACACCGACCAATCCCAAGATGTTGTGACTACCCACAGCCACCGGTCCAGGCGTGCCAGCGCCTACGACACCATGGAGGATGCCGCACAGGAAGCGTACCTACACTATCATGGTCGTCGATTTGAGGACATGCAGGGCAATCGCTACAGGTTTCTTCCACGCTACGACCCGGTGGAAAAGACATGGGCGGTGTTGGCTCCCTCAGCTTCTGACCCAACTATGGACACTACAGTGAGGCACCTCAACGCCCTGCAGGAGGCAAACGAAGCACTCAAGGACGAGCTTCGTGCGGCTCAGAAATCTGAGAAACGCCTTCAGAAACAAATAGATGAGATGGCCGTTCATCTAGGACAGCCTACTATGTCCAAGAAGAAGCCCAGGGTGTTCACCATGGTGGATCGCGCTCCTTAGATGTTGCAGCCCCGTCACAATGAATGCGTTCTAGATCGAGAGTCATATTAAGTTTATGCTTGTAGTGTGAACATTTAGTTGTCTTGTTGGTTGTGTTGATGAACTTGGAATAATTTGGACTTTGTGTGATTGCTGGAACAGTGTGGGCTTGTCCACATGTTCTTCTATCAAAACCTTAAGTTAGTATTTGTTTAACTTAGTTGGGTTTGAAAAGTTCACTTCACTGTTGTACTGTTTTTCAGAGCAGTCTGCAATGTTTATCTCATATCTCTAAATCTCCGCATCCAAAAATTATGAAATTTTTGTGGAAGGAACTAGACTTGTGTATCTTTCATTTCCCGCTAGAATCACCTCATTATCGGTTTTGGTTTAAGAGATATTCCTGCTACAATCTGGCAAGTCTGTACAGTCTGTAACTTAGAACAGAAATTGTTTAGCTCAGTTTTGATGATGTTGCCGTCAGAATCTATGAAAAAGTTCTATATAAAAGTTGTAGCAGACTTCTTAAGCTTTCCAACGATGTATGCCACGCCTCTGTTGCATCTCTGAAACTTGAGTTACACTTTAATTTTTGATCTGCTATTGTAGACATCCGTCCAGAAATTTTCAGCTATGTTGTTTACCTTTTGTAAATAATTTGTAAATTTTTGGAAGATCTCTAAAAGTTTGCACATTTGCTTGGAAGCAGATGGCCACCCGAGGAGGACGTGGCCGAGGCCGTGGACGTGGT